>ML675603.1:43053345-43483665 GCA_007922155.1 Mesoclemmys tuberculata
AATATGTTTTGGCCTTACCATCCAATGAAGATGGATAGTCTTTAGATTGCAGATAATGTTGTTTGACATCAGATTTCATTCTGATATCTGCTATGTTCCACATGAAAGTATGAAGAAAAAAACACTATTACATGGCTTAAGATCCAGTTGCAATAACATCTTGCTTCATAGAAAATTTTTTTCTGAGCTTATATGGTTTTGTTGAAGTGTAAAAAGCTTTCACAAGCCTATACCAAAACTAGCCAGAAAACTAGCGAAGACCATTCCTACTCTACAAAGAGGAGACAGAATCTAGTAATTAAAGCATTGATTTAGGAAAAGAGCAACTTCTAAACTTAAATGCAGCTTTGCCACTGACTGGATGTGTGGACTTGGGCAAATCATACCATCTTTTTATCTGTTTCCCCAAGTCTAAAATGAAGATAACTGTTACCTGCCTCTTATACAAGGACTGATGTTTGAAAAGGGCAATACAAGATTTAAGTTTTCACACAAGGCCCTTTCATTCACCCATCAGAATCAAATATTGAGGTTTTTTTTAAAGGACTTAATTTTTAAATTTTGACATTTTTACCCAAGCTTCTAAACTTTCTATATATATATATATATATATATATATAGTATAGAATTTCAAAGAGCTCTGCCTCTTTAATGAGGCATTAAAATACTGTAATACAACAAAAGGGCAACACTGCTAAGTCTCTTAAACCCCTGGACTTACATTATCAGCTTTTATGTGCCTGTCAACACTCAACAGTAAGACGCAATGGTTTGCTCCTTGCCACAAATTTAAAAGCCAACTAAACTTCCTTCCACCTTCCTGCTGAGAGTTTTAAAACTCCTTGCAAACTGTTGAAGCTTTGACACATCAGCAGCAGATAAATCTACAAAGCATGCAATGGCCAGATACAGTCTCAGTCAACCAAGAGCAAAAGCATGTTGTTACTTCCCATTCTATAACTGCAGCTTCTAGAAATGACAAATTAAAAACAATGCTTTTTTGTACCATACTGCATGCAAGCAAACTCTTCTTCTTTAAAACCATTTATATCTGGTTATCTTCGTCAGACAGACTTATTTAAGTTCCATTTTTGCTATAAACTTAAGGCCCTTTATCTTCAGTGTTTACTTATTTTTATTTAAAAATTCCAAGATTTTACAAAAGCTATAATTTGGTTTTTATTGATTGTCACCCAAATTTTGGACCACTTAAGTTCATGGAAATATAGATGTTAAGAAATCCAATATAATACATTAGATAGCTCTGTTTATTTTCAAAATAAGTTAGTGTAAATGTGAGGCTGTCTGTTAAAGTAAGGCAACGTAATGAGAGATATGCACACACCCTCAGGCATGTACATATGTGTATGTATTATTAATGTACAGTTCACTAAATAAACCACGGCATTAAAGTGCTATTACTTTCAATATTCTCTCTATTTGTTGCTTTTTTCTTTCTACTGCCCCCCAATATTAGCCTCTATATTTACCTAGAAAACTGTCGAGTTAATTTTTTGTCTTGAACTTCTACCCTTTTTTTTTTACATTTCTGTATTAAATATTAAAATTGCTTGGGAATTTATCAAGCATAATTAAAGCTGAAAATGAAGGCCTTTTTATATACTTTAAAAATGAAGTGTAAAGAAGAAAGTCTGCAGGCAGTTGCACCATTTTCAATTATATGCCTAAAATGAGAAGGAAAGGAATTTTCATCTAATGGCTGCAATAAGTTTTATTTTTTCCAATGGTACATGGTGCTTTTGGTTGTTATTTTAATATTTTGCATCGCTACAACATTCAGAACAGTCCCATAACAGTGTACCAATATCCACGCATACAACATTTACACTTAACAAGCAACTGAAAAACAAGTACATTATAGATTTCTGCACAAATAATCAGTGTAAAGCTCAATGCATCTGTGACAAAGCCCAAGTTAAACGACATGCCTGGGGCATCCTGTTTAGCAGAAAACAGAGTTACCGATTGAAAAACCCTACCTTATACTGAATATAAACTAGAACATTTACACTGTTTCCTGAGTATATAGCCAAACAATAACTCACCTAGATCTGGTGAGATTACATTTCAGCGGTACAGATTAACTGTAATTTCCTAGCAACATCAAACTAGATACAGATTTATAACCAGTCACTGAGATGCTGCATTATTCAGCAATGCTGCAGAGACCAATTCTTTCCCATTCCTTCTGCCCCCCAATGCTCAACTCTAAGGTTGAACAATATATGAACACCCTGTTCAACATCTCCAGAGCTAATTCAAGGTATTGATCTTTCTCCCATTCAAATCAACAGAAAAAACTGACAATTAACGTTAATGGTGCAAGATCCAAGCACTGAGTGGCAAAGTTATAATACAGCAGTGAAATAAATTAACTTAAGATAAACACTTTTTCATAATTTAATAGGAAAAAAAACCTCACTTTCTCCTTACATCTTTGTGATAAAAACCAGAAACTATATTTCTTTCCTTACCTGAAGATCTTGTATCCAGTGTGACACCTGCTATGCATGAGGCAGGCATTCCCATTACCCTCCCCCACTTCACCATTTGTTTTGGAGGAGACCATTCCAAAGCATTATGTAGAAGTTGCAAATAAATATTTTAACTTTTTCTTTTCTTCTTCCCCAGTGTAAATTTGAGGGCCTGCCAACCTTGACAGTGTTCCTTTAATAATGGCCATAAGACAAAGTTTGCCATGCCTTTCTTCATCACCAAAGGGATGTCAGTAGAGAAAAATTTCAGACAAGTTCTTGAGTTTGAAATAGACCCATCCTGTTGCAAGATCATTTCTTACCATGAGTCAGTAATCATGAGTTCAATACTTTCCCCTGGAGTTGGAGCATCTACAACCTATAATATCATCATGCAGAAATACGGCAGGCCAACACTTGTAACTTTTAAACAAGAATCCTACATTTGCACATTTTAATGCAAAGTTTGGGCTTTGTTCTTTTCAACACACCCTGTGACTCTCATTAAAAAAAGTAAATCATATATATAACTACTTTCTATTTATTTGAATGGAAGCACTATTCCTTTTGAAATTCCATACTGTGCAGACTCATGTGCTGTGTAAAAACTAAACATAAACCCTGAGGGAAACATCTGTGGTCAGGATAATAAACCAATAAGAATACAGTTAAAAAGTGAAACTAAACTGATTCAGCATCTGAGTGCAGATGAAAGAATTTTAGTTGTTTTGAGATCATTAACTAATTCTCCAAGCAAGGGGAGCTCTGAAAGAGGCAACCACCTGTAGAATCACTGGCATTCCATGGTTTATGGTTTGTTGAAACAGAGAACTAACCAGTTTCAATACAGGAGGGGATCATTCACTGTAAAATATGTCTAAAGTGGAAAACACATTGTCAAATCTCTCTCTCTCACAACACAAAGACACACAGATTTCATATTAGGCATAAACTGATTGAAATTAAGGGCAGCAGAACTTTTATTATTCATTTTATTTCTTTCAACATTTACAGTGCCCCTCCTAAGCACTAAGCACTTTACAGTTGTTAAAACAAGTAATATTTCACACGGAGAATCAGAAGATCTTTAATAAACTTAGACAATCAAAACATGCTTACAATTTGCTCCATTGACTATGAGATCAAATGCACTATTAAAAAAACATTTACCTCAAACAATTGCAATAGCAGATCTTCCCATTTTAAATGGAAGGATGGGTGAATCTGTGGGTGCACATTAACATGAAACAAAGGGTGCTTGCATTAAGGGTGTCACCAGATATTCAATTCAGAAGAGACAAAGAACCACTGGCATTGTCCTTTTGTCTCAAACTGTTCACTCACTGACACTACTAAAAACAGACACATATGGATAATTGAGTGTATATTAATATAAAAGTCTGGACGTAGCAATTTTTTAAAAAATATACTCTTGATACTTTTACTAACTTTTAAGAAAAACTTTCTGTAGTGCAGCCCATTCAGAAGTTATTCACAGCTGCTATTAGTATATTTTTCTTCAAAACAGACTGGTAACATGCACCTCGGCAGGTGGCAATTAGTGCTACAGATGTCAGAAGCTATGTGGTTTCTAAAAGTAAATAATCCCAATGACCATGGTGTAAAGTGACACATGTGTTTCTTATGGAGTTGTCAATGTAAACCCCTCCCCTCCAAAGAACAGCCCAGATTTTCAGTGCGGTAGGGTTTATTACAGAGAAAGTATTAAAAATTAAAATTAAAAATGTGAAAATCTAGCCAATTTAAACAGAAAAATATTTAAAGTAACCTTGAGCCATGCATTTCTTCAAGTCCTGCAATTTTTTTAGTGTGGTTTTACAATCATTACCCATTGCAGCCTCTGTTGGTATGTGAAAGATCCACACAAGCAAAGGAAGAAAGTGACTAACGCTACAGAGGAAACAGTGAAAAGAATTGTAGAGAAAATAAAGTCAAGCACACAAAATAAACTGAGGGAAAACAAACAAACGAATTCCTTTGTTCTAACAGCTTTCAGTTATAAACACCTTAGGTACTTCTTGTAATGATAGATGATAAAATATTTTAGGCAAAAGTAGATGATTTTTAAGTTGACCATGTCCCTTTAACTTCGTACATTTCAATGCTCAAAAATAATGTCTTACCAAAAGTAACTTCTCCTTCACCAGTTTTGTCAAAGAGCTGAAATGCCACCATGAACAATGCATCTGGAGCACACAGGACTGATTCAAATGCCACAAATTCTTGAAAAGATATCAGCCTGCAAATAAGGCAAGTAAAAAGTGTGAAACCAGTTATGCACGGAAAATGTAACCACAATTTAGACACCAACTATGCAAGGCTAAGCATAACTAAAGTATTGACTGAAGAATAGTACAAGATATTCTCACTGCTACATATTGCAAAATATATTATTAGTATGAGGGTTGCCAACTGCAGTTATACCAGTGGATAGAAATAACTCTTTGGTGAGAGCACAAAGTCCTTTTTCACTAGCAATTCACAGCACAGTGTAAAGTTACAAAACAAACCAGATGCTTTTGAAGAACCCACCCAAAGTGACTGAGGAGAATGAGTCCCATTAATTTTCAATGGGACTATGTCACTCAGGCACTTCTGAAAAGCTCACTCTTTAAGACCTAAATGCTGCTGTTATTCATTTCAAAGGGGAATAAGTAAAATGTGTTATCTGTATGTTAGTAACACTAGTAACCCATGAGTTACTAGTTGGGTATGGCACACAAAGCCACAATTCTTCAAACATTAGCCTGGGTCACCTATCAAACCACAGATAAGTACCAAGAGAGCTGTTTATCCAAGTTCATTGGTAGTTAGGTTCCCAATCTACAGTATATTCAAAGCGCAGAGATGGAAGCGGAAGTGTCTTTCCTCCACTCAATTCAAACAGTAATAATGAATTAGGTGTATGAATACATCCTCTTCTTCCTCTGACATTTCTGACAAGAGTCTGGGGGATTCAGACTTCTCTGGGCTGTATCTCATGGCCAAAATGGGGGAACGCCAACTTCCTCTTGAGATGGTAGGAGATGATGGGCTGACCCTTCTCTTTCTGTTTCTTCCTAAAAGCCTGGAAGGTACAGCCTAGAGCTTCCTTCAAATTTGAGGCGCAGCATAGTGGATGCTAGGGATGCTTCTTGTTAGTATTAACTATGTCAACGTGCAAAGTGAGGAGAAGGCACCCATCTGTAGCTTCAATAGGACTGGTCTGAGGGGCACATTTTGGTGCATGAGAGCAGATGAAATTCAATGTGGACAAATGCCAAGTTATGCATATAAAAAGAAGCAACACTCACAGGGATTACTGACTATAAATTAACTGTAACCCCATCTCTTTTTACTCAGTGTATCATTGTGGATAGATCTATTAAAACATCCACTCAATATGCAATGGTGGGCAAAAAGCAAAAGCTTTAGGATAATAAAGCCAAGATATGAACTGGTCGTATGGTGTGTATTTCCAGTCATCCCATTTTTGACCTTCACTTACAAGAAGGATAAGAAAAGATGAAAAACGCCATTTTCAGAGGAGGTAAGAAAAAGATGTGATATAAAAAAAGAATGGTATTGGAAAGGCCAATCTGTTATCCTATTTACTCTGCCTCAAAATACAGGAGCAAAAGGACATTCAATGAAACTGATAAGGGGGAAAAATTGAAAAAAGTCAGAAACAATAAACAAATAATTAACTTTTGGAATAAGGCAAAGATGATAATAGGATTTTAAAAAATAGATATTTATAAGTATAGTGAGATTACCAAAAGACCCATTACAATTTAGAAGGGATAACTAACTACCCATGCTTCAGTGCATAAACCACCCACTAACCAACAGATTACACAAGAATAAGAATAAATTATTGCATGATTGTCATGTAGTTTCTTCAAACTTTCTCTGAAACACCCATTGTCAGAGAAAATGGTGTTCCATTGGTTTGATCTAGTATGGCAATATTTACTCTTAAAATATAACCTTCAATTCTTCAAACCCGAAGGAACAAAGAGGCATGTTACTCATGTATTTAATTTTTACAATCTAAGCAAAATACATAGAACTTAAATGATTAATTATTATTCATTATTATTTCTAAGGTGCTGACAATGTCTTAGATATTGAACAAGATAAAATGAAAATAGTTTCTGCCCCAAAGAGGGCAGCTTAAGCAGGATGGACAGAGTAGACAGAATGCAGTAAAAGCCCACAGGAAGGAATGCTAGATTTTTTTTAACCATTGCTAATATTGCAGTTGACTCACTTTTGGAGGCTCTGCAGAAGAAGCAATTCTTTAAAGGGGATTTCACTGAGAGAAAGAGCCATCTTGGAGATGAGAGTAGGAAGGGCATTTTGTGCCTCAGGGAAGGCATGAATTAGGCTTAAAAATGGTTGTAAAAGAAAACCAGCCAAACAGGTTTGAGGCTGGCATCAATGGTGCAAGGAGGGAACGGGGTAGGATCTGTAAGAAAACCTACTACCCACACTAGAAAGAAAAATATCTATGAACTCTATAAAAAGTCCAGCCCACAAAAGCAATGATGGAACTTAGCAATGGATATGCAGCTGCTTTATATCCTTAAATAGTGACCAGTATTATTCCGTACAGAAGGCAGGGTAACAGACTAACATCATGTTGGACTTGTTAATATGTATAAAGCATGCAATGCTAGTAAGGGTATTGCAGCTACAGAACCTGACAAATAATAAGGAAACAGCAAATCATGTACACATTCTGCATACCAGAATAGGATTTGATTAGTAAGATTCCAGGCATTAAAGGCTGCAGCCTGTTTTTTTTTTTTAAATTTGGGAACCATTCTCTGTCAGTACTTTCAAGTAATAAAAACCTTGAATAAGTCTGAAATAGATTATTAAAATAACCTGCATACATTTTTTAAAGACAATTATTCATGGTTACAGGAAGATTAGAAGTGTACAAATGTGATATTCTAGCTAGATATTACAGAAGAGACATTAGTATCTGCTGTGCCAGCTGAATTCAAATTAACCCAATTTTTACATGTTAATTAAACCAGCTATTTTCTTCTTATTGTATTTTTGCTCCCTAAGCAGGCTAGCCTACTAGTGATTCCCAACAGATCTACTCTAACAACAATGACGTATTCATTTACTTCTATTATGACCATACAATACAGTAACTGAGCAGTAATTTTTCAGTCAATTACACGTGGTTCTTAATGCTTAAAGATGCTGAAATAATGCATACTACATAGCCATATGCTCAAAGCTCTATACTGCACACGGCCAGTTGCCTGGGTAACACATTTTCTTTCTGGTTTAGCATAACCTTTCATTGAATATCATTAGGTGTCATTAAACAGCAGATATTAACAAGAACTGCAATACACTACTTAAGTTATTTTATCTACATTAATAAGTATTCATTTATAACATGAAAGGCTACACAGAGAAAATTCTAAATAATCCCTGTATTTTAACGATGCAAAGAGAAAGTATGAAAATGTTTACAAATTGTAAGTGAAACACATATCTTATTTAACTGGTTAAAATCTTTCTCCAACACTCTACTGCATTAACATTGGCAATTCTGTTGTATAACTTACTCAGGAAAGAATGAAATCCTGAATTTTAACACACGTACACAGTAGTTACAAAGTAAACCCACCCACTGGGTTTGGTACCTCAAGACCACTATCTACTGCCACCCTACCTATCCAAGCTTTTATATTGGTGCTAATCACTGTAGAATCTGGGTCTCAAGTAGTTGCAAAGCTTTTCCACCAGAAAGGTCAACGTGCAATCATACAAAGGAAAAGTCATTACCTTCTGTAATAATACATACAAATGCAATGATGAAGGGATTTCTTAAGTAATCAATGGATATGTTTTACTGTATCAGCAATTTAAGCATGATAACAATGATTCACAAATCGAAGCTACATCTGTTATTTTATTCTCCAATCTAGGTAATCTAAGTATATCGGTGCATTAGAGATAAATTTATATCCAAAAATAATGGAAAATGCTGACATTTCCAAGTGTTATTTTTGAATAATTTGTCCTTTCTAAAAAATAAAGCACACAGTATTTCTCATTGAAGTGTGTTAGTTACTGCAGTCCAAAATAATTAAGACATACAGTAAATACTTATTTAATTAAACACGGGTTTAAAGTACAACAGCAGACAAAAATACATTATGTTACAGGAGGCAGGATGAACTCCTGGACTGCTGCTGATATCACTTGGTACAAACCAAGGTACTACTGGAAAAGATATCAAATCCAATCTGAGCAAATCCAATTATTTTACAATGCAGAAGAGGGATCCATGAGAGGAACTCTGTCACAGGATCCCCTGGCAGAGAGAGAGTGTCCGGACGTGGGGAGAGAACTTTCTCCTGATGAAAACAGGGGATCCACAAGGCCAAGGCTGTTTTTGTGGAAACCTGGGATCTTTGTTGCAGCAGCAGTAGCCACCCTCAACTCCTTTATTCCTGGCTGCATGGCTCTACAGCAAGAGAACTCTGTCCATGGTTGCAACCAGGAAGAGTCATGTAAAAGACAATATAGCCTGAGGCTGCACTCCCTTTTCCAACTAAATTCTGGGGGAAGCAGGAGACTGTGTTTCCTGCAGAACCCTGTCCATTTCTTCTGTTCTGTCCACCCAGTCTCCATGCCTACACCAGTTCCAACATGCAAAGCACAGGCCACAGGATCCAAAGTTGAAGGGACAGCACCAAAGAGTTACCTGAACCTCCCCATCTGCACAAAAGGGAAGAAACCACGTGAAGCGCTCTGCACAGATCTCAGGGTTGTAGGGTGGGCCTGATGTTAAAGGCATCCCCAACTCTGGAGTAAAATGTGCTTATCAACCAAAGATGTTTCTGCTAATGAGTCAGGAGCTGCTTCATGGCCTCCTTGTCTGTCTGTCTTAGTATCCACCATGGTAGTATCGAAGCTTCTCTCGATAACAATGACTGCACTTGCCCATCCTGAGGGCCAGTTGCTCCTTAGCACTGGTATGAGGATCTGGGGGCAATGGAATGACTGCCACAGTATTTCTAGAACACATTTATGTGGGCACCCAACACCTTTGCATTTGCATATTTCACAGCACTTAGGTAGTACACCAAAATTAACTCTTCGTTCCTTCTGCAAGGTACATTCCCTGTAGATGATCTAATGGTCCTTTCTGGCCTTGGAATCTATGAACATTCATAAGCCAGTCAAAAACCTGAGCTAGCAAAAGCAGCCTTGTGCTTTTCCCGGAAGCTTGCAGAAACGGGCTTTGAAAGAATGCCAGGATGGAGTGAGTTTCGAAGAGAAGACCACCTGTTGTTGGTCCTAGAGAATTTCACTACAGGAACCAAAGGCAAGAATGAGCGAAGCAGAACATGATTGCTTTAGGCTGGAGATTCCTGGGGGCTTTAATAATAACCAGAAGGTGCATGAATGTGGCACATGTGGCAGAACAATCCTATGACATGGTGCTACAAGGAGATACAAAATCCTTTTCACTTTCCGAACCACCTTCATTTTTTCCACAGAGTGATATGGCAACAAAGATAGAGGAAAGACTTGAAAAATTCATGATTCTCTAAAGACATGCTATGGGTATGAAAATCCTCAGTGGCTGGTTGCTGCTAGCTGATGCAGAGAGAAGCGCCATCCCCTCTAGATCAGTGGCCATTGAAACACAAGCAAAAGCACAAATACCTGAACTAAAATTAATACAAAACTCGAGTAGTGAAAGGACAATATACCACTGGGTCATGAAATCCCAATTTGTTGATGAATTAACATAGGCTACAGCTTTCATTTTTCCATCTTGTGACACCAGCCTCCATTAAGGTAGGATAAAGTTATGTATTATACTCACAATCTTCCTGTTACAAAATGGCTTTGAAGCTCCGCAATGTAGAAAAAGCAGCCTTAAAACATCAAACGAAGAGAAGAGTGGTGGAAGCCTGGAAAGGGTTTATCATTTCCAGTTATAATCCATTTAAAGCCATCCTCAGCACATTATAGTTATGTAACCTTTTAAAGAATTCTTTCCCAGAGATGGCAATCATCATGTTAACTTGTCTGCAAGGTCCACAGTGCCTAACCACAGGAGGTTTGTGAGGGTCAGTTGGGCGGGAGAAAGGGCACAAAATGAACATGAAAGCACTTGGTTGTATGGGCTTATGTTGGAAAGAGTATGCATTTTCTAGTCATGCTTCATTTTTGTCATATTTTACTCCACATAATCGTTATGCAGCCCTGCTATATAAGTTGTTCCTCACATTTTTACACACACAACTATGGACTTAAGGATTTTAAGTTTTTCTAAAGATCTTGTAAAGGCAGAGTTTGAAAAATCCATTCACCTGCAGTGAGGCAGCAGCCTGCCCAGGCAAGTACCAACAGCAGAAGCTATGATTACATTACAAAATAAAAAAGGAGGAAAGGCTAACCTTGATTGTTTGCAAAGTCAAACTTCTCAATGTGAATCATGTGTAAGCCATCTTAAATGCTGTCTTCCCAAATCTGAAAACAGACTGCTCCAAAGCCTTGATTACTGCTCAAAAGATCTGCTAAGCAGCAGCAGCAGCAAAAACAGATCACAACTTTGTAAGTTTTCACTAGTATTATTCAGAACCGTAGGGTAACAGCAAACGTGTCTCTTGCTTTCGTCAGACCTTCTCTCTCTTCCACTCACCACCTTCCGCCCTCTCTCCTCTCCTCTCCTCCCCAACTTTATTTTATTTGGTCACCATGATCAAAAAAAGAAGAAAATAACAAGTAGTGGTAAGCCAAGGAGAAGAGGGACTGACAAAAGCAAGAGAGGTTTATTAAGTTTAAAAATATAATTTAGTAAATACAAAGTTGATTAGCAATAGGACAATGAAGTACAGTGCATAATAGAGTACAACTGTTTCATTCTTTTTAACTGCAAAGATGCACACAGTGTTTTTCACTCCAGCTGTAAATTTATTGCTTGGCTGGTACATTCTAGATACATTTTTCAAGCCCTATCAGATGGTGCTTTCTGCTTGTTACACTCTGACGGATATTGAAGGCTCCCTTGTCTCTTTATGAATTGGGAGTTTTAGGTCAGGCTCATGTGCAGTTTCTTGAAGTGCTATACAATGCAGATGAATAAACAGCGGTGAGGTAAGATTCTCTTAAAAGGAGAGTGTACATACTTTCTAAACTCACTAAATTAGAAAGAAAATACACAAGACATACCCATCCTTGGTCTGATCCACCACACCTCCCAGGAGCTGCACAGTGTTTGGATTGGGCACGCCATCTCCTATTATTCGCAGGTACCGCGTGATAAAGTCATTAGGAGACATGAAAAATTCTCCATTTTTTTCAACACTTGCATACTGTGAAAAAAAAAATTTATATATTTAGAGTCTCAGATGAATTCTTCTCTAAACAATCTATATTAAAACAAAATGCAACAAGTGAGTGTAATAAACAATTGAAGGGGGGTAGAGAAGATACAAGAGTAAGATACAGGAATACACTAGTCACGAGCACAGTAAGCAGGTTTCAAGTAAAAAATATAAAAAACGCAGTAATACTAACAATATCAGTAATTTTCTTATACATTTAGCCTAGAAATAGTACATAATTCTGCAATAAAGTCTTGATTCAGTAAGGCACTTAAGAAGTGTGTGTTTAATTTCTATTAACTTCCACAAGTTTTAAGAATGTGCTTTAATGACCTTCCTGAACAAGGACGATTTTCTGAACCAAGGCTTAAGTATTTTGCCCAACAGAGAGATAGTACATGGTATTCTAGGTCCAAGGAGATGCAAGTGACTCTTGTTTATTTTTTATTTCATTCTTTAATTTGCAAAAACTATAAAGTACTTTAAGAGTGTAATGCAGGTACAAAACAAGGTTTAAAAAGATGCAAATGATCAATATAGAAGAAAAACCCACAAAGTGACTTTATATAAACAGTCAAAGGGTATGCATAAATCTTAGTTTACTTCTTCATTTCCACCTCCCCAGGCACAGAAATATGCATTAGTTACTACTATTCCACCATTTAGGCATATAAACTTTGGACTACTGAGTGCACTAAAACAACTCTGTCCCGAAAGAGCATTTCCAGACAAAGGAAAATGGTAAAATCAGTCACACTCAGACAAAGCCTGCTCTCTATGTTGCTTCCTTGCAGTTTTTTTCCCCACAGATAACACCCCCCCCCCCGACCAAACGTCTAATGGAACATGACAAGAAGTCTTCAACCTGACCCTGGTCATAAAAGCATATTCTTAAGTAGCCTGAGGTTAGCAGGAAACAAAGTCTGAAATTCAGATATTGTAGTGTGAATGTTCTTCCTTTCTGAGTGAGTCGTTTTACTAGCATACAGAACAGAGTTTTTTCTCTTACTTAAGATTTTATCTTTTGTTTTTGAAAACTCATCCATGGTGTATCCATGTATAAGTTGTAAGTCGTAATGAAACAATGACAGTCCTGGAGAACGCAATAAATAGCAGGAATACTTAAATAGGATTTATGCAGAAAATTTAGAAATATAAATAAGAGGATAGAAATCAGGAAGGGCCTGATTTTCCCCACACCTGTTCATGCAGAATTGTAACCTTAGGCCTTGCTTATGCAGAAAAATTGACCAGCATAGCTATTCCAGAATAACACCCCTGTGAGGACACTGTTCTGTGAAGACACTATTCACTAAATTATTTTATTCCGGAATAATTATTCACAAAGCGAGTTTTTCCTCCTATTGCATTTTCCTCTTTACCCCATTAACCTTCTCATAGGAGTTGTAATGAGGGGAGAAGGAAGGAGACAAAAGATCCCCCCCTTTAAAAAAGGAAACAAACCACGCACATGCACACACCAAAATGCCTGTGATGAAAGGAAAAGCAATAATAAACATGCCCTAACTGTACTGGCCTACCTCCCCCCAAGCTCCAGAGAAGTCACTCAGCACTACACAGGAAGATAATAAATACAGTATGTTTGACATCAGTTTATTTCCTTTCTCTGTGCACTGCTGAATTAAGCCCAGAGAGCCTCCAAAAGAAAGGAAAAAAATATGAAAGAAGAAATCAAGAACACAGATTTAAAAACAGGAGACCCAGCACTCCCAAACAGCAGCAGAGTAACAGATATTGATGACTTTATCCCCTTCTTTAGGTTTCTGTTAACATGCAGCATACCACCACTGCAACAGCAGGAGTTCTGGCCAAACATATGAGCTCCCAGAGATCCTAATCAACAGGGTTCAAGCACTTCGACATTAAAATTTGACATCACCTATAAGATTTCCTCTCCTTGCCAGTATCCTGACCCCTTACTCTTCCCCACATATGTTCATACCCCGAGATCTAGGTAATTTTGTGTCAATATGCAACACGTATAAAGATAAATATGATCTTATTCCTCAAATCAAATATAAAAAGTTTTAGGAGGAAAAAAGATTAACACAACAGTGAAGGAAAAATCTATGCAATATTTATGACACCATATGTTTGCCTAAAGGAAAAGAGATCGTATCAGGACAAACAAACGCACTGAACTGGAAAGAAACTTGTTAATTGCTCTTTTTTATCTCAAAAAAAAAAAACAAAACAAAAAAAAAAACACATTGCTACAACTAGAGCACTCCCCATACTGAAGTAATAAAATAAATTAGGTGTCTACTGCTATTCTGTGGTGTGCTTCAAAGATATGCATTCTGTTTTACATTGCTATGTACATTGCTTACCAGGGGAAGGGAATCATCAGTTCTCATTTCACAGAGCCACACTGGTGCCTACAGAGTACAGTTAGGTCTAACTCTAGGTACCTCCACTTTGGCATCCCTCAGAGTTAGCAATACGTAGATTTTTTCCAGTGCTATATGAATGTAAGCCTTACAAGTACAGTAATGGCTTCAAGGCAAGTGTTTTGCGTAGGCAAAAATCATACAAAACAAAGACTAATTAACTTATATTGGCACATACATGCTGGTTAGCACTATGGATTTATATTTCAATAGATATTTATTTTTAAAGCAAGCTCACTAGCTAAAATGCTGAGAGGAATTTCCAACAGAATAAGAACTAGCAGATCCATTGATTTCAATGTAATCGCTTGCAAGAAAACAATCTTTAAGAATCCCAGACTCAAAATCTTTTAACACAACTGCTATTGAGAAACAAATCAAATAAATCAGCTGGTCTATGCTTCTATATTTCATTTTTTCTTCCAGGCTGACCCCCTGCTAGGACACTCAATAACAAAAAACAGCATAAGGTTTCAGTGTCCCCCTGTTACTTGTCACTGTGATTTACTCATGTATTTGAAATCCAATCACATACTCTGCACTACATATAGAAAATGACCTTGAAAAATGTCAACTTGTTCATTTTGACTAAAGTCTAATCTCTTAGGGGTTACGGTAGAAAAGATAGAAAAATTGGAGTTACTCTTCAAAATTATCATAACAAAAGAAAAAAACATCAATTCTATTGGTTTTGGAATAGTGGCATGAAAAAAATATGGTCCTTCACAATCATCTCTTTTCTCCACTTTGGCAATTATACCCACAGAGAATTTGATCTAATACAACAGTACTTAATAGCTTTTCTGTAACTTACTTCTATACATTTCAGATTGTAAAGTATTAACCAGTTCAGCCTCATTTTTAAGAAAGTTTTACAAACATTTTATTAGGATTTTTTTTTAAATTAAAAAAGGAAAAATTGATTATAAGCAATTAAGGATTTAGGTTGGGTTATGTGAGGCATTTAATTTGATAGCTGTATTTATTTCTGCTCTGTGTGTAATATTATAGTATGTTATTTTGGCAAAGGTACTTTTTTTTTTTAAACTTAAATGTAATATAGAAAAATTGGCTGTTAAATTGTTACACAAATACACATCCATCAACCATGAAAGAAACTGGATTGGTCCCACCAACTGCATTCACATGGAAGCAGCTTAATTAAAATTTGTGGCCATATACAGTACAACAGTGTGATGCATCCACTCACTCCCCTCTCAGTGCATGGCACAGAACTTCCTGCGTTACTGTGATCAAAATGTTCAGATCATTTTTCACTCCTGAGATCATTTGTTCAGATCCAAGATCTGATTTGTTTTCACTTAAGAGATAAAATGTTCAGATCATTTTTCACTCATTGAACCATCTCCTTTACTTTCCAGTCTAACAGAGGAAGGTGCAGATGAGTAGAAAGATGCAGGGCAGGTGAGACACTTTACTATTATGTATGGCATGCTTGGTCATATTCTTGGTCTGGAGCAACTAAAGGCAACCTCTCTACCTACACAGATATGATGAAGTTAATCTTAAGAGGCGCAGTTAAGGAGAAAGCTTCTGGGCACGCACTAGAAGAATTTCACACTATTCAGAGAAAACCAGAGACTCCTATTTTTCAGAAGGAAGAGTCTTTTGTCTATGGATCACACTTCCCCACTTTCGCATAGAATTCATTGGAATCCTGGCCTGGCTCCTCTGTCTATTTCCTCACACTCCTCAAGAAAGAACAAGAAAACCACCCAGAAGGTTAGTTCTCTTGACAGAGCTTTTCCCCTTTCTTGACAGATAGCAGTTCTGAGATGATTTTTTTTAGCTCAATTTTCACAACTGAGTATCTAGCTTGAAGTGCATAAATACATAGATTGGCATCTGCATCCTCCATTGCCCTAGAGTAACAGTTTACAAGGGTCTATTGTGAACATGAACATCACGGGGTTGGGGAGAATTTAGCATGGTATTAGATTTTTGTCTTTTGATACCTTACTAAAAGAAAGTCAGACTCAAGAAATCACCCCATCACACTATCTCCACATGGACCATTTAAACGGATCTGTAGGGAAACTTCTTACACATCTATATTCTCCTTGCTCATTACACATTACTACTTTTCGCCATAGGGAAGCACTAGCTACACACTGCTAAATCCACTGTACTATTAAGCCCGTAAATTTGGGTTTTTTTAAATTATCATGGCGATCACAGCCTAAAACCATAATCCAGCAAAGCACTTAAGCACATACTTAACCTAAAGTGTATGAGCAATGTGAGTGAAATCAATTAAACTAGTCTTGTGCTTAAGTGCTTTCCTGGATCAGGGACTAATGGAAAAAGGTAGCCATGTATTTCACAACCTTCTTTTTCAGAGCCCCTTTGTACTAAGAAGCAATTAGAAGTGCTGCCTAAATTCTGTTTCACCACAGCTTAGTTATCAGTTTTCCAAACTTTTTTTTATATTTCTTCTTTTACAGCCATCTTGTTATGTCCCAGTATTCACTTCAGATCAGCTGATGGAATTTCTCATAACTATTTTGCTCTCTACCCTTAAATTAGGTTTACACAGTTAGAGTAAAAAAACAGGCCTTTGTTTGTACAAACACTTACTTGCACCCTTTTAAGCACTGTCACCTATAAAGCAATGATGCTTCAGAGACACAGACACGTGCAAACAGAAGCCAGAATGAGGTCTCCTTGCAAATTTGACCCTTAAGAGGTGATCTAGGTTGGATATTAGGAAAAACTTTTTTACTAGGAGAATGGTGAAGCACTGAAATGGATTATCTCCATCTTTAGAGCTTTTTAAAGATGAGGCTTGACAAAGCCCTGGCTGGGATAATTTAGTTGGGGTTGGTCCTGCTTTGAGCAGGTGGTTGGACTAGATGACCTCCTGAAATCCCTTCCAACCCTATCTTCTATGATACTTAATGTAACTGGAGGTTCTTTGAGATATGTGGTCCCTATTTGGATGCCTAACATGGTTGTGCTAGGGCACCATGTGCTGGAGCTGGAAGAGTTTTGTAGTAGTAGTGTCCATTGATCCACATGCGCATCATCTATAGGCTCGCATCCAAGGTTGCAAGAGGCTGTGTGTGTCGACGCTGCTCTAGTAAGTATCCTTCTTACCAGCAAGCAATGGAGTCCATAGCAGAGGAGATAGAGGGCTGATATTGGAATTCAAATAGGGACCACACATCTCAAAGAACCCTCAGTTACAGTAAATAAACTCCTCCTCCTCTTCTGGTGATGGTCACTATATGGATTCCAAACATGGGTGATTAGCTAGCAGTGCTCAACGCAGAAGTGAGTGTGAGGACTCACGAGAGATTACAGTCTATAAAAGACAGCGTGGCCGACTTCCACATCCACCACTGGGGCAATGGTGTAGTAAGCGTTAAAAGTGTGGAAAGAGTGCCACGTGACTGCCCTGCAAATGTCCTGCCAAGGCATGTCCACAAGTTGGGCCGACATGGCAGCATGTACCCAGGTGGGGTGAGCCATGAGTCAGGTGGCAGAGGTCTGTGAGAAAGGGAGTAGCATTCTGCAATGCAATGGGAGATCCATTTGGAGATGTGTTGTGAGGAGAAGGCTTGGCCCTTGAAATGTTCAGCAATGGCAATGAAGAGCTTTGGTGAAGTACAGAATTCACGGGTGAGTTGGAGGTTAAGAGAATGCAACTTTTGGCACTGTGGGAGGTATGATGTTTGGAGTACAAGATGGGAAGGTGGATACTTTGATTGAGGTGGAACGCAGAGACCACTCTGGGGAGGAATTTGGGGTATGGGCACAAGGAGAATGTCTTTATGGAAGATAGTGTGTGCATGTGGGGGATGGTGGGAGGGCTCAGCTGCCAATTTGTCAATGTGTCTTGCCAAGATGACGGCCACCAAGAAGATCACCATCATGGAGAGACAGGCAAGAAAGCAGGTTGCAAGGGGATCAAAGAGTGGTTTAGTGGGAACAGAGAGTGATATTCAGGTTTCAAGGGGGGGTAGGCTTTTGTACTGGTGGAAAGGCATTGAGCAAACCTTTGAGAAAGCGAACTGTGGTTGGGTGGGTGAAGCTGGAGGAACCATGCACTGAGGGAGGAAGGCACTGAATGCCACCAGGTAGACTCTGATGGATGAGTGGGGGTGAGGCCTAACAGCTTAAGTTGGATGAGGTAGTCCAGGAGGATAGGAATGGATATGGAGTCTAATAGGTAATGATGGCAGTGTGCCCAGATGGAAAATGCTTCCATGTTGCCTGATAGCAGGCTCTAGTAGATGGTATCCTGCTATGCATGATGTCATGCACGGGGGTGAAGCCATGGGCAGTGCACAAACCCCCTGTTCAGGAAGGCTAGCTCATGGCCATGCCCCTTCCCTCACCAGAGGCCCAAGCCTTCTACCACAGCCAGAGGAGCCCCACCCCAGCCCACTGGCTCATCCCAGGCAGCCAGGGCCCTAGTGATGGGTGGCCCAAGTGCCGGCCACAGCTGCTCCTAGTCCTGGGCTGTTTATGGGCAGAGGCTCAGGAAAGGCGGGAAGAATAAGCAGTGACTGCCTGGGCAAGGCCACAGGGGAAGGGCAGGATGGTATGATGGGGCGGCCTAGTTTGGCAACTGAATGATCTTGGACTATTGGTGGTAGATAGGCCAATGGCCTGTGAAGGGAGGTTAGATGGGGTGGGTTCTGAGTTATTACTGATAATTCTTTCTTGTGTTTCTGGCTGATGAGTCTTGCCCGCATGCTCAGGATTTAACTGATTGCCATATTTGGGGTTGGAAAGGAATTTTCCCCCAGGGCAGATTGGCAAAGGCTCTGGGGGGGATTTTCACCTTCCTATGTAGCATAGGGCATGGATCCCTTGCTGCTGGATTCTCTCATCATAAAGACTTTAAACCATGATTTGAGGACTTTAATAACTCAGGCATAGGTTAGAGGTTTATTACAGGAGTGGGTGGGTGAGGTTCTGTGGCCTGCATTGTGCAGGAGGTCCGACTAGATGATCATATTGATCCCTTCTGATCTTAGAGTCTAAGAGTCTATGTGAGCTGACAATGTTGGGACATCTCCTGTTGTCTTTGGAAGTAGGGTTAATAGAAGGTGTGGGGGCAAAAGGATGACCTCTGTTGCCTGTAGTCGGGAGGGATGTAAATGCCAAGCGACTGCAGAATGGCACATGAATCCTAAAGGGGAAGTCCTCGAGAGTGGTCTGGACCTGCTTAGGGAACCCACACAACTGGAGACAGGAGTCTTGGCAGGGCATGACACTGGTCTCCAGGGAGTGTGATGCAGTGTTGGCAGCATCCATTGCTACCTGGGGGCTCGCCTTTGTGGCCAGTTTTCCTTCATCCAGGAGCGCCTGAAAGTTTTGTTTGTCTGGCAGCATAAGAGCCTGAAACTCTGCAAACTTGGCATATGTAAGAAAATCATACTTCTCCAAAAGGCCTGATAATTGTCAATATGGAACTGGAATCCCACAGACAAAAACTTTTCTCCACAGAAGGTCCAACTTCTTTACCGCTCTGTCTGGAGAGGTGGACTTAAGGTGCTGTTGGTGAGCACGTTCAGTCATCACGTGAACCACGAGCAAGTGGGGGGTGTCAAGGAATGACAGGATGAAGTATCACTGCCGCTTTGCGCACTTAGGAGTAGGGACACAGGTGACCATCTGTGCTGGTTGCAGGATGGCCTCACAGATAGGGAGGGCAGTTCAGGAAGGCCCTGCCAGTTGCAGAATATTGAGGAGCTGGTTTTGTGTCCTGGACTTCCTCCACCATGAGGTCAAGAGCCTTGGCCACATGCTGAAGCAGGTTATGGTACTTTTTACGGTCTTCCGGAGGGGAGAGGGAAGGCATAATTAGTGCCTTGTCCAGTGATGATGAGGCTTCCAATTGTATTCTGGATACCGGAAGTACCAGCTGCACCATGTCCTCCGGTTTATCATAAAATAAAGGGGGGCTCAGTGTTGGCAGGGGATGGTTGTAAGATGTCATGAGTGGTACACCATGGTTCCGGTGGGGGTCCCAGGGAGATCAATAGGGCCAAGCATATGGCTCACCGGGCATTGGTGGGCTCCAGTGATTGCAGAATCACAGCTTAGTGGAAGGGTCGTATGCCGGTAGATAGGTTAGCTGGTGCCTGGGACCTGGACTGTGAGACTGGACAAGTAAGGAGGGGTCCAGCTCTGAGAAGCATTCAGACTAAGAGAATGGGTCTGGTAGGAGCAGAGCCAATGGAATGACAACGTGAGGTGGACAGAAGAAGCGCGCCACTCAGGGAGGAGCAAAAGAAGTTTCTCTGCCAGACAGGGAAGCATCCTGGGGACCAGAAAACAGCGGGGAACTGGAATATGGGAGCATTGCTTCTCAGTAGGCTCCAGTGGTGCCAGGCATCCAGAGAACTGTGTATGGCAGCTTGGAGGGGCCCAATGGCATCGACTGATGAAAATGGTGTCAGACCAGTGACCATGGATGAAGGCGATACCGGCAGACCATGATGGTGCTTCACATTTGCTCCGTCTGGGGGTTCTTGGGAGCTGCAGCAGCTAGGTCAACATGCGACTTCTCACCCAACCTGGCGAGGCAAAGCAACACTGCATTTCAGGGCAGTCCCTGTCGGGGAGCTGCCCTTATAAACATGTCCATGCTTACGCTTATGGTGGGGCCTCTGTGGCTGAAGCAGTGCAGAGGGCACTGGTGCTCGGGAAGACGACAGAGGGGTGCTCATGGCAGTGACAGATGCTATTCCAGTGGATCCACCGGTCCTGAATCAGACTGCACATGTGGGCACAGTCTCCTGCATTAGAAGCTTATGGAGGTGAAGTTCTCTAGCTTCTTGAGTCCAGAGCAGGGATGATTGGCAGATGGAACAGCAAGTGACAACATGGGCTTTGCCAAGGCAATAAAGGCACCATTGGTGCTCGTCACTCACAGAAAAGGAGCATGAGTGCAAAGCACAGCTTTTGAAGCTGGTTTGCTGGGGCATAATCCCCGGAAGGGAGTGGGGATGAAGTCCAATGGGGATCCTAACTAACTACTGTATGTCTTATAAGCTAACATATACAACTATACACAGTGACAAAACAGACAAGCAGTTATTTTAGAAAAGCTAAAAGCACTAAGGAACAAGGGTATCAACTCTGGCCATGCGGCGATGAGAGGGAGCTAGAGCAACGTCAACCCGCACAGCCTCTTATAACCTTGGATGCAGGCACACGGACAATGCATGATGCTCGTGCACATCAATGGACACTACTTCTACAAAATTGCTCTGCCCCTTGGCACGCATGCACACCCACATCTGGAATCTATCTAGGGACCATCACTTGAAGAAGAACAAGACTTTGCAAATAAAGTCCCAACTCTGAAGAGGAGGTAGAGAGATGTACCAGAACAAAATGTTCTTCTCATTTTGGGACCATAAACCAGGAAATTTCCATTTTTAATTAGATCTCGTTGCTTAAGAAAAAGCAATTTTTCTATGATTCCAAGTGCCATTTCTGAAATTCTTTGAGGAAGACGATGTCGTCTATGGCCTCTGCTGCTCCTGCAAATATTTCCAAGCAGCTCAGCAGGGGAAGCAGAAACACCAGGAAATTAACGTGTATAGCAACCACTATATATGCTGATCCCGACTCCACCTCTAGGGAAACAGAGGCACAAGTGCAACATCACAGAGGGCAGAAGGCAGCTTACCCAATGATCTAACAGCAACATGTCTTCACCAACATTTTTACCATGTGTAGAGAAACAGTCCCAAAACTCCCATCCCCTTTACTGAACACTTTCTTTCCAAGATATTAACATTTTCCTGAGCCAATACAATAATCACTCAAGAATACATTTGATTTATTGGTGAGCATTGTTCAATTTTGATAGTTGTATTTAAGTCTAACATGGTAATAATATAGTGAATGATTAATGGTTGAAAAAACTATCAAGAGTTGAATGCTACAATAAAGGATCAAAAGATATGAAAATTTTAGTCTGAAGAGTAAAAATATTTACTTCATACATACCTTCAAAAATATTGTTTTCAACTCAGCTAGATCAGCTCTCTTGGTTAGAGCCACCTACAAGTAAATACATTTACATTAATATGCATATTTTATAAAAAGATATCAAAATGTCATTTATAAGGAAGAATTCAAACAACAGAATTATGAAAATAAAGGTTCGCCTTAGGTAAGTTAGCTACTGATTTAGATGGTTATATTTACTCACTGAACATTTACATTAAGTTATTCAACATTTTTGCTGTAAATGTTTCTCCTATGCATTCTTCAATTTTTAAACTGGACTTACAGATTGTATAACTGCCCAAGTACTAATCTGCTGTACCTAAGCATTTGAATCATGCTCATCACATAGTTTTGCATTTACAGCATTTATCTCAGGATCTCAAAATGCTTTAACAAGATGTATATTAGCCCCACTTTAACTGATGAATTAAACAAAAAACAAAACAAAACAAAACAAAAACTTACTCTAGGAAACACAGCAAGTAATGGAAGGTCAGGATTATAACTCAGATCTTCTGTCCTAATCTTCTACTATAATGATACACCATGCTGGAATTTCTACTTCTTAGTCCCATCATGTGAAAGTATATGTTCGTGTAGCATAGACTCTGTGATACAACACCCAACCTAAGCACAACATTAAGACTTCTCTGCAGGAAAGGCATCTAGTTTATGAAGAAGAAAGTTTAAATTCCCATGACTTGTCATTTACAGCAGCAAAATAAATTACTAGCACAGCATTTAAAAAATTTATGAACACTCACTATGGAATTAGGAATTTGGGACAATCCCTGTTGTCATTCTCCTTTTGCAAGTAGCTGGTGGCATCTGCTGGCTTTCCATCTCTTTTACTCTTTCTTTGGAGGTGAATGGATGTAGCTCCTCAATGTGTGCCTTCCAGATTTTCTACTCCTCCCCACCCCCAAATCTTTAGCCATAATAAGAACCACCACAATAACCATAATGTGATGGATTAAATCAGCACAAAACCTTCATCTCTGATCTGTAAAAACTACTCAAAAGGCACAGCTAACGTGGGTTTTCAGAAAGCTTTTGGACAGATCCATCCATTATGAATTAAAGGAAAACACAACTAGTGGATATCAAGTAAAATCTTGTCAAGATAAAAACTGGTTATGTATTTAGAAACTCTCATAAATTATTGCTCCTCAGCATAAACCTAAATAGAAATATAGGCAATCAGGAAGGTGGGGGGAAAAAATAAAAAAACACCCTACACAACAGCATTGTGACCTATGCTAGAAGTTGGTGTGTGAAACTGTACAAAGAGAAATTTCTTTCTGATGCTGGACTGATTATAAGAACTGGTCAAAAAAAGTGAAAACTTATCAAAAACTGCAGTTTTCGAAACATCAAAAACTGCACAAAACGTAGCGCACCACTAGCAATTATTTTGCATCTCAAGGGATAGAATGAGGAAAGAGGTCATAGGTTGAATACTTAGGGCCTAAACCAAATGCTCAAATGAAGCCAGTGAGAGTTTCTCCACGGAGAACGGGCTTGAATCAGACCCTTGTTCAAAAGTAAAAGAAACTGTAGGTACCTCTGAAAAATCATAACCGGGAAACTGACATGGGCAGAAATACAAGATATAGGAAGGGTGCTAGAACTTCGTTAGAATAGGCATCAGGTGTCTCCAGCACTGTTGAGAAAGCATGCCCTGTAAGCTTACTTACTGTAAACTCATTTTGTGGGGGGTTAACATTTGGAACCTTTTCTTCTAAAAGTCTTTGGGGCAATGTGCACAATTATGGGGTTGAGAGTCAGAAAACATGCATAGCCTTAGTATCATTATATTTTATTAAGATGGTTATTTACTTGACAGCCCACTGTGCTGCTCTGTACTCTCAACAGCAAGCTAGATCTAAATTCTGTGGAAAGGTCCCTTGATTTCTGCAGTAACTCCTGTGCTGAATTCTGCAGCACTACAAGCAAATAAAAAAGAAAAATCTATTGACTATAAAATGAATAATATAATCAGTACAACACTGCATGCATCATTAATTTTGTCATTAAATTCAATTTTACACTGCCCCCACATTGTCAATTTGTGACAAAAGCAGGCCTATAGAAATTGTTGAGTAAAGTGGAGGAAACAAGAATGGTTAGTTTATATAGCTACCCAGGGAGGTTCATACTGGTTCAATTCCATTGGAATTAACAACTTTGAGAAACCTAACAGAGATGGCTCTTCAACTCCAGCAGCCATTTTTAGTACTGTATGAATTACTTTTGCCTAGAGCAGAGTTCACTGACAATACTGAAGAAGGGGAGTCCATGAGCCATCTACAGCGTTCAATGGGGCTGAAACCTTTGGAGTTGAATCAGTGTTAGCAACAGTGGGAATATTTGCAGTGATTTCTCAATTCCCTAATCTAGATAAGGCTTGAGAGAACACCACACAGGCTTCACTCACACCAGTGAAGTGACGTGCTGCAGATGATAGTTGCCACCAACAGGTTCCCCTTGCAGGAAGGGTCTTGATCACACTGTAAACTACTGCATTCCAGATATGTTAGTGTGACAACTGGGGATTAAACCAGACCCCCCCAGTCCTAAAAGCATGAGCTGCTACAGCCTGAACTAAAATGGCAAGACTCCCTAGGTGACAACTATAAAAAACTCATATCCTCTACTGATGCCACAGAGGGGGACCTGTAACACACATTCATCAGGGGGTTACATTAGCAGTTACACAGCTTTTTAAACCAGTTGAGAGTGAACTACGGGAATCTGCTGCCTAAAACCACTGTAAGCCAACAGCTAGTTTGCCTAGCATAGACTGACCCACAGACACTGCTTGTGCTGCTGCTTCTTTGCTATAATTTAATGTCATATTGACTGACATTCACAGAAACTGCCTTACAAGAAATCTTTTGTTACTGGCAAATTATCTCTGTTCTATCTTTTCTCCTGTGGAAAAGAAAAACAAACCCTAAGTTGATAGGCATGGCATCCATTTCATCATGTGAAGAGACATCTGAAAAGGCATATCAGTGGGATGTTTGTTATTGCCCTATACACAGAGCAACTTTGTAAGAGCCAGCCACTGTTTCAGAGACATTTAGTGGATAAAGCTTTCCAACAGTCAACATTTATTTTTGAAAACTTGAAGAGAAACTGAGCATAGGTTCTGAGTAACAAGCTAAGTTACTGAATACCCCTGGAAGTGAGGTGACATATCAGATGAGAGATTATGGATACAATTACTGAAGTCAATGGACCACTGACTCCTAAGTCCCTTAGGCACTTTTGACAATTTTTGCTAATTATCAATTTTTTTTTAATATTTGTGTATTATATTAAATTGTTTTACGTAACTGTACAACAACTGTAGCAGCACAACCCTTGTGTGCCAGGGGCCAGGTAAACACCAAATTCCTATTTTTCTCCACTAGCAAAAGGAGTTCAGGATAAGGAATATAAAAAGGACTGTTGGAGAAACAGGAAGAGGACATATGGGGATAGGGAGGTTCTCCCCATTCAGGCTCTGGGGACTGAGTAGATTCCCAGGTTAGGATAGAATGTGTTTGTTACTCATTTTGCTTATGTTCCCTAGTCTTGATTTGTATTTATGAAGATGCTCTTTTACTAAACAGACCATACTCCTTGTTGCTGTAATTAGCTTCTAAGGATGCTCAGTCATCCCAGCAATTTATTTTAACATATACTTTTAATTCATCACTTCAGTAATGACAATATGCCCAGTCCTGGACCAGCACACAAAATGAAGACAGTCCTTGCCCTGAACAGCTTACAATTTAAGAGACAGATAGAGACAGGATGTGTTGGGAATAAAAAAGGAGAGAATACGTTGGAGGGTTTTGAAATAATTAATATTAATTTATTTATTGTACTTAAACTGGAAGGAACAAGTCTTTAGGAGGTATTTGAAAAATGGGATTAGTGTATAGGGACAGCATCGCATGAACAGGACAGGATGGAAAAAGAACAGAGATGAAAGAGGGAATCAGAGTGCAGCAGGAAACATAAGAATTAATGTCCAAGTTTTTATGGCCTTGATGCTAAGTATAAGTAGTCTGAACTTTATGAGGTGATGAAATGGAGCCCTAGAAGGGATTCCAGGAGTAATGATGATATGGTCAGTGATGAGTGAAGATGATACTTTTAGTGGGCCTATTTTGAAAGGGCTTGAGGGGTGACGTGGGTTTTAGGGAGGAAGAGATGCAACTACCCAGAGATGATCAAGGCATCAACAAGTGTTTTAGTCCCTCCCAGAGAGGACGGGATGATCTTTCGATAGGTTATGGAAGAAGAAACAGCAAGATTTGAACAAGGCATGGAGGTGAAGGGAGGACTCAAAGACGATCCCTCCATCACATGCTCCATAATTGCTCTTTTTATCCTCTTGGAATCCAGTTCTGTGGTCCACATTTAAAAAAAAAAAATGCTGAAAAATTGGAGAGCGATCAGAGACAAGCTACAGAAATGATTTGACGTCTGAAAAAGCTATCTTACAATCAGAGACTAAAGGAGCTCCATTTACTTAGTTTAAAGAAGGTAGAGAGGCAGTTTGATCATGATGTGTAAGTACCTACAGAGGGAGATCTCTGATACTAGAGGCCTCTAATCTCGCTGACAAAGATCTAGCATAACAAGATACAATGGTTGGAATTTGAAGTTAGAACCGTCCAGAATGGAAATAAGATGCAAATTTTTAACACTAAGAATAATTAACCACTGGAAAAGATTTGGAGGGGATGTAGTAGACTCTCCTTCACTTAAAGGCTTTAATCAAGACTGGTCTTTCTAAAATATATTCTCTAGTTCCACAACAAGTTAATGGTCCTCATGCAAGAATCACTTGGCGAAAGTCTGTGGTCTGTGTTATACAGGAGGTTGGATTGCATCATAATGTCTTCTGGCCTTATAAAGACATTACAATAGATTAGAAATTTATTATAATTATATATATACACACATACAAACACACACATACCCCTTACCGGACAGAGACAGCCTTTCTGCTAAGATAAGCCCCAGAAATGCCTCAGATTCCCATTTACATTAGAGATTGGAATGTTTAAAACCAGTTAAAATGTGGTTTTAGGGAGAGTTTAGTATTTTTTATATTCATTAAAGATTATCTTAAAGCCATGCCCTAACCTGCACTCGGATCAAGGATATAAAGCAGCTGTGGCACAACCAACTTGCTTATGTGGATGAGAATTCACTTTTCCTATGTATCTGCAAGTATGTTAGCAAAATATGCCCAAATAATAATCACAATGCAAACTGCCAGGCAGGACGGTCAAAACTGAAATGTTTTCAATCTATAGGTATTTTAAAGTAATGTTTCCCCCCTTCTACTCATCACAAAATAGCAATATAATGGCACAGGCACCCACATCTATCACCTTTGCTTTCCTAGTACTTGTAGAAATGGAGGGTTTACCCTGACTATGTCAAGGTACTGAAATGCATTTGGTGGGTCACACAACCCACTATGTGACACGCTCCCTTTTGCTTTCCACAAGTGCTGAGCAGCATTCAACATACAGTCTGAGGATACAGTTAGTATCACTGATTTAAATAAAAGACCTCTCCAGTCTTCCAAAAGCACATTTTCAGGTCACCAGCTGACTTTCTGAAATTATCGCTGAAGCACCATTTGTGCAGAGACAAGTCAGAGACATCGTCCCTTATTTTCTAAGCTCACACTGCATCAGCAATTTTCAGCAGTTTTACTACATTGACAGGGAATTGTGGCACCTGTACAGACTCCAAGAATACTATGCAACACGGGAACTACTCAACAGCCTGTGCAGCAACAATGCAACACTATGTGATAGCCATGCAAGAGTGCCGCCATATATATCTGCCTGCACTGTATGAAACTTGTAACCAAAATGACTGTAATGCAGGTTAGCCAGAAACAATGCTGAAGAATCAAAAACTATTCAAAGCACGTAAGGTGTTTCTATGACATGACTTGTTAGCACTTTTCAAATCTCCAGCATACAGGTGAGTTAAGTAGCATTACTGGGGCTCAATAACCTAGCAACAAGATCTGTAAGCATTTCCTCATATACGAGCAGATTTGTGGAATGATGACCCTGGGATGGGTAGAACTACAGGATAAGAGGAAAATATGTATACAAGGGATTACAATTAAAAATGAGCCCATCTAAGTTCACCAACAAGTCACTCTGATCATAAGATTAAAATTCAAAGCACTCAAAATACCGTAATGACGGGCATGCAATAAATACCTATACAGAAGATGGAAAGGTCATCGACATCAAACTGTCGTGAGAATAACTCATCATTCTTTATATGTGACATCACAGTCGTGAATAAGCAGGAGAAGTAAATGGGATAGAGAGAAAATTCCTATACATTAATGTCTCAACTCATAATTGTGTGATAGAAATTACGTAGGAATAACTGACAGGTAATGTATTTTGTTTCAGCATTATGTTTTCTTTTTTGACTGAGCACAAAAGTTCACTTTTAGAGATCCTATTTATAATCAAATCTGTCTATTCAAGTCTATTCAAAATGCTACACACCTCAGTAGCTCAGAATTGGGGAGGGTGTGTGAGTGGGCATGAATCCATATGTATGCATGAATCCTTTCTATGATCTTAAAAGAACAAAAGACAACTGCATACTGGAAGTAGACAACCTCACACACAAGTAACAATGTTCTTGTGCATTATAAATGGCAGGAATAAAAGGAAATCCTAAATCTTGGAGTCAGAAATCTTTCCTTGGCGCTTGACAGAAGTAACAACAGTGCTATCCCAATGGAGGGCCTAGAAACATATGCAAAAATAGAGAGTTGAATATGGATTTTTTTTATAAATATTGCAGCACCATCGATTTAAATTCTTGAGGCCTACATTTTCCACGGGCAGAGGTTCACTTACACATGCAATGCAGTTAGAAAAGGTGTGTAGTTAGAGGTTTATAAAACGTATTTACAACTGCAATCGCAGTAACTGCATGCTGAAACGTAGCTTTGTAAGTGTGCTCTTTTGCATGTAGATTTGTGGGTCTCATGGGACCAAATTTGAGCCCAGTGGGAATTTCAGATTCAAGTCTAAACTGTTTCCTCACCCCACAGGAAACAGGAACACCACAATGTAAAGGGGTGAGGTGTTAAATTTTCTTTTTTTTTTTATAATTCAGACCTCAGGTACTAACACCAAGCGTATTCCTGATGTTTAAATAGTATCCAAGTGGCATGTGTGTACATGACTTTTACATTCACGATGCAGGGGAGGGAAGGTGGGAGGGCAAGAGAGAGTCTGAGCTATTAGGGAGAGTGCTTGTAAATAACTTGCAGTTTCAAGCAGAAAAATAAAATAAACTGGTAGGGACTTCAGAGAACACCCAAAGGGGAGTTACTGATATATTAAAGGACAGGGTCCCATCCCAGTCAGGTAGGGGTTATAGAGCTCCTGCCAGCACAATCAGCCCCAAGCCAGCACACTCTGAGGACTGCTGCACGAGAGAGAGACAACTCCTTAAAAGAAAGGATCAAAGCCTAGCGCAGGGTGGCACAGCTAGAAAACAGGGCTTCCTAGCCCCACAGAGCAGGGGCCGCTTACCCCGACAGCTGCTGAAGAATCTTTGCAACCTGGACCCACTGGAAACGTAAAGGGACCATCTTTATTTTGCTTCTGATTAGAGTCCAGGGCGCTCAGCCTCGGCCTCTCTCACTTAGGGAATGGAACCCAGCCCCTCCACAGAGCCTATTTACCTGTTGCCTTGTGAAGGACAGTGGGGTGAGCCTGGACTATTCTGGGAGCTGCAGGAATATTGTTTGATTTTTTCTCCCCCATTTTGGATTGCAGTTAGGCCTTGAAGGGTGGGAGTTGCCTTTGTAAGACTGCTAGCCTGGAGACCACATCCCACACTCCAAAGAGGAAGGGTGGGGTGATGGAGGTGCCCAGCCTCACCCCTCAGGGTACAACCTGTGATACTAAGTGGCAGTAATCTCTGAGCTGACAGGATGCAAGACCAGTGACAACCAAAGTTATGGAAGAGTTAATTCTAACTTTCCAGACTCTGCAGAAAATTTAAAAGACTTGTCAACAGTAATTAAGGAGTTTCTACTCACAAAAGCTTCGGAAAATAAAATAAAATAAATTCTGTTTAGAAACAATTCTGCTAACTTGAGCTATCTTTTTGTCCTCTGTAGGTTGAGATTACTTTTTAAGCAATACCTGCATAAAACACAATCTTGTTGTTAAAATAGTAATTTACTTTTAATACTAGGTCTTCAGTATTTTTGAGATCACCTAGTTCCTATGGAAATTATGATAAACTGAACATTTTGATTTAAAATGGGGAATAAAGAAGCAGAAGAAAAATCCTTTAGAACTTATTTTCATGCCAGTATCTTTAGTAGTAAAGAATGAAGAAAGCAGAATTAAATCATTTGTATTTGCTGAGAGCAGTTATTTCCATTTTTATTTGCTGAGGAGGCCATTATAGCTCAACGTAAAACCTGAGGTATTGATTGAGATGGACAATGAATAGCTTGACATCTTAGAGAAATTCTAGTGCTATTGTGTTTGGGTTTTTTTTAAATCTCATAAAACAAAAGTTCTCCTATTTTCTTCCTTGGACACTTTGACATCACAATTGTGATGTAAGCTAAGAACTTCTGATCTATGCATCTGCCATCCCATATTAGAATACTGATGTTAGCCAACCAAACTGCTCCCTTTTTCTTATCCATTTTTAAAGACGCAATAAAATTCCAGTAAAAGCTTCCTTTTGATCATTTAATCCAGCTCTCTGATGTACTAAATATACTGGATGATTAGACAAGTAGCCATGGCTCAAGACTTCCCCAGACTACAGAGTTTCAGTGAGTAAATAAACACAGGCTTAAACTACTTATCTTTTTTCCTGCATCTAACTTTTATTGGTGGCATCCTAGATCACATCTAGTACTTTGCATTCCACCTCATGGGGAGGTGTAAGAAAACTGAGGCTATACACTCATGCTGTATAATCTAGAAAGACTAGAGGGCAAAACAGCACATTTTTAACATTTTTGTACCCCATTAAACAGTTTTCCTCTTTCTCATTTTCTGTAGATTGTTAGTTTTTTCTACACAAAAAATAGCTGATTTAATATTTGTTTTCTTAACTTGTCAATCTCACATTGAAAAGAAAAATATTAAAAACACACAATATTAGATTTAGTCAGACAAATGCTTCCATACTTGTTTGAGTTATTACCTTTTCCTCCAAATTTACTTTTAAGTATTTTGCTTTAATTACACATAATACATAGCATGAGTAAACATCTAATAAACCCCATAGAGGAATGGAAACAGAGTTCAGGAGATCATGATCACTCACACTTTCTTTATGACTAGATAGAAAATGCATCCCAAAACACCTTCTGTTGGAAAATAAGGTCAGAATATGGGAAGAGTTAAGAATCATTGCTCTGTAGCATCCACTTTGTTGTTAAACAAGCCACATACATTGACTACAATGTGTAAGTAGCAAAAATGGACATAAATATAATGTTCCCATATTTTTCTTACTTTTGAGATAAGATTTGAGCGGCATCAACATGGGACCAAATCATTATCTCCATAAAGCAGCTTCCCTCTAGACTGACACACAATGGCAGGCTGAATTATAAAAATGAAGTGACAGGAGGGAGGAAGGCTGACTTGATGTTGGTGACAAAAAAAAAAAACTTTTAATGGAAATGTGAAATTATTCAAAATTTTGTTCACCTATATATGTGAAGATTTAACTAAACTGATTCTAGTTCCCAGCCTATCACACAGCCTGAATAAACCAGACAAAGTATTCTTATATTTGGCAATCTTTTTCTAACGGCTTTTCACACTTCGTACATCTGGGAGGATCCTACTGTATGAGATATGTTTAAAATAAGATATGACTTTAATACCTGCTAACTACAGAATTAAAGCCTAAAATAATAAAAATCATGGCCCAAAGGTCTCAACAATGACGTAACCAGGTAAGAGCACAAATGGCTCACATTTCTTAGACAGAATAAAAAGAGTGTGACAATAATAATGAATGGCCTGCAGCTGTGTTTAGTAATATGCCTTTGGGCTATGCTATATACTGCCATACATTTGTGCACAGAACTCTAAACTGGAATCACACAGATCTTGGACCTTTGGGGTCATAATCATTTTGATGAGTAGGCTAGTTTAAAAGTCTTATGATGAAGTATGTGTCAAACATTAATTTTTTTGAACAAACATTGTTTATTGTGCCCACAGCACTAAAACCATTATAATTTGATTAAATATTCATTTAGGGCTCAAACTAGGCTAGTACTGAAAGTGGTCGCTTTTCCTTCTTCCATACTTTTTACTTTGAGGCTTTACTGCCGTAGTAGCAGCTGGCAACCTCATACCATAATTTCCCCAGGGGAAGAGTATTTGCTAGCCCACCCACTAAGCATGCCTTTATTGTCTACCAAGGAAAATGCATGCCTTGTAGAGAAGAGAAGCTCTGCTGGTTGACTTGGCTTGGGAGTTGGGGCAGGACTAGTAGCTAAGAAAGGTCACACAGCCTCTTCCACCTACACGCCAGATGGTGACCACTCAGCTCAGGATCACTCTTAATACAGTGCCTGTCCCCAGCCAAATATTCAAAGCTCCTTCAAACGAGTAAGAAAAAAGTAAAGAAATTCTCATAAGCTGGAACGGCAAACATTGAGAAGCTGACATAAATGTTAGAGAATGTAGGAAAAATTCAGTGGAGTCTCACCTGAGAAAGCAAGGCTAGGCACTGCCTACTGTCAGAAACACAATCTCTATCTACTGCTGTATATTGACTCAAAGCAAATCTGTATGTCACTTTGGCCCACTCTATCAGATATTACCAGCCATCACTGGAAAGAGTAAATAAAAGTGTATGAATATGGAAGAAGTTTGAGAACTTGGTCAAAGTTTCTGGAGTTGTCGCATAACATGAAGAGTAGGAAGAATTTGGGGGGAACTGAAGAGTTCCACTGTTAGTCTAGAAAAATATTTGCATCAACAGCAGTGGGAGGAAGAAAGGCATTTTCAAACTGGATATGGCCCAAATGTTTGAAGGTGGGGCCATGTCAGCAATTTGCTCTCCTAGTTTGAGTACAGCAAGTCAGATCCTTAGCTCCCATCTATGATGAGCTCTTGTGCATCTATTCCTATATAAAGTCCACAAAATACATTGATCAGACACAGGCACCATTAAAGAAAGTCTTATACTCTTAACCGTTTCTAAATGGGAATTTACAGAGTTAGAATGTGTTCAACCAACAAACATTAGTTTAGGGCCAAACCCAGAAGTGAAGTAAATGCTGGTATATATAACCCCTACATAAGATATTATTATTAAATATTGACACTAATAATAAATACTAATAATAATAAAGGTATATGGCCCCAACTCTGCCCTCACCTCCTTACACCTTCCTACTCATTGCCCTCCAGCTACAAGCCCAATTCTCCACCCAATCAGATTGCATGATATACCAACTTACATTCATCTATGCTGGCTAATGCTATCTTACTGTTCTGTAATTGCACCATAAAATGGAGGTCATCCAAGGAATCTGCTTTGAATTTTCAGGATTTTGTCTACTCCATAATCTTCCATGCTTCTGGATTTGTTTATCAATAACTGTTTCAGGCTGAAATGAAGCCCAGATCCAGAAATGCATTTAAACTTCTTGAGAGAACACAGTTCAGATGTTCATCAGCTAAGGAAATTAAGTAAGTGTGCTGGAACGTAGTATTGCCTTATGGATAATGCACGGGAGTCAGGCAATGGCTGATGAGATTGCTCAGAATTGACTTCACAGGAGGAATCAGCCAGGATTTTACATACCCATTAACCAGTTTCTGTTGTGAAGAAACTGGGAACATTAAAATGCTATGATCTTGCTCCTACTTAAACAGTGTGTGAAATAAATACGAATCCAATCTGCTTATTCCTGAAAGCACACAAGATCCTGGATAGAAAAAATACGAGCATAAGACCAGCCATACTTGGTCAGACCGATGGTTCATCTAGCCCAGCAACCAGTTTTCCGATAGTGGTCAATGCCAGGTGCTTCAGAGGGAATGAACAGAACAGGTAACCATCAGTATAACTATGAGCCATCAAAGTGATGTGGCCGTGAAAAAAGCTAACGCGGTCCTAGGATGCATCATGCAAGGTATGTCCAATATAGATAGGGAGATGTTAGTACCATTATACAAAGCGCTGGTGAGACCTCATCTGGAATACCATGTTCAGTTCTGGTCTCCCAGGTTTAAGAAAGGTGAATTAAACTGGAATAGGTGCAGAGAAGGGCGACTAGGATGTTCCAAGGAATGGAAAAACTGCCTTATGGGAGAAGGCTCAAAGAACCTGGCTTGTTTAGCCTAACCAAAAGAAGGGATAAACAACAGCAAGGGAGAGGAATTATTTAAGTTAAGCATCCATGTGTACACAAGAACAAATGGATATACTCTGGCCATCAGGGATTTTAGACTTAAAAACTGACAAAGGTTTCTAACCATCAGAGTAGTGAAGTTCTGGAACAGCCTTCCAAAGGGAACAACAGGGGCAAAAAGCCTAGCTGGCTTCAAGACTAAGCTTGATAAGTTTATAGAGGGGATAGTACAGCTAGGTAGAATTAGGACAGCCTAATTTGGCAATTAGCTGATCTTTGACTACTAGCAGTAAATACGCTCAGTGGCCTGTGATGGGATGTTAGGTGGGGAGGGTTCTGAGTTGCTAAAGAGAATTCTTTCCAGGTGTCTGGCTGGTGAGTCTTGCTCACATGTTCAGGGTTTAGCTAATCGCCATATTTGGGGTCAGGAAGGAATTTTCCCCCAGGGCAGAATGGCAGACCCATGCCCCATGCTGCCTTCCTCTGCATGGGTCACTTGCTGGTGAATTCTCTGTACCTTGAGGACTTCAATAATTCAGTCATAGGTTAGGGGTCTACTACAGGAGTGAGTGAGTGAGGTTCTGTCACCTATGTTGTGCAGAAGGTCAGACTAACCGATCATAATGGTCCCTTTAGACCTTAAAGTCTATGAGTCTATAAGCGAACTATCCCATTGCCCATTCCCAGATTCTGGCAAACAGCAAACTCTGCCCGTCTGGCTAATAGACACTGATGGATATATCCTCCATGAACTTATCTAGTTCTTTTTTGAACCCCGTTATGGTCTGGGCCTTCACAACATCCTCTGGCATGGAGTTCCATAGTTGACTGTGTGTTGTGTGAAGAAATACTTTTTGTTTGTTTTAAACCTACTGCCTATTCATTTCATTTGGCGACCCCTAGTTCTTGTGTTATAAAAAGGAGTAAATAATTCCTTATTTACTTTCTCCAGTCATGATTTTATAGACCTCTCTCATATCCCCCCGTAGTCATCTCTTTTCCAAGTAAAAAAGTCCAAGTCTTATTAATCTCTCCCCTAAGGGAAGTTGTTCCATACCCTGAATCATTTTAGTTATTTTTTTTTTTAATCTTTTCCCATTCCGATTTTTTTTTTGAGACGCGGCAACCAGATCTGCACACAGTATTCAAGATGTGGGTGTACCATAGATGGCAAAATTGTGTCTTCTGTCTTACTATCTATACCGTTCCTAATGATTCCTAACTTTCTGTTAGCTTTTTTGACTGCTGCTGCACACTGAGTGGATGTTTTCAGAGAACTAGCGACAATGACTTCAAGGTCTCTTTCTTGAGTGGTAATAGCTAATTTAGACTCCATCATTATATATGTATAGTTAGGATTATGTTTTCCCAATGAAAATTACTTTGCATTTATCAACACTGAATTTCCATTTTGTTGTGCAGTCGCCCAGTTTTGTAAGATCCCTTTGTAACTCTTCACATTTGAGTGCCCCCTTTTAATAGTTTCCCACAGTGACAAAATTAGATAGTGTGAAAATCCAAACTAATATTCAGATATGAATTTCAAATTATAATTCAGGCTTTGACCCTACTTCATTGCCAAGTACATCCCTACAACTAACTTAAGTTTTTACTTCTCTTTCAAGCTCTTGAGATAAAATAGGAACTAAAACAGTCACTTTCTATTTATAAAAGTGTCTAATAACTGTGATCACTTAGATATTTAGCAATATTTTCCATATCTTAGTCTTGGATGAGTGTTGCTAGTTTTGATTATTCATTAAGTTTGATTGTTTATTATCAAAGCATATGTTATCTATGCTTCATTATAGCTATCATTTTTGCTTTCCGATAGCAACAACAGGCCCCAATAACTACGGGCTGGTCTACACCGCCAATGACAGTCAACGCAACATAATGTAGCTTGCGTATCTTCCTGTCAACTTATTTACGTTGCCGCACAGCAGCATCTTTACTGTGCTACATCAATGGGAGATGCCCTCCGGTCAACGCAGCCTTATTCCTTTTGGGGAGATGGACTAATGGCATCAACCAAAGAGCACTTCCAGGATTGATTCCTGCTGCCGTGGCAGTGCAGACATGCCCTATGAAAACAGCCTCGAAATGCCTATGTTCCTTACTAACCACAATTCCTACCAAATTAACTAATGAGAATTTTCTTAAACTAGATTTTAACTAACAGCTTTGGAATGCATTATTTTCCATTTTCTTGATATGTGTGTCCTGGAAAGAAGCATTATAGGCAAGATCTCAATGTGCACTGTGTGTTGTTAACCTCAGTAAGGCCAATTTAGAGTTCACAGGTAAAAAAAATCATACCTATATGACTGCCTACAAATTGTCCCAACAGCTTACCTCAAAACTTACATATGACCTAATAGGTCAGTTTATTCTATTCTGCTTCAAAATCACAATATCCTAGTCATAAAGAATTAAAGATCCTTCAACATTTGACTTCCTAGCCACATCCCCACCTTACCAATTGTCACTAGTACCTCACATCATGTCCAAAATTTAAATGGTAAGCTGTTTGGGGCAAGAGCAGCATATTTGTTTATGATCTGTACAGCATCTAGGATACCTTGGTGTGTGATCAAAAAAAAAAAGATCTGACCTATATTTATGAATAGAAAAGGTCTCTGCCCAGCATTCTGATTCAGCCAGCATCCAATAACACAGCGTCGGTATTTCTTCCATGCTGTCGTCTTGTTCACCAGAACCTATCCTTTCATTTTTTAAGAACAGTCCATCTCTAGCTGTTATGGTGGCTGACATAGCCTCAAAACCATGACAAAGTTTCTTTGATCTTCCTTATTCATCTCAATGTGGGCTAACTCAAATGCCAACAATAAACACTTTAATTGTCAATAATATTAAATAACTGCTCATCAAAGCACCCAACAGTGAATAGAGAGACCATATTTTGAGGATCTGCACAGATCTAAGAGTGAGAGATCATTCTGACATCACTGGTGAATAAATTTAGGAGAAAATGGCATCTTTTTCCCACTTCCAGTTGAGGAGCCAAGCACCAGGGGCCTGGCAGTACCCACTGGGATGTGTGAACTCTCTTCAAGGCTACACCAAGCTCAAGCAGCCCAGCAGGACTTCTGAGTGCCACTGAGGGAAAGCCAAGCCAGAGGAGCCCAGAGCATGCACAGTCATTTTTTAACATCTGCACAATTTACTGAGTAGCATCTTATGTGGATGAAACTTATTTTGTAGGAAGAACTTCGCCCCCCTCAAATCTGAACTCTATCCCTGTCCTTCACACTTCTGAAAGTGTGGAAAAGTGACTAACAGTTGCATTATGGAGAAATGGCAATGATTTCCCTGGCAAACACATTGAGTTTACAAATACAAATGTTCTTCTAACTGCAAACTATGTTCTTTTCTTCTTGCACATCACCAATAGTAAAAGAGTGAAATCCAAATGAGGCTGTCGGTGACATGTGCAAGCCCATCAACAGGTAGCTGATTAGAAATCAGCAAACTTTATTGATGTTGCTCAGGAAGGAACAGAATCCTTCTCTCTGAGCTCAGCATGGTCAACAAAGGGGAAAAAATAAAGAGTTTAAAAAACAAACATTTATTTTTGTCCCCAGAGTCATCAGCTATAACACTCAAACTGCCAGGCAGCAGAACTATTGAGAAACAATGTGTTCCTGTTCTGAGCAGAACCAGACTTCAACAGAAGCAAGGCAATCATGTGTTGCACCAGTGCAGCTTCTCACAGTGAGAATTCAGACTGAGTAAATCTTTGCATAAGATACCTGAGTTTCGAAACCCAGACTGCATTTAAGCAGCAATCACACTGCATTTAAACTGCAGTTGACACCAGTTACCAGAAGTAGAAACAATGAGTTAATTACAGCCTAAAATAGTCCCAAACTGCCATAGCTGTGGATCACATGGAACCTCTGATCCTCCCAGATGTTGCTTCCCATTTCAAGGAAGAAGGAATCCCCTTCAGTTGTGGCCCAAAGTTTTTGGCTTTATATAGCTTCCCTCTCTTAGGGGTGAAAAACAAAACCATTCTAGCCCCAAATATTACAGATGGTGATACAGACCAGTAATAACTGATTTGGAGGACGGGTGAAAGGGGCCGTGCACACTGTATCTGAGCTCTCCCTACACGACACCTAAGGAGAAGGCTCAAACTGGGAGAGGAAATTGGGGCAAGGCCGGTCAAGCTAAAGAACCCTACTGCTAAACAGAGATTTGGCAGGGATAGAGAGGAAATACTGGAGAAGGCATGGGTCAACTACTCTGATCCCAACCTCACATTTGGTGGTATAGGAGGCTCCTCCACCTATCTTTGTTTAGGTTTTTTTGTTGTGTTTTAAAAACAAACAACTCACTCCAGCAATTCAGTCTGGGAGCCATCCTTGTCAGAGGAGTTACTACGGGATGTTGTTACATCCCAAATGCTTCAGAAATACATCAACTGGTAAGGACAGGAAGGCAAGAGAAATGAAGCTGTTAATTTACATACACTCCCAACATCCAATCAAATTATGCGCTCCCATCTTTTCCTTACTGACTTTATTGACCTTCTCTAAAATAGCACAGCCATGAGTACAGACAGCATAAATGGTCTTTGGAAACTTACACATCCCAGACAGCCATATACAGAGAGAGCTGAAGAGTGCACATAGTCATTAAATAATGTGGTACATTTCACTGGATATATATAAAGTTATAAAAAGTTGTACAGGAACTTCTGTTAGTGTTCCCAAAGCCAAACACACTAATCCCCATCCCAAGTCTATTAATTTTGGTCACTATTTCTGTTTCTGATTTATAAATATTTTAAACGTGTCTGACTAAACAGTATCATGATAAAAAAACCTACTGCACATCAGATCAAATTACAGTAAAAGCTACCAAGGTAAATATAAAACAGTCTGATAACTACATCATATTCATAGTTCTACCATCTTACCACTATTATCGTTCACTTTTACTTTCCTCATACTTCTAAAGCCAAAAACAACAACAGGTATTAGATTTTCCCCAACTGACTGACTAAGGCAGCAATCTTCTCTGTGTGGTGTTTCGATCTATGTTGCACTAAAACTGATTAGCACTGTTAGAAAAGTGTGTAGCAGATTGCTGGGCTAATCAAGGTAAACCTAACCATACACTCGCCTGAAATGAAAGATTCCTTGTATTGCAAGTCAGTTCACATTTTAACATACAAATAAGCCAATACCAACATGTCAAAAATACAGCACCAAACTATTTGCCATAGTAGTTTTATTTTCTTTTGAAGTTATATGGAAAACTAAGTCCAAATTCTTGCTTCCAAGCTCAGGTTAAAGTCTACAGATTATAGTGGGAGAAAGAGGAAAACCATCTGAACAGTTTATCATAGAAATTCAGAAGATCCAAGTTCTAAGAAGAAAAGGGGGGGGAAAAGGTTTCTCATCCCTCCAATCCAATACTTGAATTGTTTGCTGATTTGTTTCCAAAATGTATCATCTGATTGCTGGTCTGAATTTAAGAAATTGAAGGGACATCATTCAGGTTAATAGCCACAACATTTAATCTATTTGTATTTATTTTCTAAGTTTATATGATTCCAGATGTGTGTATCCACCCCCATTTTCAAATGCATTTTCTTTAAAGAGAAAAAATGCCAGCAGCCCACTCCTTATGAGCAAATTTATCCTACAACACACTGCTTTTTGTGCAGGCCAGAGTAATATTTTTGGTAAAGAATATGATTTAAATCATACACTTCTACACTTTTTAAAATAATTTTGTACTATTTACAATATTGTAATGTTACTGAAAATAAATTGGCACTGTTCTTTTAAATGTTTTAACAAATCTTCAGTTTAAATTGTTTTATTACAATCCAATTCAAGATGAAGTACTCAGAAAGGCAGATTCATCTCCCTGCACATGACTGAGATGTATGGTCTCTTCTGGAAAACATCTGTACATCAGAAAAATACATCTTTACTTCTTTACTAACAGGAAACATATTTCACCTCCTCTATCACCGAAGACTAACCAGTAACCTAGACAACATGGCATTATTATATAATAGTTATAGTATGATCCAGAGGCTGTAATCAAGATTAATGTTTGATGCGAAACACATATGCACTAGAATTTCCAACACATAACTCAGCATTGTAAATCCATTCAACAGCCACACAGGCAGCAACTCCACAGATCAAACCAAAATTTAAGTCAAAATAAAGCAGAAAATGCATATCTTCCAGTAACTACAAAGTCACATATCTCCTTGGACAACAGGGATAAATAAAATAGATATGTGCCTGAATGAACTTGTCAAAAGACAGAATTTTAGCATTCAGGAATGCAAGCTTCTCTATGTTAAAGATGTTCTTTCTAATCCTGTATTGTATTTGCAGTATATTAAACAGAGCTCCTTTGACTTCCAAGGATGCAAAGTTGCACAGAAAAAGGAATTTATTTCCTAATGTAATAGGTGCTAGATAGCTCTTCAACAAAACTGGATATGATTGAGGTAAACAAAATTGCAGGTCCTAATAACAGGTTTCCAAAGACTTGTACAGGAAGTGAGACTACACATTACTGTGGTCTGATGGGAATTCCATCACGAAAATGAGCGAATTTAAAAAGTTACTTAAAAGCTGTTTCAGTTACTATCCATGCCCCTCAGTATCCCCTGCCAATACCTGTGGGTTTACATCTTCCTATTTTTAAAAAAATGAACTTTTCTCTTCTCGTGTAAAAAAAAAAAAAAAAAACTACCAGGGGGGAAAAAAGGAAACAACTTAGACATGAATGCTATAATGAGCTCCATGTGAGAGGAACCATTGCTAAATAGTGGCTTACAAAGGGCTTTATGTGAGTAGTCTATGGCTTCAGTGGGACTGCTCATCTGAGTAAGCATTATATCCAGCTGTACATGTTCACAGGATTAGGCCCCAAATTGACTACACAAAGGAAAATGACTCTACACTAAGTGCTGTCAAATACAGAGAGTGAAAAATACAAAGTGACGGGGAAAAAATTGGGTTTGTTTTCCAATCTCTTTCAGTTAGTCATCCCAGATGTTAGTTTCTAACAATGATAACTAAAACTGTCACAACTGTGACAAATTGACAGTGTCCCTTTTTCAGATACTTACTACTCTCATGCAAAGTCAGGATGCAAATAACTGAAAAGTAGCAAGAAGCCAACTTTTTTTTTTTTTTTTTTTTAAATTCTCTGTATTTTTAAAGAGATACAGAGATCTGTTAGAGACTTAGGCCCTGATCCAGCAAGAGACTGAACACAGGCACATTGCTGCAACCGTGGAGAGCCCGACAGTGGGGCTTGATGCAGGTACGGTAGCATTCATTCCCACTTGCAGTCATTTGACGGACCAGGGTCTTAGATCCCAATCCTGCATGGAACCCCACTGAATCCACCCAGCAGGTGCTCCTTGCAAGATTAGGGGCCTTGGTTTAACATCTTGTTGCGCAGAACATATTCAAAAAAAATTTTATAGAGCATATGGAGGGAGCACCTGAAAAGAAATGATTTTTGAATTAGATGGTGCCAGAATTAATTTGAGAGATTCAACTCCTGGAAGGTCTCTGAATATACTAATGCAGTGAAAAACAAGGGACGTGCAGGGCTTAGTTTTCATATTTTAAAGTTTACGGGTTTTTTAGTAGCAGATATTGTTCTAGCAGGTTCAATAGCAAGCAGTCTGAAAATACACTAAAAATAAAATGAATGTGAATGGTAATAAAACTAGCTAGAAAGACCTACCGGATATCCACACCAGATTTGTTTCCCTTTTGTTACAATACATTTATGAAACTTGGAGAAGACTCTGCAATACTGTTAACTGATATGAATTTAGATACAGTTAACAGCATAATGTATTTGTTACCTCATTACATCTGATGTCAGTTATCAATTAGCTCTGATGGGCCCCAAAGCTGCAAAGATTTATTCGTTTGCTTAACTTTAAGTGCCTTCACTTGCATAGCTATTTACAGAATCTGTTAGTTTAGTGAGTGAAACAGTTGTTTGAGCTATATCACTTTTATCATCATATGTTAAACAACAAAGTTCAAATAAACATACACACAAACTGTATGCACATTTAGCACAGTGCATTGCACCAGAGCAGAGTATTATTGCAGGAGAGATAGCTTTACCTATCGTGTTAGTTAAGGTTCTTTTTCTGCAACCATAGGACAGGTCTCCACGCAATGATGCAGTAATCTGCCAACATGCTATCAACTGTGGGGACTGGAGCCTAAAATTGCTTAAGTTTTTCCATTCTAAACCCCCCATTTTTAGACGCTTTCTGAAACTTTCACTTTTGTGTTGAAATTATTCAGAATTGGACTCTGCTCAAGTGTCAGAAACACAAAATATTTTAATATAGTTTAGCTGTTTTGGAGTGCAAAATAAGAAAAATACACCTTCCCATTATAAATAAAATCTTGCAACCTTATATGGAACAGCAGACGTGCCAAAATAACAGACTGACAGAAAGTTAAAATGAAATGGAAACAGCCTTTATTGAGAACTAACTGTCTTAGAATTTCCTAATTAAATTGGTTTTAATTTGACAGATTCGTGTGTCTTTGGGGGGAAAAACTCACTTTGCACATGCACAGTACTATTAACACTTTGTAGCAATGTTTGGAGCAAAGAGAATTTGAACTTACTGAACACGTGGCTAATTTAGCTGTGCTGTAAAAAAATGGGAAGGTGTGTGATGAGGAATCTTCTACCTAAATTGTTCCACATTATGCAACTTTTTCCTCCAGAAATTTCCACCCAAAAAGTTTAAGAAAATGCAAAGGTTACACTATACTCAGAAGTTAGGAAATAATGTGTATATGCTCTGTGCATGGATCACAATGAAGACTTTACATACCCAGCACAACCTTCAGAGGATGACATGGTTATGACAGGATTTTACTCTGTTGTTTTCATAAAAAGCACTTTAATGGACTCAGAATACATATAGTAATATACAATAAAGAATGTTACATTTATAAAAATTGTGTCATACTGATTAATAAGCAATAAAAACTATATTGTGGTACAAATTTAAGGTTACGCACGCAATCTCATACTCTGTCACTTCTTGATGTCTGAGTGTTTAACTACACAGACTTAACAGTCTTTCAAAATGTGTTTTATTTTTGGATAGACTGAGTTCTTATAGTCTTCTTAAAACGTCAACATTTGAGACTTAACAAATGAGGAACAATTAAGTTAGATTCCAAGAAATTCATAAATCTGAGGGGCTACAATAAAAAATATTACAGAAAAGCAGTCATGCTGACAAAGAAAAAGAGTTTGTAGAAAAAAACATTAAACTCACCAGTCCATTGTTTGGCTAAGGTGAAAAAGGCAAACATTACTAAGATACATCAATGAGAAATCAAAACACAAACCAAGGCCTGATCCTACAAACACAGGAATAACTTTAGTCTCAAGAACTATATGTGATCAAGTTATTCATGTATGTGCTCGCAGGATTGGTGTGCAGCTGTTACTGTAAATAGTACAGAGCATTACCTAGAAATCTGCCACTAACTTTCATAGGACCAGGAATCCATCCTATTTGTTTAACTCTGAAGTTCTCACCTTTTCAGTTGAAATGGCCAAAGAGTCACAATGCAGCTTAAATATTGAACTAACTCAGCTGCTCACTCTCCTAGTAAATGATTGTTTTGCTTTAATCTCTCCAATTACACCTGATATGTCAGCCATTAGCCTGCTTCAGAGTGTATCTGAAATATGTAAACCCTGCAGGGCAAGCGCTATGCCTGGCTACAATACACCATTCACATTTATGGCACCATTTAAATAATAAGAGTAAGAAATCAGTTGTCTTTCAGCCAAACTTTAAGTTATGTAAAACTGAATTATATATATATAGTCTCACATGTTCACTAAATTGTTCACTATATTTAAATATAATGGATTTTAACATTATACTTTTCTGGTGTTTTCTCAAAGGGTATGGTCACCTAAGCCCTATGAAATTAAACAAAGCAAAATATATTGCTCAATAATGTCTGCTCAGTTTACATAATATGATTACTTCTATGACAATTTAGGATATATTTAAGATGTTAGCCTAGATAGAGTGGTGTGTAAGCAGAAGGATTCTAGATTTAAAAATCTTTGCTAGGAGAAGCAAAGGATACTTAGGTTGATCTTAATCTCAGCAAATAGAAGACTTTGAAAAGTCTTAAATGATAGAGACTGGTAAAGTGGAGCTTGATAAACTGGTCATACTGAGGAGAAACAGAAAAAAAGCTAGATAAAACCAACACAGTCATGAATGATGAATAAAAATTCAGGAAGGATAGTTTCAACACAGAAAACACATCACATACTTTGTCATGCTCATCAAACCAGATAGTACAAAGGTGGAGACAAATCAGCCTAACTTTAATGAGAGCTACTGAGTAGCACACTGAACAGCCTGATTCTGTGATTAACTTTATTGAAATAAGCTTCTTCAGTAGAACATACTTCTAGAAGCCAGATTTCCTTAGGATTTAGTTGGGATTTTTTGGAACCAACATTTGTTTATTTTCTTACATTCTTTCACAGGAGCTTGGCCACTGATTTCAATGGGAGCAGGACTACATCTCAAATCTTTAAGAAGTTTTAATGTTCTGACATTGCTGCATTAACTAGATAATCTTAGTCAATTATTCCTTCTTACATAATAATAATGAACAAGAGCTGTTTACAGAGAAGAAAGACTAAAGTGCTTCAAAACACTGTCCCATATGTCAAATTAATATGTCTTCATTGGAAGGACATCTATGCAAGATATGGCCCAAATCTTGCGGGGAAAGGCTTTAACAAAAAGCAACTACGAAGAATAGAAATGTTTCCATGAATTTTGTTTTTATATCTAATAAAAACCAAACACTGTCACTTGCTACAGACTTTGCAAGCCCAGCCTCATACCAGTTCAAGGGAATCTGAAAGTCATACTAATTAGAAACAAAAGTGAAACTGACTAGTTGCTGTTCATCATCCAAACTGAGCAAATAAAGTAAAAGAGAAAAAATTCAAAGACTATTATGTTATAAAGATACTACTACAAACACTTACTACCCACTGTAGGTAGTTCTTGTTGCCAAGAGTGGTCCTATTCCATGAGATTACTTGCAGCAGTACACCGGATACTGGGAGTGTTTGCAAGATTAGGCCTGTACATATTAACCATTTGCTATTTGGAGACTCTAATGTGTAATTTGTGGCATGGGGTGAAACTCTCTCTTTTAAAGGATGTGAGTGTTTGTTTTAAACACGGGCGCTCTCTCTTTAAATCCCTCGCCCTTGCGCTCCACACTCCCCTCCTGGGAGACCACTCGCTAACTTTGGCTGGGGGGGGGGGCAGGAATCAGGTGACACAATCGATGAAGGCAAAAGCAAAGTCCTCCCAGGCCCGGCTCGCTCAGACCTGACCCGTGCCAGGATCGAGGACCCGCGGCCGCAGCGCTCCTGCCCGTCGCGTGTTCCCCCGCCCACGGTGAACGGGCGGCGGGGCGCCCCCAGCAAGAGGCGGCAGGTGGGAAGGGGGAGGCCCCGGGAGCTCCCTGCTGGCGCGGGCGCTTGCAGAGCCCAGGCCCCACGGGCGCGGCGGGCAGCCGCCCAACGCAGCTAGCAACCCGCCGCGCACGCGGCGGCCCTGCACGCCAGCCGGCGCACCCCGGGGGCAGCCGCAGAGGCGGGGGAAACTCCACCCACCCCGGCCGAGTTTCACCAGGGGCAGGCCCCAGGCGGCAGCCCCGAGCCCGGGCGCGGCGGGGGGAGTGCAGGGGGTCACCCCCAGCCGAGGCAGCGGCTCCCGACTCACCTTGGCAGCCATGCTTCGCCCCGCGCAGCCGCCGCAGCCGGCCCCTTCCTGCCCGTCCCAACCAACGCGGCGGCGGCAGCAGGCAGCTCCCGCCCCCGCCTGCGCACCAGGCCGGCCGCCGCCGCCAGCCCATTGGCTGCGGCCGGGGCCCAGCGGGCGCGCGCGTGATCCGCCGCGCTCTCCTCAGGCCCGGCGCGAGCGGGACGGGCACGTGACTCCTGGCTGCGCTGCCCGGCGGCGAGGGCGGGAGCGGGCGCTGGCTGTGCGGGCGGTGGGGTTCGGCGGCAGCCGGCCAAGGGGCCGCCTGTGGGTGCCCTGCCTGAGAGTGGGGCTGTGAAAGAGCCAGAGTGAAGAACAGGGACTCGGGAAACTGGGATTCCAGGGCCGGACCCTGGTGAACGCCTCGTCTGTAGGTGTTTGTACAGCGCCTGGCACAGTGGGGCCCGGATCCCCTCTGGGGCCTGTGGCGGTTAGCTCGTTATCCTAGTCACCACAAGGCTTTTACTGCACCTGGTGGTGTTATGCCTCCTATTTGCAATGAGAAAGGATCTGAAGTGCCACAGGTTCCTCTGAGATCCGGTAGTCGCACTGGATTCTTTATGGCTATGAGCATTAATAAAAAGTCAGCAGCTAGTGGAAAGTTCCCCTCCTCGTTTGCCTTTTCTTTCTTTCTTTCACCAGATCCCAAATAATGCTACCTAGCTAATCAAATTATCTTAACAAAAGGTATTTTCTGATTCAAATCTCATGTATGGGAAAATTAGAAAGTTTTTTGTCCCCAGGGGGACAATTCCTTTTTTATTCTAAAGTGGGGAAGTGGCTAATTAGGATACAAATTGACAATCATAAGTTATTGAAGTAGGGTCAACAGAATGACACAAATTCTGGCCCTTCTGGTCTCCAACATTTCCATTGACTTAATTAAAGCAGGATCAGCCCAAAGTGTAATCTAATTAGAAAGTGCAATGTCAGACCAAAAAATGTAAAAACTTTGAAGATATGGCTACAGCACAAGCACTACTGCTACAGTTGCAGTACTGCAGCTGTGCCACACTAGTGTAGACACTACAATGAGGGAAGGGGTATTTCTGTCTCTGTATTAAATTCACCCCCTCAAGAGGCAGTAGCAGCTGCATCTAAGTGGGGCTTAGGTGCCTCTAACAGGGCATGAACATTTTCACAGTACTGAGTGGTGTAGCTAGATCGACCTAGTTTTAGATGCAGACCAGGCCTGAGAAACAAGGGGAAATTATTTATTTGGTCTGCCGAATCATTAGTTGTGCTGCTTGCTCAGAAGTAATAAAGACTTCAGCCAGTTTGGAGATGCAAAGAAGAAAGCAAGCAAGATACAAGGATGACTAGCTAGAGGAATGCATGATAAATAAAGAGTGGTGTGTGGTGAGTGTGTCAGTGTTCCTCCTCTCAGTAAATCAGGTTCTCATGTCCAAACCTGTGTATGATCCGCTCATGACAACATAGTAGCTTCCTTGTTTGCCTAAAGTCAGGGTGCTACTGGGGGATATTATCAAAGGCATAATGGCAGTTAGGCACGTAGGCCTAGATTCTCAAAGATATTTAGGCCCCTAAGTCCCATGAAAGACAACGTTATGTATCTAAATACCTTTGAGAATTTGGGCCAGTTCCCACTTTAGTGTTTTAGAACAACACTTTATTCTGAGATAGTCTTAAGACCAAAATAAAATAAAACATTTCTATTATTTTAGGCACTAGTACTGTAAGCAAACATGCTAGACTTTAAATAAGAGTAGTCCCAGTAAAATAAATACATAAAGTTAAGCAACATGTGAAAGCATTTGCAGGAACTGAGCCTTAATTAGTAAATTTGAGATGATTAGGGTTTTTTTTAATTATAAATGAATTAATAGCATCAGCCCATTTATGAACAGCATAAATGTTTTCAGATAATTTTTAACACTATTGCTAAGAGAAGGACATTCATAGAGAAACAATATTCAGTAATAATTGTGTTTCAACATAAATACACAAAAGCAAGGACATTTAGAGTTGAGGCTGAAAGTCCGTTTTAAACTGTCTATAGCCTTACTATTAGCCTTACTATTGCAAAAATGGACTGCAAGGGAATTTTTTCAATTCCAGATGGCTAAGAAATTGTAATTATAAACAGTTTCACTGTCCAATATAAAAACAATGATACAAAGAAATTCAGAGCTTTTTCCTACAGAGATTTGAGTTTACTCAGTTGCTTGGCAAATATTCAAAAGCATTCATTCTAAAACTGAAAATGTATTGATCAAGCACAAGAAAGAACAATAAATTAAAACAAGCATTTATACCGAAACTGAAATGAAATGATTATTCAAAACATCAAACCTTTAAAATCTCTCTTCAAAATATTAGTCTTTTATTTTCAGAACAACCTTTCTTTGATGAAAAGGAAAGGATTAAGTTTACTTCCTGGTCTGATGTGTAAAGGGTATTCACGTTTCCTGTTTCTGACAGACAGACAGACAGACATGAGGTAGAGGAGACATAGGATAGAAAATGTGGGGAATATATCGCTTTTGTTAATGTAATTGGAACACGGGATAGCTGGTCATCACGAATGAATGCTTTGGCTGGAAGGCCAGACACAGCCCCTGTTTTCTTGGACCCTGGTTCACTTTCGGATCTGGGTCATCATCTAGTTGGGTCTTTTGTTCTTAGACAGGGCAGGATTGTTGCAATGCAATTGATTTCAGGGTTTGATGAAAAGCAGAGAGAGAGAAGATAGATGGAAATAAATAGTGGGGCAGAAAGTAACACAAAAGGGAAGAAAGGCAAAACAGGATCTTCCATGCCATTGTGTTCAGGCAATTAGGTCTCTCCACTGATGGGCTGAGGACTGGATGTCCTGGTGATATGATGATTTTCAGAATTTACAAGTGAAAATCAAGTCCTTTGAACAAGAGGAAGAAAGTCTTTCAGTCTGGTTTGCTACTTCAGTCTTGGGGTCAGGGAAGATAAGATGGGACAAAGCGGTGGCATAGTACATCCCCCTCATTATTTTGTCCACCAATTAAGCCTAATATGCATAACATGAATTTTCATCCATTAACTTGTGATCCCATATCTTATGTTTTTACCAAGTATGATTTCAACAGTCATTGATTCATATCAGCAGGTCCTTTTTGTTGGAATGATCCATCTTCTTTGTTCTCTTGCACTTGTTTATAATATTCATTATATTCACCATATTTTTCATGGTTAATTTCCAAGTAGGCAAAAATTATAGGTTATTGTGACATTTTATGAACATTCACTCATTTCTTACATTTAAGCTTACAACCAGGTTAAATTTTAAATCCAATACTCACAGCACTACCTATGGCACTTATAGGTCCCCCATCATTGTAGTATCTGAGCACCACACAATCTTTAATGGATTTCTCTCACAATACCTCTGTGAGGTAGGGAAGTGCTATTATACCCATTTTATAGATAGGGAACTGAGGCACAGAAAGGCCAAGGATAGGATTTTCAAAAAGCAGCTAAGCAAGCTAGGTGCCTAACTCCTGTTGGCTTTCAATGGGAATTAAGTGACTAACTCAGGCACTTTTATTAACTATTATTAATTATTATTAATAATATGTATTTATTCATATTACCAGGGTGCTTGGGAGCCCTAGTCAAACAAAAAGACAGTCCCTGCCCCAAAGAGTTTACAATCTAAGTATAAGACAAGAGACAACAGACAGATACAGACAGACAGGAAAGTACCAGGAAACAACAATCTTGGTCAACACGCTAGGCAGTGAGTGGTCTTAGCCCTCCAGTAGCTTCACCATTGTTAAGTTTTTTTCTAGGCATCACATCAAGAGAGAGTTTTAAGCAGGGATATGAAGGAGACCAATGAAGTGGGTTTGCAGATGTTTACAAGAGTTTCCTTTCAAGCATGAGGGCAGCCTGACCCTGAGAATATCACTAATAAAATCCAACAGACAGTATGACTCAAACTGAATGAATCATTCACAAGGAATAATTCCTCCCTTTCTGTCTGCAAAATATCTATAGCAGATGGTGATTTCCTCAAGTGTATTTATTATTCTGATGGTTATTTTAAATTATATGACTTAATCTGACAATTGTCATTCACAGTTTTTTATTGTGCCACAAATATTTGCTATTTGAGCTGCGTTCTGCAGTTGTGATTGGCCAGATGTGACGTGGTATTGCTGCTGGTGGCTGACCGAATTAGCACATGAGATATTCAAAAGCAAATATTTGCACTTGAACAATTAAAATTTAGTGTCTGAATGGCATAAGAATGGCCAGACTGGATCCAACCAATGGTCCATCTATCCCAGTATCCTGTCTTGCAATGGTGATCAGTGCCAGATGCTTCAGAGGGACTGAACAGAACAGAGCAATTATAGAATGATCAGACACCTGTAGTCCAGTTCCAGCTTCTGGCAGTCAGAGGTTTATGGAAACCTAGAGCGTAGGCTTGTGTCCCTGACTATCTTGGCTAATAGTCATTGATGAACCCATCCTCCATGAACTTCTTTTCTGAATCCAGTTATACTCTCAGTCTTTACAACATCCTCTGGCAACAAGTTCCACGGATTGACTGCCTTGTGTGAAGTGCTTCCTTATGTTTGTTTTATTTAGGGAGAGAGAATATAAAAGTGGCACAAACATGGCAAATGTGAATTCATTTAAAAAATCCAAACAAATATTGATGGCAATGTAGTTGCATTATCTTCCCAGATGAAATTTTGACCCACAGACTACACAGGAGTGTAGTATATCTATAGAGGGGATTAGCACTCACAAGGACAAAGTTGGTGGGTCAGAAGTTATTTTTTCTTTGTAAATGCATAATGGTTAAAATGGAAGAGTTGAAAATGGCCCACCAGTTTTGAAATGCAATCTTAAATATATAAATAAACGAGTAAACTGATCCATTAATATTGATTATAAAAATATAGGACTAGATTCTCTTCTGGTATGAATCAGCATAGCTGATGGACTTATGCTTATTTACAGCAGCTAAGAAGCTGGCCTAAAGTACATAAGAGACATCTCACAAACAAAGGATATTCTGTTTCTTTCGTAAGTGAAAAATGCTTCATAACTCAGGAGCGCCCCATTGGCATGAATAAGTTATGAAAAATCCTTCACAACCAAAAAACATAATCATCCTTCATGTATAACAGATTTGTTTATTCTGTAAAGATTCATTTCAGTTGATTAATTATCTGTATCTGCTGATGGTGGAGGTAACAAGCCACCTCTGATGAGAGAATTATTGGTGTGCATGATCAGAATATTTATCACCTAACACATGTTGTATATGCTTAGAATATTTATCACACCATGCACTACTATTATTACAAATTTTTCCAGCTAGATGCCAAATATAAATTACATTCCAAATACATAAAATAGGTATATTTTTCAGGCTTTTTTTAGTAGAGGTATTATTTTTTTAAACAAATCAATAGAAAATTAATAAGATGCAGTCATGTATTTGTATATCAAATCTTTGCAAGAACTAAGCAGTGCTGCTCTCTGTGTTAAATCATTGTTATTCTGAACTAGTAAAAGATTTGCATAAGTGCAAATGGCAGCTTCTAACAATGCCATCAGAATTATTTTAGCTGATACCAAATGGAATGTATGCCAGCTAGATGCTTGCTTGTTGACCATTATACACAGATGGGAGTCAGGAACATGGCGGTTCAGCGAAAAGGAAACCATTTTTTTGTTGTGGTTTTTTTTCCAATTTAATTTATCGCTCACACAAAATTATAATATGTGAACTGAAATCAAATAAAATGAAAGATTAAATTTCCCCCATTCTAAAATATTTATGCAAAGAAACAAATCTTGTAATAAAAAATCCACTATTTACTATAGACTAAAGAGGGGGAAAAGAGAACCTAAGCATCTCTTAAGTATTTAGCATTCAGACTTCAGTTTTTCAACACAGCATGTAAATTTACACTTTCCAAAGTGACTTTATTCACCAACATGAACAGTATTTAAAATTATAGATATGTTTATTCACAGTTATGCCATATAGAAATAATCAACAAATGTCTTCATCAAGACCATTCCCATTATTAAACAAGGTCACCTTTTTTTTTTAACCAGACTTTACCATGTAAAATATTTATTATCATTCTTATATATTTCTTTTCCAGAGTCTAATATAGTAGCTCTGTTACCTAATGGCAAACATTCTGCACAAACTGCTAACAACTTCTTCCTCCTAGTTTGATTAACCTTCCAAGTATCTGAAAATATGAACATTTTCTTGTATTGAAACTGTTTTCTTTCCTTTCCCAGGCAACTGACATTTTCCCACTCTCTCATGGTGATACTAAAGTTATTATTATTTATTAATTTCCAGTAGCACCCACTTCCATGTGCTAGTTTTTCCCCTAGTCCTCAAAAGGAATGGGTCATGCTTCAAAGAGCTCACACTCTAAGACAGTGGTACTCAGGCTTGCAAGCTGCAGTGGCTCTTTATTGTGTTTCCTGCGGCTCTTTGCAGCACATGATATGAAAACAGTATGTGATTGAATTATTAATCAACCTAAGTTATTAACCAAGCAGGATGCTTTTACTATGTTATTAACCAACTGTAGTTGATAAAATAATAATACTTGGTCAGTCATTTCGTTGTTAGAATAATATATATATACGCACACACACTAAATATTTTCCCTGTCATACTGTTTAAATATGAATATATACTATTATAGTAAATAACAATGAATTCACACTACTGTGGCTCTTTTGGGTAATGTTGATAGCTAATTTGTCTCTTGAGTCACCGAGGTCTGAGTATCACTACGCTAAGGGCTTGATCCAAAGTCCCAAAGAAGTCAGAGTATTTCCACTGACTTCAATAAAATTTGTATCAGGCTCTATGGATACTATCTATCTAGGTATTTAAGGCTTTCTTTTACCACAGTTTCCCAGCACCTGATAGTTGTTTTGGTAGATAAAGATGACCTGGATAACAATAAAGTTTAAAAAGGTTTTAATGGGTTACAAAATCTCTTTAAAATTTAAAAGGGGGAGGTGCAGATGTTCTAATTTAATAAGATAATTTAACAGAGAATTCTATCAAAAAGTCCAAACCCTCCTTAGACCTCAGTGGCAGGATCTTCATTTGCAGCTGTCTCACCAAACTTTTCCTAGCTCTATGTGCTTCATTATGTCTTCCACTTTTTGCAACCCTAGCAACTTTGCAGCATATAATATAATCACATATAATAATGTACTATATACTGACAACTCCCCTCCACCCCCAGAATTTTTCTGAAAGGATACCCCTGCTCAGTAATACCATTTATCCTTATATAGAAACATATTACACAACTTTCCATTATGTCACTTTGTTCCAAGGACTAATGAATGCATGTGTCTACTTCCTGTCCAAGATCTAGTGCTTTTACAACAAAATTTCCACAAAATCTTTCCCTCCTTCACCCCATTGTATTCATTTAGATGTAATACGTGGGCCAAAGGTGTTAACATGATCTAGTCAGTGTCCAACATTAAACAGAGTTAAACAAGGTTCACGGTATGGTATACAGAGACCTCCAGCTTCTTAATAGCATGGCAAACACACTATTAAATATCCTTTTAACCTTTTATTAAAGATAAGGAAAACAAGGAAAAACAGCTAACACATTTGAAATGCAAAGCTTTCCTTTTAACAACATCCCTTGTTTCCTTTTGCCGGAGAGAGTTCTTAGAAGGAGAACCTCCTTGTTTGATAGTCTCTTAGAAGGTATCAAAGGTGGTAATAACTCTCCTTTTGGGGAAAAGCGAGGAAGTTAGTCGAGATGGGTTGGAGCTGTTGCTGCTGCTGTTGTTGTATGTTTCATCCCAGGTGGAGTTTGGGTTTCAGCTGGAGCTGGTAGAGAAGGCAGTGTTATCTGGGTCCCTTTCTCTGGCATGGTCTAGTCAAGCTATCTTCCAAGTTTAGGAGGAAGAAGGTCCAAGGCCCAGGAGATGGTGGGGGTAGCATCCATAGTGGTGTAGATCACTCAAGTAGCATCTCTTTGTTCTTCCTTTCTTACTTTTTCCCATCAACCTTTGTGGCTATGAGCTATTGTTACATTTTGTGAATGTCCACTCACTTTTTACAGATAAACAAATTAGGGTAAATTTGTAGGTCCAGTTATCACAACAACCTCCCCTCCCCTCTGTGTTTTATTTAAAAACAGCAGTTTTAGAAGAAACTACATCCACTTTAGACTAAAGAATCAAAATCTAGACTACAATGTCTGAATAGTACCAAACGTGATTTCTAAGGAGACCATTGTCCAGTTAAGCAGCCATTCCCTTCACTCCCATTTAACCTTCTTCCAACAGTAAGTGATGAACATGAAAGAGAGTAAGAGAAAATATCCTTCTCATTTCAGTAGCCCCCTTTGGAGTTGTTGAGGCATCTACAGTTCTAAATTTATCTAGTCCACCCCCCTCATTGCCTTTTCATCTTCTATTAAGGGATATATCTGAAATTAAGAGGAAAATACAAAGAACACCCTTTTATATAATGACCAAAACCAAAATATAGCAACACTTAGGAATAATAGAAAGCAAACTATACGATTCCCATTTAATATTAATATTTATTATTTCTATAATGGAACTAACTGCCCATACCCCCACTCTACTAGACACTGTACAAACGTATAGCAAAGAGATAGCCCTAGTCCCAAAGAGTTTATTTTAAGAGTAATCCAATTTTCTGCATAATACAGGCCATAGAATTTCAGTCTGGTCTTCTATGAAGGACTTTTTTATTTCTAGGGGGATTATCCAGAAAAGAAAAATATTGGGGAAGGTCATTAGTTAATCAATAGGAATATCAATATCACATCACTGAACATCACAGAAAGCAGAGGGGACTTTGCCCACTCCACTGTGCAGCCTCACAGGGCCAACAGTGAGGAATTTGGCAGTGGGAGAAACTCAGAAACAGGGAGGGAAACAAGTGCCTCCGGGAGTGGGGGCTGGGTGATTGCAGGCCCAGGAGCTGAATAGCACCTGGTGTGGAGAGTAGGGTCTCTCCTCTTTGCCTCAGAAGTCAGGCCCACATGCAGGGGGCAGGGCGTGTCAGGAATGAAGAGCAGAGCAGCAGCAGTGAAAATACAGTAGAGCTCCGTGAATGCTGACGGGTGCTTAATTTGGAAACGAAAGAGGTGCCAGGGTTCAAGCAATTTTTTTACATTCATAACTTACGTAGTAAACCCAGAGGAGCCAGGGCTATGAATTGCCAAGCCTAGAGGTGCCGGGGCTCAGCCCCGGCAAGCCTTGGCACAAATTAAGCACTGACACTGACCCACACCCCAATCTATCGCCCCCTTAAAAAATCCACAAATATTTGACCGAATTTTGCTTTGTCTGTATCACACTAATAGCAAGTAAACATGACACCGAGCATAGTTCTGCAGCCAGATTTCCCACAAAAGTCAGTGGGAGATGCGAATGCAGAGCTGCTGTTGAAATGGATCCTTACTTTCCAGTCAGTTTGGAGATACTACATTACACTGCTAAAACCTGCTGAAGGTAGTAAAACAGCATGAAGCTGCTGGAGCTGATCATAGCTTTTGGAAGCCCTATTTCATTTTAATGCCATTCTTCTCTTTTGTTTATTCAGTGACTTTTATTTTGTAGTTCTCTGACATCAGAATAACACTGCAAACAATAGTTAGTAATCAGACTATTAAAGGTATAACAGAATAATTTTACATTAGTCATTTGGTATAATAGAAATAATGTCACTGTAACTGAACATTGTCACAGGATCAGTGTCTTCTTCCTTGCTACCACACCTTTCAGATTTGCCTCTGCATGTATGTAGCAGCACAAGAGCATTATCCTGTGATAACATTCACTTGACATTGTCTATTAAAGAGATCTGGTGCTAGAAGAGACAATACAAATTCGTTATTGCAGTTTTCTATTGATTATAAGTATCTTTAATTAAAATAAGTTTGCCTTATGATAGAACCCAGCAGCTCTAGTTGCTATCTAACTTCATAAGGGTCTTGGAAATTGTACAGAAAAGTCTACAAAAGGAGCCACTTTATATCTGGAAGAGGGAAGGGAGTTTGGGACGGGCCTTTGGGAAGGTGGAATTTCATATCCATTCAAGAGGGCTGAGATGTAACCCAGGTTAGGGGCTCATATGTGTGCACGTCATTTTTGTTTCTGTTATTGTAGCCAAAGTATCTTAAAATCCCAAGAATATTGTGGAGGAAAACTTATTTAGTGGAAGACTATCTTTTCCATTATCAGTAGACCTACAGATCCAATTCATCACATTAGGAAACCCCTTATAGCTGCAATCACCATATTACGGTGGGCTGAATTTTCAAAAGAGTCAAGCCAGATACTTGTACACATAATATTTGTTCACCATCAGATATGCTCACAAATGACAAAATTTACATGTGCAAAACACATTCATAATTGAGTTGTCCTTATATAAGGCCTTTTGTGCATGTAAACTGTCATTTATACGCACAAGCTATGGTGTGCACTCACAGGTCTTGCATCCTTGGTTCAAATGGAGGCCTACGTTGAAAATGTGGTCCTTTACTTTGGTTAATAGCACGAATTGCTAGAAATCCCTTTTTATCAGCACTTTGACCGGAGATTTTTTTTCTGCAAGCTGTGTATATCTTTAGCAATCTATTCTTTTCCTTAATGAGATTTCAGCCAGATCCTCAGCTCTTGTAATTCAACGTCAATGATCTATGCCAATTTACACCAGCTGAGGGATCTGGCCTTATGCACGTATTACCTATAGTGCATACTGGTAATTCATCCAATGGAAAACAGAGACTTGTAATTTAAGCATATTATGTTCCCTCCACAAAACAAAAACGTTTTTAAAGTGTGTCTTTTTTAGATACTCTTTTTTTATAGCTAGGAAAACAGTTATTGCCTAGGGAACGACATTTTAAAACAGATTTACCTAATTTCTTGATATATATAACTTATACCTTTATTACTGAATTATTCTTCCCTCTCAGCATCTTCTTCCTGCTCTTCAACTTCACTTGGCTGAGGTGCATTTTCACTAGGAAAAATGGTATGTTTTTAACAAACATTTGCTAACACGGTAACTAACATGAGGCAAAATCCTAGGGAAGACAAAGCAGTTTGCAGTGTTCATGTGTATTAGAAGTGTTAGCTTATTACAGCCTTGGCTGAGTTCCCCCCTTGTGAACAGTCACTACTCTTCTGTAATGGGACCCAACATTTCCTGCTAAGCCCCTTGTGTCTGAGTAATGACCGATCACTGCTTCTAGCGCTGGGTCACTCAGGCACACTCCACAGAGGCAGATCCTGAGTCTGACATCCATCTTGGCATTGGGACCCCATGGTCAACGCCTAAACCCAAGAACCAGTGCCTCGGACCTCACAAGCCTCCCAGTTGCCTATGCACACTCCTGCTCCAAAGTACACCCCCATGGGCATCCTGGATTATCATTAATGCTTCGCAGACTACATGACAGTTAAAGAAAGGAACACTGAGGCTTTACTAAAGAACCTTGAAACCCTGACATACATCACTTTTAGATATCAGAAAGAGATACAAATCTAGGCAAAAACCAAAATCTATACTCAATATCCCCCCTTAAAGTCCTCACTACTCCCCTGAGAGTTCTTGGGGTGTTGGTCAGTGTCCTGGGAGGATAGCAAGCCTCTCCTGTCCCACTCCTCTAGCACGTTTTTCTTTTCTTCCCAGAAAGCACAGCTCCTTTTAAAAACAGTCTATAGCTCCTGATCAGGGGATCAGCTGGTGGAAAAACGGCAGTTTTTCCAGTCAATAAGGGAGTACTATGTTCAGTTTGGGGCACCATACTTTGAGAAAGATGTGGACAAATTGCAGAGTCCAGAAGAGAGCAACAGAAGTGGTAAAAGGCTTAGAAAATCTGACCTATGAGAAAAGGTTTAAAAAATGAGCAAGTTTAGTCTTGAGAAAAGATGACTGACAGGGAACCTTATGTCTTCAAATACATTAAGGGCTGTTATAAAAAAGTTGGTGGACAACTGTCCACTGAAAGTAGGACAAGAAGTAATTGGCTTAATCTGCAGCAAGGGAGATTTAGGTTGGATATTAGGAAAAACTTTCTAACTGTAAAAACGAGAGTCTTGTAGCACCTTAAAGACTAACAAATTTCTGAAGGCATAAGCTTTTGTGGGCTGCAACCCACTTCGTCAGAGGGTTGCAGCCCATGAAAGCTTTTGCCCTCAGAAATTTGTTAGTCTTTAAGGTGCTACAGGACTCTCGTTGTTTTTGCTGTATACAGACTTACATGGCTACCCCTCTGGAACTTTTCTAACTGTAAGGGTAGTTAAATTCTGGAATAGGCTTCTAAGGAAGGTTGTGGAATCGCCATCATTGGAAGTTGCTAAGAACAGATGGTGTAGGAATACTTGGTCCTGCCTCAGCGGGATGGGGTGAGGAGGTGGGTGAACTGCATGGGAGATTGGATGACCGCTCCATATTCCTTCCAGCCCTACATTTCTATGATTCCATGTATTCAGGCTGTGTGGGAGAGAATATAACGACAGTAAAAGTGAACTGTAGGAGGGAGAAACTGCTGATAGCTCACCTAAAGACAACTTGCATCTTGCCAATAGCTATTTTATGGAATTGGCTTGCTCGGCTTACAAGAAAATATAGCGCTATCCCATGCCTGGAATGCATTTTAGTCCACCTGTACTGCTGGGTTGTAATCAGTTCTCCCATAGCACCGTAAATCTGCATGGCGCTTTACCAGCCTGGTACAATATTAGGAGGTAAGGTTCCTGCCCTGAAGAGCTTATACAAATTGGACAGAGAGTACAACTGAACTATAGACATTCGATGAAAGCAATAAGAACATGTCAGGAACCTGTCACAGACTCCTGCTCTGCAGCTGGCCTTTTTATAGCTCTCTAAGTCCCTGAATCTGGATGCTCCCCATTTCGTCATGCTGAACATAATCAGTGCTGTAATCTCCTGACTATAGACTTGGCAGATCTCTTATTTGGTAGGCTATTTCACTTCCGTCAAGCTAAAAAAAAATAATTCAACACTTCAGAGGATTGTTTCCTTGAAAGGCACATCCTAGCTGCCTTTGTTCTACACAATAAAGCGATTTATCCTGTAAATAAACTACCCTCAAACTAGTCAAGTGTATGATTAGGTAAGCCAGTCCCTACCAGGAAAAGAGACAGAAAAAGAAACAGTGAGAGAAAGTGACTATAGCTAGCCAGTTGTAGATAAAGACATGTATGCTGAACCAAAGGAGAACACCCTTGTGCGTGACCATCTCTGATAAGACCACAGATAAGGACAACATGCAGGAAGACTTGCAGTGTTGGTTCCTGCTTTCATTACTTAATGTGGAAAAAATTCTCCAGTCTAATTGCACAGTGTGAAAAAGTGCTTTCTAATGACTCATGTTTGCACAATTCCCACCCCTACAATGCTTCTTCTCTTTCCCCTCAGCATATGCTGAAACAAATACAATAAAAGATGTCCTTTCCTGTGGCTCAAACCCCTCACCTATATACTGGTACTATCTTCAAGTAGAACATGCACTGCTCCATCACCATGTTAGCAGTAGGAAAGAGGATGATAAGGAAGAGGAGAGTCAAGAGGTGACTATTATTAAATCCAAATGCCATTGGCACCTGGATGTAGTATTTTGCTGCATGTGGCCATGATTAATCATCCCAAATTCCCATGTGAAGTGTGGGTCTAAATGGATCAAAAGAGATTATCCATTTACTTATGCCAGCAAGTACTTAACATCTATACAATGTAAACCAAATTTAGCCAATTTGGGGAATCCCAGAGTGAATTATAAGTTACAACCATGATCAAACAGTCTCCCAATAGGTTAGTTCTTTATTCTTATTATTTATTTCATGCTGCACATGAAGAGTGTGCTCTGTTCTGGTATAGACCATAGATTTGAGATGGTCCCTGCCCCAAGAAGCTTACAATCTAAATAATGTTTAGCTTGTCAGGGTAAAACTCTCCATTTAGCCAACTGTCTAAAGCAGGTGGTTGAAGTTTAGAAAGATTTTTTTTTTAGTTTGGCTGTCCCTGGAGCAAGTATTGGGGAGACGGGGAGAAGTAGATTTTGGAATCAACAGCTGATTATGGTTCTATGGTTTCATGCTATGAAGAGTGACTCTGTAGAAATACCAGCATGCAGCTTTATGGTTGTTGTATCTCAATGACTTCCAGGTCAAATTTGCACAGTTTACAAGAAAGATGTTTTTTCTGACCGCTGGCCCTGAAAACTCAGTGTGCTCTGAAAGTCAAGCTGCATTGTTTTTCCAGCTCATGCATCACTACTAGTAATAAGGTGTACGAAAGGTGTACAGTAAGGTGTACAAAAGGCTTATTACTGCTCCTATTGAAATCAGTGGCAAAATTCTCTTTACTGTCAATAGGAGTATGATTTAACCCACACTTAATAATTCTCCGTCAATTAGCTGTCAATCTCTATTTCAGCAGACTTAAATGTCACAGTTGATCAGCTTTTCAAGTCACTAGTTGGCCTAGGTAAGAGCCAGCTGGCAGAAACCCAACCCAGATAAGACCAGAGTATATAGGGTATGTCGATTGAAAGAGTATGTTCAACTTTTATTGCTCAGCTCTGAAGAGAATCTTATTTAGATCTGGAGGCCTAGATGACAACAGTGCGTTTTTTCAATCTGCAGTTGGTGTTCTTTTCTTCTGAGTGTGAGCCACATCACAATTTCCCATGCTATTGTCTCTTCTGTGTTGGACATTATGATTGAGCTGTAGATGGGCCCAATCAGAACCTTCGCCACAATGCAGCTGCCCACCTAATGGTGCTCCTCGCATGTAGCACATTCTCCTACACTACCAAGTTTGAGCTGAGTCCCAATGAGTTTCGAGGTACACATCAAGATGTTGATCTTGATCTCTAAAGCCCTTCATTGTTAGTTTGTATGTAGCATAAAGATCTTCTTCCTCATGTTTTATCCTCGTCATTGGGATCAGATGGGATACCCAAGCTGACAGTCCATAGACATGTTTGTGCAAGGGCTGGGATTTGGGTAGTCTCAGAGGGCCTTCAACTCTAGAATATACTCCCGCTTTGCTCTAGCAGAACCTGAGTTTGTTGACCTTCAGCACATACTACAAAGTCTACCTGTTTCCCCAGTCTTTCTCAGAAAAGGGCAGAGGATGTGGGGTGAGTGGCTGGAAAGGGGGAGGTGATCGGTTTCTGTGAGAGTGTCTAATAGTTACATTGAATCAACATGAAGTCTTTGCGTTTTTAAAGGTGGAATTGTGCAAGCACCTAGAACTTTGTACAGATGTATTTTATACATTTTGAAATAATAATCAGATATTTGGAGGCCATTATTAGCAAATGCTGAAATATTATCAATGGAGGTGAAGACATTAGTTCAGAGAGTATTGTAAAAACAAGGTGATCCTCCATACTTAATCAACTAGTGGGTAGTCAATCTTCTTAGGAGAATTTTGAACACCCACACAGATCAAATATTTCAGTATCTAAGCTATCCATTTTCCCCATCCAGATCAGCTATCAGTGGAATAGAAGACACTTCACTGACACTGATTTTGAAAATGTTTTGTATAAATCATTAACATGAAACATTTACTTTAAACTCAGCTTCATGGTCAAATGTAGATAATATTGGGACTCTGTTAATCATTACTAGTCATCTACTTGTTGTGTAGTACTCAGAGATACCCTTTAATATTAGACAATTATCAGGCAATTTTCACAAAAAGAGTTCAGCATAACTTGCTTCCTGGGCATAATTAAGCCACATCCAATTTTTGTTAAATTTTACACAAACATCCAACATGCACACACAGAGAGGCATTTGGTAACCCTTTTAGCACCACCTAACAGCCATCTTAAACTCTTTTGCTATAAAAGGATTATCTCACTATGGGGTGGGACAAGGGAAGCATTAAGGAAACCGGGCCTGATCCTCCACTTGCTTACACCAGTGTAACTCCAGCGACTTGAGTGAAGTTACTCCTGATTTACAGAATCAGGCCTACGTCTCATGAATTTCCAAGCCATACTGTGGGCCAGATTCTCACTAATGTAAGTCAGCAGTAGCCCGGTTGAAATCAATAGAGCTATATTGATTTATACCAGCTACAAGGATCTTGCCCTATATCTTTATCCATGTTTAAATATAGTGATTAATTGTTATAATCAGAATAAATTCAGACCTATTTTTACCATGGCATTAGAAAGCTAGAACAAGCAGTAGTAAGGAACCTAGCATGAACAGAATACATTAGCCACTTAGTAGTCTGTCTTACTTGGAGCAGGCTATATCTGTGCTCCATAGCCTGTATTGGCTTTCAAGCATATTTCCAGGTGTAGTGAGTGCAAGGTGATGGTATTGATGCATAAAGTCCATCATGATTTTTAAGCCCTTCCTATTTTAGAGCTTTCCTTGTTCCTCGTGTTTCATCCCAACTGTCAAGATCACTTGAGATGATTCAGGTAACGCCTGGATTGAAATGTCTTTCGAATTTGAGGAAGGGAATTCTCCATGATAGGCCCTTGAATTGGCAATTCACTATTTTCTAGGAATTTTCTGATGAAACAGAAATAATTTGGTTTTGACAAACTTCTCCCAAACGACAAACATGCTTCCTGCCCGGTTTCCTGCCAGCTCATCTTGTGGGCTGTTCAGGAGTCCAGGCTTCCAGGGTCTGTGGTTATGGAGAAGCCCTGCCATGTAGATTGCCCTGGGGCTGGGGACCCAGGACTTCCAGGCTCCTTGAGAGTTTGAAAGTCCTGTGTCACCCAGGAGAACTATTTTAAAATTCCCACTTAATGGTACTTGTTAGTGATCCTGTGGTCAAATCAGATGACTTATTTGATATTGGCTGCACCTTCCGTCTGACCATACATATAGGTCACAGATTACAGTTCAAATGAAATAAATCACTAGTGGCCAGATGGTTTCATTTAGTCAGTGTTCATCTTGGATGGACACCAATGTACCATAGGCAGGCTGGGGAGGGATAGTGTCTCTTAAGATTGCTAAATTGAAATAAACACAAAACAGAAAGGCTAGTTGGATATCTTTGCATGATTTCTTTCTCTGGCTTTCTTGGACTACTTCTCTGTTACACACTGCAATATGTTAACAGAATGATATTAAGGTTGCAAAATCAAGCACTCAAAAGTTAGGAAATGTCAGACTTAAAATTGTCTAGGCAACCTTAATTTGGCCCCCTTGTGTGTATGCATTATGATACAGTCTATAATTACATGATCACAGGCTATTTTTTCCACAGGATGCCTGCCTCATTCAGTGCACAAGTTGGATGGTGATCAAATAATGAGCAGCTATTAAATATTTTCTTTTTCTTTTAATAGCATGGCTCCAGGCCTTATTTTCTGTACACTATTCAAACTGTGCTCCAAATACAGAATTCTTTAATTTCCTCATGGTCTTTTCTAAGGCGTTCATCACTATAATATCTGAGGGTATGTCCACACGGCAATAAAAAACCTGTGGCCTTGGGTCTCAGAGCCCAGGTCAGTTGACTCAGGCTGCAGGGCTAAAAATTGCCTGTAAAACTACAGTGTAGATGTTCAGGCTTGGGCTGGAGCCCAGGCTCAGAGAGCTGTCCTGTCACAGTGTCCCAGAACCTGGGCTAAGGCCTGAGCCTGAATGTCTACACTGCAATTTTTAGCCCTGCAGCCCAAACCGTGCAAGCCTGAATCAGTTGACTTGGACCAGCAGCGGCCATGCTATGGGTCTCTGATTTCAGTGTAGACATATCCTCAGTACATTGCCAACATTCATTCATTCGTTCAACACCACTCCTGTGAACCTTATTTCTGGCATTTGTTAACTTCTGAGCAGCCTTTAATGTAGCTTTGTAAATAAGCAAACTGAAAAAACAGAATTTCTCTCACGTTACTATTATCATGCCTGATGTGGGTCACAGCCGAGAATGCCAAATTCAGGCCAGACTGATAAACAGAACAGGGCAGTCAGATCCCAAAACTGGGGGTTAGTCTAACATTAGCGTTCACCAAACCAGTAACAAAAGTGCGTTTCTATACCATCACCTTGGCTAACAAAAAACCAAAACACAGTCCCTGTAGGCAATCCAGCCCTCAGCGTACTACCCAGACAACTGGACTTTACGATGAGAGGTTACTGAAAGCCAGATTCATCACACGTAAGGTTCTTCAAATCCCAAAGGATCAGCTACTCCCCCAGGTCAATATATGTATTTTAGATCTTACCAAATGCCACTTTGTAGCCAATTCTTTTAGCAGAACTATAACTAAAGGTTTATTCAAAAAAAAAAAGGAAGAGAGTTTTTAAATGGTTAAAGGAATCATACATTACAAGTGATTTTAGAGTCTGTAGGTCAGGTGTATAGCAGTAATGGTAAATCTCCTAGCTTGCAAAAAGTCTCTCTGGATCACCCCCAATCGGTTGGGGGTCATCGGTCCTTTGTTCAAAGCTTCTTCTGTTAGAAAATCACAGTTCAGAGGTGAGGAACAGGACTGAAGACAAAGAAGTGATGTCACAGTCTCCTTTTATACTTTTAGCCCAAGTGCCTGGACAGTTACTGGCAAAAGATGGAGTCTTAGATCATATGTTCTTATCACATGTCCTTACATGTCTTGCTGAGTCATGGGACAGCCATCCACTCAGTGCTCTCTGAGATGTCTCCAGGAGGGGCTCACTGGATGAGTTGAATCTTTTTAATGGCCCACCAGTTCGTGGATGGCCCAACACAGGGATGGCTAGTCTGGATGTAGATTTGCCTTGTGGGTGTCAGCCAAGAATAAAACATATTTAAGATACAAGCACATAACCCTTATTTATAACTTGAGATACAATGATGATAAATGGATTTCAACAGGGTGTGTGAGTCCCACCCCTCTCATAGCGCTAGGGAGTTATTTCTCAGCTGGGAACCCCCTCTTGGAGCTAAGTGCCTAAGATGTTTTCTGCAAGAAGGCTGAGGAGGAGTTTCCCTCATAACTTTTAGCCCACTAGTTAGGATAGTCACTTGGGATGTCAGAGCCCCGCCCTGTTCAAGTCCTCTCTCCACACACTAAAATGAAGGGATTTGAAAAGGCTCTGCCACCTCACGGATGAGTGTGCTAACTATTGAGCTGTGGGATATTTTGGTGGGGTGGGAGGGCTCCCTCGGTCACTCCTGTTGAAGCTGTTCCACTGTGGATAAATACTTAATGGGTCACTGGAGCAGGAGACTGGATCTTTGGTGTCCCACCTATTGGGGGAGTGCTCTAATCACCCGGCTATCGAGTCATTCTCATACTTGTGTGTTCTCTCTCAGTCTCTCCAGGCCAGTGACTTTATTTAATCCACAGCAGGACTGCTTGACCAGCAGAGACCGAGGGAGCCTCGCATCACAATATCCCATCTTCCACTCACCTGAGAGATGCCCCATTCAAATGTCTTCTCCGTATCAGCTGGCAGAGAGACTTGAATGGGTGTCTCCTCCAGGCCCCATCCTAAGGAAGTATCCTAACCACAGGGATAAAATTTACAAGGAAGGTCCTGTTCCTCCCTCCAGCTGTCTTCTGTGGAGTTAGGCAGCCTGTGAGGATGCCTACTGGATTGGGCCTCCCATGAAAGTTAGGAGGGTAAATGCCAATCTTGCCTTGTTTGTGAATTGCTCGGGTAGATAGGAGTCAAGATGCCTAGAGTGAAGCAGCCCAGAGGCAGAAACATAGGTGCGGAGGGAACTTTTTATTGCAAAAACATAGGCACCAAGTGAGTTTAGGCACCTACAGGTTTCAGCGAGAGTTTTGTGATTTGCAGTGGAACATAAACTGGGATTTAGGTGCCTAAACCCAGCCTTTTTGAAGCTAGGCCAGTGCCAGATTTTGTAGCCTTTCTTCATGTGAGTTAGCATTCACATGACAGATCTGCTGAAGTCAATAGCATTACTTGCGTGAGGAAGGCTTAGTTATGTAAATAACGGTTGCAGGAGTGAGTTCATAGTTTGGATTTTAAACATTATCCAGGTCCCTTTAAAACCAGTGGAAAGACTTCCATTTACTTCAGTGGGAGTTGTATCAAACATAAGAGAAATACTGTCACTGGTGCTAGGCCCAAAAATTGCCTTTCATTTTCCTTCTATTTGTTTGAAAAATCTGGGATTCTTTTAAAGTTATTAATTATTATTCTGATTAGTTTAGCAGTGAGAGTATGCTCTGGGCTATACAAGACACAGGCGAAAGCATTGCCCCTTTTGTCCCCAGGACCTTAACATCAGAATTAGTATGTTTTTATGGGGATTTTTATTTTTTAAAGCAAATACTTCCATGTTCTGTTTTCCTAAAGAAAGATTAGTACCATCAGCCAAAAATGTGTGAAAAACAAGAAGCAAATGTACACACGGGCTGGAAGGAAAGGATTTAGCAATGAAATCTATTTCCATTTCAGGATTCGAAGGCAAGAGAAAAAAACCCAATCAAAAATATTCTGTGTTTAAGTACTGCATTCTTCTGAGGTTTCTGTATGCAGTCACAAAAGTTGGGGATTGTGATTGCTCCCCCTGCTTCTGTGAGCAGCAGAGCCCCAGATCTAGGGCATCTGGCTGTGAGACTGCAGACCTGGTCCCAGGAGTTCTATAATCCTCCTCTTCTGCAGTTGTGCTAGCGCGCCTCCAGCAGATCCAGGAAGCAGGGCACGTCAATGCATATGGATCACCCTCGCCTCCAGCATACCTTGAGATTTGCTCTAAGCTTTGTTAGCTAGATTAGTGTTCAGAAGCCCCCACTCCTGGTCTCCAAAAAGAAAAGAGAAATTCTAGGTTTTACTGTAAAATCATAGAATTCAGAAATAGAAAAGAGCAGCTACATCATCTTGTTTATCCCTTTGTGAGTGCAGAGGATCATTCTCTTCAGTATACTTCTTAGGAGGTTTGGCCGTCCATTTGAAAGTATTTAAATGATGCAGCTTCCAACTTCTTCTTTAGGAAGTTAATAGGAAATTCCACCGTTAAGAGATTATTCCTAATATTTAGCCTACGTTTTTCTTAGTTTATGTCTACGTTCCGTTTATCATGTCTGATTTCAAACATAGTATGCTGAAACTCAGCATGTAAGTTTCAAATGACTCTTTTAAGATTTTTTTTAGTTATAGTATAACAGAAAATATAAAGTAAATCTTCCCCTTCAGGTATTAAATTAACTTATGCTGGAAATCCCTCGGGGGCTAGGGGAGAAAGGAATAATGCTGGGTAGAGTGGATATAAATTAAGCACTGTCCCTTCCTGCTCTCTCTCTATCCACTGACCCTGATTTACAGCCTGCCAGAAGGGCTGCTATGGGACTGAAGAACAGAGGGAATATGTTGCAGTCAACACACTCTGGTCACCGCTGCCCGGATCTGCCTGGTCTAGAGCTCCTACATGTGGCACTGTGAATGGCTCAGGGTAAATACCAGCTCAGTGCACAGGGGCAAAGACACAAAGACAAACAAGATGTTTGGTTGTATTAAGAATGGGATAGAAAATGATCAAATATATTATACTTATTAATTACATAAACCATTAATAATTATATGAATTATCGGTACACTCAGTTTGAATATTGTGTTCAGTTTCAGTCACCTATGTCTCAAAAAAGATCTCTCAAAAATTTTTAAACAGGGACTAGACAAGTCAATAATGATTAGAGACATGGAAAGACTTGCATCAGAGGAGAGACTGGGGCTATTTAGTTCAGAAAGGAGCTGGCAGAATTATATCAAACAATGAATGATCTAGAAAAGGCTGCTTTGGTGTTCCTATTTATCGTCTCTCAAAATGCAAGAACAAGTTGATACCCAGAGAAACTGAAAGACAATAAACTTCCAACCGACAAAAGGAGATATGTTGTCACACAATATTTAATCACATTTTGGAACCCATGGCTACAAAATGCTACTGAAGTAGGAATCCAAAAAGGATTTGATATTTCTTGCTTATTGAAAAGTCGTTGCATTGTTGTCCATTTGATGTGAGCCATGATTGGATGGAACTTTGGTCTGAGCTGGTAAAGCAGTGCTTATGCTTACTCCATACATGTTAACAGAGAGAACAATGGGGCTCATAATTTAGGTAGGAATTTTCAGAAGATTCTGCCTGAGTTGTGAGAAAATAACTTCTCTGCAATTATTTTTTTTCCTGTATCAGCCTTCTTTACTTATAACTGTTTGCTACCAGTAATTTTTGTCATGATTTGAAAGAATTACTACTTTTGAGTAACAAGAATGTTATATTAGCTGAGGTGACTTGTTACAGATACATAGTGAAATAAAAAAAGTTGTTCAGCTTCTATTGCTTTGATGCTTCAGTTCCATCCTTTAGTTCATGAAATGATTTCATCTATGGATTTGTTTTGTTTTCAGTCTTCTGTATTTTCTAAAAATTGTCTTTAATTTATTACCTCTCTGATTTCACATCTTTCAGAAGCCATTGGGTTTCCAACTCTTGAATATCCCCATCCTGATCTTCAACAATTCAGTTTTATACTATTGGTTACTATTTATTATTTGTTCTACAATGGTGCCAAAAGGTCACAACTGAGATTGGGCCCTCATTGTACTAAGCACTATATAAATACATAGTAAGACAGGGAGAGATTTTCAAAGGCAGAAGAGTTTACATATAGTTAGAGGGTTGAGCCATATTAGTGTGACTGATGCTTGTATAGTTGCTGCCTATATTGTGGATTCATAAAAGAGTTCAGCCTATAGAGCTGTCAGCCAGGCACCTTCCATAATAAATTATGATAGTAGATATTGTATCATGGGCCATATTCTGTAACAAGAACCAGAAACAGTATGCCTTTTGGGGCGCAATCCTTACCTCAGTCCCCCAAAAAATCATGGCGCAGGTCCTCAAGGAATCCATTTTGAGGCACTTGGCAGAGAGGAAGGCGATCAGAAACAGTCAGCATTGATTCACTAAGGGCAAGTCATCCCTGACCAACCTGATTGCATTCTATGATGAGTGGACTGGCTATGTGGATGTGGGGAAAGCAGTGGATGTGATATATCCTGACTTTAGCAAAGCTTTTGATATGGTCTCCCACAATATTCTTGCCAGCAAGTTAAATAAGTATGGGTTGAATGAATAGACTATAAGGTGGATAGAAAGCTGGCTAGATCATTGGGCTCAACGGATAATGATCAATGGCTTGATGTCTAGTTGGCAGCCGGTAACAAGTGGAGTGCCCCGGGGTCAGTCCTAGGGACAATTTTGTTCAACATCTTCATTAATGATCTGGAGGATGGGGTGGATTGCACCCTCAGCAAGTTTGCAGATGACACTAAGCTGAGGGAAGTGGTAAATACACTGGAAGATAGGGATAGAATACAGAGTGACCTAGACAAATAGGAGGATTGGGCTAAAAGAAATCTGATGAGGTTCAGCAAGGACATGTGCAGAGTCCTACACTTAGGACAGAAGAATCCTATGCACTGCTATAGACTGGCTAGGCAGCAGTTCTGCAGAACAGGACCTGGGGGTTACAGTGGACAAGAAGCTGGATATGAGTTAACAGTGTGCTCTTATTGCCAAGAAGGCTAATGGCATATTGGGCTGCATTAGTAGGAGCATTGCCAGCATATTGAAGGAAGTGATTATATCTCTTTATTCAGCACTGGTGAGGCCACATTTGGAATATTGTGTTCAATTTTGGGACCCAGTACAGGAAGGATGTGGACAAATTGGAGAGAGTCCAGCAGAGGGCAACGAAAATGATTAGGGGGCTGAAGCACATGACTTATGAGGAGAGGCTGAGGAAACAAGGTTTGTTTAGTCTGCAGAAGAGAAGAGTGAGGGGGGATTTGATAGCGGCCTTCAACTACCTGAAGGGGGGTCCCAGGGAGGATGGAGCTAGGCTGTTCTCAGTGGTAGTAGATGGCAGAACAAGGAGCAATGGTCTCAAGTTGCAGTGGGGAAGGTCTAGATTGGATGTTAGGAAAACATTTCACTAAGAGGGCGGTGAAACTCTGGAATGGGTTATCTACGGAGGTGATGCAATCTCCATCTTTAGAGGTTTTTAAGGCGTGACTTGATAAAGCCCTGGCTTGGATGATTTAGTTGGGGTTGGTCCTGCTTTGATCAGGGGGTTAGACTAGACAACTTCCTGGGGTCTCTCCCAACCCTAATATTCTATGATTCTATGCTCCTCCATGTTCTCCAATATCTTCCATTTGTGTTGACTTGATTGGGAATTGAGTGAACCCTGCACCTTGCAAAAGGTGCTTCAGCCCTTTGAAATGGCAAACAAGTCCTAGGACCTGATCCTGCAAGCCTTTCATGTGTGAAATCCTGACCTTATCATAGTCAGTGGCAAAACTGACCAGAAAGGGGATGTCACCCCATGCATAGAATTCCTATTGACGTCAATAAGTATTGAATTTGTGGATAGCATGCAGGATTGGACCCCTACACTGTGATAGAGTCAAGTGACAGATCTTTTTAAAATCGATAGAGGAAGGGATCTGAAAGGAACAGGAATTCCATAGAGGACCCAAAAGAACCTTTTTCCAGGAGTTAGCAAAAAAGTATGTTGAATAATTTTAATGTGTTTTCACTTTGGTCATCAGGAGGAAAATGGTACATTGCTTACATTTACCATATTTTTATATTCACACTATTATCATAATTTATACTGCTGTACCCAACAGACCAGAGCTCCTCTGTGCCAGATGCTGTACAAACCACATAGAAAGACAGTCTGTCCCAAACACGTTACATTACAGGGTCTTGCTCATGTGGTCAGACATGTGTGGGCAGAACCTTTCACCAGTGCAGAGCCCTACTGAATTCAATAGGGCTCTATGCAAGGGCAAAGGTTCACTGCATAGGTCCAAATGCAGAATATGTGCTTGATTTACTATTACACATTATCATTCCATCCAAACTGAGAATTTTCTTGCATTTCTGTCTTCCTTTTTCATTCATTGCTTTAATGTTAGTGCTAATCATTACCTAAAATGTTCAGAAACCTTTACAATATGACATAAAATTAAGAAAAGTGATATACAAAAATATTTTAATTTATAGTATAGAGAATCATAATTATGTGATCCTATGATTTTTCTTTCCTGATGTTTTTCAGAATGTGCTATAAAAATAAAAACTTACCACTGTCTCCTGGCATGTGGTAACATGGTACTGGCTTTCTTTATTTTTCTTTTCCGGCCAATTTCAAAGTCACTATTTTGAAAAAAATCAAAAAGTCTTTTTTATTTATCTGTCTCTAGATCACTTTGTCCAGAATGAGTGTCCAACATCAACAAAAAAGACACACAACAAGCTAGCATGTCCCTTTGTTTCCTCTTTGAAACAGACAATATTATGCATCTTTGCTACCTCTGATTGAATGACAAGCATCAGCAGATCAACATTATTTTGGAGTAATTTTCTAAAGTTCATTTCATGTTTATACAAAATAATTTATGTTTAACAAAAGAATCTTATAGTAAAGGAAATAGAATTCCTGAACTGCTCCTAAATATAGCTGGAAACAGAAATTAGCGCAGTTCCCATTTTTATCAGCAGCAGCCTTTGAGAAAAACTCTGACTGTCATGTGATGGTGGACTAAACATGCCGTTCTACTGATAACGTGAGGACATTTTCAGTGTCCTTTAAGCATGAGATATAGCCAGAGAGGAGACACTTCTGAATTTATACTCATTACAATAATTTAAAAAAAAAATAAACTAGGCATAATACCATGCCTGTCAATAAAGGCATGCTACAACATAAAGGACATAATTTGTTATGTACAGATATGATAGCCTCTCACATACAAACATGGGGTTTCCTCCTAAAAATCCATTATTCAAAAAAGTAACCTTTACTCACATGAGTGCAGTCAGTGGACTATTATTATTGATTATTTGTAATGCAGTTGTACCTGGAGGTTCCAATCAGGGATTGGAGTTCCACTGTGACATGCACTGTGCGTACCCATCCAAAAACTACGATCTCTGCCCCCCAAACCTTACTTTCTAAGCAATTCTAAATGTGTTTTCATGGATTGGGCTACGTATTTTGAATAATAAACAGTATGTCTTAACCTTAGTATATGAAGATTTGGGCATACATTGTTTTGATTTCCCATTTACTCTCTGCCACATTTATATATCCTGGTGAGAGATAATGTTCATCCCTGAGGCACACCATCCCCAATATTTCTGCTATACTAATAATCTAAAGGCTGATTATTATCATGTACATCACCACTCACTCCAGATAGGTACCATTTGTGAATTCATACTCTTCATATTCCAAGCATGAGTTAATTTTATTTGCCATTAACGTGCTGTTTATTTGAGTCCCAGTGATTACCTAATTCCTGTGGATAGTGTCTGTCAGCACTGCTGAAAACTGATTACTATTCAAGAGCCTGTCATACCATAGAATATTTTTGTAAAACCAAACGGGTTCACTTCAGACACACAAGACCTAGGAATTCAAATGGCCAAACCCAGTCTCCAAGAACCAAACAAACCACACAGCTGAGCTCAGATATGGAAAACCCTGCAAACCAAACAACCCACCCAGTACACACAACAAGCCAAAAATCTCTCAGACGCAGAGCCAAGACAGCCAGCTGAGAGTGACTATAGCTAAATAAGACAGCAAGTAGGCAATCAGGACCTACATAAGACAGCAAGAAATGAACAATGTTTTAATTAAAACTACACATGGTTTAACATAGTAATGATCTCATCTGAATTATCTGCAGTGCAAAGTGCTACATCCAGAACCTACTTTAAAGAACTATCTGCTAAAGATATAAACCTGTTAATGGAATGTGTGTTTCATGCACTGCACCTAACATACACAGAACTATAACCTTTTAAATGAGTGTAGTAGACAAAGGGATATTTCTGCAGACAGTGTATGATATAACTCAGAAAATATTGGTAAGTAAACATGTCTTTTAGGTGACCCACATCACAGACACATACCTGAGCCACCAGGCAGAACATCTACTCCATTGTGCAGTCCATGGTTTTGTCTGATTATGGCACCAGCCGGTCACAGCAGAGGTTAATTCCCTAATTGCTATCCGAGTCTGAAAAATTAAGCTTCCATTTTACCTCCTGTATTCAGGTCCACAGAGTGGGATTGGTCACCGAAGGCCATCAAGTCTCACAGACAAATGAGGAGGAGGTTCAGCACCAAGGAGGAGAGGTCTGCACACAGACAGGTGGTGGTCAGGGATGTGCGTGCATGCGTGTGTGCATGTGCACATGTGGAGGTGAAAGGACCCTCAAAGAGGTGGGGATTTAGCTACATTAAGCACTGCCTATAACTTAAAAAAAGCCCCTAACAGGATTAAAAATTAAGACTAATGTGATCAAATTGAGTAAAATAAGTTTTGGGGTGAATATCAGGAGTCATTTCCAAGCAGTAATGTCCATTAGATTGTGCAATATAGCTGCCAAAGAGAAATGGGGAACGATTGATCTACTGCTGAGTCATTTAAAAATAATTTGGACAAAGCACTCAAGAACATCAAGGGAACAATCCTGGGCAGAACGATGGATTATATGATCTAATTGATCTCTCCCATCTTTAATTTCTGTGGTTCGCCAATTAATGAGAACTGGTACCATAATCAACAAAAGATCTGTTACATTTTCCTCAGAAAATGGAAATAATCCAAACAATCACATTTTTAAATCAAATTCAGAAGTCATCTGGCTTTAAGAACTTATTTGTGACTACCTAGATCAAAGAGCTCAGGATCTCTCTAACTTCCATGGGGGTATGCTCAAAAATTAGATTCCTTGGCTCCCCGCAGCCCAGTCTCTGAAGATAGCATGTCGATGTGAGATATTTCTTCCAAATATAATCATTTTCTAACAACTACTTCATATCTTCATCCTATGCCCAACATGCAAATCTCTGTGTAAATAACTATCATCCAAACAAATATGCTACTCTATGGGATGCCAGAAGGAGCCTGAGGTCTGAAGCCTTTTGCACCTGTGAATCTACAAGCTTGTCTGTTATGCTGTTTGCCATTGCCGGATAATACTGCATTAAAAACTTGTGCAAAAGAAAACTCCTGACTACAGCTGCTCCACTGGAATCCTAGAAAAGACTGAGATTATAAAGACAATTCCCGTTGTTACATGGCAGTACTAACATTTACCATCATATCAATAAAGGCAGAAATAAAGCCTTTAGAAATTCTAACAGAGTTGTTTTCTTCCTATTGCTTTTCTAATGTAACTCAAGCTTAAACTGAATGGAATTAGCAAACTGCTAAAATAGGTAAAATACTAATAGATCTCCCCAGTTACTATTGTATCTGGGCACCTCACAATCTTCAACATATTTATTTTCTCAACACCTCTGTGAGGCAGGGATGTGCCGTTAGCCTCATTTTGCAGATGAGGAACTGTGGCAGAGACAGACAAAGGGTAAAAATGTCAAAAATGCCTAAGGAGCCTTAATCCCATTTTCCAGAACAACTTATGTTCCCAGGAGCTTAAGTCAATGGGACATGGGCTCCTGTGCTTTAGTCATTTCTGAAAATTTTACCCAAAGTGAATTACACAAAATCACATAAGAAGCCTATGACAGAACAAGGAATTGAACCTAGATTTTCTGAGTGGGAGGCTAGTGCCCTAACCACAAGAGGATCTTTCTTCCAAGGAAGCCTGTCTATTGGTCATGATAATTACATTTTGTGACACAGCTTCAGCAGAAATTTTATTTTAGATACCAGAACTGGTATGTTTACATTGAAACTGTCTTCAGGATGCGTGATCTAGGAAACTACCCAAACTTAGAGAAGATATGGGATGCCACTGGATTAAGAAGTGACTATTTATACCCAATAAATTTTTTGAAGGGGGGACCTGCGGGAGGCAAGGGGGAGTGAAAAAGTCTGCATCACCCAGAATATTTAGGGCTTGGTCTGCTCCCAAAGACATCACTGTCAAAACATTCACTGACTTCCCTGATAGCAGGATTAGTGGATTTGGATTTTCTCACAGAGAAAAAAGACTGGAACTGATTTTCACTTAGAAGGGTGAAAGGTGGGAATGGGAGAGAAGGTGACGAGAACTAGCTGGAACTTGACAGGGATGTTGTTAGGGATGATGATTTACGGAGTGCAAGGAATAAGAGAGAGAGAGAGGAACATTGTTCCTCTTGCCCCCAGTGATGAAGATGGCTGAACACAGAAAATGAGTAGTCATTTGTCTTAATTGCAAAATATATTAGAGATGTGCTTTATGACTTCTTTCTTGTGCTCCTTTTAACTTGAACTAAATTAGTGCAGCAGATAAAACACTGTATGATAAACAAACATCTAGATGATCTGTTCATGTTTCAAGGAAAAGGAATACATGGATGTTACTTATTTTCTTTTCTGGATAAGCGAAGTGGACAAGAGATCCAGGGACAGATTCTCAGCTGATGCAAATTGTCATAGCTCTGCTGAAAGTGAAAAGAGGTTTAACATACACCAGCTGAAGTTCTGCCTGCTGCTTCTAAATAATAGAATGCTACTAGAAACAGCTATGGCAGCACTGCCAATTTAATGGCAGAAATGTACAGCCCTCCAGCTTTAAACCAAGAGATGATAATCAATCAGTTCATGACACTACAGCATCTGAATGGACTATTTTAGTTTCCGCATTCAACATGAAACGTTTCTAAAACTTGTAACTTGATGGTGTCAGTTCAGGGGCATGCGCAGAAATTTAATTTTGACCCCTTTTGGAGGGGCATGTTCTGTGCCCTCCTCACCCCCCATCCCCAAGCCAGAGCTCACTCTTTCCACACCCACCTTCCCAGCCCAGGAGGGAGCATGTTCTTCTCTCCCCTACTCCACCTCAGGCTGGCAGGAGCGCAGTCTTTCGCCCCAGCTGGAGGTCCCTCTTCCCACCCTGGCCCAGGCAAGCGATCACTCTCTGTGTGTCCCCCCTGGGGCTAGAGGAGTTCTATGCCCCTGACAATTATTGAGGGGGCCTGTGCCCCTGCTTGCCCCCCTTTGTGCACACCCCTAAGTTCAATTAATGCAGAAAATTGCAAGGTAATCAATCCTGAGCTGCGTTCAGATAGCATGCCAAAGTCATGTAAGGATTATGCCTTCATAAAATATAAAAACGGAATAGTTTTTGTAGAACAAGAAGGGAAATTGATTTAACATTCTGTACAAGTAAAGGGTTTGGTGAATACCACTTACAAATACAGCTGTAGTCCTACTGCCTCTGGATTTTATATCTGTATGTTTTATATAGATTTTATATCTTCCTACTCATATCCTTTTCTTTCCAATCCTGCATATTAAGCCATAAACACGATTTTATTAGGGAGGGAAAAAAAGCACAAGAAGGTCTTGTTAAGGAAACTTTTATGTGGTTGTTTACTCTCAGATCTCTGAAATGTAGCTTTTAAAGTGAAGCAGAAAAGACGGCTGTCTGACATATCCTGAAGATTTATCATTCTTCAAATACATTTTAATGAATGTGAAAGGTCTTAAACTCTTTCTCTTTGACTGTACTGCTTGTTACTCCCTTTGAAAGAAGTTTAATTTCTGTGAGCAGGCAGAGTCTGCTGGGAGACTGAGCCCACTGACACAATCACTAACATACCACCATTTGAGATACTCCACCGGAGGGGAAAAAAAGAAAAGAAAAGGTTAGATTTTATAAGGAAATCTGTTGCAGTATCTAGATTTTCTTTCGGTTTTTATTTGCTTACAGCATGAGATCACAGGCCAGTAGTCCCAGAGGCCAATGCAAAGGCTCTTCATTCCACGGTTCACCTGGTATAGTATTTGAAACTTCAAAAAGCTACACACTGAACACATCAAAGATTGGTATTTTTTTATTATTATTTTTACAGTAAAGGTATATAATAGAGCTTTTGTGTTTTCTCCTAAGAGTTAATAAAGTGCATGCTGAACCTTTAACATAAACAAAATTACACCATTAGTTCACCTGGGCAAATTGAGCAAATCCAGTGTTGTGACATTAAACAATCTCTTGTTCTCATCAAAGGGCATCATGGCATTTCACAGAAAGAGGAACCTGAAAATGTCAGAGCAGTTTATGCACTTGAAAAGGCATTGTGAGGAAATATCAGCAGAAAATCAATACGGTCTTAATACACATGTTCCTACTACCTGCCTTTGCTCTCAGATAAGAACATAAGAATGACTATACTGGGTCAGACCAATGGTCCACCTAAGCTAGTACGCTATCTTCTTACAGTAGCCAGTGCTAGGTGCTTCAGAGGGAGTGAACAGAACAGGGCCATTTACTGAGTGATCCAGCCCCTGCATCTGCAGTCAGAGCTTTAGGGACACCCGAAGCACCATTCATGATTTCATAGACATCTATCTTATCCCACTTAGTCATCTCTTTTCTAAGTTGAACAGTCCCAGTCTTTTTAATCTCTCCACATATGACAGCTGTTCTATACCCATAATAATTTTTGTTACCCTTCTCTGTATTTTTCTAATTCTAATTCGTCTTTTTTGAGATACGGTGACCAGAACTGCACATAGTATTTATGGTGGACATACCATGGATTTATGTAGTGCCATTATGATCTTTTCTGTCTTCTTATCTATCCCTTTCTTAATGATTCCTAAGGTTCTGTTAGCTTTTATGACTGCTGCTGCACATTGAGCAGATGTTTTCAGAGAGCTATCCACGATGACTCCAAGATCTCTTAAGATACCCAGTAGTTCCCACATTCTGTAGGTACGTTGAGACCTACTTTCCAACTTGCACATGCTTCTACTTGCAGAAGTCAGAGTCAGGCAGGGCATCCAGGAAAGATGAGGTGTATCTTATTGCATTGCCTCAGGTTCTCTTGTGGCACTTTATTATCCAATATGACATGACATGTCATCATGACATAACTGGGTACATGGCTTGATTTAACGATTGTTAGAGACTTCCTCTGAGAGACTGAAGAGAGGAAGTTCCACAGCACAGCATCTGCCACTGCTCCTCTGAGTCACTACAAGGGCTAATGGTTGAAAATGTTGAAGATTGTTGAAAGTCAGAGGTCATGTGGACAGCCTGCCAGTGAAAAAAGACAATGAGAAATGTGAGCACCAGGGATAAAAGATGGCAGGGGCACCTTTGTCTTAAATAGCTGGCTTTCTAGTTTGTGAAAAAAGTTCATGCTAAAACACCAGGGGCCTGATTCTCATTTATTTCTCTGCCAGTGCAAAGAGCAATACAGCTGCAGAAAGAACTGTCTGACTCAAAGATAAGGAAAGCCATGCGAAGAAGCTGCTTCTATAAAAAGAAGGAAAGGAAGTAAGTCATTAGCTGACTGATATTCACAAAATATCTCTACTCTGTTTTCCAGATCTCTGTTTTCTTCACACAGGGTTACCCAAAAGACATGTTAAAAACAAGAGCTTTTCCCTGCAGATTAGATTTTGTTATACGGTCTTTAAATTATGTTCGTACCGAAGTTATTTGTCCTTTACCTGATAAAATAAGTGCTATTTGAGCATTAAAATGGAGGGAGACGGAGCTCAGTGGTAATATGAATGGGTTGCATATTTGTTGATGTGTTTCAGTCCCAAAAGCCAGCTCTCCGGTTGAAACTGGCTGTGACGGAACATGGCAGAGAGCTTAATGTGTTAAATCCTCACGAGCAAGAGGTTAATTAGCACCTTCATCCATTCTGTAAGGCATATGGAGAGGGGTGCCCACAGTAGGCCCCCATTTGCAGGTTCTGGCATCCAAAACTGCAGCATACATATATGCATCCACACTTTCCACGTGCCAACACTCTGCAGGTGCAATTGCCAGTATTCAGCTTTGAATGGTTTTAACACCTGTGAACATTCAAGTGCACCAAATGTGAGAAAGGGGGATTTAAAAAGAAAAAGGAGGAAACTAGCAAAATAGGCCTGAGAATCAAAAGTAAAGAAGTAATTAAAATCCTTTGTCATGGCTGCTGCTTAAGGAAATGCCAATAAAAGCTCAGAAAGTAGATCAGGAGAAAGCAGCGAGAAAGAATCACTGGGTCCGCTGGACAACCACAACGTGTAACTGGCACATAGAACTCATTGTCACACGATATCACAGTTTAATAGGATTAAAAAAAGAACTGGATATTTATATGGCTAACAGGAATATCCAGAAATTTAAAAGCACAAATATTTTTAAAATAAACAATTTTGGAAGGGATATAAATTCTTATGCCTTAGGGCAAAACCCATCCTATAACTATTGGGGATTAGGAGTACATTTTCCCTAGGGGTAGGTTATCCCATAATTGCCTGCTGCAGGCTTTCTTACACCTTGCTCTGAGACAGCTGATAATGGTCACTGTCATAGACAACCCTGAACTAGTCTCATCCTGTATGCCAATTCTTACATTCCCAACTACAAAACCCATTTGCCAAGAGTTTTGTGACTGCAAATTGTAATCTTGCATGCATGGAATTTTCCCAAATGTCTGCACAAATGTTTCCACCTGCAAGTGGGCTCACAATTCTTTATATCTATAAATGACAGCTAGATAAAAATTTGGTTGAAAATTTTGCCATGAAGTTCTGTAAACAACCTTTAAAATGGTGGCTATTCCACTTTTTTCCCCTCAGGAAAATGGAAACGTGAGTTTCTTTGAGTTCCTTGTCAATGCCTCTTCTCTGTCAAGCTATTTCCTCAGTTGTACATCTAATCTCTGCCAGTTTAGAGTTAATAACAAGGCAGGACAGTTTTGGAGAATCTAGGGTACACCATCACAACTCCAGGAAAAACTTTGTGACAAGCAAATGTTCAGGAGGAATTTGACAGCTGGTGTAGCTAACCTTACAGAAATTCAATTGTCTTGGTCCCACTGCCACAAATACCCTCTACTTTCCTCGTGCTGTTACTAAACCATTTTACCCAATGATACCACATGATCTAAATTTACTGCCTGCTGTTTGCAGATGCATGCCATGATTGTTTCATAATATGTTGCATGCAGATTTTCCCTATTTAAAAACACACCAGCATTTTTAAAAAGCAAACTACCTCTTGCTTGAAGAAAGCAAGAAAAATGAAACATTTATCAGTGAAATGGTTAATCAGGAAGCAGTTCTATATAGAAAAAAGGGCCTCAAGTTACTGTAAACTCAAGAAGGAGTTTTTCTCTGAAGGATGAAATTAAGTTGTTTTAGACCATCACTTTGATTTTACCAATCTAACTAAGGAAGAGGTATTATTATTTTCATACTAGGGGTTGATCTACTGAATTACACATTGCCGGTCTGTCACTCACAATGACAACACAGACAAGGGATCTTCTTTGATCTCTGACCAGTTGAAGTTGCAGAGAGAAGTCCACAGGGAAGATAAAGTTAATACTCCAGACCTCATACCTCAGAAAATTCATGGCAATGGAAAGAAGGGATTATATGGCATCTCTGACTGCCATTGATTTGCTTGCTAATAGCTATTATGATAAGAATCTGGTAAAGCTTAGAAGTCAATTACCAGCTACCCTGCTACCATTACATCACAGGTTAACTTAATTTGCAGATGTTATGAAAATAAATCAGTTAGTTCTCTATATAGATTATGTTGGACAGATTCTCAGCTGTTGTAAATTGACAAGGAAAGTAAAGTTTGAGTTTGAGTTCCACTGAACTCAGTGGTGAATGGAGCTATCCTAACTTACACCTGTTGAGGATTTGACCTGATGATATACCACTGTATGCCATTTGAGATGATACTTGAGACACTTGGAATGGGGGAAGCCTATAAAAATTACAAATAAACACATTTTTCGCTAATTTTCAAACCATAAAGGGTAAGTGGGGTTGTTTAAACACGAGGCAGCAAATTTACCAAAATGTTTAAAAGACAGTCCATTTAAAACAGTCTGTCAATCTTACTCTTTGGATAGTGATTCCGAGCAGCGGAGGTCTCTACAGTTGTCCCAATTTTCTGTTCTGCTGATATTTTCAGGTAAATATTTGTACCAGTAGGCTTTTGAAGTGTGAATGTGAGTATTACTGACAGCACATAAAACAAAGTAAAAATCAGTACATTAAACTCTTGATTTTTTAGGTTACCTTGGTGTGTGGGTGATTTGAAAACTATGGCTTAATTCTCAACTTGAATTTCATAACATGTATAAGAGACAGTGGAAGAAATACACAAACCTACTGTTTGTTTCTATTTAGGAATTGATGTTAGTCTGTTTATTCCCTTACCACAGGCATTTCTGTTTACTTAACAGCACAATTAACAATTGTGCTGTTATGTACAAACACATGTGAGACAATGGATTTGGCCACTGAATGTCTTAAGTCATGTGCTTACTGGCTAATTGAGCCTTTCTGACCATGTCACATCCATCCATTGACTCTCCAAGGGGCACAGCTGGGACCTTGTCAGAGGAAAATAAATATCCCTACATTCGTTATGTTAAATGATGCAAAGTTAGTGGTGCGGGAAAAGATAATAGAATGAGCCAGGAGATGAAGCAGTAAAGAGAAGCAGCTGTGTAGTAGGCAGGAAGGGGGAGGATCAGGAGTTGGAAGTGACAGTTTTAAAGTAAGCCACCTTCAAAGTGCCAGCCTGCCACAGTGATAGTAATCTGTAAGTTTGTGGCCCTGCAGCCTGTTCCTCTACTATACAAATCAAATCTGTGAATTCTTCAGTAGCCCAAGTTTAGTTTTTTAATAGAAAGTGCACGGAGCCAAAAACGACTGCTGAAAGGGCATCCAGACTTTTGGAAAAGAGGAAAAAGGAGAGGAAATACTTTCAATAAAGGGAATAAAATGTTTGGAAAAAATAGTAATGAAAATATATTCAAAATATTAGAAGAAAGAGGTTTACTACTACGTCTTAGGTATTTTCTCTAATATTTTTTAGTGAAAGGAAATAGTATAAACCAATCAAATTTATGAGCCCTTTTTAAAAAGATAGGTGAAATTTTAAATGAATGAACCATACTCTAATAGTTAAAAACCATTCCAACACTTGCATGAATGAGCTATTGGTGCACTTCTTGGGTGAATGAAGATGCAAGATAAAAACATGTCCTAGATAAGTATCAGTCAGCTATTCATTCCACGGTTTGGCCTATTCTAACCTGGAGGGGGAGGAGGGGAACTTTCAAAGGCACAAGTGAAGAACTGGGCTCCAATTTTCAATGGGAGTGGAGGAGCTAACTGCCTTTTGCATATCTCCCTCTATTAGCACCAAGCTCTTCTGCTCTTGCTGCTCCTCAACTGACAACATTTGCTGTCTTCTTTTAGAACCTTCTATCTGGGTATCTGTGGTATCACTCATTGGTATCAATTCTCTTAGCGGCATTTTAAGCTTGTTTTGGCATAAAGAAATTTAATTAGCAGGTATTTATAGACAGCCCCCTTCTTCTTGATGGTGGTTAACACACATTTTTATTGCTAGACTGGACCAAGCAGTAGAATGTGTACTGTTGAAAGACATCCTGCACTGGCAGGGGCATGGGGCACCTTTTCTACCTCAAATTTCTGCAAAATAAAGAGCCCTTCAGACATATTGGAGAGAACCCTTAGCAAATGGATGCAAAATATGTTTTTGTTTTCCTCTCAAAGGGGTTCAGTGTAGAAGTTACTAAAAGAACATTCATATTTCTCCTGTGTTTTTTGGGGGGGGACGGAAGGCCTATCTACTGCTTTTGTCAGACAGCCAATTAGAGACTTAAAAAAAACCAAAACAGCTTGAGGTGGTGTCATGATGCCAGGATGAATCTTGCAATTGGCTGTTGACAGGGGTCAAACAATCAAAGGCCCTGCTCTAGTGTTGTCCTGTTTTTTAGAAGCCAAAAGTGGCAATCCAGGTGGGAGGTCCTGGGTTAGGACTTCCACTTCTGAGGCCAGAGAGAACACACACAGGGCCACTGTGAAGTAAGGTGCATGATCTCCAGGAGAGGATACTGGCTGCCCTCCATCTTAAAGATGCCAGGTAATCCAAGGTGGCATTGGCAGCAGCCTCAAAGGGGTTATTTTGTTGCATTTCTGGCCAGGGTAATGTTGTTACAAATGCAAGGAGCAGGGAACGGACTTAGGGTGCGGTGAGAAGAGGAAACAGAAAAAGCAGGAGTAAATGGTAAATGATGCTCTAGATTATGGAGGACAGTGGGCTTTCATCACATGGCAAAAGGTATCTATTATTAAAGAAAATTATCAGTCTTTTCTGTAATTATTAGCCTAGCATCTTAGAGAGACGGTACATAAAATTATCAGTTTTGTTCATGATCTTTAACAATATGATACCAATGGAGATTTACCATTGACTTCAATAGGAGTAGCATTAAACCGGTGCTGAGTGCATTGGAAAATCCCACTCATTAGAAAATTACAATTCCTTGAAGCTGCAGTGGTTTCACAGGTCCAGCATGGAATATGGAGTGGGAGTGAGGGCACCACCCACGTACTCCAGAATAGCCAATAGCCAAATGGTTAGGACACTCAACTGGGATTATGGTTTGGTGGCGTGTCTCATTTCAAGTAGGAACTTGAAGCAGGTTTCCCACATGCCAGATGAGTGCCCTAACCATCAGACAATTGACTATTCTGGGGTGGGGATGAGGTGTCTCTCTCTCACACTCTGGTTGCGAGTGGGGAAACACTTACATTTAAGAGCAGCTAACAAAGATATTTAGTGATCCCAGAAATTCTGGTTAGGGGCTCAAGACAGTGGTGTTTGTTAATTTGAAGAGACACCCCTTAGACATTTGAACCTACTGACAGCACCTGGCAGAAGGGTTACAATTGACTAAGCGAACAGAATTATATCTAATGAAGTACCACATTGACTTCTCACTAAAGCAACTGAACTTTGCACTGTGTCAGAGGGCACCTTTGTGTGGTCATCTCTTGTCACTCACACACGAAGGACCAACAGCTTTAGCCATGTGACAGCGTTGTCTGTTCACGATGGGTGGATCCCTCTGTGTTAAGAAACAAATTACTTCCATGGAACAACTTGTGTTTTAGCTGCAGTAGACAATGTAGTGCATGAGTTGTTTTGTTTTATTCTGTGGTACTGTACAGCTCTGTAAAACTTTGGATTAACACTAACGCAATGGCTTTGATGGTGGAGTATCTTGAACTAGTCACTAGGAACATAAGAATTGTCATACTGAATCTGACCCAAGGTCCATTTAGTCCAGTGTCTTTCTGCAGAATCCATGCAGAATCCAGCTGAAAATACCATGCATGGAATTTATGGCAGTTGGCCATGTCTAAAAGATTATTCTTCATAACTATAGAGTTTGCTGACTCTTTACCTAAGGATATGTCCTAAATGATTAGCTAGCTGATCTATCTAGATTGCCTCCCTTCATTCCCAGACCCAACAAACTCTTGCTATAAGAAACTTTCATTTTATTTTCTGACAAAAATCAAATGAATGTGACAGTGTTCCATGCACTCTGAGCAACACACCTGAATGGAAACACATTATCCACTTTGTCCAGCCCCAGAAGATGAATGCCCTCAACTCCTATGGAAATTTGTAGGAAATGAATGCCCTCAACCCTCTGCAGAAGGAGCTCAATACTTCATAATATCAAGCCCCTAATACAGATCTTAAAGAGTCATGAGGGACTGCTGCTTCTTCTCCCCAAAAGCCCTGATAACTGGATTCCCTCATGACTCAGGAGTGTCACTGCTCCTATTCAACAATCACCTACAACCTTTGGAGGGATAGTGTGAGAGAACACTGAGAACTGATTTACAGCTCTTCTGAGCAGTTCTCAATTTATTTTTATAATGCCTGAACAGTGATCAGGTATTACTGCGATAGGTGTTTTAGAAATCTTTATAGCTAAGTCACACTCAAGAGTTATGGCACCATAGGTCTGCTTAATGAAGTACCTATTTTTATTTATGAGAATCTATTGTTGAGATTAGCAGATTTTAAAGCTTCTTGCACAGTGTCCTGTCTAAACATCTACAGAGTGCAAATTTTCTTTAGAAGAATCTTGCATCCTTCAGAAGTTATCCCCTTGAAAGAATCCCATTTCCACTGGGAAACTTCAATATTTATGTGGTCAACTACAGCAGGTGAAGATGTGATATAATCCTGAAAGAGTCCCCAATCATTTTGATGTGGGAGTCCTTACTTCCACATTTCTACATTTCTATACTGGGGTGGAACAGTTTTTTTAGTCCTGATCTGAAATGATTGCACAGAAAGACTAGCTTGTCTGTTAGGAGAATCAGACTCAAGACTGTTCTTTAAGTTAATGTATTCCAGGATGGTGCATTTGGGCATCATATGCCAGGAGCACACAGCCAGAAGGAGGAAAGTGATGACTAAGCCATTGGACACCATCCCTAGCAGCTTGCTGGAATGTTTACTTTGAAAGAAGCTTTTTGTTTGCATTCCTAACTAATAACAATATTAGTACCATATATCTATTTAATATCTTTCATCCAGAAGAATCCCAAAATGCTTTTTAATTTGTATATAGGGATCATTCATTCATCAATGAAATATGGATAGAATTAAGTGTGGCAGCCATTCTTTCCAGCAGCGGCATCCAACAGTTTTTAAGAAGGGAAGTGAAGAATGATTTCCCATTTGGAACCAAAAAGTGAATCATTTTGGGTAGGAAGAGTGCAATTACCCAGTTTTGGGATACGGCCAAGGCAATGGTAAGTTGCTGCACTCAGACAACTAATGGCAAACCAGAACTGGGAGGAAAATAATTGTTAGCTAGAACACAGGTTCAATTTATTGTTTCCAAAATAAGCCAGTGTCCCATTTGGTACATCAGGGAAGCAAAGAAACTCCAAAGGAAACATCACAAATATTAACTTAAATATAGGACTCAAAATTGACTCTCAGTTGGATTTCATGGAAAATCTTCTGAACTGTTAACTCAACAGCCTACAAGTTGTTTGATATTCAAAGGAAAAAAAATATCTCTTTGCAAATAAAAACCCTCCTCTATTCATAAACCACCATGAATGCAGTTCATGAGGAGACAAAAAAAGAAATGCTGTCTGAAATGGCCTTCTGTTTTAAGAACAGCAGACAATGCAAAATGAAGAATGATGATAGAGGAAAAATAAGTTCCATGCAAAAATTATGGTGCTCCACAAAATAACAGGGAAATTTGACTGTGTGAGAAAAGAAACCAACATATTGTAGCTTCAGCCTGTGACAATATGGAAGACTTAAGCTTGAAGTTCTTAGCCTATGTATTTCAGTCTCTAAAAGGTGTGCCTGGAGAAATGCAGTGTAGCTTTAAAAATAGCAAAAACCTTTATACCACACCTCAGCTTCAATTGCTTATGGTCACATTAACAAGAGTTTTAATCTATGCAGATTAACCCAAATTGTGGGCCTGTAACGCCTTAATCCACACAATCTTGTATTCTGCACAGGAACCATGTTAACACAGGAAACAACATTTTAAAAATTGATATTCTTGAAAAAAATTGAAACTTGTTTCTGTCATTTTACCTGTAAAATTAGTCTCCCTATGTACAATGCATTCATCTGTAAAGAACTCAGAGGTAGAGGGAAAACTATTAAAACATCCTAAAAAAGCTGAAATATCTTTTGTATATTTATTAGCACAAGTATTGTCCATATTAAATGCACCAGGGGCAAAGACTCTGGTTGCTGTTGAAAGTCAGTTAGATTGGAATCTTTTTTGCACTTTCAAAATATTCTTCAGTACCTAGAGTGTAGTGAAAATGCTATCTAGACAAAAAGTTAGCCTTTGCAAAGCCCATAAAGGCCATGGCAAAGGGGCAACTCATGTGGCAGTCTGACCATCAAAAGACAATTTAACTATTTCTGCCATCAAGGAAGTTCAATTCATAATTTGAAATCAGTTACATTGGCTTTTTATAAATGGCATCAGTTCTTTTCTGAGTCAATACAGTGTAGGTGAAGAATCTAACCCAGAATACATTCCTGGAATGTCATGGAATGCAAATAAGAGGAATGAACAAGTGGCCATCGTGTTATTCAGAGCAACACTGGTGCAGTACCAGCAAAAGCAGTGGGATTATTTACAAATGAAACTAAATGTGTAGATAGTTTAGGCCTTTTGTAATAAGCCTGGAGTGGGGCAAACTATCCAGGTAGATCAATCCATGACTATTCATTAATAGAATGATATTTTGATATATGGAATATAACTGTCAAGAGAAATCTTGTAATGTACTACAAAATAGGTTCTGGCTGGCTATGGGGAAAAACCTAAAGATTTTTACCTTAGTTTGCCAAGAAGCTATTGTTACCATTACAATCTCTCTAGTTTTCAGTGGGACAGCATGCATTTTAAATGATGTGATTAAACTATGATACTGTGTCATATTAAAGAGAAGGTACTCACAAAGCAATGAAAAACAAATGGTCTCTGTTATGATTCTGCAACCTAAGAGAGTAGGTGTAGAAGGAGGAATTGAATTAAAGATGGCTGAATAACAAAGTCCTCCATGCTCATGGTAAGTAATATCGCATGATATCAGAAATAAAGTGAACATAGGTTTTCATTCAAAATATGCACAAGAGCTATACATCGCCAAAATACATAAGCAGATGAAAATATCATAATATCCCAACAAGATGTAAAGGCCGCCAAGAGGAAAAACTAAAAACCCAGAAATTTTGTGCATGTGGATAAATTATTGTACCAGTGAAAGGCAAGTGTGTTTTATCTTCAGACATTTTCAACCCCTCTGTCCTCACCAAGAACCTGGATCCCACTAGACCCTTCTGGCAACGGAGAGGGTCCAGAGAGCTCATTTAAGCAGTTAGCGGAGGGTTCTCCAATGTGAAGGCATTACTGATTAGTGTAGAGCGACACTTTTTGCATTTTCTAGGTTTGAGAAGAAAATATATTTTACTTTAAAACAACAATAAACCTCTCTAAATTAATTCATCATTCTGGGTGTGATAAGTTGGCAAAAGGGTGGAGGGTTGTAGTACAAAAAACAAAGCCAAAACAAAACAAAACACAATTTTCTTACCAGCATAGACTAAATATAATTAATATGAATAAAGTAACAAAATACCTAATTGAAAAAAGTATAAAAACTGATTCTTGAACTCTTATTAGATTCTTCTTTTCTTTCCAGAAATGAAGCCCCACTAAGGTATCTTAGCCAAAGAAGTCTTAACCATTCCCAAAGTTACACACTACTCTTAATCTATCTACATATTTATATATACCAAAACAAAATAACTATGTCAAAATGGAGCTAAGGTTAAGAGTACATATCAGCAATATAACTTAAGGGTAAAACATTACAGCATTTTTTTAATTATCCAAATCCAGTCTTTTCAAACCCAGGAAATTCAGTATTGAAGTTATACTTAAAAGAAATCCAAACACATTAAGGTAAGAAATGCACAATTAAGGTAGCCAAAAAACCTTAACTCTACCTTTGGTGATGCCATAACCATAAAATTATGATTAAAGCATTTTAATATTTGTGGTCCCATCTTAAACTAGACTGATTATTAGAGAGACATTATATTTCCCCCCCAATGGTGTCACTGCTTTCCTACAAGCATTCACTGTCTTCTTGAGTAGCAGTGAAACATATAACCAAGTACAGAATCTCCATCTGCTTTTATTCCTTATATCCAATTGTCAAATGAAATTGGTTTACAAAGTCTTTAACTAGCAAACCTATAATAAACTTTTACTAGAAAAGAACCTCTGAAATTTAACAATAGCCAAATAGTTCTGGAAGGTTGGTAACAGAAGCTCTGATGGGTTTTTTTGTTTGTTTTTTTTCTTTCTTATTTTTAGACAATCTATTTTTAACTTTCTAAAATTAGTGTTAGAATAACAAAGTGGTAAACCAGGGTCCTAGACTACTTCATTACCTTAGTTATTAGCCTGACAGACTAAGTGACCTGCCATTAAACATCAATGACAGAAGAGTTGGAGGGTTTAAAGGTCAATAAATACTGTGATAGGAATCCCTGAATGTAGCTTTTCACCTAAGAACTTCTGGAGCATAAACATTGACAAGCTAATAGCTCCTTTTCCCTAATTAAGCAAACCCTTCTTCAGTAGCTGTTTGTCATGACTGCACACTTTCAAGGTCTTAAAGATCTACCCCAATATAAATTAATTAGTAAACAACAGAAACAAAAGCAACCCCAACGAGTTTACATTATTAACTGACTCTCTGTAAAAAGTTATTCTACTTACAAACTGTGAATGCGATAACACAGATGGGTCAAATCTGGCTCATAGTTACCTAGGAGAACAGGGTGCTGAAGATGATTAGTCGCATGTAACAAATCTCCACATAGAATCAATCTTGAGGATAGTAGGGCCTAGTATGAGAGGGAACAGAGGGGACCCTGGTCTGTGGGAATATAAGCAGGGGTACACTGAGGTAGACTGAGGGGTTGCAGCAGGGTCTTTTTTCCTTGTTGTCATAGGATGAATTGTCACCCAGATTGGCTCATGCCCCCAACCAACAACTCCAGTTTTGAGCAGTTGGCTGGAAGAGCCAGCTATAGACCATGCTGACCCATTAAGTCTTTCCACCACCAATCACTCAGTCAGGGAAAACCTCCTGTTAGGACATCAGGGAGGCTCTGTGTCCCTGACATCAAACACCAGCACCATGGCTTTCATACACGGCTGATGGGAGGGGCATCTAGTGACAGGGCCTGATTTTCCACCCAGGTATATTAGCATAAATCCAGTGTAGCAGCATGGAGAATCTGCACTTACCAGCCTAGAGTAGCATGGGCCAAGGTCTAGTTCCTGCCTTTTTTTCTATGGGCCAAATGATGAAAGTTTGTCCTGTACTTCTCTGCAGGAGAGACATTGGAGAGGAGAAGGAATCCTTTCCTCCAGGCCATGGAATGGTAGCAGAGATGCTTCGGGGCTGTAGGAGCTCCAGTGGCTGGTATAATCCTGCTTCACTGGGAGATTGATTGGTGGATTTGCATATTGATGGATCCACCAAACTTTCTATTGCCCAACATTATCCGGCTCCTGCGCACTGATTTGAATTGACCCAAGCAGTGGGGTTTTCGTATTATCAAGGTACTGGTCAGAGCACCATAATTATTTAGTTCCATTTTACATCCAGGATTAAATCTCCTTGATATGTATGAGGAATACAGTAGATCCTCCCCAGATTTACAGCACTTACTCTTTGAATACTGAATACATTTTCTGAGAATTTGCAAGGAAATCATTGAATTAGTTTATTAGTTAAAACTGATTACAAGTGGGTCCTTTAAGAAATTAGATACCTTTTGTCAGATGTTTGTTTTTGTCCTGATCTCAGCTCAGGCATGTCACACTGTTGTTAGTATTTACAGTTAATTAGATTATATTCACATTTACCACATAATTTGGGCAATAGATTAAAAAAACAAACCCAAATGCATTAATTCATTTCCAATAGTTAAAAAATAAAATCTTGTTACACTAAGGTCTCACCAATAAACTTTGGTTTTTTTAATAGTGTTTCTGTTACATTTCTTGTGGTCTGCTTTTGAGTTTTCTGACTCCAGTAATAAAACACTTTTTTCCTTAATAGACATTGTGGGTGTGGGTCATTCACAATGTTGACTCATTTTTTTCCTTTAAAATAAGGCATAATTCAAAACTAAGAAGGATTCTGAAATTTGAAAGTGAGTCCCTAAATACTGTTTGATATTAATTTGTGGGCAGTTTTGTCAGCAACAATAACAAATCCTAAAGTTCCCACATTTACTGCCTAATATTTTTTTTAATCTGTTATTGGTCTGGTGCAAATGGTCTATGCCAAGCTCCCTACTGGGGTGCCTATTGACGGCTATGGGAGTTTTGCCATAAATCCCATTAACTTTAGATAGGAAGAATCCACCCTTCTTTCTAGAACATGAAGGAGGCACTACATCCCCTGACGTTGACTACTTTCCCTCCCTCCCCCCAGCTTCCATATATGGCAGATGGGCACGGCCAGAGTTATATAGCTAATCAGTGGGGCTCTAGAGCTCATTGTAGTGTCAGGCCCTAGTTTATGCTTCCCAGAACAGACCCTACTTTAGCCAATTACAATCATTTGATCATTTAAGTGTGTTATCTATTGTCATCACAAGCTCATATGTTATTTCATATATAATCAGTGTGTGTTGAATAGAGTGAAATTGTAGTTATAGGCATAGATATAGGTAGGATAGGATTTTAAGAGTATAAGACTGATAAGCATTTAAGAGTGATGAGGTGATTATTTGATAATAAATTATTAGATAAATAAAGCAAGGCCTACAGGCTAAGACCTGTAAGATTTCAGCTTAGCCATGATAGGCATCAGGCTTAAGGAGGGTTGACATAAGTAGGTGACCCAGGAATAACCCTATGCCAGTAAAGTTATAAGACTACTGTAAAGAATGTACCAATAGGGGATGTTCCAGGAAAATATGCCACAATGCACCCATCTAGACCACAAGACCTTTGATTGTAACATCATGGAAAGTTCTGCTCTTATCACAGGTCACCATGGGAACATGTATACATAGATGCTAATGAGAATAAGGGGAACTAAGAAGACAACCTATGAAAAGCAGGGCACCCCAGAATTTATAGGGTGTGGAAGTACAGATAAAGAAAAGGAGGTTGGAACCTTCATGAATATGCATCAGGTGTTAGGCATGGTCATAGTAACAGGATAAAAAGGGTTCCCTGGTATGATCAATAACAGATGACAAGCAGGAACCACCCCTCTATTGTTGACCAACCACCTTTTGAGAGATCCAGACTCTAACATCTTTGGGTATGTGAGTATGAATACAGCAGTAGCTATTGCATGGGCTCTCTCTGGTTTTGCATACTTTCATGTGATTGTAACCCTACTCATCTGCTTGGTAAGACTTATAATACAGACAAGGCTTCTTACTTGTGTCTGTGTGTGTGGTCACTGTCCTAATTCTTTATGTACTCCTGGAGCCTCCTAATCTACAAAAATTGCTCAGGGTAACTCTCTTCCTGTTGATTCATAAATGGTTGTACCCTTTTTGTGACCAGCCTTGAAATGCTGGAACAAATGAATACTCTCACTTGAAGAACTCAGTTCTTCCCTTTGGTTCCAATAAGACCTATGCCCATGGAATAATCTGTGTATCTAAGGGGCTCACATCTGCTTCTGTGCAAAACTGTTATTCTGCCTGGATGCTGCAGTTCTTCAAAGAGTGCTCTACAGAAGTTCCTAGTGAATGCACCTGTGCTCATAGCCCCCCAAATATGATGTGCTTTGACCCAAATAAGGAAAATTTAGCTGTCCAGCCAGGTGTCTGTACAGTATGTTCCATCTAAATAGGTGATCAGATTACCCAGAGACCCAGCTGGTTTCACAGAAACTGGTTTCACTAAAATCCTGAGATCTGAGGTAACCCCATAGTGTTCACACCTGTCACCTCTATTCCCAATATACTGCTTCACAGAGCATTGCTTCCCATGGCTGCCTCTCAACTACTCCCCTAGCCATTGTGCACCAGCTGCCTCTCAGCTACCCAGCAGGGACACTGAAAGCATATATAAACCAGGTTACAAAGGAGAGGTGCGAACTGCAGATGTAATTCCTGGCCCACATATCAATGGAAAGAAGTTTTTATACCTTTTCTCCAGGCCTCAGTAGGAGGCAGTAAGGACATGGCCAGAGGGGTAAAGGAGACCTGGAAAGGGAGAACACAGAGAAAATAAAAGAGTTGACAATGCAGAATGGGGAGTGGGACAGAAAATACATTCAAGGAGGGCAAGGAATAAGGTAGGACTTGGAGCCTGAGACTACACAGAACAAAAGGAAGAATGGCCTGTTAGAGGCAAAATAATGTAATGCAAAAAGGCGAGGGCAAGAGAAAATATGGAGGCACAGAGGTGGAAATGCACTCATCTAAATTTGGCCCACTGTTGATTGTATATTCTTTTGGATTTTCCCCTACCCTCTCTACTCCTTTTCTGAATCTTTCTGTATTTAGTTTTCACCCTGGCCATTCCCTGCTCCACTGGGATGGGAGAATTCTAGACTGGAGTGTGGTGGACAGTCAGGCTGGAAAAGGGGATACAAGTAATGTAGGGGAGATGTGGAGTCAGTCCAGAGTATATGAAAAGCCAGGAGTGAGACCAGCTGGGAGAAAGTTCAGTGTACTGGCTTCACTGGAAGAGAGCTGAACTGCTCCATCAGGGCAACTGGAGACAAAGGAAAATGTGTTGTTATTGGGGTTTTGACAGCATTGTCCATCAAAGTTTGTTGGGTAAAATGCACCTATAGTCAATGTATGTGCATTGTGACTGGCTGAAATATGCATCAGTCAGAACTGCATGTGGGTAAATTAGGATCTGCCTGGTGACGTGGTTTTACATATCTTTCAACTAAATTAGATATCTAAATGCAAAACCTAGCACTCTGACACTACATGGATTTTTGACACACCTGAGGACTTCCCACACACATGCTTCAATACCAACTGAAAGGTATTAAACAAATTTCAGTATATGAAATACTTGAGTCCCCTACCACTTAAACAGGTGAGAATCAAGAGTAAATGTGATTGTAAAGTGGAGTTACATTGCTATGAAATGGGAGGAGAAGCAGGACCTTCAGACTGCTTGATTTGTGAGCCTCAGTCAGGAGTTTCACCAGAATAAATGTGCTATACACCAGACCAAAATCCAGCTGAGGTGGGCAAACAAAATGATGATTGCTTGTGGAAGATGTGAGAAATACTGGAGAAAGATGCAGATATATATTTATCAAGTAAATGTAATATTTGATCTAAGAATGCTTTATTTCTCACATAAGTAGAAGTTTACTTTCCAGGCTGGTCTGTTATGTTTGGTAAAATATTGGGTCAATAACTCTACCCTGGACTAACCAACAGGCTGATGCATTTGAGCTGGGATTCACCAGTGGGACTTACATGCCTAACTGCCACTTTAGAGGATTAAGTCCAACCAGGGCCAGATTTAGGGGTATGCGACCCAGGAGACCACCTGGGGTGCCATGCTTGAGGTGTGCTGGGTTTGGGTGCTATTTTTGTTATTACTGACAAAAGGGAAAATAGAATGCTTGAAGTATTAATGTTTCAAGAATTCTGTATGTGGGTTGTGACAAAGCTCTTCCTCTACCTCAGTGGGTCCAGCACTTCCTTTTAGTGGTAGGTCAGGGAACTGCTTCATCCCTTAGTATTCTTCCAACCGCTAGTTGTGGGGGACAGTAATACAGCCTTTTTAAGATAGCCACTCCCTGCTGGTCCCAGTCCTGTCTCTGGTTCTCAGAGGCTCTTGCCTTTTGGTTGGGGCTCTTGCCCTTCCAGTGAATGGTTGGTAACAGGCATGGGGGGCCCACTCACACTCTCAACTCCAGGCCCCAACCCAGGGACCCTACAAGCATCAGCCTCATGCTGTGTCTTCAGAAAAGCTGCTAGCTTCCCTGGGTTCCTTCCCTGTGCCCCTTGACTTAATGTTCAGATCCAGCTCAGACAGGGGCCTTTCCTGGCCTCCTTGCCAGGGGAGGCTCTTGACCTCTGACAGCCCCATTGGGCCTGGTAGTGCCCAACCAAATGTCCAGTTCAATCTTTCCCTTCTGGCAGGGTCTGTTCAATTAGGCCTCCAGGTCTAGGAAAGGTCCATTGCACTCTTTGGGCAGGGTTTTTCCCTCCCCCAGTCTTGTACCTGCTGGGTTCTCTGTCAGAGTTCTGCTCCTTCTCCTAAACCCTCCTGGTTTCTGACAGCATCTTGCCTGCTCACACACTCTCTAGTAGATCACCTCACTCACAGCTCTAGCCACACCTTTTCTCTGGAGGGGAGGCTTTTAATGAGTCCTGGGTGGGGCCTTGATTGGCTCCAGGTGTGTTAATTAACTTGGAGTAACCCCAGCTCAGCTACCAGGGGAAAAGGGACTTGCTGAGCCTGGGGCTGATACATTGGCCTTCTAGCATTCTCCGGTAGCGGGGGGGAGCCTTTAGCAGTGGGTGGGCTAGTGCCCACCCACCTTCTCCGGTTTTTCAACAGGAGCATTCTCTGGTAGCCATCTAGTCTGACCCTGTCACAGGATTCATTTTTCACTAACCTCCTAGAATGTTCTGGACTTTTGTAGAATCTCCTGGAACCTTCCAGACTTTCTGAGAGCTACCTTTTCCTCAAGCCTGTTAGAATGTTGTCAGCCATGCCCTCGTGGATATGTAAGGGGAGGTGCATTGCCGGTCAGTCAGTGAGATATAAGAACAAAGTGAAGTGAAAGCCCAGCTGCTGTGTAATTGTGAAAATACTTGTGTTTTTAGACTTGAAGAGTGTAAGTAGTAACTAATAAAGGACATATTCAATGAGATGCCAGAGAGATCTATTAAACCCCTATCTATGCCATAATATAAAAGAAGTACTGTTACTTCTTTTGCCATGCTTAACACGTCATGTTCTGACGACTTTCTAAGATTGCAGAATATAGACTTTTGCTCTCCCTAATACCGTCTGTTTCCCCCACAGAAAATAAAAGATACCCCTGAAGAAGCCTTCAGCTGCTCAGTATAGGAAGCAAAAAGCTCAACTACAATCTAGTTTGCAGCAAGGAGCAAATCTGATGGGAAAATATCTGAAATAGAATAACATAGGCTGGTCCTTAGGCAGTAGCAACCATCCCAGTGCAGAAGAAATTGAGGAGCGAAGCGTAAATGATGAAGGTCCCATTACTAAGGAATTAGCAGATTTACCTAAAGATACGGAATGGAAAGTCGTGAAGTGGGCTACAAATGCAATAAAAAATAAGGTATTCAAAAGTTTAACAAATGGAGAGGAGGGGCACTGAAAACACTCCTCTCCTGTGGCACCATTTGGTCTAGGGCCGGCCCTGACTATGACAGATAGCCACCATTTGCATACACAGTCCTACTGCTCAGCTGCTGCCTAACCCTGTAGGTGCCTGTATAGCCATTGTTAATGTTCCTGAAGCACCTACGTTCCTGTTGGTGGGCATGTGCACAGTTGTCAAAAGCCTGATATTGCCCAGCAGCTTAGTGCCTCAGCCCCATTGTATCTTGCCTTTGGGGCCTGTTTGGGTAGATGTGTGCTGAGCACATCTAAACCCACAGGAGGAAGAGCTGGTTCTGTTACAATCTATATACCTACCGGTGGTTAGAACACGCACCCAGCGTGCGGGAGGCCCAGATTCAAATCCCCCCCCTCCATCTTCTTGTGGACGAGTTTTTGAATGTGGGTCCCCCATGAGAGGTCCTAACCACTAAGCTATTGGGCATTCTGGAACAGGCCTCTCTCAATCTCTCCTATTGGAGCGCATTCACTTTGTATTAAATACTTAAAGATTCATTGGAGCTGGGGAATGGGAACCTGGGTCCTCCACCTCCCAGGTGAGAGCCCATCCAACATCTTGGATGAGTACTGTAACCACTGGGATAAAGATTATAAGGGGAGCATCAGCACTGGCTTGGCTTGGCTTTTCTGGAAAAAAGGGCCTGACCTGTCTTAAGGGCCTAGCTCCAGGGAAAGGTTCATGGCTATGAATCCTGAGTAGAGATAGGTGCCTCCTTCCAGCTTGAAGCTATGCACCTAATTTCCTTGGGGGAGAGAGGGTTAGGTCACATCCCTTTCCTCAACATTTTCTATTGGCTAGTGAAAGCAGTTTCCTACTCTGCATGCTGGCTTCTATGAATCTCTATTCTAAGTACATAACTCTCCCCATGCATCGTACAGGGAACCTGGTCATCTAATTCTAGGTTGTGAATTCCAGGAGGCTGCAGGGCATCCAAGAGCTGGATGTTGCAATGCTGACTGTTGCAGAGCCTAAATCCACCTTGTGAATCCCACCATTGCGGAATAAAAATACATTACTAGCAATCCATATTTGATCATAGGCAATTCTGTGTTTTGCAGAAGTACAGAGATGGAAAATTTGCACAGTAGACACACCGATCTTCAAAGCAGAAAGAACCCTTTGAAGCCTGACGCTTCTTACCACAGTGAGTAGAACAGTGGGATTGGCCACTGCAGTAAACGTTATGGCTAGTTGTAAGTGTTTGCAGGGCTGGGCCCACAGAGTAGAGCAACTCCTATTTTTGATGCTGTTCATTGTTTTGCAAAAAGATCAGAACCAGGCTTTTATTTTATTCCTCTCCTCGACCCCCGCCTCCTAACTATTGCATGATGTGTGGGGATTTACTGTAGCTGTGCGAGTCCCTTAAGTGCATCCTTGTAACTTCCACACAACTGGAAGAGCAATTATTCTATCTAAAACTGCAGCTCCCTCCATTCGCACCCACTTAATTCATATACATCCCCAAAGAAAAAATCCCAGGCACTTTTGATCTGAGATCTCATATGCCTAGCTTCAGCCCAAACCCCTTTTTTATGGGTAAATGTTAACCCCCTGAAACCAGAGGTGTAAATGGAAATGTCCTTAGTTCAGTGGATGCAATAATTACTTTTACTGATTGTTTCATTAATGCATGCGCTGCATTCAAAGGCGCTAGCAGTTCCACAGTAAATGCAAGAGAGTTGAAGCTGGCACGGGGTTCATTTCACAGGAGACCCTGCTATACAGAAGCCCAAATGAGGGTGCTCCAGGTGTTGTAGTGACGCTAGCCCCAAACTGAAAAAGCCAGTAACCTGCATAAAATTAGGTAACATTCTCCTGCTGCATATTTGCTAAAAAATGATCAACAAAAAACCATTCATATCTAATCGATACAGCTGCTATCTGTTTTATACAGAGAAAAGATTCATTTCCTGTCATGGTTTCTTAACAGAATATATTTGCAAGGCTTCAGAAGTGAAAGAGGGGAGTGACAGAACTTTTAGAAACATGCATGGATTTAAAAAGAAGCGGCCCAGTTGCAAGAAAATGTTGTGGAGAATATTTTTCTCTGTAGCTATTTTTGTTGGAGGAGGGTAAAGTGGGGGTTGGCATTTTTTAACAACTAAATTTGTGTTGTTGTGACAGCATCCGGGAATGTCAAGTGTAGGCACTATTCTATTCTTCAAAGCAGTAAAGAAAGTATGTTTCAATTAGTTGGAATTCAAACTGTCGGGAGCTCTGCTTTTGGGTCTAGCTGAAAGTAAGGTAACCAGACGGTATGTTTTTCCTTCTTAAATGCTATGAAACTTTGCAAATGAAATGTCATCTCATATTCTTAAGTCCAGATGTAAAAGTCCTATAGTACTTAATTGTCTATAATTAAACAAAAACTTAGTCCAATCTCCTTAAGAGCCTTCACAAAGTAGAATATGCAGCTGTACTAATAGTGATTATAATCTTATTTGACTACCAATTGGGTAATTAGAGCTTGTTTGTTTTGATGTTCAATTTATTTCAGAGACATCAGGATTTTCACTCTTTCTGACTTTATAATGTATCTTCTCCTTGGTTTTACTTCTTCAAGCATATCATTTTGGAACACAGAATTAAAGGTTAGTTCTGCTTTCAACTGCTGTGGTTGCACCATAAACCAGATCTGGATGCTTCTTGTTTTTCAGAGAAATAATGTATTTGTCAACTTGCTTAACACAAAATATTTCTATATAAAATCTGACTACAATGTCAGGGAAAAGTCTTTACGGAGGAAGTAAAGTCACGTAATCTCATTGACAATTATGTTTTTCATTTAAGCCATGTTCTCATCATCATTCATTATTAAACACAAAGATCCTTGACAAGGAAAACACGTGTCATATTTAAAAATGTATAGCACACATGTTATGCAGAAAATGTAAAGAACCCAGAAACCTTGTTAAAAAACACTTCCAACAACTCAGTGGTATAATTACCCTTGAAGTAACTCCAGTAAGCCAATGGCATACATATCATTTACATTAAGTATGGCCTACATCATTAAGGAGGGGATGAAAACTCATCTTAACTTCTATGGGCCAGGATTTCACCCGAGACATGTAAAGATGTCTTATGGATGCATATGCACAATTTAAAATATTATCCTCTGTAGAGGGACAGTGTGGACTTCAAAAGACACATTTCAATTGTGATGAGATTCAGCTAAGGAAAATTTAGATGAAGTCAGATCACTGAAGTTATTTAAAAGTAATAGGTCAAGTTAATTCCTAGTGTAGGCCCATGAATTCAAGGGAGTTACACCAGGGATGACTTTGACCCAGTTTATTTTTGCAGATATATTCATCTGCTGTGAGGTATTAATCATGGATACAATAAATTGCACTAGGTGGACACATAACAGCCATCCACTTGCAACAAAAAACAGACCCGGCTTCCTTGAAACGGGTGTAACCATAGAACATGCTTGCCAGAAACTGGAGCTGGATTTTCCTGTTGGACTAGCCAGGCTGGCTTTTATATGCTGGCTCCAGCCATATTAAAACTTCCCCACAGAAAAAGCCTCCTCTGAAATCTTGCTGTGATGAAGGATGACCCACCCTAAAGGAGAGGGCCCAGTGTGACCTTCCTCTATACTTTGCTTGCACAAAGCAACTAATTAGTCATTGCCATTTGCTGTGTTGGACTAAAGGAAAATTAATTAGGACAGCAACTGTGGAGGTGGCTGACATAAAACACAGGGACTCCTGTGTGAAAGTGAAGAAATTAAGACAAAATCAAAACTCTGTATATAGGTTAAATAGGATTTTTAAGCACTTTGGGCTAAATTTATCTCTGGTGTAACTCCATTGGAGTCAGTGGTGTTACACCTGGAGTGAATTGGGCTCTTTGGCATAAAAAAAGAATGCTGCCCTATTTTACATAAAGAATGAGCTGCCTGCATATTAGCAATATGGTTTCCTCCTGGCACAAGTTAATCTCACAACCTTTGAACCCAGTGGTTTGGTAACCTTATAAATGGCCTGACTAAATCAGACAAAAAGTGGTTCTGTGCCATGCTGTGATGTATACAACAGGCCAGCTTTCTCGTTTAAAGTCTTAACTTATGAGCTGGGTTTTTCCAAGGCTATCAATTTTCATTAGCTGTTTGCTGTGTTAATAAGAGACAACCATAGTAACAAGTGGTACAAATGTTAGCTTTGAAATACAGAGCACCTCTTAAACCAAGAGAACTAACAATAAATTACGGGTGTATGTTTGCTCACTTTGCTAAGTTATAAGTTCAATTTGTGTCCTACAGCAAACTGACATATAACGGACCAAATCCATTCCTGGAGTAACTCCACTGACTTCAGAGGAGTTATTGTAGGGATGAATTTGGTTCAGTGTTTTCCACTTTGCAATTCTTCTTTTAAAAGAGTTTGGTTCAGAATTCTGGTTTCCTTGCCATTCAGCATGGGCAAGCAGATAGGGCCCAGAAGCAGGACTGCAGAACTCTAAGTTCTATCCTTGACTCTCCCACTTACCTGCTGCATCATCTTGGCCAAGCCGCTTTGCCTCTCTGTACCAGTTTCCACTCCCACCCTTTGTCCATTTAGACGACAAACTCTTTGTGGTTGAGAACTGTCTCTAACTATGCGTATTATAGTATCCAAAACCATGGCGCTCCAATCTTGGGGTGACCACTATAATATAAACAACAGTAAAGCACTAAGAATTTTGATGTGCAAATATAAGAAAAGGGGCAGGGGAGAAGAGCTGTTAAGAAATGGGGGGTGTAGGAAGCAACAAGGACTAATTGTTCTACAGCAGAGAGATTTTGTTAGTGATGTTGTGGGATCACAGCTATATAGGTAGCTCATGTCTCACTACATACATTCCTGCACTGAATGTGATAGTATGACTGGAGCTGGGATGTAGCCCCACACCTACATCTGCATATATCTGTTCCTGGTTTCTCACTTGCCAAAGTATTGCATATCTGGGTAAATCTTTCATTAACTTTTCCTTTTGATTCTGGCATACAATAATGCACCCACAAACCTGAACACCCATAGCTATATTGTGGACATTTACTTACTTATACTTCCTTTTGATCCTCCTCTGCTGGGAGCTGGTGAATAATATGTCCACTTATAAGCAGAGAGCTATTTGATGAGATGAAACTCCATCAAAAGACCCATGCTAGCATCTGATCTGACCTATCAGGGAGGGATGGAAGTTCCTCCCCATTTGCCAGACAGGATTAGGGTTCCTCATAGGGGCATCTCTCAGTCAGTCAAATCAATAAGTGGCATTTGGCGTCAGCTGGTTTCCTCTGGCTGTCTATCTAACATGGAGCCGAAGAAGGAGTTCATACAGCCTAGGTGGAAGTTTATAATTTAAGAACAATTTAAAGCAGATCTTCTGCAGTGCCTGTCTCCTGGAACTGACGAATCTGCAAAAAGGGCCTACTGACATAATCTGCACTTGCTGAAGGACAATAAAAATATAACCCTATTCCTTTTCCCTCTGCAGTGAAATGAATATTTTATGGTTGCAGTATCTCCATTCCTCCTTAGAAGCTCCCTCCTGCCTCTGCCTATTAGCATAAGAAGGGTCTCATTTAACTGAACCTGTACGTGGGTGGTTCATCTCTTCGTGCCTTCCATTGTGTGGTGGGTGTTACGGTTGCAACATCACTTAGTGCCTGTGTGAGTATGAAATGTTTTTTAGAATTAGGTCATAGGGAGTGGGTGAAAAACACAGGAGGAGAAACTCAGAATATAACAACTGTTCTAATGACTGTAGGAATGCTCAGGCATATATTTGAAAAAATCCCAAGCAAAATGCGTTACCATTTCTTTCTTTTCCATAATCCCTCAATAAATAAAGACAACAAAGAAAGGAAACAAGTTTTAGAAACTAACACTTTTGAATTACAGGCTCCGACTCTGCAGTCACATCCATTTGGACGGACCCTTGCAGCCCATCAGGCCTCACTCATTTCTGGTGTCATTCCATTGAATTCAGTAGAGTTACACCCGGGATGAATTAGGCTTGTTACAGTTAGATAACATAAGAGCTGGAGTCACCTGAATTTTCCATTGCTTAATCTCATCAGCACTGAAATATGGCTACTGGCGTCCTTTCTATCTTCCCTCAGTGCAGGACAATCTGGTTCCATTTGTCTTTGTGAAAGTATAACCCATACATCCCAAACACGGCGAGCCTCATTTTCTTCAGTGGCTCTCCATGCACTTACAGTGGTCAGCCCATGCAGAGCTAGTGGCAGGATCAAGGCTTTAGTCAGTACATTTACATAACATTTCAATTATGACCTATGCAGTATTCCTCTGAACAAATTTCAGTACTGGTGATAGAAGAGAGAGACCGACTGGAAGTTAGCTGCTTGCCATGTATCATGTTCATTCTACCATTTTAAAAAAAATCAAATTGCTTTTTAAATTAAATTACAAATAAAAATAACACAAATAAAATATATGTGAAAGTAAAAAATTGCACATTATTTTTTATGGATGTGCTACTGGGTAACATACGTCACAGAAGACTTTGCATAACCTGCTGCACAGTATGTGACAGACAGCTTGTCAGGAAATGAACAGGATAGGCAATGATTTGCGACTAATTTCATGGATGTTTTCCAGTTTCTATTTTCTCTCCTGATTCTCCTTCTCTGAACAAGAGTGCTTCTGAAATTTCCTGCTTAACATCTTTCACTTTGAATAAAGAGTACACTAAACATGCCCCCTGCAGCTGGTCTTGGTGAAATTACTCCTCTTCAGGGACCGTCAGATGATGTTGCCTTATTTGAGAAGGTCCAGGCAGAAGGTTTTAGTGCCCAACACAGCCCACACTGAAGCCTGCAACCTGAGAAGTTTTGTCCCTCCCCCGCTTATTACCTTATACTTATACACACACATACACTCACAGAGGCAGGCAGGGACTTTAAATGAACACAGATGGCTGGCACACAGGGAGTAGGCATCTTGGAAAACTGCCTCAGGGCTTTCTGGTTGCTGTCATCTTGTTCTACAAACTGAGTGCCTTCAAGATGTCTGTGTTGTTTCTTAATCTTAGATCACTCCCGTTTGGGCTTTTAGCCACTTCCTGTTGGGAAATGTCACAGAGGCATCAGAGAGATACACAAAGATTGATTTGACTGAGATCAACATTGTCTTAACTCATAGGTTGTAGATTATTATCTTTAATAAAGACCATATTGTAATAAAATCCAAATCAGATCTCAATTAACATACTGTACTTCCCCTTCTCCCGTGTGCGTACCATTGTCTGGTGGAGTGATTTGGTTCTTGTGTGAAAGGAATTAATTGGCTACAAGTAATATAAAATGTTGATGAAAAATGTGAATGTAATGAATGCTGATAACCAGTTAAAAAATTTTCAGTTGCACTGAACACATGTTATCCCCTCGTTATTTCTCTATAAAAATATGCAAACAATTACCTGTCTTTGGAGGACATAATTACAAAGAGGTTCATCTCTAAAAGGTTATTATTGATTTATAGAGTTCTTTAGTTTAATAGAAGACAGACTGAGGAGTAAAAAGAAACTTACTGTTTTCCCCACAAATAATAGATGGTCTACAAGGGAAATGTAAGCTTTAGAAGTAATTTTTATAAGATGAGCACGCTATGTGGTTCAGGGAGATGTTTCTTGTATGTGTACAAAATCATTCAGAGATTCAAGTGCAACAAATACATTACCGCCATCTTCTAATAAAGGCAATTCAGTATGAAGCATTTTGGCATGCCTTGATAATCAGTATCCATAGATAGTGCTAATGATAAAGACCATGGAATAGTTCACAATTGCAGATGAAGCATCACATTTTAAAGGTAGATTTGCAATCAGAAATGCACATATAAACTAAATTCAATTGACTTCTGACTGATAGCTACGGGCCACAATTCTTCTGCCCAAGTGTGAAAATAGAGGTATATGGCGTATTCTCTTCACCAAACTTAGTGGTCCATTAACTCAGTATATCAGGGTTTGTTCTTACTCACATTTCAGTCAATGGGCAGAATCCTGAGGACTTCCATGGAAGCAAGATCAGGCCCTAAGTTAGCACAAACCATAGAGTCTATGGTGGTTTATTTTTTGTGATTTGTTTGCCTACACATTAGAATATGCAGGCTGTAAGTGATTTGGTTCAGGGGCCCTCTTTTTATTCTGCGTATAAAGCGCTTAGCACAATGAGTCCCTGTTCCATGATCGGCTGTGTAAATAATAATAATAATAATAAAAGAATAGAACACAATTTGGTTTCTATAGAACTTCTCTATACTTATGAAACCCCAAAGCTTGTAGGACTAAAGATAAAATTAGGTAAGCTGGATCTGGCTTTTACTCATGTGAGCAAGGCAAAGAGAATTTGGTCCTGAGTCTGTATGCTGTAGTAAGTCTTACCTCCCTTGTATAGCAAAATTATTCACCAGAGCCTGCAATGTTTATAATGGAAAGCATACGCAATATATTTATCTGGCTTTAACAAGAGACAAAGATGACTAACATAAGCTCTAAGCCTGGCAATAATTAGATTCACATCCATATAAGGCTATCACTAGGGCCTCATACAGTAAAGATTACTATGCTGGCCAATACTGCAGCAAAACATGCCCCCATTATACTCCACATAACCCCTCTTGCACTCATCCTTCCCCAGAAACCTTACCATATCCTCACTTTTGCATCATGGCCTGAAGGTCCACACAGTTATTTGGGAGCAAGGTCCAGAGCCAATAGGCTCTGATGAAGAGTTCCCTTCCTGCTGCCTCCTCGCTCCTAACATTAGTATTGCCTAAATGTTATAAAATGGCTTGTAAACAGATCCAGGTTAAGGCAATTTTAAAAGTAGATCAGATTAAATCAATAGTATGTTATATAATAGAAGGGCCTGGTGTTTCATTTAACCCCATTCCAGAGAGTACAGAGCCAAATCCTATGGTCCTCATTCTGTAAATTAGACAAAACTCCCGTTAACGTTAATGGGAGAGTTGCCTGAAGGAGCCCTTTTAGATTGTGAGCTCTTTGGGACCCAGATTGTGCCTTCTTGTACATTTGGAAAGTGCCTAGAATATTGTGGGTACTACTGGAGATGATGACCTTTTACTGTGGCTGACTCCTCATATATTTTCATGTTATATTCATCATTGTCAGTCGCTTCCTCCATTGATGGCAGACTTTTCCCTGTATCACATCATTGGGTGTGCATCCTGCCGACATATTGATTGATATTTATTACTCTGTGCATCACCAGGAGCTTTCCTGTTTGGATGTCAAATTTTTCCTTCTCTTAATTCCACTTGATTACTCCTGCAGTGTTCTATATTATTGGTGTCACCCACATATTAACTGAGTAAATTCTCTAAGTTGAGTTTTGTCCTCAGAGTCGTTCTTATTTGTCTTTAATATTCTTTCCTCATTTCTTCTTTGGCTTTCTTATGCTGTAACTCTGGCAGTTCCCTTATTCACTGAGAAATATTTAGCTTAGTACCTTCGTTAACTTGCATGCCACTTGATTGTATTAGTCTGTCTGTCTTTACAGATGTTGACATATGTTTAACCATGACAACCTGTAGCTTTATATCTTTACCAAACATTTCTACAGATGTCACCCGTTTCTATAGTTTCCTTTTGTGACCATTCATGTAGTTTCAGGATATTTATTTATTATTTAACTGCAGGATTTGATACAAAAGACATTAAAACACAGAGTTGTGTATTATTTTAGGTACTGACGTATGTATGAACAACTACAGTAATGCACACTTGGAAATGTTGCCTCTTTTTCTTCCCTTCCATATCAAAACAAGAGAAGCAGTAACTTCTTGAGTAGAATTCTGTCTCAGTGACATGATCCTATGAAGATTTTGTTCTTTCTTTTGTTCCATCATACCCATATTAGAAATATTGCCCTGCTTTTTGCACTTTCACTGGTAATAATCATAGTCTCAGAGCCTTAAAGGTATTTATGCCTCTAACTCCCATTGATTTCAATAAATCAATAAAATCAAGATACACTCCCCAGAAGTTGTCTAAATGGAGGAGATAGCCTGTGATTTATATAGCTCTAACTCACAGCTTCATCTTGATCAGGAGACTAGTGTGATCCTCAAAGTCCCTACACAAGGGTCCACAGTTTCTGTGAATATAGCAAGTTGCACATATTGGACAATATGTATCTTTTTACCCAGGTTGGGTCATATGCTGCACTCAGCTAATACGTGGAATATTTGTTAGTATCAACAAAAAATGTCCAGGTAAATCCAAATCAGAATATGGTCCTTTGAATTAATAACTTTAAAATCACAGGGTGGAAAAGGTTATAAGTGCATGTAAGTGGCCCATGAATCCTACCCTCTCCAAAATTTATGCTGTGTTTAGTTTCCTTTTTACATACATAATAATGAATATTTATCTGAGATGTACACAGATAAAGTGTAGCTTACTTTATTTACGCTCCCAATTTTCAGGTGTGTTTGCTAATTTTGCAGTCAATTAACTTGGCATCCAATAATAAAACAGGGAAATGGCATAAAATGAGTAAAGGGTGACACAGCATGAAGTTTATCCAGTAAAGTATCAATTCATACCTGTTAAGTACTACTAATGTGCTTACAGACTACACCAGACGTGTTGCTTAAGCAGCCTTTAGGAATTAGGTCACTAGCCATTTTACAGAATCCCTGAGGTACTGAACTCTGTTCCCCAGGATTTGTCTCAATTAAGCAAGGATGCCTTTTTATCACAGTGTCCATTAATGGGTTCCTAGAGCACTAAAAATACTAATGTTTTCACACAAACAGGCATAAAGAAAACTTGGCCAATTTCCATTCCAAATGTCATAGAAATGGCACTCTTGATCAGCTTTGGATTTTTCAAGGAGAGAGAATGAGCCGGATTCTTGTTTAGATCTGTTTGTGGATATCCTCCAGGATCAGACAGAATATTAGCAAATGAAAGCTCTCTCACTGGTTCTGGTGGAACAAGGGGACAGGTATGCTATGTGCAGAAGAAATAATACAGGCAAAAATAACAACTCAAGTTTTTAACTCCTCCCATAACTGGAAACCGTTCACATACTTCCTTGACTTATCTTTCCGAGTGGCGTATGAGAAAAATGGTTTGTGAGTTCTGACTGGTGCCACAGAGATGAGAGCACGCACATGGCCCACTGCTCTTCACTAAGGATTTCTTTGTTCTTTTGAGTCCCGAGGGCACATGTTCCATGTGAGGCAATGACAGTTTTTGTTATCGCACAGACATATCAGTTTCAGTGACAATCACTCCCTTTTCAAAAAAACATTATTTCTCATGATTGTCTCCCACTCAGAAAATTCAGTCTTTAAAACCAAAGGAAGAGAAGAGCAAAGGAGAAAAAACTAATGACCTGGCGACATAAAAGTGAAATGGTATGTTATGGGGCAATCAGTCAATCAGCTCAAAGGGGTTTAGATCAACATATACACACACACAAATGAAATACTTTATCCATTCTCACACAAGAAAACGCTTGTTGTTTAAGCATGTTGCTACTTTAGGATTCTGTGGTTGTGCAAGTTTAATAGATATTACAGGGAAAACACCATGTGCAATGAAGTAAAAGGAGAAAGGGGAAAAGGACTAGCTAATAACAACATGTTCCTTCCTTCCTTCCTAACTGAATGACACATGTGACTTAATGGAGCCAATAAGTTATAAGCATCTGATGTAGAAGTTACAAAAAAAATGCTCCTTAGCAAAGACCATTGGGTAAACCATGTCATTCCTAATTTCTACAACTGGCCTGATTTAATGCAGGCCCAAGCCTTGAAATTCACACCAGCTCTTTGTGTGCTGGAGTCATGCAGATACCAGGCTCAGTGAGAAGAAACTGCATACTTCCTATTTTATTTCACCACCGGTCGACCTGCTTTTCCTCAGTTTTAAAATCATTTGCCAGGTAAAAATAAACTTTTCAGAACTCCAAAGTGAAAAATGTACCTAACAATTCAATCCTTGTAAATTGGGAATTGGAAGAGAAAGTGCAGCAGAGCCTAATTAAATTATGTAATAAGCAGCTTAACTTGCAGTTTCACTTTGCTTTCTGTTATTCTTATTATCCTGGGCATTGTAACAGCTGGTGCAGTTATTAAAATATGCAAATTAATTAGCCTTAAGTAAAGATGGAACAATTGGGGTTGTATGGGTTTTGCAAAAGCTTGTCTGTCTGGGTTTGGTTTTGTGAAATCCAGGAATGATGAAGATCCAGGTCTTTATTCAAACCCCAAAGGCTTTGAGGAGTGCCAGCAAAGGTTTCTGGTTTTGGCACATCTCTATTAAAGACAAAAAACAAAAACGAAAGCTGTTTTGGTTCTGCAAATTTTCATCTGTCAACTTTTGGGCTGAAAACTCAAAGCCAGCATGGCTTGGATCTGGGCAGGGTCTGAATAAATAATTTTAGCTTTGGCACAGATCTGGCCTTAAATCATTAACAAGTTAGTTGGTATTAGCTAGATTGATTGTGCTTAAATGAAGAGACAATATTGTCCTTAAATATATGATCTCATTAATCCTCATCATTGCTGAAAAGACCCATTGCAGGTTACCACATTTTCCATATTAGCAATTATGGGGAAAGAGTCATGATTGGGGGATAAATAAACAAACAAGAACAAACAAAATAAAAAAAACCCAACCACAGCCAGCAGGAAATAAAGGTACTTTATTTTACAATGGAAAATATATTTGGATGATGAGCTCGAATATAATGTTACCAGGTAAGGCCAGATTGTAAGTTGCCCTTATGCAGGTGCATGAGAGATGAGGGTGCAAAGAGGCTTGTATGTTTTTATTTCAGATTCTTATATTAATAATGTATTCAATAGAACTGCAAACAAAACACAATGTAATGAGTCTTCTTTGTGCAACCTGTGTTGAGCTGGAGCTGCTCTTTACCTATCCCCTGGGGGCACATCTCTCCACAGGGAAAGGGGAAAAGGTGGAGCCATAGCTCTCCTATAACATTGGAGGGAGGAGGTTGTTCCTTCCTCTAGAATGGTGTAAGCTTCTCAGCTTCTTGAGAACTAGGAAGCTTGTGGAGGGCTTAGGTCTGATGCACAATCTTCCCTTAGGGCTCCCTGTGGTTATGAATTGTCTTAAGGGAATAATCTAGTTCATAATTAGTACTTTCCTGTATTTTGAATGCTCGGCTGCAGACCAGTGGCTGGATCCTGCTCTTGTTGAAGTCAATAATAGGAACAGGCTGGGGACCCAGGAAGACTAATTTGGGGGATGGTGTTTGTGTGGGCTGTGGAGGAGAGCAAGAGGTATCCTGGCCCACACCACCCAGTGAAGCAAAATTCTACTGCATCTCAGCAACCTTTATTTGACCAAGACTATGATAGAAGAGTGCATACATTTCATAACAAAAGCAATTAAAAACCTGGCTGTTTTGTTCCTGTTTTTCCCTGTTCATTTCTCTTGGAATCTAATATCGAGGATCTTGTTGTGGCCGTGACTCTTGCTGGGGTCGTGTCTGTGTTTGCATTGACGGGCTGCATGGGCAGCATGCTGCTATTATCAGAAACACCATAGGCTTGTTGCACTGTATTTTCTTCACAGCCCCATTAGATGGAACATTAATACAAGACTCAATTAAGAGCATACCTCAGTCCGTGTGGCCCTAATTCAGAAAGGTGACTTTCATACTGCTTAGGAACAGAGAAAGGTTCAAACCAGAACCTTTGATATGAACCTGGAGGCAGATCTAAACTTCCTGGCCGCCACTCTGGACTGGCTGAAGAGCTCTCAGATTAAGTCAGTGGGAAAGAAGGAAAAAGTGGCTTTAAAGGCACATTTGCGCCTTGTACCTCCTGATCCTTGGATGCCTGGGCACCGAGCGGAACTGTTTGGAAACAGTTCAGACTACAGAGCAGAGCAAACTAAAGGCTGAGTTATACTATGCCAACTGCCAGTGGCCTCAAGGGTTAGTTCTGGCAGCTTTGGATCAACAAGGTGTATGTGGCTCATGCAGCGATGACTCCTTTCCTCTGGCCATGCCTCCTATCCTGGCTGCCCTACTGGACCAGTTTGGGCCTCATCTATGCAGTTTTTTGTACTGCTGTACTGCTATTTCAGTTGGAGAGCAGGGTTGATTTTCTAATGATATAGTTACTACCTTTTGTATGGGCACAGCTATGTCAGTATAGAGGTGCCTATACTGACATTTATGGGCATAAGCTATGTTGGTAGAACCTTTTCGCTGCTGTGACTGCATCCACACGAGAGGTTTGGACTGATCTAACTATACAGTTTCACAATGTTAAAGTGGTACTAAACCTATGTGTAGACAAGCCCTTAGACACCACTAGAATGGCGTGTGGTGTTTGAGAATTCTCCTCAGCAGACAGACAGATAAACCTGATTTAGAGCTGCTTTGCATTGGCCGAGTAGCATAAATCTACTGTAAGGCCTTGTCTACACTTAAAAATTTTGCCGATTTCACAATACCAACATACTTAAACTGACAAAGCTCTCCTAGTATACACACAGTCATATCGGTAAGAGAGTACTTACACCACTATAGCTTATGCTGGTTCATCAAAAATTATACAAGTACAGTGGAACCCAGTTTATCCAATTTAATTGGGACCAGGGCCAGATCGGATAATCAAAAATTCAGATTATTAAGAGAACGGGCAAAGAACTTTCTATCTATTTTCTATCCCTGCCTGTCAGCCCTGCTGCCTGCTTTGGTTAATACAGACAGATAATGGAGGCTCAAATAAACGGGGTTCTACTCTATAGGTGTAACTGCTTCTACACTAGGGTTTTTACCAGCAAAGCTATGTCTGCAAAAAATATCACACCCCTTAGCTGTCATAACTATGTCGATAAGTATAGGCTGAGCCTAACATAACCTACGAATTGGGCCCTGTATCTCTTTAATACTGTGAATATTTCTGAATCTGAGGCTTCAAAATACAGATTCACTTTCCCAGAGTTTGGTGTGCAACCTCAGATTGTTATAGAAATGACTTTCAACTGCAAAGTTGGATCTCAATCCAAATTTAGGATTTAAATTTGGAACCATCCATATTTTTGAAGACTGTTTCAAACAAGCATCAAGTAAGAATAATATCAGTCTGTTTAGCGGTCACTAAATCCTTGTACCCTATGTACAAAGGAATCACTCTATTCTATGCCCAGGGCTTTGACCATTCAAACAATGACTGAAGTCATCAGCAAAAGAGAAGTTCACAGACTAAAAGGGGAAAATATGCTTTTTCATTAGCAGTATAAAAAAACTGATGCATTGTTTGAAAATGTCACTGGAAGCAGACTAACTTGGGCTCTGGCATGTGCTGCTCCTTCCTCCACTCCATTTTGGCTAACTTGACAGCTTGACTTAGGAGACACACAAGCTCAGAAAAAAAAATTAAAGAAACAGCCTGCAATGTTGTCATATATCCTCTTTCTTTTTATTGCGTCTTGATGGGAGCCAGTGATTGGAGCAGGAGAAAGAAAATCAGGACTCCTGAATTCTAATCCTAGTGCAGCCACTGACTGACTCCATGAACTTGGGCAAGACACTTAACTCTAGGCCATTGTCTCGTTTGTAATTTGGGGACAGTAACACTTCCCTACTGTGACCCGTCCGTGCCCAGGGCAGCCCACTGGTAATGCCAGGGTCAGGGCAGGCTGTAAAAGGAGAGCAGATTCTCCCAGCACTGGTGGGTGACACTGCAGTCAGACTTCCCAACCAGCCACAAACACTGCTTCTGATTCCCCCACACTGGTTATCAAGAAGCCACTGTGCAAATACACACAGCCCCCTTTACTGCATTTCAGTCTCTGGCTCCCAAAGTGACACTAGGTCCAGTAAAGAGACCAGTCATTTAAACTCTATGCTCTTTACTCAAAAGATTCCCCCTGATCCCAAAGGACCAGCCACAGTACCAGTTCACTATAAGTTTGGATCTTACCCAAAATACCACGCTGCCAGCCAATCCTTTAGTGATTAAAACTAAAGCTTTATTACAAAAAGAAAAACAAACAATAAGAGAAATGTTAAAGGATTAAAGCAATCAGATACATACAGATGATTTAGAAGTCCATATACATCAGGTTTTTTAAAGAATTGTGGAGTTGCAGGCTTGTAAAGTCCCTCTGGTATACATTCAGTACCTGGATGGGTCTAAGTCCTTCAGTTCAGTTGCAGAGTGTATTAATCCAGATGTGGGTAGGTGTTGTCTGCAGCTGGAAGGAACAAAGACAAAATGGTTTCTCATAGACTCATAGACTCATAGGTCAGAAGGGACCAATATGATCATCTAGTCTGACCTCCCGCACAAGGCAGGCCACAAAACCCTACCCATACACATTTATAACAACCCCGAACCCATGACTGAGTTATTGAAATCCTCAAAAATGAGATTTGAAGACCTCAAGCTACAGGGAATCCACCAGCAAGCGACCCATGTCCCATGCTGCAGAGGAAGGCGAAAAACCTCCGTGGCCCCTGCCAATCCGCCCCGGAGGAAAATTCCTTCCCGACCCCAAATATGGCGATCAGCTAAACCCTGAGCATGTGGGCAAGACTCACCAGCCAGCACCCAAAAAAGATTTCTCTGCAGTAACTCAGTTCCCATCCCATCCAGCATTCCCACAGACCATTGAGCAGACTTATCTGCTGATAATCCAAAATCAATTGCTCAAATTAAACTATCCCATCATAACATCCCCTCCATATACTTATCAAGCTTAGTCTTAAAGCCAGATAAGTCATTTGCCCCCACTACTTCCCTCGGAAGGCTATTCCAGAACTTCACTCCCCTAATGGTTAGAAACCTTCGTCTAATTTCTAGTCTAAATTTCCTAATATCCAATTTGTACCCATTTCTGTGGTTTGATCTTATATACCCTCTGCTTCTGGTCATGCTGCTTGTGGAATTTTACAGGCACCAAAATGGATTCGAGTGGGCCAATCCTGGTAACTCTTCAGGTATGCCCTTAGTTCCTTTCTGGGCCTTTTGCTTCTGTAAAGGTCTTGATGGGCCATTAAGCCGGCTACTGTCTTGCAGCCTCTCTGTCTGGGGTGCATCTTCTACAGCACAATTTGAAATACAGGTATATCAAAGATATCCATAACTTCCCTCACACATATCACACATGAACACAAATATTATCTTCTTACTCAGCACATTATAACCTTTATAACCGTACCTGACATGGCATGTCTCATATGAATCACTGTGATTTTGACATACTGATGTCAAATAACACACATGCCGCCCCGCCCCCCTCAATCCAGTCCACATGACACCTACCTTATAAGGGATTCTGTATGGCATAATCAACACAATGTTTGTGAAGTATTTAAAGAACCTTGGATGGAAAGTGCAATATACTATCTTTGGGATCCTGGGCTGGTTTAAATCAATCAATAAATTGGTGAAGCCAAAATAGCTATGCTGATTTGTATCAGCGCATGGACTCATACTGTAAATGCAAAGTATTATTATTTTGGACATTTTTTCAAGATACAGAAGTCGTTTTCTGGTATTTATGCTCGTTTTCAATTTTAGATAACACAGGTTACAATCAAGTCCCTAAAACTCTCCCCTATGAAAAACAGAGTTCTATTTAGAAAGACAAAAAGGTTTATACAAATCAGACCACAGTCTTTTGACTCAGTTCCAGGATATAGAAAATTTTGAATATATTAAAGAACTAATTGTGTCTCTAATGAAGGTTCTGGCAAGATAAAATTTTCCTTTTGCTTATGAACACATTGATTTTTGCATATTATTATTAAACACTTTTACTAGAGTGTATTTCCCATCTGCCTGCATGACCGAATGCACCAATATGACAACTTTGGAGTTAAATTTTCAAAAGTGCCTCAAGCCAGCTTTTCATTTTGCACTTGAAATCAATTGTTGGCATAATATTGTGGGTGCAATCAGGGAGCAACACATCTAAACATCTAAATGCTATAATTGGCACCTGTTACTGAGTGAGCCATTATTGACTGTGGGGTCAAAATTATACACCATTACAAAATTGTCTGAAGTTGGATTGAATTGGCTTTCAATGTCAATTCAAAACTCTGATCTTCATCATCAAGGCCATCAATAAATCAAGACCCAATGGCATCATAAGCCATCTCTCCATCTGTGACATTGCAATTAAGACAACTTTTCTGAGAAAATGCAGGTAAAAAAGTTTAGGATGAAGGTTGTTAGGCAAAACATTGTTGGTCAAGTATGTTCAACCATGGGATGAGTGGCAAGGGGAGATAAAACTAAGCCAAAGTCTGAGCATGTTCAGAACATGCTGCAGGAACCACTGATTTGCCAAAGCCGTCTTGTCATAACAGAAGATGAGAAAAAACTAATATCCAGGAAAGCAAAGCGAATTTTTTTGTTTAATATATTAATCCCTCAATCCTGTGTGCATTAGGTTCTTTTACATTAATTTTTAGCTATTAAATACGAAAATTCCAACCCTTTCTTGTAAAACTGTTAAAAAAAATGCAGATCAGAGATCAGTCTGAACCAAACTCTTGCATGAAATCCTGGATTCACTTAAGTTAGAGGGTGTTTTGCCATTGATTTAAAAGGAGCCATGATTTCACCTCAGATATTTGTTCTTCCAGCCACAACCACAAAGTATTAGAAAGTACAGCTGCGTATCAGAATTTTGTGGTGTAGGACATCTGTAATACAGAGTAGTGGCCGTGGGAAGGTGAGCTATGATGGAAACTCCCATTTCCTTCCATGTTACTATTCTTTGCTCTGTGGGATGAAAGGAAAGGTATTCTAACAGGAGATGCAAATTCCAGTTTTCAACTTTTGACTGATCAGTTCTTTTATAACCCAGTTTGATTTTCATATGCAAATTTTTGCTCTCTGAGACTTCACCCTAGTGCCTCCTTAGTGGGGAAAATATTTAAAACTAGCATCTTATATGTATTATTACCACTTGTAAATCTAAATTTATAAAAAAGGAAGTCTAAATCAAACATATGCTAGCCATAATGTTTCATCAGTAAAAAATGCTTTTAAAAATACTTTCAATTAATGACAATTTTCACTTCAGCTCGAAGCACTTGATCATGTTCTTTGATATGCATTCATTGTCACATAGCAGCTGTTGTATATGCATGTGCAAGAGCAATACTTGATGTAACAAAGTACATGGCCTTAGCCTATATTCATAGAATCATAGAATATTAGAGTTGGAAGGGACCTCAGGAGGTCATCTAGTCCAATCCCCTGCTCAAAGCAAGACTAACTTCAGCTAAATAATCCCAGCCAAGGTTTCGTCAAGCTGCAAATTAAAAACCTCTAAAGATGGAGATGCCACCACCTCCCTAACTGACCAATTCCAATGCTTCACCACACTCCTAGTGAAAAACTTTTTCCTAATGTCCAACCTAGAGCTCCTTCTCTGCAACTTGAGACCGTTGCTCCTTGTTCTATCATCTGCCACCACTGAAAACAGCCTAGCTCCATCCTCCCTGGAACCCCCTTTCAAGTAGTTAAAGGCTTTTCTTCTGAAGACTAAACAGGCCTAGTTCTTTCAGCCTCTCCTCATAAGTCTTGTGCTCCAACCCCCTTATCATTTTTGTTGCCCGCCGCTGGATTCTCTCCAACTTGTCCACATCCTTTTTGTAGTGGGGGGCCCAAAGCTGGACACAATACTCCAAATGCGGCCTCACCAATGCCGAATATAGGGGAATAATCACTTCCTGTGATCTGCTGGCAAAGCTCTTACTAATGCAGCCCAATATGCCATTAGCCTTCTTGGCAACCAGGGCACACTGCTGACTCATATCCAGTTTCTTATCCACTGTAACCCACAGATCCTTTTCTGCAGAACTGCTGCCTAACTTGTCAGCCCCCAGTCTGTAGCTTCACCCAAACCTCACAAAACCATGGGGTGAGTAAGGTAAGCAAGGAATGCAGAAATGGTCCATCAGTGATGTGCTCAGGCATATAAGAGTAGGAGAATAAAATAATAAATAAGTACAACTTAAATGTTTGGTTGATCAGGTTCATTATGCAGAGTATAAACTTAATAGCAAAATGATGAACATAAGAATGGCCATACTGGGTCAGACCAATGGGCCATCTAACTCACTACTCTGTTTCCCAACTGTGGCCTATGCCAAATGCTTTAGAGGGGATGAACAGAACAGATAATCATCAAGTGATCCATTCCCTATCACCATTCCCAGCTTTTGGCAAAGAGAGGCTAAGGACACTTCAAAGCATGGCTGTCCATCCCTCCCCATCCTGGCTAATAGCCATTCATGGACCTATCCTCCATAAACTTATTTAGTTATTTTTTGAACCCTGTTATAGCCTTGACATTCACAATATCCTCTGGCAAAGTGTTCCACAGGTTGACGGTGCATGGCATGAAGAAATAATTCCTTTTGTTTATTTTAAACTTGCTGCCTATTAATTTCATTTGGTGACTCCTGGTTCTTGTGTTATGAGAAGGAGTAAATAATACTTCCTTATTACTTTCTCCGCACCAGTCATGTTTTATAGACGTCTGTCATATCCCCCCTGACTTGTCTCTTTTCCAAGCTGAAAAGTCCCAGACTTATTAATCTCTCCTCATATGGAAGTCGTTCAATATCCCTAATCATTTTTGCGGTCCTTTTCTGTACCTTTTTCAATTCCATTATATCTTTTTTAGATGGGGTGACTAGATTTGTTTGCAGTATTCAAGATGCGGGTGCACCATGGATTTATACAGAGGCAATATGATTATTTCTGTCTTATTAGCTATCCCTTTCCTAATGATTCCCAACATTATCTTAGCTTTTTTGACTGCTGCTGCACATTGAGTGAATGTTTTCAGAGAATTATCCACAAATGACTCCAAGATCTCTTTCTTAAATGGTAACAGCTAATTTAGACCCCATCATTTTATATGTATAGTTCGGATTATGTTTTCCACTGTGCATTACTTTGCATTCATCAACACTGAATTTCATCTGCCATTTTGTTGTCCAGTCACCCAGTTTTTTTAGTTCCCTCTGCAACTCTTTGCAGTCTACTTTGGACTTAACTATCTTGAGTAGTTTTGTATCATCTACAAATTTTGCCACCTCACCATTTACCCCTTTTTCCAGATCATTTATGAATATGTTGAATAGTAATTGTCTCAACACAGATCCCTGGGGGCACCACTATTTACCTCTCTCCATACTGAAAGCTGATAATTTATTCCTACCCTTTGTTTCCTAGCTTTTAACCAGTTACTGATCCATGATAAACTTTCCCTCTTATCCTAGGACATCTTATTTTGCTTCAGAGCCTTTGGTGAGGGACCTTGTCAAAGGCTTTCTGAAAATCTAAATGCACTATAGCCACTGGATCACTCTTGTCCACATGCTTATTGACCCCCTTAAAGAATTTTCGTAGGTTGTTGAGGCATGATTTCCATTTACAAAAATCATGTTGACTCTTCTCCCCAACAAACTGTATTCATCTATTTTTCTGATAATTCTGTTCTGTTCTTTACTATAGTTTCAGCCAATTTGCCTGGCCCTGAAGTTAGGCTTACAAACCAAGACTAAAAACAAACTGACAGACAAAACAGGAGTCTAAATCTGACTCTGAAATCCCTATTTAGGCCTCTAAGAAATTGGCCTGATTTTTAAAAGTGCTGAATTCTCAGTAGTTTACACTGACCTCCTCTGGATTTAGGAGTCTATTATTAGATTCCTATTTTTGAAATTGTAGCTTATGTTTTTTAAGGTTTTTAAAAAATCAGTTTAACAGTTACTGCTAGAGGTAAGATACTGGACTAGACCCATCACTAATTAGACCTGATATGGCAATTCCTATAGTCTTAGATCCCTAAAAGACTGAAATTTGTGATACGGAGAATGCTTGGCCACCAAAGTTGGCTTTAGAGAGAGATTAGAGTATAGGTACCTCCATTTTTAAAAAAATCTCCAAGAACAATCAAAACTTTAGGGGAAGAAAGGTAAGGAGATGATGTGGAGTATTTCTCCATAGGTTATCAACTCAACGCTTCAGCAAATTGAACTATGGCCACAATTCAATCTAAGCATTTATACTGCACTGACACGTGCCGTTTGTGAGTGCCTGAAATCTCAGGGCTTGTTACAGCTGCTCAGAAATTTTCTACTGGAAAGTTTTTCCATCAGAAAATGCCAGTTTGTCAAAAGTTAAATGTTTTGCAAAAACGTGTCACTTTTGATGAAAATTCATTTTGAAATGAAAATTGGAAAAAAAGCATTTTCATAAGGCTGAAATGATCCTGTATGACTTTGACCTTTTTTCAAACATTTCAAAATGATCCTTTATGATATTAATTTTTTGAACATTTTTTATTTTCCATTTTAAAATGACTTCTGGTTTCAATTTTTAAAATTTATACATAAAATATAATATAAAATGAAAAAAGTCAAAATTGGAATGAATTATTTTGATTTTGTTGAAAGGTTTGGAGGACGTAAAATGCCTTTTTTTTTTTTGGCATTCCGGCTCACAGGAAATTTTGAAATCTTCTGTTTGTGTTCCATTCTGGAATGGAAGAAATTTCAAAATCATGAAACTCCTTCTGAAATGTAAAATCCAGTTACTGCCCATTGCTAGTGCTTGTGTCTTTGGCAACGTAGTTTATGTCTCCACGGATATGAAATTGCAGCTACAATCCACTTGTGGGTATAAATGTAATTTTAAATTTTGTGGGTACAAATTTCACCTACAAAAGGGGAGCTGACCTCTTGAAAAGTTGGTCCTGCCATATGTTTACCTGGTAGTTGAAAATATTAGTACAGAAACAGAATTTTTTGTTTCAAGCTTCCATGAAGATGTGAGGGGGGAAATTCTGAAAAATACCAATTGATGGTTAAAGATTTTGGGCCAAAGTCATCCCTATTGCAACTCCACCAAAACCAACAGAATTGCAGTATGCATGAATTTGGCCCATTCTGCCCCACGAATGTAGCTGTTAAACTTCAATACAGATACATATGAGAATCAATTAGAATTTAAATGATATACAGTAAAAGTCTTGTTACATGTAAATTCAATGCACAGTTCTCTTTGAGGCGATTTAAAATGTCACATTTATGTTTTAAAGACAGTGACATTTCATGCATTCATAGACACATCTTCACACCGGTAATGCCAATCTGAAGTGACTGGGCAAAATTCATCTTTGGTGTAAGCAGATGCAACCCTATGACAGTCAACAAGCTGTACCCCTTTACACTAAGGCTGAATTCAGCCTTTTATATTTAAATCTAGCATAATTTAATTGAAATAGCTGCCTGGAATAGTAACATTTGGTTTGTCACTCACAATATACTATGGGCCACATCTTCAGCTGGTGGAAACTGACAGAGCTCAACTGACTGCAATTAATAAAAGGAGCTACACTGATTTACACCAGATGAGAATCTGATCCCATATGAAAAGGAGAGATGAAGAAACTAAATCCAAGAGGAATTGCTCTTGGATAACTAAATAGTGTCATAGGGACTTACAATGAGTCACTAAAATGATTAGTAATTTAGTGAGCTCTGTTCTACATGACTGCTGGGAAACCTGAAGGGGTTTGGAAGCTGGACTGAAATAAGCATACTGAGAGGAAGATGGCCCTGTGGTTAAGGTGCTGGACTCTAGCTTAGCTGCTGTTGCTGTGCATCAGAGTAAGATGGGGGTACAGATCCTTCCTTTATCTGATTTATCTATTTAGATTGTAAACTGTTCAGGGCAAGGATTCTCACTTTGTGCTTTACAGAGCCTAGCAAAGTGGGACCCTGATCTCAGTTATGGCCACAGGCACTGTGCGCCTAATTTGTAAGGGTGTTTAGGCACCTAAATATGCATACAGGCACCTAGTGAGATTTTCAAAAGTACTCAGGCACCTAATTCTAATGGTGTAAATGGACTTTAAGTGGCCAGACATTTTTGAAAATCTGACAAGATGCATTTGAAGCCCAAATACCTTTAAAAATCTAGCCCTAATGTCATACAACTAAAAGCAATAATAATATTGGGATTAGATAAATATGGAGGCTTAGGTGAGCTAGTCAAACCTATGGAGACATCCCCTTACTAGTGTCAACACCCATCTTCCCTACTCAACTGCTTTCCCTAATTGTCCTTCTCCCTTCTCAGCCTCCGGCTCCCCCACTGCCTGCTTTTGTCTTGTTGGGGAACCAGAGTCACCTGTTACATTCCTTTCCATTAACATCATAGGCAGCAAATAGAGACAGAGGATTAGCTTTTATGCCTTCTTCTTTTTGTAATAATGTCATGAACAACACAACAGAGATTAGGAGACGCAATGGGGTTTATGAAGTGGTTTCTTAACGGGCAGCTTGCATTTTGGTTCTTCATTGTCAAAATCACCACATTTCTCAAAACCAGCAAGAGAGTTGAAAAATACTTCTTGCTTTTCAGTTACCCCACATATTTTAACTGCAGAGATATGAAAATCTAAATCTGGGCATCTTCTGTGCTAGCATATGAAGGGCATGTCAACACTGTACACTAAACTCAGGTGTGTGGGACCCAGGCTTGTGGGCTCAGTGTTTCCAAGCTCTTGCTTGAGTGTTCACACTGGATTGTAAAACTGGCTTTACAACTGCTGGACCCAGGTCTCACAGCTATGCTAATGCATTCCTACTGCACCAGTCAGACTTTCTGCCTTGGCCCTAAGTGCTTGCTGATACAAGTCAGACTGATTTGTGTGTGGATGTAAAGGGGATTGGGCTCAAACCTGAGTCAGAGCCCAGACTTAATGTTCAGTGTAGATCTGCCCTAAGTGAGAACTTAACAGTTGCTGTGAAATTGAGTTACTATATTTTCCCCCTATCCTCAACTCCTCAGTTGTTGTGGTTTCTTTTTCATAATCTTGTCATTGTGGAGTGTTTTAAATAAAACATTCATTGTTGTCAACATGTAGAGCTAGTGAATTGGCAAATTCATCATCCCATTATAATCTTTGCACCTGTTCCAGTATGCTGTCTGTGGCATGTTTTAGCCTGTGTATGGTGAATGCATCTGCTTAGTGAGGACAGTTAACTGACAGAATTTGTTAATAAACCCACTGAAGAGCTAAATGAGGCAAACTGCATTATCTTACATGTTAATTACATTTCATTGCAGACAAACATTTATTAAAGATACAGGCAGCAAACCATACCTTCTAATTTTATTTGTTTCCATTTCTGGTTTTACCCCAGCTTCCAGAATTTCTTTTTCCCATGATGTTTGCAGTGATACTGCGAAGCAATCTAGCAGGTCCCTGTAAGAGACCTTCTTAACAATGTCCAGTATATACACACAGGAGCAGGAATAACTACGCACAGGGGACAATTTATTAGAAGAATGGAGCCAATTTTGTCTGTCTGGAAATTGTCTGTAAACAGACTTGGATTTCTGGGAATTTGTCATTTGAAATTATCCGTTGAATGTTTTATGTGAACAAATTTCAGCCTATGGCTTGAGCTGCATTCTGAGCAGCTCTTCTCCTCCTCCAAAGCCTGCCTCCTGTGTAACTCTTCTCTCCAACTTCACAGAAGGGCTATGGGTAAAGGAACTGTTTTATGTTCTTCAAAGAAAGAGCGCTTTGGGTCCTATTCTGTTGGACCATGGAGCTACTTTCCTTTTCTGCCACAGTTCTCCTGGCTTGGGAAACAGCAGCCACTGACTTGCAGAAAGTAGAGGAGAAGCAGCCCTCTTGGCCAGGCCTCTAGCCTGCCTTGTGCTATTCTCAGAGTGCCACAGTGCCTGCCCTGTAGAAGGTGGCATCTACTTAAGAAGGACAGATCCTCAGCGAGAGTATGGTGTCCAGTTTTTGGCACCACCCTTTAAGAAAGATGTGAGCAAATTGGAGTCCAAAGGAGAGCAACAAAAATGAAAAAAAAGTTTAGCAAATCTGACCTATGAGGAAAGGTTGAAAGAACTGGGCATGTTTAGTCCAGAGAAGAGAAGGCTGAGAAGGGAAATAACAGTCTTCAATTATCAGGTCGATCTACAGAGGATGGGGTTCAATTTTTTTCCATGTCCACCAAGGACAGCACAGGAAGTAAGCAATCAGCTTAGTTTGCAGAAAGGGAAATTTAGGTTGGATATTAGGAAAAACTTTCTTATGATAAAGAGAGTGAAGCACTGGAATAGCTTTCCTAGGGAGGTTGTGGATCCCCTTGGAGATTTTTAAGAACAAGTTAGGCAAATGCCTGTCATAGATGGTCTAGGTTTACTCGGCCCTGCCTTTCTAGGAAGGACTGGGGGAAGTGGAGGGGTGGACTAGATGAACGCTTGAGATCCCTTCCAGCCATACATTTCTATGATTTTGTGATCCCTGGATCCTCTGTGAAGTGAGCCTACACAGGTGATAAATGGGTCTTCTTTTTGCCTTCTCATCCTCTTATCTACTCCTCCTTCTGGGACCCAAACTGCATCTAACACACCCCCAAACCACACCACACTTTCCCCCCTACTTGCACTTTCACCTGCTGTCTTTCACAAGCCTCTCATACAACATTCTAAAGTGGCTGATACAATATTGTATGTTAGAAACACATTTTGTTTTGAGTTTCTTACAGTTTAAGTAGATGGGATGACAAAACCTCAGAGAAATGAAGTACTATTATTATCCCCATTTTATAGATGGGGAACTGAGGCACAGAGATTAACAATATGATCCAAAATCCATTGAAATCAATGGAAAGACTGCCATTGAGTTCAGTGAGTGTTGGATCAAATGCTAAGTGACTTGCTGTAGGTCACATAGGGAGCCTCTGGCATATCTAGAAATTGAATCCAGAACTCCAGAGTCTCAGTCAAATGCCTTAACCACAAGACCACCATTTTTCCATGAGCTCTTCTCTTGTATCCTTTTAAAATTGAAATTTGAAATTCTTCACGGATGTATTGTTATATAATACTGAGATCATTGTTATAAAAGAGGCAGCAAAGCCAAACCACTTTAGAACAGAGGAAAAAACCCTGCATTCTCCATAGTCTAGAGATTTGCCAGCATCTATTGAACCTGCAGCTGTGGGGAGATTAACTGGAAAAGGCTCAAAATAGTGAGCTATTTGAAGATTATCCAGTTTGAAGAAGTTGGGCTGCATAGATAAAGGAGGGTAGAGTTGATTATTGGTGAAGCTGTGTAAAAAGGAAAAAACCTTTAGGGCTAGGGTGTACTTTTTAAAAATCTACCATTGTCTCACATCATCATCCAGTTTTATTTCCTCATGCCAGATTTAATTTTCAGGGCTGGCAGTTAGGGAAAAACAAACAAACTTTTTTTTTCCTAAGCAAATTAGATATGGAAATCAGTAAGATACAATACACATAGAACCCCATCATATCATTTTGTAGAGACAGCTTTTCCAAAGAACCACACTTTAATTCTTGAGGAAAAAACTGACAGAATCCACTAGTATACTGAGAATTCCTAGATATTTTCCAATGTTTAAGATAATTAAAGGCCTCAGGAATTTCAGCAGCTTCAGTGGGGCCTTCTGACTTTGCAATACTAGCTACATCTGGTCTTGGTTTGTTGATTTTACTTGGGAATGTTTCACAATCCAAAGGAGATGGGGAAACTTCTGAAAGATATAGTTTCTTTTAGTACTCATTGCATTCTTTAGCTCTAAGCATGTCTTTAGTCAGCAAACCTGCTGCCACTTCCTGACTGATGGCAGTGGCTAGCGTTCACCTGTTGATGATGGAGGGCCAAATTCACCACTGCCATGCAGCTTGTGTAGTGATTTATACCAGAGCAAAGTGAGTGCACAACACTACCATTGTGATTTACACCCAATTTGCACTGATGTTAATGTCTACACAAGGTGCAAAGCAAAGGTATTTTGGGCCCAGAGGCTGAAGAAACAAACTGCATACAAGAACTGTCCCAATAGAGACCAGGTCATTGCATTCGGAGTTCTAAAAATCAGGCCAACGAGTAAGGATTAGACTTCCCCATACGGTCCAGTGAAGGTTGGCACCTACTGCTAATATAGGGAAAGGTGAAGGAAATTTAAAACACCTATTTTTGAAGGGGAGGAATGATGCTGGGGGTGAAGCAGAACTAACAGTCAAGGAGGGACAGAAAAGGAAAAGCTGCCAGGCTAGGAAATTTCTTAGTATGTGGCTCTTATCTACGCTACTTTTTGCTTCACATGCAAAACGTTTGCAGAATGACCTCCCCTTAATCCATATATTTTAGTACTTATTCTCTAATTTCCCTAGGAAATTCATTAGTTTTCTTAAATGTGTGGTAATACTGCTTGCATTTTTTGGCTATGTCAAGATTAAATGAAGGAAATCTTTGCCTAGTATTATCACAGTTACTTAACCTAAATATGTTCACCTCCTATGAAACTTTGAAAAAGAGCAGCTCTTTGGTCCCTCAGGTTTCAGTGTAGAACTCAACAGCTTGCTAAAATATTGCTGTCTGAGGAGAACTATTCAGCACTGAGGAACTGATGTAGTGCAGGAATAAAAGGTTGTTTGTTAACATTGGCTGGCACTAGGTCTTAAGCAATACCAGCACCCTGCCAACAAGAAGCTGATAACAAGACTTTCTGAATATCTTCCAAAGCTTGCAGAAATACTTGCTTTCTTAATGTTTTACACTTAAGCCCTTAAAAATTTTCCAGAGAAGAGTGGCTTTTACTTATACACACACACATCACAGCAGGGCAACTCTAACAGTTAATGCATACAGGAAAGATATTAATGTTTAACATGTGTAGATTATATGCAAACAATAGGACAAATGTTTCAGTTTTGCATGCTAAATTCTTCAGCTTAACACATCAACTACCTAAAACCTGATTTAACAGAGGAAGGCTTTAGGTTTCCAGCTGCCCTATATTCATGCTTTAGTTAATTGTACCACAGTATCAAAATGATGTACTCAGAGACTGATGTATCTTTTTTTCCCCCTTCCTTCTACTCTAACAGCAGTTGCTTAATTTGAATGTAGAGAAGTTTTGCCCTTAGTTGTGCATGACATTTTCATTGCCTTCAAGCATAAAATTGGGCCTATAGTTCACTCACTTGCTCTGCAAAATTCCCCACACAGCTTTGCCTATACATTTCAGTCTTAATCTATAGTTCTTCTGATTAGGGCTGTCAAATGATTAAAAAAAATAGTTGCAATTAATTGCCAGATTAAAAAAATAGTTGTGATCAGCCGCAGTTTTAATCACACTGTTAAACAATAATAGAATACTCATTTAAATTTATTATAAATATTTGTGGATATTTTCCTCAAATATATTGATTTCAATTACAACACAGAATACAAAATGTACAGTGCTCACTTTATATTATTATTTTTATTACAAATATTTGCACTGTAAAAAGACAAACAAAAAAAATAGCATTTTTCAGTTCACCACATACAAGTACTGTAGTGCAATCTCTATAGCGAAAGTGCAACAAAAATGTAGACTTATTGTTTTCTTTTTTACATAACTACACTGAAAAACAAAACAATGTAAAACTTTAGAGCCTACACATTGAAGCATGAAGGGACATACAAATGTTTAGCACGTCTGGCACGTAAATACCTTGAGACACCAGCTACAAAAGTGCCATGCAAGCACCTGTTCTCACTTTCAGGCAACGTTGTAAATAAGAAGCGGGCAGCATTATCTCCCATAAATGTAAACAAAACTTGTTTGTCTTAGTGATTGGCTGAACAACAAGTAGGACTGAGGTCTGTGGTGAATTGAAAAATACTATTTTATCTTTTTTACAGTGCAAGTATTTATAATCAAAATACTAATACAAAGTGAGCTCCATATACTTTGTTCTGTGTTGTAATTGAAATTAATAAATTTGAAAATGTAGAAAAAATCCACAAATATTTATAACAAATTTAAATTGGTATTCTATTATAGTTTAGCAGTGCGATTAAAACCTACGATTAATCATGACTATTCTTTTAAATCTAGTTAATTTGTTTTATGTTAATTACATGCATTAACTGTGATTAATTGACAGCCCTGTTTCTGATAGTTCTGACCTGAGCTCCTCATGCAGGGACCATATTTGCTTCTTGGTGCCAAATTTGTGCCAGAAATGTGTGGGAGTAGGGACCAAGATGAGACCAACAAACTCATTTCCTTTGCAACCTGAATTTGAACTGTGATCACCAGAGGTGAAAGGCTAAATCACCACAATGGAAAGGGTCACAATCTGGTGCACTCACACTGAACACAATCTTACTTTTCAAGCAGTTCCGTTACAATCAGGGAGTGAAATCCTGGCTTATTTATGTCAATGGCAAAGCTCCCATTGACTTCGACAGGGCCAGGATTTGATGAAGTGGAGGTACTCAGTGTGAGTAAAGATGGGAGAATGTAGCTCAGTATAAATACAAGAACCTCTCCAGGAGATTGGAGTAATAGACTTTTTTTTCATCTTCAGCATGAAACAAATTTTATGACCTGTTACTACCTGTGCCTTATACCTTAAACAGAAAACAGATTGCCTGTTATCCTGTAATATATGTTTAAGCTTTGACAAATACCGTCTAGTGCTTTCATGGCAGAAAGGAATATTACTTATCTGAGTAGCAAATTAGCTTTGTGTGTCTTCATGGAGGGCCTGATTAAGTAAATGACCTTTGACTTCTATTGACGTGGGATCAGGCTCTTAATACTATATAATTGTACAGTTAAATAATGTATATCACTATGACATATATTCAATACTACCATTAACCATAGAAACAGCCCCTGGAATTGTTTTTTGGGGAAAATCTACCACTTTCTTTTGTGCTGTGTTTCTAGTTAAAGTTCTCCAAAAATAGCTTGATAAACAACATAACCAGGATCTACAATTTTGGGCAAAATGGCAAAGTTTGAAATTGTGTAGGGCAGTGAGAAGATTCCACAATGAACCCCAAACAAGGTGAAAGGGGCTACCAAAACCCTCTGTACTGAACCTGCTACTCAGATTCAACAACATAGGGTATATAGACCATAGTACTATCTAGACAAAGATGAGCCTTCTTATATACTATATTCGCTAGTCCATATTCATTACAGGTAAAAGTAGGCATGATTCCATGGAAGGCAGTGTCCCATGACATCAAATCCCATTGTGTTGGGGAAAAAAGGGGGTTTCTGAAAAAACTGTTGTTTGGAAGCCCACCCATGCTAACTAGCTACCTGCCATCTACCTGGCTAATTTTTGTCATCATTCCTGGAAGAAACAACTCCAAAACACAGTGCTCATAGGACTAATAATATAAAAACACAGTGATTGATTGAGGCTGTGATTTCAAATCAGACTGTTCAACGTAGCTGTGGCTATGTGTGAGGTTTCTTAGAGGTACCCAGATTAAATTTTGTTTTTCAGTCCTACTGGGCCCTGAGCCCTCTTACTTGATCCATCAAAGCACCGAAGCACATGCTGAACTGTAAATCTTGGAGTAACTCTGTTGAATTCAATGGAACTATTCACATGCTTGAAGTTAAGCATGCACGTAAGTGCTTTGCTGCATCAGGCCATCACGCTCAGCACGATGCAGGACTGAGCTGTAACAGAAGTGTAATTCCTATACACTAAATTACTGGAAGTTGTAACTGGATTGGTTTTTGGGGTGCTCAGCGAATGGAAGCTGCTTCCCTTAAACTGATGTGGGAGTATCAGTGTGCCTGATTTCAAGCTCACTTCTTAGACCCTGACCAGAAATAGGCATTAAACTCATCTCAGAAAGCAACAGTTTGCCTGGTTTCCCTTTGAACACCGTGGGCATTTTCCAGTGTCTTTGAGCTAGCCAAAGAAGGGGAGAAGCAAAGAGTTTCTACCTCTTTAACAGAGCAAACCAAAACCCCAGGTGCAAACAGCCTGAAATTTGCATCTGAAGTTCACAGGTCAGGCCCATCTTACTTGGGAATTTGCAGACAATAAATAAGTGCAGTTGCAAAAAAGACTTTTTTAAAAAAGGCTGGGGAAGAAGGGATTGTAAGTGGTAGGAACAGATGAAGTTCTCTTTCTACAGCTGGTTTTTATTGAGGGAGCTGTTGCTGTGAGTAAAGTCAGCTGAGACATCCCTACTCGCTGCAGATTGAATATTTAAGCTAGGCTATAAATATCTGATTTTTAAAAAGTGAGTATTGTTTATGCCTTCTTGCTATGTACTTTCCTTTGATTTAGTGGCAAGAAGAAGTTGTCATCACTTTAGGAAGCCAGTTTGTAGCAGCAGTCAGCTATGTTATAGCCAGCCTCTCATGGATTAAATGTTTCAGGATCATGCTGTCTGTCTCCCCATCAGCTGTGACCCCAGATGGCTCTGAAGTACTTCAGGTCAAAGTTATTATATACCATTCACTATCCCAATAAACAAGTAGTGTGTTGTCACATTTGGAGTGCTGCATATTTTTCTAGTAATTATGTCTTATTATATATTTACTATTCAGAAAATGCAGGTGTGGGTTGTTGAACCACGGCCAGTGAGAATTCGCCTAGCTGGCAGCAATTCCTTGGTGAGTCATGTTTCACTGTCTGTCGGTTTTATAACTGTTTTCACTACTAATTTAGCTCTGCAATGCAATATGTAATTAGTTCTATTATAGAAGCAGCTGTATTCAGTTTTACAATGGCACTTTCCCCTTTGGCTTGTACCAGACCCTGCTGTGGTTCTGCTGGTTTGATGACTGGAGTTGTAAAGTGGTATCTGGATGAGCCACAGTGGCTCAGGAGCCTGATACAAATAGGATTCTCAACTTATTCACTACTGCTTTAATGCCATTTCTTATTGCCTTATTATAAATGTGGTCACAGAGAAAGCTGTTTCTTGCTACAGTAAGTAGTAGTGTCATGCAGAAACTTGTTACTGCACTAGTGTCACCTCTGGAGTCTTGTATCTTATTATAAATAACATTTGTAAGTAAAATGTGAAAACAATAAGCTCATGCTTGAAAATCAGTTTCTTGCCAGTTCTCAGCAGTCACATTCTCTGGTGGGGTCTTAGCAGCCTCCTAGCTCCCTGAAAGCACTCTTGAGGAGTAGCAAGGAATTTGGGAGCAGACTTCACACCTACTCTTGCAGTGCTCATCCCACTGCTGCTGTTTGAATTTTCAGATCAGACTCAGGCTTTTCCCAGAAGTGAGACCCCACAATCCCTGAAAAAAGCCCTCCAAGTGTGAGATATGAACCTTCTCAGATGTGCAGTGAACGGTGGGGCATAACAGCTTGCGAAGGGCTAGACTGTGACAGACTCAGAAGGTTGAGAGGCTGTCACCAAAATGTTGGAAAGGTGGAAAGTTGACTACAGCAGAACTTATTCCAAACTTCAAATAAGGGTCAGGTTTGCTTTGAGGGCATCTGTCTCTAGCACTAACAGAACTAATATGAAAACAATACAAAGTAGATTACTGCCAAGCTTCTCCTTGAGATGATATAAACCACAGGGGAATCATTAATCTAGAGAGAAAAATGACTCTCCTACAGGTACCTGGTTTCAATCCAAAACAAGTGGGCAGAGACTGAAAGTCTGTTTGCTACTGACTGCAAAGGGTCTTTATGACTATTTATTGGTCTATCTGAAATGAATTGGTTATCTCACTTCAGATGCTAGTGTACATATCACAGAATACCTCATCACAGTTGACACCCTCATTTTCAGTGTCACCAGACAGGCCAAGGATGAACTCCTGGTTCTTACTGTTGTGCTAAAAAGAGCACTCGGGATCCTTTTAAGGGGAAAAGGCAGTATGCCACATTTATTATCAAATGCTAAATTAATAATTATCTTAAACCTATGCACACACAATAACTATCTTAAACCTATGCACATACAATAACTTTCTTAAACCTATGCACATACACACACGCACCCAAACACACCAGGAAATGTTCTGAGGTTGTATAGCTACCAGTCCTTATCGTGGCTTGAGATCGCAACTTGGGTTCGTTGCTGGAGTTCATGGCTCGTGGCAGCTACCTGGCAAGGGAAGCTGGGCATGAGGAGAGCAGGGTCTTTGTCGGGCGCGCACCGACACTCTTCTTTGCTGGTTTGCAGAACAGTTTCTCTCTTCCCCAAAGCTTTGAATCTCACCCAGTCTTTTATATCCTTTTGACTTCAGTTTAAACTTAGGAGTTCTGCTGAGTCACGTCGCTTCTCTGTCCGTTGCTTGCTGGACAATAGCAGACGTGACTTTCAGCTCGTTCCTGGTGTTTTGATTAAGTTTGCTCTTTTGTTTTCTGAGGTGGATTCTTGTTTTGCTTTTCAGGGATGTGTTCACACTTCTTCAGCCATTAGGGTGGACACCACACTTCATCAGAACAAGCTGGCAATTTGGCTCTGGTTCACACATACATACACCTTCCATTCACACTTGTTCAGATAACATTACCTAATAATCTAACAGTTTAGAAAGAGTTTTGTGCAAGATGGAGTACATTTGGTTAAAATGGAGTTTTACATTTACAATATGGAGTTTTACATTTACAGTATGGAATATAGCTGAGGGGAGTTCAAATATTACAAATAGATTCTACAGGCTTACAATTTTATTCCTACATTACCCCCTGTGGCAATCCTTCCAGGCCATGACTGAGGCATAGAGGTAGCTTTTGGATCCCCTGTGCCATTAAGGCCCAGTCCTGTCCCAGTGGAAGGTGCTGAGGTGTAGCATTTAGGGCCAGATACCTTTCAAAATCTAGCCCTAAATCTAAGTTAGGTACAATGCCTCCTGAAGCATCGGCAAATTACAGGAGGAACACAGCTACTGTGTTCCTCTGTTACATGGTGCATCCAACTGCATCTGGTCAGCTGTGCCTTCCCCCTCTTGCTGAGGGGGGTGAAAGGACTGTGTTTTTTCCCAGTCCTGTGCACTTCCCTAATTCCCTTTGTCCCCCTGGAGCACCCCTAGAGAACTGGGTACAATCTGGCCATCAGAATAGGAGGCTTATATGTTTACCCCTTTGTTTGTTCTATGGACAGAGGGCATGAAAATTCACTGTTAAAAAGAAAAATGAAACAGACCAAAACAAAAACAAAAAACAAAAAACCCCATCTTTTAAAAAGCAACCACAAAGCCCAAAACTAGTGAACTGCCCTTGTTTCAAAAAGATCCTTCAAAAATCAAATACATGTTGCTCGTTTGTTTACCATTATTAAAGCTATTCTGTTAAAAAATACTAGGGTCATGATAAACTGCTGAAAAATATTAGTGAAATTGTTCATTGAATTTCCTAGTGTTTTATTACACCTGTTTTCACACCCATAGATGTTGTGGTTTTGTGACATGTCATGAAACGGTAAGGTGGTAGCTTAAAAAAAAGAAAATCATGGTGTTTCATGTGTTTTCAGCAGAACAACAATTTTGTTCAAAAATGGCCCCAGTTTTTCCCTCATAAATGGGACCATTTGCAGTGAAAATGTTCCTGTTGTGGTGAAAACAATGTCATGAAAATGGGACCCATTTCAGCTATGAAAATGGAACCCATTTCAGCTATGTAAAGAAATGCAAAGTGCCCACATTCTGAGTGCTTTGTATTTCATGTGACTATTTTGCACTCTCTGAAAAGCACATAAATAGCTGATTTACTCCAGCTTAGGATCTGGCTGGTAAAGAACAAATTCACTGCTGGCATTGTGTCTAAATAGTACTGCCTGCAGTTCTCTCTCTGACCTGACCACTACTGATGAAACTATTTTTCAAGAACTTTTCACTGTAAAAGACAAAGAAACTTTCTGCTCTGCAGAAAGTAGCTATTCAAAAAAGCTAGACTGACTGAGAATTGGTAGCTTGCCCAGAGCTTGTCGTTTTAGTATCTAGAGACTGGGTTTATTCTAGGGTAAACAGCTGGGATTATATACCATTTTTCATAGAAGGCATATAAAACAATAATGAACTTTATAGTTCTGTAAAAAATTTGCAAAATTAGTCCCAGGTCTAAGGCTTAATTGTTTAATGTCACCAAAGAACTTTACAATAATTGAGCAATAGGGAATGGCAGAAGTTAATCACTTGATTGAAGTGAAGTAAGACTTTCTAATGCCACATTTATCACTAATTTCAAACTAGTTTCATTTTCCATTCATAAAATTCTATTTCAGATTCAAACTACTGTATCTGTATGGGCTGTTTATAGAGAACTTGTATGTTTTACATGATGTCATCGCAATGTAAAGTCAAAGATGGCATATATACTAACCACAACAAGGAAATTCTACTTTACCTTGACATCCTTAACCCACATTGTTCATGCCTTGAAATAGCAACTCTCATGGTGCAGTATATAAGACTTTTCTCTACTCCAACACTTGTGATAAAACTTCGTGGCCAAAATTTTCAGCCAGCATTTGCTTGTCCAGTTTTGTAACTGAACCCCAAGGAATGGGCACATACCCATAAGACTTAGGCTTCTGTATGCCTAACTCACTTTTGATACTGACACTTAGGCTCCTAAGTCACTTGGGTGCTTTTGAAAATGTAATTCATTGCCCTCACTTAAGCAAAACTCCCATTTAATTTAAATAAATTCATTGGAGATTTGATTGAGAAAGGATTGCATGACAAGGCTCAAGATTGGACCTAAATCTGTGAAATGCTGAATGCCCTACGCTGCCTTTGAAGGTTTTTTCAAGATATATTTTACTTGGAAATATCATCAAAATGCAAATATATTTCCTTTCAATAGCAAGAGCTAGGCCAACTATGGAAAATATATGTTTAAGGTTTTATGTGAGGTTGAATACCCTCAACTGCTTTTGAAGTCAGTGGGCACTCAGTATCTCTCAGGAAGGATCTCTTTTTTTTAAGGGTTTAGACACAGCCAATTTTGGAAAAGCCAAGCAGATTTATCATGCTGGCACAATTTCTCCAAAACAAAATATTGTGGTGTCGTGTGTAAGCAGGCAGCGCCAAAATGATATCATGCAACTGTCCAAACAACCCAAGAAAACCCAGAGATCATTGCTGACAAAAGAGTGAAATGGCCTTGTAGTGCAAATCAAGAAATGATCTGATGTTGGATTTTAGCCAAAGTGGAAGAGAGAGGCTGGAGGAAATGAATGCTCTAATACTGGAAGGAGAGAAACAACAACAACACGGAGAAAGAAATGATCAAGCATAGATTTGCCGGGCAATTGAGAGCTGTATTTGAAAGAGAAGAATTTACACAAATTGAAATTGAAAGCCTCAGAAAAGGGGAGATTAGTGGTGTTGAACCACATGGAAACATATTAGCAGAAGGAATGATACAGGATAAACAGCAACCCCAAATGGGAGAAATATCCAGGACAAATATCAGTGAAATAGTACCTGAAAAAAATGCATGAAATAGGAATGATTTGTTGACTATCATCATGCACAGCATAAGAGACATTAAGCATCAACCAGTGCTACTAAGTATGAAATTTGTAGACCATCGAAGACTGGATGATACAATGCAAGCAGTGAATGAGGCTCTCAATGATTCTGTAAGACCAATAAATATTAGCCAGCTGAATGATACAATTTATGCTATAGCAACAGTAGCAGCTCATTGGCTTAACATCCTGCCAGCTGAGAATGTGAACCACCAGAAAACTGGCTATATTCAAGAACTCCTGTGGAAACAAAGAGTAAATCAGAAGATTAAGTTTTTACATTGAGATATCAGTTTAATGGATGAATTTTGAGAAAAATCATTTGAAGAGAAAACTGTAGCAAATGATCCTGGAGTTGAGGGAAAGGAATGTAATAGTTGTGGAGGAACTATGTATATGGAAGCTGATCGCATTGAGTCATAGGCTTGAAAGATATTCAGAATGAAGCTGTCAGTATCAAGAGAAAGGACTCTTATTAAGAGACTCCAAAAGATTCTTTGATCAGATCAACATTACAAGCAGAACAGAAAAAAATAGAAAGCCAGTAAATAATGTGGAAGTGTTTCAGTGCGACTGGAAGGAAATCTGTTTTGAAGATGTACAACATAATGAGAAAGTGGACTGGATTAAAAATGTGAGAGAACAATTGAAAAAACCAACACAGTAAAGGAATACACAGGAATATCAATGAAAGACATAGGTGAGGTACTGAGAAGAATGAAAAATTAGAAAGCACCTATATCAGATGGGATACATGGATTCTGGCTGAAATGTCCAACGACTCTCCATGACTGTTTACTTGAACAATGTAATAAATGTTTGAAGAATGGATGTCTAAAATGAATGGGGACAGGGGGAACCATGTTCATACAGAAAAGAAAGAAGGCCATAGTGATCCTATAAATTACAGACCAGTGACATGGTTACCACCAATGTGGAAATGTCTAATGATAATTCTAGCAAAAAAATCCCAAATAGTGCTATCTCGTAATAGAATGTTGTCTCCTGAGCAAAATATGCATGAAACATAAACATGAAAGGGACAAAAGACACCTCAGGCTGAGCAGGAGGATTACAGAAGCTGCAAAATAATATAAAACAAAAATTTAGAGATGGTATGGGTAGACTATCAAAAAGTGTGAATCACTGAGACACTGAAAGTTCACAGGATCCTTCCAAAGATCATTTTCTGTCTGCAGTAATCCATGGATAACTGGAACATTGGGTTCTACCTGGAAGGGACGCTCACAATGAGGTCCAGATTAAATGAGGAATTTTTTAATCTGTTGTCACCAGTGCTGTTCATGATAGCGAAACTTCTGCAGACATGGATGTTCCATTAGATAAATTGTGGTATTCATATCAGCAAAGAGCAATAGCCAATTAACCATTTGTTATACAGGGATGATGGATGGTCACAAAAGCAGATACAGGGTCTGTAGAAACAGACTGGTGAAGATATAGAACCTATGGGTTGGCTTGGCTAAAGAGCATCTATAAAGAGCTGCAAACTGGTATGATCAGACAGCATAAAAGTTAAAGAAGTAATCCATGAACTTTCAGTCTGGGAACTACAAATACATTGGAATCAGGGAATTGTCAGAGTTACAACATAAGGAAGTCAAAGAAGAAGTAAGGAAAGAATATTAAATACAAATAAGAACTACTCTAAGGACAAAATTCAACCTAAAGAATTTGATGTGAACCATAAATATATGGGTGGTACACTACTGGGGTTATTAAGTGGAAGTAAAAGAAGGGGGAAAAATGACATCCAAACAAGAAAGTTTCTGGCAATGATACAGAAATGAATATTAATCAAGATGTAGATGGAATGCATAGCCAACTCTGTGATGGAGGGAAAAGTCTTCTATCTGTGAAGCAAGCAATTGACAATGAAGAATATAACATCAAAATATATGAGGAGTCTGCCAGAGTAAACGATGATCTGGTTGCAATAGCAAGTGCTAACCAAGGGTACATCCCAACCCAAGAAAACATAAAATAAAGGAGAAAACAAATCACTGAAGAAAGACCCAATAGATTTACACAGAAATCAATACACAGACAGTGGTGAAGAGAGAACAAATCGAAGATTAACAAACTCATGGCTTGTAGAAGGATACATCAAAAGAGAGAGACAGAGACCCTCATTTTGAGTGCACAAGAGTAGTCCTTAAGGCTTAATTACATTCTAAACATAATTGACTAATAAAACTGCTCCCTGAACGGTGGAATGGGTTCCCAAAAGAAAGAGATGGTAGAGCATGTATTGAGCACCTGCACTAGCCTGGCTGGGAGAGACTATATGAACAGACGCAATGAGGTCATCAAACGTCTGCACTGGAGCCTGCACTGTACTATGGCAAGTACAGATTTAAACGAATCATGCGGTATTTTGACTGCCGAGTCGAAAGTGCTCTCGAGAATGAAGATGGTAGGATTTTATGCGATCTGGCAATTGTCACAGACTGAACAGTGCAGGCAAACAGGCTGGCCACAGTAGCTGTAGAAAAGAAGACAAACAAGAACATGTTGCTTGATATTGCCATTCCAGCAGATGGACCCACAAAAAAGAAACAAGAAGAGGAGATGGCTAAGGATGCAGAACTCTGCCAGGAGGTGGGACAATTATGGAAAACTAGAACAAAGATGGTCCCAGTGATTACAGGAGCACCTGGAGCGATCCCTACGCGTATGACTCAGCTCAGGAACACCTTAGGAGTGACCTCCAGGAGACAGCACTCTGAGGGCACTGGTGCAACTGTGTTGCTGTAGCGTGTCTGGTGAAGACGCTGCATGCCAATGGGAGAGTGCTCTCCCATTGACATAATTACTCCACTTCCACGAGAGGTGGAAGCTATGTTGGCGGGAGAGTGTCACCCATCGACATAGCACCTGTGTGGACAGTGCTTAGGTTGCTGCAACTTGCATCACTTGGGAGATGTCTTTTTCACACCCCTGAGCAACGTATGTTAGATTGACTTAAGTGGTAGTGTAGACCTGCCCTTAGGCACTACAGAAATGTGAAGGAAAGTCATAAGGGGATGAGTGCATTTGAGCCCATAAAATGCAGGAATTCTGCAAAGGGTTTAACAAAACTCCTAACTGCCCATACCTACGGAGTAGATTGATGGTCAGGATTTATTGGTGGCTCATGGGGATACATTTTAGACAGTAGCTTTCCTCTTTTTATGTTTAAAGATCTTGTATGTTGTGATGGCCACTTGTTTTAAAAAAAACCTCCATGCTGTAATATGGAAGGACAATTAAATAAATAAAAATAATAAGATGTCTTTTTGTATTATGGTAGAGCCTACAGGACACAGTTGAGTATCAGAGCTCCATTGTGCTGGGCCCTGTATACACACATAATGGAAAGACAGTCTCTGCCCCAAATAATAGCCAAGAAGGCTAATAAATCTGGGCTGTGTCAAGCCAAGGAGGAAACCTATTTCAGAGTCAAGGACCTCTCAAAGAGAATCCCCTGCCAACAGTTCTCCAGGATGGGTGGATCCCAAATGGAGAATGAAGGAGATAATAATGTCCTCTTCTACAGTCACTTGAAATGTTGGGGTAGACCTACCCCTGTTCTGGCTTTAGTGTTGTTTTGGAAGTTCAGAGTAGCCAGAAAACCAGCTTATCTGGCTACCTGAGAATTGTGAATTCCTAGATGGTGTAGATCAGTGGAGTGGAAAAAAATAGTATATGATCATGTGATTATGACTGTATCATAAAGCATAGGCACAAGAGATCCAAATTAAGGGTGCTCAGGCAACCTTAGTTCTGGCATTTTCTAATTTTCTACTTTATAACCTTAATAACGTTATTTTAATGGAGGGGTCTTTTTGTATGTAATTTCCTAGGTCTTAAAAAACCAAACTGACAACCAGAAATTCCATCATGAGGCATCATATTGATACCCACACCGGTCGTCAGCAGGGCTGAAACCTTTGAATCCACTGCACAGATCTCTGTCACTTGAGATAATGGAATAACTGATAACAATAGTAGGTTATCATCTTTTATGTGGACCAGCACCAGTGGGGGATGAGGCACGCACTTTACCAGAGGGTTTCACAGCTGACTGCAGTAGAATGCTGAGGTTCAAGAATCTTGGGTTCCATTCCTGGCTCACTTTAGGAGCGTGCTTTAATGGGCACAGACCCTTCTGCTCATTTCTCCCCAAGCTTGATCCTGTCTGCCACATCCCCTCCAATGTGTCCGGATTCCAGTCCCATCTCTTTCTTATCTCTGGATCCTTGTCCCAGTTCCATTCTTTTTTCCTACCCCATTCCAATCTCCACTCCTCAGGCTTCTCATCCCAGTGAAAGTGTCCTTGCCCAGCCAGTCCTAGCACTCCCCTCTCACTCCAACTCCTTGTCTCCATCTTTTTGCCCTGCCAGTCCCAGTTCCTCCGTCCTGGATCCTCTCTCCTCCCCCAACTCAGTATCTTTCAGTCCTAAACTCCCTCTCCAGGGTCCTCATCCAATCTGTGTCCCCCACCCCACTCCTCTGTGACTCCTTGCCCCAGTCTCACCCATGGCTCCTTGCCACAAGCTTTTTTCTCTGCCAGTCCAGGTTTTCCACCCACACTCCTGTTTCATGTAAAATCAATTTCCTCTCCCCCACAATTTATTCCTAGTCCCAGTTTTCTTGTACAGTCAGTCCCAGTCTGCTGCCTCCCCCTAATTCCTCATCTGATCTCAGTGTGGTCCCTCCCAGCCAACTGGCTCCCAGTCGCAAATGCTCTCCCTGCCCCCCACATTCCCAGTCCTAGTCTCTGTGCCCTGTCAATCCAAGATCCTTTCTTCATACTCCACCCCAGCCTCACCAGATTCCTTGTCCCAATTTACTTTTCCTCTCTCTTTTCCTCTCCACTGGACTGGTCTATCTTTTGTTCCCTCTGCACTCAAATCAGATGGCTTTCTCTTCCACACTCCCTGGGCATCAGCCGGGGGTCACTGAGAGCACAGGAGAGACAGGTTGTCTGCTCCCATTTCCAATGTCTGGCCCTACCCTGGCCTGGAGCGCTGGGAACAACAATTACAGGGAAAGTCTGGATTTGCCCGAGGGGTCTTGCACTGGAACATGCTCACTGGCTCTGTGGGGATGGTGCATCCTCAGTCTGACCAGCACTAGGAGTTCCGAGGGAGATGGAGCACGCTCAGTGCAGATGAAAGCTTCAGAATTTTTAGTTGCTAAAAATCTCTATGGAGCACATGGAGGCAAATTATGCAAAGGCTTATCAATTTGCCAAATTTGGGCAGACTTTCCTGGGGAGAACAAAAGGCACATCCTTGATAAAAGGCCACCCCCTCATCATCACCACCACATTTCAGGTTCACGCTGCGAAGTCTGGAGGCATTAGTGTTGTTCAAAGAAAAGGTCACAATTTTAAAACAGGGACAAGACAACATATTTTTCCTTGTCTCAGTCTCTGGAAAGACTAAGCCTTTTGGCTGAAATTTTCCCAAAAAATGTAGCCTGAGGCAGACCCCAAGCATGGATAATTTCGGCCCAAATGGTAAAGTTATAAGCAACTGAAAACAGGAGAATAATGGGCAATGATAGAAAACCCAAATAATAGATGATGGTATCAGCTCTGCTGATAATACAGCACAAGTATCTGAAAAGCTTTAATCCGAGGGAAAGAAAGAAACATTTTTCTGCAGTTGATGGTGATAAAAGAAGAGCAAAGGCCTAAATATGAAGATAGGAAAATTCTGGTTATATACAGAAAAACATTTCTTTGTAATAGGAAGGGGAAATAGACAATGGACTATCTAGTGATGTAGCTGGGTCACCTTCATTAGAGGTGTTCAGAAAGAGGTTAGATAAAATTCCCTAATGGGGTTAGCATAGGGGAAGATCCCATTCCTTGCTGGGGGTTGAACTAGATGACTTGAGAGGTCTTTGCCAATACTATTATCTATGATTCTATGATACCTTTATGACGTATTTTGAACTCCAATAACTCAAAATGCATTTGCCTTTTAGAATGACATTTACATCCTATCAGTCCCTAAAGTGGGCTAATGGCATTTTAGGGTTGAAGGAAGATTGAACTTAGTGAACTTAAAGGTAAAGGGCTGCTTTGTGCTCTAAAACTTTTTAAACTTTTAAACCTTTACTTGAAGGTTGAAAGATGGCACACATTTCCCTTTATAAATAACAGCTCAGAAGATGCCATTAGAGTCTAAAAGGTCAATAATCTGTGAACCTCAATTTCAGTAAGTGAGCTTTACATAAAAAGTACCTTTGATTGAGTCCGTGCCACAGCATTCTGACACCATATTAGGGCTATGTTCAGCAATATAGAGACATTTTAGCACATCCTGTGTGCATCTCTTTTCGTTTTCAAAGTGTGCTTAGATGCACTTTCTGATAATGTATTTGAACTAAAGGTATTTTTATTCATGGACTGCAATATTTAAATATATGTGTAAAAAATCTAAGATTTATAGATATAGCAAGCTGCTTTGACAAGAGACCCTTCTTGCAACATAGAATTCCTTGCATAATGGAATTTGAGGGAATAGGTTGAGGACAAAGGTTATTCCAGCCACCTTTGTGCTACCTCAATCCCGGAAGCTGCTCAGGCCAATTTAGAGCAGTCCCAAGGCTGCTGTAGTGTATGCTGCCAGAAATTGCTGGGGAGGGATTCCATTGCCCAGGGATTGCTAGAGTACTTATACAGTTATATCCTCCTGAGGGCTCCTTAGCAAATATAGCATGGCCCAGATTTTCAGCTAGTATAAAACTTAATTTGAAGGACTGAGGATCTTTGCAGCATATAAAACTAAGTAAATTAAGAAAAATGTTTATGTTAGTGGTTTGCAACATGCAAGAGATGTAAAAGAACAAATGGGGGTGGTTTTAGAAAAACCAGTGGCTTTGACCTGAATATTTATTTCCAAAAGCCTCAGAGAGATTCAGAATCTGTTTTTAGTGTTGCTATATATATTGCGCACATACCAACATTCCTTGTGTATTCCAAGCACCCACAAACTCAAAGGGAACTTGAGATGCACAATGAATGCAGCACTGGGCACATAATTTGAATATTTTAAGTAAAACTCAGATTTTTAGATTCTAGACTTAGTTGATGTCATGTTTTCCATCCCATCAGTATGGATTAACAGTGGCCCAGGCCAGCAGGAACTCATTCCGTATTCATGTATGCTAATTACATGTTGCTGGATAGCAAGGATTTCTTCCTGAATTTAAAGATCTAATTTTTTTTGAGTGAGAAAGAGAGAGTATGGTTATGAGGAAGAAGAACAGAGAGGGTTTAACTATCACACTGAAATATTCTGTTTGTCTCCTAAATTATGCTGGCACCTGAAAACCATACAATTCCTTCTTACACAGTGCTATAGTGGACTGAAATTCATCCTTAATGGTTAAACCAAACTTGATTGACTTTGGGGTGATGTTTTTTCTTACAATTTTAGTACTATTGGCCTTCTGTGGGTGAATTATTATTAGCAACATCAAATGTTCTGTATGCTGATTTGTCATATCCATAGTACAAACCTACACTGCTAGATTCTATTATTATTCATCCTGAGTAAATCCCACTGATGTATAATTAATCTGTGGACTTTTTGTTTTTGCTAGTATAACCTAAAGCAATTAACGGTTGATGTTTTGATGGGTTAGCATTTTTACAATGTATTAGAATTGTTTGTTTTTAATTTTACATATACATATATATAAAATATATATATCGACAGAAGATGCTGAGGGGCAAAACTCAGAACTGAAGGGGAAGGTTTTATTGTCAGTCCATTATGTATCCACTGCTATTCACATCTCAATATGATGCACATAACAAACCTATTTTCCCTCCAAATTACCAACATTGGTAGGAACATCAGTCATCATTTTATAGGTCATCACATCATCATATGGAGATGGAATCTGTTTTTCACAAGCTCTGATTAGATTACCAATATTAGATTATGTGGATTTGTTGATGATAAAAGTCTGTTTATAATTATAAAAACAGTGCCAGCTAGCCACTCCCTCCTTTCCTCTTTACAGGCAGTGAATTGATGTTACCTTCTACTTATCTGTATTGCTTTAGGTTTTTTACAAAGCATCTACCATCATGGTGTCGAAGTACAAATGTTTGGCATAAGAGGCTGGAAATTTTGTGATGGATATAGCTTCAGGGAAGCAAGCTAGGAAACATTCTGCCAGCAGAAGTATGTCCAATAAAAGATACTGCCTCTCCTGCCGTGTCTCTCTAATATCCTAGAACCAGCATAGCTACAGCAGCACTGCAAACAATCTGAAATCTTCACAGCTGCCCAAGTTGTGGAGAACCTGATACAGGTTCCCAAATTGGAGTGGGGACAGGAAGCCCGGCTTTGTAAGGACATGCAACAAGAGGGTCTGTGAAGATATTAGCCCCGCAACGCAGATCTGGGGTTATCTATGAGGAGAACCAGTTTCTCCACATTGCTGTCTGGCTCACCTCCTCCCTCCTTGCAGCACGGCTTCCTCAGAAGCCCTGCTGACCCTTGTTCTCTCCTTCACAGCTGAACACTATCCCTCATAAGACAGTAACCAGGGAAGACAGTTACCACCGGTGCCACTAATGAATGTGTTGATTTCCACCTGTGGGGCACTGGTTTGTAAGGGGAGCATACCATGTAGGGCACTTGCACCATGTTTCATCCCAGATGTCCGTCTTCCAGACTTGCAAAGCTCCAGCCACAGACCAGTTGTGTCATGAGGCTTCCGCAGGCTGTCAGGGAATGGGGTGTGCTAGGCTGGTTTCATCTTTCTCCTTCACTGCTTTAGAAGAATTTCTGCCCCCTTTCCATCTTCTTTGCTCCTTTCCATACCATGGAGTCTGGGGGAAGCAAGTGCATAGTCAAGGGGAGAAGGTAACAGTGTTCACTAAATGGGTTCGGGGTTGTTATAAATGTGTATGGGTAGGGTTTTGTGGCCTGCCTTGTGCGGGAGGTCAGACTAGATGATCATATTGGTCCCTTCTGACCTATGAGTCTATGAGTCTATGAGCTATCGCCACACAACAGAGGAAGAATACGTACTGTGAACACATTAATACAGCAAATAGTTTCATATCATTGACTTTTGGAACACTTCACTTCCAACTTTGAAATAAAACTTGGAATCAGATTTCAATGGCATGGATTTTTTTCTGTACGTAGATTCTGCTGGGTGCAGCAGGGTAGAGATGCTGGCCCCTCTGACTGGCCCTCTGGCCTGGCGCAAGTAAGAGCAGGTTTGGTACTGCTTTAACTGTGCCAGCTGGCTATGGCCGCCTGTGGGCCCAATGCCAGCTGGGGATGGATGGAGTGCATTATGCTTTAACCACTGCCCCCACACCACTCCCGGTGCTGGGGACTACAGGAAGGGAGACAGAATTTCCAGCTACACTGGCTCAGCTTCATATGGGAACTCCATAGAAAGAGATTTGCATATAGTTTCCACTCCCTATGTGCCACATGAGTGCAGCAAGGCAAACAGAATGGGGCAGGGATTCTGCCACAGTAAGTTTCAAATGATTCTTAAAACTGAGAAAATAGGGGATGAAAATCAGGGTTTTTTTGGCATTTATTTTGACACAGATCTATGGAAAAAAAAGAACGAAAGGGACGGAGACAGACAGAAGACAGACTGTTAGAAAGAAAGAAACTGATTTACCTTCAGTACAAGAAACATCTGTTAGCAGAACAGAGAGAACAATATGACTTTTGTGCTGTGCTAAATAATAGGGACAACAGTTGCAAAGACAACTGGACTTTCAAGCAAGAAGATAAGGATGCCAGATCTGCCATTGTAGCTCAATAGCACCAGTGCCTTTTTGTTTGCGAATAAGCATTTGTGAACATTGCCTCTGCCAGCACACAGAACATTTGTGTCTAATCTTCACTATTTTAATTGCAGATAGGGCATTTCCCTAGACCTATATAACTTCCTACTTAACTTTTTTAAAATTATAAAATATAAGAGGAGGTATTTGCCAAAGGTGTCTGGCAAAACTACCTTTGACATACGTGGGAGCATGCTTAGGCCAACACGGGGTGGTTTTGAAAATACCACCCAAAAATAGCAGAACCTCTCTCAAGTTGAAAACAAAATCTATTTACATCTAAATAATAGTCTGCTTCATATTTAGACAGTGCCTTTCATTCTAGGAGCTCAAGTGAGTGCTTCACAGACATTCATTAATTTAGTTTCACAACATGCCTGTGAAGTAGGTAAGCATTTATTATGCTTATGTTGCAGACTGGTAAATTAGAGCCCTAAAATGTTCCTCTCCTCCTACTCTATATAAGATCCTCTCTACATTCTCGTCTCCTCCATCTCCACACAAAACCGTCTCCAAATGTTATTGCCATGGGCATAGTTTGGGGGAGGGGATTGGGGGAACATTGCCCCCTCCAAACTACAAGCCTCAGGCAAGCATGTAATTTGCCCCACCACATATCATAGTCAAACTATGCCTATGGTTATTGCCCTCCCACTTCACACTAGATCCTCTCTAGTCCAACTTCCATTCTTTCTAGTGCACTGAAGTTATTCTCACCAACATTTCTAATTATCCCTTCTCAGCCAAATGGGTCTTCTACTCCATGCTCATTGATCAGTCAGCTGCATTTCACGAGATCAGTCAGACTCTTCTGCTCAAAATCTTTTCCTTCCTTGGTTTCCATGACTCTGTCCTCACTTGGCTCTCTGCCTTACTTTCTAATGAGTCTTTCAGTGTCTCATGTGGTGAGACGACCTCCTGCTCTGCCTGCTTATAGAATTTGTAGTTCTCTGTTCTTTCTTAATGTTTAAGCTCTGCTTCAATGTTAAAATTACCATTCCTATGGTAAAATATTGGCTGACATCCACTACTGTGAATGCTGTGCTCCCTGAATGCATGCAAATCAGGGTTTTGTGTAAATGCTTAGTGCTGCATGTACAAATCCCCACCATGTAAGTGTACAAGTGGAATGGCACACACAAAAGCATACATGCACTTTTGGCAATACGAACCACAGTTTGTTATTTATTTCAACTACAAACCTTCAAAATATAAAACTTTGAGGTACTGTTTTAGCTCCTTAATCCCACTGGATAAAAACCTCCATTTCCTCAAATGGGAATTTTTCATCCAAAAAACAATTTCAGCCAGCTATAGGTGTAACTATAACTCGAGGTTCTGCTGAGCTCCATTTGGAGGCCCTGATCTTATGAGGACCTCAGTGGGCTCCATAGGGGAGCAAGAGCCTACCTTGTGGAGCTAATTGCACAACTGGAGGCCTAAACTGTAAATACAGTAATTGCTTCCAGGGTGTAAATGGAACAGTTGGGAAAGGTTTCAGTGCATATTTAGTGGAACATGAGGCCCTAATGTAGGTTCTGGTCCTGCATCTCTCACTGTCTTCAACTGGAATTTGGGATTCTTGATACTTCTGAAAATCAGGTGCTTAAAATTCTCTGCCTTACATATTGAACATTTTTTGAATGTTTCTCTGAGGTAAAATATCAAAGTGATACAATTTCTATAAAACTGCAGAATCATTAAGCAATTTTTTATTTGACCCCAGAATCCAATGAACTACAAAGAAGCAAGAGGAGTGGCATCTCTCTTTCCATTCCAAAAACTCAGGTTACGGTTTTAACTAAAGTTTGGCATCTTCAATCTAATCTAGTCAAAGTGCATGAGGAAACTAGCACATAATTTAGTATAGTCTAAAGCACTTGTTAAAAAGAGACAAGCAGGTGTAATTGAGCATACGTCCGTGTCATCTTGTCAGTCTTTAAGGAGGTAGTCTGTGGATTTGGGTGGATAGATATTCCTATAGCTGTGTGATTAAACCTGTTTTGGGGACAAAAGGATGGATCCCGGATTTCTTGCATACCTAAAACTCTCATTGATTACAGTGGAAACTTGGAGCCTGCAAAAACTATAGGATCAGGTCAAAAGACACAAATTTTGGCTCCTTTGATCTATTAACGTTGAGCCTCACGGCTTGGGTAGAATGTATCTAGGAAAAATTGCCCCAAATTGGTACCATAACTTTGGCCCTAATGCTAATGCAACTGGCTCTATACAGGTGGACTCCTGGAACTGGGTGGAGTCCAATTCAAGCCAAACTGAAGTCAATAAACTCCTTGTGACTTCAGGAGTCCACCCAAATGCAATCAGCTGTGGACTGGGGACTTTGTTGTTAAAAAAACAAAGCTGACCTGGAGTAGTAGTCATGAGAAAAGTATACCTTTTGGACTGAAGAGGGAGGGGATAGAGAATTATGTGATCATATGACTGAGTATTTAAATCAGTGTAATATACTTGTCAAGATAATTGTAGTTATTTGTCTGATGATCCTATTAAGTGTTACATTTCCTCTGTTTTTCCCCATATTAAGCACATTTTAAAATTAATTTTGGTATACACATTTTTAATCAGTTACATGTGACTTAGGGAAGAAACAAGCTTTGTAAGAACAATCATTTTATTGCAAGTGTCTTTTTCAATCAGTACCTAACATTTTCGGCAAAACATCAGGTGTCACCTAAACTTTGGCTTTCACTTCTCTTCGCACAGTAAGACTTTGCAGTATTAATTTCAAAAGACAGCAAGAGAAATATTCTTAAGCAAATGACGCCTACTTCTCAGAAAATTCTGTAGGGTGGAGATGATTATTATTTATACTGCACCATCAAAGTGCACCAGCGTGCACCATCAAAGTTAGGGCTCCTTTGTGCTTGGCACTGTACAATCATATAGTGAGAGTTGATCCTTGCCCTGAAGAATTTGTAATCTAAATAGACAAGCTAGACAAAGGGTTAGAGGGGAAAGAGAGGCAAAGTGATTTGCAAAAAGTAGATGAAAGGCAGATCTGGGAAGATAGCCAAAGTCTCTAGACTCCCCATCTTGTGCTCTATCCATTGAACCACACTGCCTCCTTCTCAAGCTGTATTCTAATCTAACCTCATTTGTGTATACATTTCTAATGCACCCATCACCATTTTAGCTAGGCATCAACTAAAAATGTAAGAATCCTACTCAATCTGGGTCACATTGGACCTTACTCTCCACCAAGCCTTGATTCAGTCGTCGTTACTGAGTTCTTTCAGTATTTTTGCTATGCTCATGAGAAATCAGGCCAGGGCAGTGGTTTTGCAGCCCTTGCTATTGAAGGAAGGTTTAAGCGGAATGACAGGTCTAACACCATGCTCTAACAATGATCCAGCTCAGGTTCAGCTTAGTTCCTGGCAGTAAGAAATTCCACTGCTGACAGCTTTCCACTGCAACTGCTCTGCTCTTAGTACCGGGAAGTTTTGCCCTGGGGCTGACAGCTGCAGCGTCCCTGATGAGTGCAGCTGTGTTGGTGGCTTGCAGATAGAAAGGCAGTCTCAAGATACCTGATCCTGTAATCCATGCTCATGTGAGAAGCCCTTTCTCACTTTCTTTGTCTGCAGATGGACTACTAGAATGACAAATGGCTACCTAGTCTCCTAGATCAGCGTCCTGCAAGGCACTGAGCGTGATGTGAGAGGCAGGATGGGCATCCTCAAGTTCCATTAGCTACACTGGGAGTTGAGGGCACTGAGGGTGGGCTCCATGAAGGGACTTAGGCGTTGCAAAGCTCAGTGTCACAAAGCCTAGTTTTTAGGCACCTAGAAAATCACAGGAACAACACTGCGCTCCACCAAGCTGAGTTAGGCACCTACACTTCCTATACAATGAATGGAGGAGACACAGCCTTCTTAGATTGCAATCTGCAAAGCCAGCACATCAGCTAGCCAATGACAGATGCCAACCACAAGGGTGTGTGCTAAGCCCCACCCCTCTCCTGGAGATAGGTGCCTAAGTCTGGGCTATACAGAGGAGCCTAGCTTTGCTAGTGATCCACAAACTAGGGGAAGACAGGCGATTGGCTGCCTCAGTGGCATGCGGGACCTGAAACAAAACAGGAGGTGGGAGGATAAAAGACAATCTTCCTTATAACCTGGAGTGGATAGGGTGCTCACCGAGGATGTGGGATGTGCTGAACAAGGATCTGCTACCTATCAGGTGAGTACCTTGACCACTAGGTTATAGAGTCATTCCAACTTTCCCAGTGGGCCAGTATTTAAGTATACCTTTGTTTAACTAAAGTAGAATGAGGTCAATAGGAGACACTGAGGGAAATGCACATCATAACATTCCATAGCCCAGTGATTGGGACACTCCCCTGGGAGGTGGCAGGTGTATGTATAAATATCTTCTCCCCTCAGGAGAAAGAGGGGGACACCCTAGAGGTGATGTGGGGGGGGGGGCATGCGGGGTCACATTTTCTCCTCCCCTGCCCCGCTTTGCTGCTTGGCTTGTGCGGAGCATGCGCAGTAACTCTGCTGAAGCCAGCTGCCTTCACTCTGCTCCCCCACTATCGGGTGGTCTCTGGGACTCCCACAATCTGCAAGAATGCCCTAGCCACTAAGCTAAAGATATATAGGAGTTCCTCGTCCCCAGCTGTTTTGTGTGAACTTGCCTGAGGGGCCTGATCCCATAGTGTGCTCAGAGGCGTGTGACTTCGGCAGCCCGACACCAATCTTTCCCAGTTTGTGAATTTCTCTGGAGTTTTGGCCTTTTGATATCCACCATGATGCAGTCGTGCGCATGCTCAGGCAGGAGCTAGGGACTTGGGTGCCTAGTGTCAGGCTGCAGTGCACAGGCGCAGAGGAAAATAACTTGGATGCGTGATGCTTGAATGAATTTAGGTGCCTACAGGGTTAAGTAGCAACTGAGCTGGAGTTTTGTGGCTCATGATAGCACCTAAAAGTGGGACTTAGGAGCATAACTACCTTTGAAGATCCCACCTTCAGCCCCTCTCAGGTAATACCTTGCACCTTGAAGGATAGGGCCCTAGGCTTGCTAAGCATCAGACCACTAAGAGCTGTAAATGCTAGGATAAAGAGCTTGAAATGTATATTATATAATATACAGGATATTGCATATTATCAACAAATCAGTTAACTGAAAAATCCTATCTGGATTGATGTTAGCTTCTATTAGTGTATTTGAATATTAAATAAAATAGCAAGATAGCACAGTTGCAATGTTACTACCATATAAATAACAGGGGCCTTTGAACACTTACAAATTACCTTACAAGTATTAGGCTTCGCCCCCCACCCCCAATTTTCAATTTAAATCCTTCCTCTCTACAGAAATAATACAATTCAGGCCTCTGGGGCCTGTTTATTTAATGAGGATTTATGTCATTTCATGACATTTGCTAAGTTTCAGGGAAGCACCTGTATTAATTGTATTTCCTGCTCATGTGCTGCTTTTGTTTGCAATAAAAGAATTCATCTCAGGTGAGTTAACCTTGCTTTTAGAGAGGGCACCTGCAGTTATCTTAGTGCTTATTGTAAATCAAAACATGTTGAGCCTTTAAAGCAGTGATATAAAGAGGTGCTGACAAGAGGGTATGCCAATAGGATTAGGAGCCTTTCTCACTACTTGTATTAGCAGGATGGAGAATTGAGTCATGTTAAATTACAGGGGGAAAAGATATTCCCAGAAATTCCACAGATGGGAGATTGACTTGCTTCTTCAGTAAGCCTAGGAGTAGGAGGGGCACTCTGTTTGTGAGGTTAAAAAAAAAGAAAAAGAAAAAAGGCACCTCCCTTTTAGCCTTATGCGTCTATAATTGACCAAGATTTTTCTGCTTGTGATTTGATCCATCCAAACCCTGTTAGAAGCACTTGCCCCCAACTGAGACCAAGGCTGAGGTGAATAAGAATTAGGTGACTCACTCGTAAGTACTATACATGCGTTCACATCTATTAGGATAAATGACATGTCGTTCAATTTAAGCACAGGCAACTGGAGATTGTCATATTTTGAAAATGACAACTGTTATTTATTTATTGAGAATATTTATACAGGTTCTTCCTAGGTATAGAGAATGCATTTTTCAGCAGCTACTGTGACACCAGCACATCACATGATTACACAAAGCCTAGATATGCATTACCACAAACAGAGAAACAAAGCAGAAGAACTAGTGACCAGAATATCTAGTAAAGAAGGTGGAGTAGGACAGAATGTTGAAAAGTAATGCCACAGTCATTTATCTAAAAGGGTTCTGTAATCATTTTTAAAATTGTTCATGACGATCTAGTCAACCTCAATTATATTAATAAAATTTTACAGGAAGATGACATTTTAGGTGCAAGCAGGTTACCAAGGTTTATGTCTGGAAAATTTGCAATGGACAATGGCTAAGTAAACACATGAGCCATTTGTGTAAGAAGGAAATAGAACGTTGTCATTAGAGCTGGTCAAATAAGATTTGCAAATAGTTTATTTCATTATGAATTATTTCCAAGAATTGTTGAATAATTTTATTCCCAGATTATTTTTTCCAATATTCAGTTGGCTGTAACTAATTTGAGGTTATGCACTTCTGGGTATAAAAATAATATATTTGGGGCTATATTTTCAAAAATGCTTAGCACTCATTTAGGCATCTAAGTGAGAACCACATTTTCAAAATTGCTCAGCACCCAGCATCTTCTATTGAGAACAAAGAGAGCTGTTGGATGCTGAGCTCTTGAAAATCTGACCCTTGGTGTCCTTACTCCAGAGGAGACCAATTTATTCAAACATCTTATACCATGAATTGGGCTAATGATTGCTGGATAATACATATGGTGTATGTGTATGCATTTTCCTATCTGTGTTCCCTATGTTTGAAAATAATGAATTTTCTCATCTTTTTAATTATCTTTATCTCATTAAATGCCAGGTTAGAAAATCCTTGTCTCTCTGAATATAGAGACTGAGCATGATTCTGATCTCTCACACCCATGTGAATTAGAAGTGACTCCAATCAGCGTCAGGCTCCCATTTTTGGCTCTGATTTGGCATTGAGAACCCACTGGATTGAAGGCAAGGGGCTCTGCCAGGTTGTGCTTGCATTGTTCTTAGGGCACAACTGGAGACTTTTTCTGGACACCTTTAATACGTTCATTTTTATAACACAATAAAACTCCTTTTAGAGCATCTAATAAGTAAAAGTATCTTGATTCTGACTTTCAAAATTCCTATATCCACTGTTTCCTATATTGTCTGGAAACCGTTTACTTTTTCAAAAGTTTTGAACTCTTTCATCTGTTCACATTAAACAAAATACCAGAGCATTTAATACCATTTGCAGGTTCAGCTGAAAACTACAACTGAGAATATGATCTGTGTTTGATGACAGTTTTGTTCTACATCAAACCACCAGATTCACTGTAACCGTCTTCTTGTTGGACATCATTTACACAGTCCTTTAAAAACATAGGCCATGATCCTTTGAGGTGCTGAGCTCCCTCACATGTAAGTTGAAGACTCTCAGCTCTTTGCAGGAGGCATTCAACACCTTCAGTGGATGGGCAAGAGGTAAATATGTTCACTCCACTAAAATGCTTACAGACGAAGATCCAAACTTACAAAGCACTAAGCCCAAAACTCTCAAATTTGGGTGTCTAAATAAATGATACGCTGTTTAGAGATGCTGAGCTTCAGCCGCAGTTCCTGTTCAAATTAATGCTCAGTACCTTTGCAATCAGGTCCCTAAGCATGGATTTAGGGTACATCTACACCGATGGCAGCAAAGTCACTGCCGTCATATCGACTTATCTGGACTGACTGAGCGGTCAGTGAAGACCTGCTCAATGGATCCAGAAGTCAACATTGTTAATCCACCTCCTCAAGTGGTGTAGCAGTGCATCGATGGGAACTGGTTCCCGTCAGCGCAGTGCAGGGACGATGGCACACAGAAGAGAAACACAGCAGTCGACGGGAGTTACGCTAGCTACTCTGCGTAGCTTGCGTAACTCCCGTCAACTGCCGCCGAATCGCTGGCTAAGTGTGGACCAAGCTTAGTTTCCTAACTATAGACACCCAGATTTTAAAATTTTGGCCCAAGGCTCAGCACCATCATTCCCCTTTGCACCGTCATTTCCCAGCACCATCAGGCCTTAAACAGAGAAGAGAAACAACCACAAAACAAGGGACAACAGGTGCATGTGGTTGAATTTTGACAAAAATATGAGAGAAGATTGTTTTCCCGTTTTTCAACCAGCTCAAACTACTATCAGGGAAAGAAACAAATACATAAAAGGAATTAGCTGATAGCATCCTCAAGTTAAATGGGATGTTCACTTAGGCAAAAAGGATAAAGTCCTGCCCCACATCTGGACATGCAGAAGACTCTGAATGCACACAAAGAGTTGCAGTTCTGTTGCATGTATGTGCCTGGGGAAGGATATGTGAAACCCATGCATGAACCCATATCCCCTTCGTGCTGCAGAGCACAGTTGTGGGAGTGGGAGCGCAGGTGTTTTAGGAGCTGGGTCAGAGAAGAGGAATCTGTTACTATGCTTGCACTGGCAAACCCCCGGCTAGAGAGAAGGGCAAAAGTCACAAGGGCTGTTTCCTTACCATTCCTTCCCCTATCTCCCATGGAGCTGCAGAATGCACAGCCCATTTATTTGGCTTTGACACTACAAGCTGTGGAATGCATTTAAATGTAGTGAATTATTCAGATCTCAGCTCATGTAAATCCGCATTGCTCCCTTGAAGACAAGTGAGCTATGCTGATTTATGTCAGCTGAGGATATGACCCAATAAGCAGAGTCCTTTGAGATTATATGGAAAGCACGGTTTTAGTCAGGACAAAAATAGAGCAAAAAAAGCAGCCTTGGCTTCAGTATAATACGGAATGAACCACCGGGCATGCTCTTTTATCCACTACAGTAATTTACTAAGCATGCTGTGTGTATTCTCCCTGGTAACCAGACACAAAACCAACCCATGGTACTGCAAATTTCCAATACTTCATTGAAGTTACTGCTTCTCTGAATTCAAGCTGCTAATAAATTGCCTATTCGAACCAAAAATGTATAGTCATGTACTAACACTAACTAAACTGTCTGCTGTGGCAAGACAAGTCTTCCTAGCTAACTTAGCGGTTGGCAGTAGTTAGACAGATGGATAGAACAGACAGAACTCATTATTTTGTATTAAAGCAGGTTTAACAGCTTCTGTCTATAGACCACTAATAGAATAACTTAAAAGGTGAGAAAGATTTATTTTATAACACTTACTGTACTCTAAACCACATTACAAATAATCTACTTGCTAAAAAATATGAGTTGCTACAATGAAAGGAAGCAGCCTAAATATAGTGACAGGATAATTCATCTTATATCTCTATTAATAGGTGAGCATCACTTACGCAAATACACATTTGTATAGGCCACTCCCCTGTGACATATGACTTGTATATATACTTTACCAGATTAGTGGATAATCTGAATTATGCTTGTTGTATATTAAACATGACTGTTGCCATTTTCAAGCGATGTATTTTAAAATGACATAATGGTATTTACCATTTGACTAGCCTGCTCAAAAAACCATAAGCATGAATTATAACAGGACATGTTAAGTGCCAAAAATTAGAGCCATATTTATGCCTTAGGCCCAGATCCTGCAAAGCATTACATAGGTACTTAATTTTACAGACATGCTTGAAGTTAAAGTTAATCACATGTGTAAGACTTTTCAGGAGTAAGGCCTTAAATTGTCTGCATTATTCTTACATGAAATTAATATGGGTATTTATAATGAATTCCAAAACAAGGCCTCCATGAACATTTTACAAAATAATCTATTCATAAATATTTTTGCCCATATTGTTAAAAGTGCATGTGTGTGAGTATACTTGTTTGTTTTACAGGGAAAATTTACATGAAAATATACTCATTTCTGGTTTCTTAAGAATTCACCATGTCTCTGTATATTATATGCCATGCCAGGGACTAAGTCCCATCCTCAGTTACACCCATATAGCTCCATTAAAGTTAACTATCCCACTGAAGTTGATAAGGTTGTGTGCGTATTGAATTTTACCCTTCCTATTTGTCTGACTGTGACATAACCACTTTCATAGCATCATTTGTGGCAGCACAGAGGATTAATGACTTTAAGAAGTAAGAGAAGATGGACTAAGTTCCTATTTTCATGCAAATGTACATACCTCAGAAATAATAAATTGAAGAGAAATGCAGAAAATGTCTCATACATAAACATTAAAATGGTTCTAAACAAAAAGTTGCATCTGTGGCATCTACAGATCTTTAATAGAAAATCTCTTTACTGCATATGTTACCTATAGTATATATTAATGCAGGAGCTAATCAGAGATGCTGTTGATTTGAAAACTCATTTTTGGCACAAACAATTTGTCAATACTTCTAACATTACCCTCACTTGCTGATCTTCCCACTTGAGTAATTGTTTTCCAATAATTACAATAATGATCCACCACCAGGCACCTATTCGTTAATCCTGCGTTTAGGTGAGAAGCATGGAGAAAGAAAATGACAGAGGCATTTGTATATACATTTCCTCAGGGCAATTACTTATTTGAACAGCTGCTTGTGAGGCACAAATCAACTTCAGAGCTGAGTTCAGTCTCGACGGTATGCATCTTGATTCCTATTTTCTTAGGGGTTTTTTCCAAATATGAGTTATGTATATTACCAACCTGTTTTCCCCACTGGTAATAATTTCTGTAAATTAAAGGTTGCTGCTGTATTTCAAACCTGCCAAAGGTCTCTCATTGGACTGGCCACTTCAAAAATGAATCAGGGTTTCAAATGTAAGCAATGAGTGCCAGATTTCGGTTGATGAAAGAATCTCAAAGTCATTTGTGTATCAGTATGCTATCCTCTGTTAGATTTCATGAGGAGAAAAGGTTTTGGTCTCTCTTTTTTATTTCACAGGGGGAAATGGTTTTGGTTTTTTTTTTTTATTATGTGTCAAAGCAGATTTTTAAAAACTTTAAAATACCTTGTATTGTTTCCTGGTACATCCTATTAAAAATGACAGAATACGTTAAAATATTCAAACTCTAAGATCCCAGAAGCTATTGCTGTGTATAAAATATTTAACACCATGGATTTTGGACCTAATTCTTGACTCTATTACACTGGCATAAAACCAACTTAAGTTTATTAAATCAATGGAGCTGTATGAACCTAAAACCTGTGTAAGGAAATGGAGAATCAGATGCTCTATGCCTTATCATGCTGCTTTTCAAAAAAAAAAAAAAAAAAAAGTGGGGGCATTATAAAATCAACCAACCAACCCAGAGAGAAATCTTGGCCCCATCGCAGTCAAATGGGAGATTTGCTATTGACTTCAGTGAAACCAGTATTTCACTCATGACTATTCCACCCAGTAGAACAATGTGATAGTGAGAGTGAGGTTGTATTATAAACATTATCTTATTACCAATGCAACCAACACTAGAGGGAACCTCCATACACATTATAGGGTACTAAATTAAATATCAACCCAAGAAAGGGACCTGGGCATCATTGTAGACAGCTCAATGGAGATCTCTGCTTCATATACAGCTATAGTCAAAAAAGCAAACAATAAGTATGGTTGCATAAGGAATGGGATGGTGAATATTACAGAAGATGCCTTTATAAGAAACAATGATGCAGCCCCAGCTGGAATAGTATGCACAACACTGGTCACCCCATCTCAAAAGGAGATTGCAGAACTAGAGGGGTTTCAGAGAAGAGTGACAAGAATGATCAGGTGCTTGGAAGAACTCATATGAAGAAAAGATTGAAAAGCTGGGGAAAGAAAGAATGATCCAGGGGCTAGGCTAGTAGCCTGGAAATCAGGATACCTGAGTTTAATTCCCTGGTCCACCACAGATTTCTTTCAGATTAGAGTCTCACAGTGGTCCCTTCTGACCGTCAGGTCTATGAATTTACCCTGGAGGAGTTATATTTGTTGAGAATTGGGCAAAGAGCTAAGCCACAGCTCCAGCACAGACCAGGATGCAAGAAATACTGAGAAAACTAATACTGGGGAGGGGAACTGAGGCAGTGAGTGACAGATGTACCATGTTTGACCAAAAGAGGGTGCTATGAGGTGATGATAAAAGTATATACAATAATGATTTTTTTTTGAGACTTTAGAAACCAGGAACTTAACAAGTTTCAAAGAGAGACTGGACATTTATATGGATACCAAGACTATCCAGAGTTACCACAATTTATGGTAACAAAAATATTGTGGAAATAATATTACATTTTTTGCTTCAGAGTTTAAGCCAATCTCTAACTATTAGACATCAGGATGTGGCCTACCCATGGATCCAGAGATGACCCGTCCCTGCTGATAGTGGGGGTAGGGGGGCAGAATGAGGGCAGTGGCTTCAGCAGATGTTACTGAGCATGCTCAGTACTAGCCAAGGAGTAACTGGAGGGGGGGGCACATGACCCTGTGTGCCCCTTCCCCACATGGTGTCTCTGTATGGTTCAACATAATAATTTAGCCCCTACCCCTGCAAGTTTCTCCATGTAGGCAGACCCCTCTACCCATGAAGAACTGATAGCAGGGTCAGCACCTTAGATCCCAGTAGGTGTAACAATTTCAGTACAGCACAAATAGAATGTTATATTTTATGTACTATTCGCTAGTTTTGCTTTTTGTTTCTTTTTTTAAAAAATGCATATCTTTTAAAAATGCAATTATATCAAATACACACACACACACACACCACTTGACATGTGAAATTCTGGTTTCCTACATAAATTGTGTAATTTTGTCAAATGGTGCATTTACAGAAGCTTGTTTAAGGTAAGTAATACCATTAATTTGTGAAGATAAAGTATATCATTTTGTAAATACATTCCAATTTTTGATGTAACTGCCAGGTACAAATAGGCCCAATGTAACTTCTGTATGGAGAATTTATCATAATAACAGTTTGTAATTTATCGTAATAACAGTTTGTAATTTATCCCCCCATCACCACCTTTCTCTTCAGCTGCCATTTTACTTTCCTCCTCTGGCTGGTTTCTGCCTACTTTGATTCATTTAAAAGTTTTTCCTTGCTTTTTTTCTGCTGATTTGGGCTACTGTGAAGTCATCATTTTTCCATTTCTGTGTTAAACCCTCTTCGGAGTCACCATGCCCCACTTCAGTCACCTTCTTGATTCTTTTAAATTGTCTCCAGATTTTCTGCAATAGTGTTGGCTTAAAATTAGGCACGTATTTAAGTGCCTTGATGAATTGGAGCCTTGGAGTAGTTTTCTTTAACCAGCCACACATTCTGCTCTCATTTTCCTGAGATCATCAATGAAATTTTCTTCTTATGGAGGGAACATCCCCAGCATCCATTCTGCACTTGCTTCTCTTGTAAAACTTAGATGAAGAAGTCATTAACTTGCTGCCAATGGTCTATTCCTCGTTGCCATTCAGCCTTTCCCCAGAAATCATGGGTAAAATCCTGTCAAGCTGTACAGCCCATGAATCCCTGCGCCAAAAGCTGGAACCTGACCATACCCACCCAGCCCTCCAACAGTTATAAATGTAATATTGAACAACAAGGAAATACTTCACTTCTTCTATAGAGACAACGGAAAACAATAACTGTTGTGCAATCAATCAAATTATGTTAAAAAATCCTACTGCTACTCAGTCTCTATGGGGCCTTCATCCAAGGGTTTCTACGTGCATCACATACACTGAACCCACTATACCCCCACTGATGCTGTTGTGCTTGGTTAACTCCGTGGTCTATCTCATTAATGCCACCTCTCCTCCACTTTCGATTTTTCTTCCTTTCCCCACCATTCAGACTGCCCCAATGAACTCCAGACTTGTCTGTTACCCCAGCAACTGCTTCCTCCACTCCCGCACTGATTTCTGGGTATCCATTTATCCTCTCTTCCTTCACCTCTGCCATCTTCCTTCATAAGCATTTTTATTTTGTTTCCTTAACTGGCCCGTGTAATCCTCATTCCCTTGCTTCTCTAGCTTGCTGTCTCCTTCAAAACCCCCACGTACGCTAGGGTGCAGTTCAATAATCAAGGGAGCAGACTTCCTGCCATCTGTGTTCCCAGTGATACCACTTTCACTGGGTTCAGAGCCCTCCTGAGGGGAAGGAGGAAGAAACAACAATGGCCCTTTTGAAAAGTGTCACTGAATGTCTGAGTGAGCAGGCTTAGTAGTTCCAGTTGCTTCAGCCATTCTTCATTCACCAGTTTTGTTCCTTGATTTGTCACATGCATTCACTCCTCTCTACCTTCCTCCAGGAGCACATTCTGTACCTGCCATGAGCAACCACAGTGGTGAGGACAATTTAAGTGTAGACAGGGCCAAACCATGTTTAGCTTTGCCTCCAGGTAGACTTGTTCCAAGTAAGGCTCAGCCACGTTTTCTGAAAAAGATGCCAAACATGGCTTGGTTCTGTCTACATGTGCAATTAAACCATTTCAGCACAAGTTCAGCTTCACTCTGTCAACAAGGCTCGAGAGAACGGATATGCTGAACACAGATATTAAGGCAGTGGTTCCTATAGCAACAGTATCCAGGTGAAACCTCGCAGAACAGCTCCACCCCCCTCCTCATGTTTCTTTTTCTTTTCAGTGTTTTGCATGGCAGGGGGTAAGCCAAGGGGATGCTTACTGGCCAATTATTCACTAACCTTAGGTTACTCACGCATAATGCATGTCAGGTGCTTTCACTGCAAAGGAGATAGCTTGAATGTTGTATGCCCCATGCCTTTACTGCAGAAATCAATTGTGTATTTACCTGTAAGTCAGGTAACAGTGACTGCATGTCAATGTTCAACAAATACAGACTCAGGAAATGTCACTTTTTTATTGTTATATTCAACCGACTTTTTAAAATTAATACAGAAAATGCTTGCTTCAGTTATATTATTTCTATTGTAATAGTCAGGCACAAGTGGACTTGACTCAAACAGCTTTCCAACAGAAATTTCTGCCTCCTCCCACAAAGTATGGCAAAATAATAATAGGGTGATAGAAAGCTAAGTAAGAGTCTTTAAAGATCAAGGAAGGAAACTCTTAAGAACAAATTCAGTGCAGGGATTGAGAATGAAGAATGACAGAGAGATCTAAACTGGAGGAGTTGGTGTCTGTTCCCTATCAGTTTAACATTCTCCAGTGTTACTGTGGTCAATGTAGTGGCTGTATTGCATGCACTGATGACTGCACCAGGTCTTTTCTCAACTACAACCACAGAGCATATAAGAACCTGTAAAAGATCATGTGCTCACTTAGTGAGAAGTCCATGAGCCACACAATCTCTGAATATCCTTGAGATATAACTAAGGACAGGAAAACCCTGTTGAACCCCAGGCAGTAGGAACTTCTGGGACCAAAGCAGGGTGGTTTGGTAGCGAGGTTCATAGCTGAGAGCTGTATTAGGGTCCAAGCCAGCTCCTGTTTAAGTCAATAGAAAGATTCCCACTGATTTCAGTGGGAGCTTGTTCACATCCCAAATCATCATGCATTCGGTGACTGAGGGCTAGTTTGCACTTGAAACATTACAGCGGCACAGCAGCAGCACTTCAGTGTAGACCCTCCTATAGCAATGGGAGTGGTTCTTCTGTCACTGTATTTAATCCACCTCCCCATGAGGCAATAGCTAGGTGAACAGGTAGAATTCGGCACATTACTCAGGTGTGGATTTTTCATACCCCTCAACGATGTAGCTGGAGTCAACTTAACTTTTGACTGGCCTGAGTTTCAAACTAAAGTGACTGAACTCCCAGAGTCCTGTCCTAGCATTCAATGGAATTGTTGTAAAACCTGGGATGGATTCTCTAAATAAAGGCAATGTATTGTTGCCCCTCTTGTTCCAGATGGTTTATCAGTACCTTGGGCCTTGCTGGGGTGTTTCAGTTAGAAACAGAAACTGTCCATAGAAGTCAAGTATTTTTGATTTTGTTTATCTACAGAAAATTTACACTAAGTCCTGTTTCCCTGAACTTAGTAGAAATTAAAAATCAGGCAGTTTCCTTCTTCAGAAATCTAAGACTGCCTTTGCAGTCCTCGGTCCTGGAGCCGGTTTTATTCAACATCTTCATTAATGATCTGGAAGAGGGAGTAGATTGCACCCTCAGCAAGTTTGCAGATGACACTAAACTAGGGGGAGTGGTAGATACCCTGGAAGGAAGGGATAGGATGCAGAAGGACCTAAACAAATTGGAGGATTGGGCCAAAAGAAATCTGATGAGGTTCAACAAGGACAAGTGCAGAATCCTGCACTTAGGATGGAAGAATCCCATGCACAGCTACAGACCGGGGACTGACGAGCTAGGCAGCAGTTCTGCAGAAAAGGATCTGGGCGTTTCAGTGGATAAGAAGCTGGATATGAGGCAGCAGTGTGCCCAGGTTCCAAGAAGGCTAATGGCATATTGGGCTGCATTAGTAAGAGCATTGCCAGCAGATTGCGGGAAGTGATTTTCCCCTCTATTCAGCACTGGTGAGGCCGCATTTGGAGTATTGTGTCGAGTTTTGGGCCCCCCACTACAAAAAGGATGTGGACAAGTTGGAGAGAGTCCAGCGGAGGGCAACAAAAATGATAAGGGGCCTGGAGCACAAGACTTATGAGGAGAGGCTGAAAGAACTCGGCCTGTTTAGTCTGCAGAAGAGAAGAATGAGGGGGGATTTGATAGCAGCCTTTAACTACCTGAAATGGGGTTCCAGGGAGGATGGAGCTAGGCTGTTCTCAGTGGTGGCAGATGACGGAGCAATGGTCTCAAGTTGCAGTGGGGGAGGTCTAGGTTGGACATTAGGAAAAGATTTTCACTAGGAGGGTGGTGAAGCACTGGAATGGGTTACCTAGGGAGGTGGTGGCATCTCCATCCTTAGAGGTTTTCAAGCTGCGGCTTGACAAAACCCTCGCCAGGATGATTTAGCTGAGGTTAGTCCTGCTTTGAGCAGGGGGTTGGACTAGATGACCACCTGAGGTCCCTTCCAACTCTAATATTCTATGATTTCGTGACATCCTTTTGCAACAGCCATTCTTGCATTCATGGAGTGATTTTTACTCTTCACTTAGATGACTGCAGAAAAAACTCATAGTATTAATGAAGGAAATTACTATGTATTTAAAAAAAATCTGAAAATATTTCTCAGTCTCTGTTGATCTGAATTGTGCAATTGCATAAGCCATGGAAGCTGCTGTCTTAATGATAATTACAACATGTAACAAATTTCTTGAAATGCACCAGGACTGGACGGTCAGAGTCAGAGACACAAGTGGCAGCAACAGAAGAGGAAAACCAGGAGATTTCCCACAGTTCTTTTTAGGTCAGTTCTGTGTGATGTTTCTTGTTAACTTTTTTCAGTGTTTAAAAAACAAAACAAAACCCTAGAATAAATGAAGCAGAATGTCTCTGAAGAGCTCTATCCACCTCCTGAAGTTTGTGCATCTCTGCTTGCAGTGCTGATCTCTCCATTTGGATTCATTTTACCAGGCCACTAACATAGCTGGTTCCTGCTACATATTTAATATTTTTACAGAGGGCATTTAAAGGAACCAGTTCTTTGTGATTTCATCCTGTTTTATATTAGATCAAGTGTCTGGAAATTATTTGATATTTCCTTCCAATTTTCATTTGATCACTCTCACCCAGCAATGGAGACATTCTTGCTGACACCGGTGTACCCGTCAGCATGACAAATTACACAAGAGCTGTCCTTGTTGGTATTTTTAGGAGTCAGTAAATACCAAGAACTCCTAATATCAATTCCAGGAGCCCATAACCAAGAGTGAGAAGCAGCATCCTGGAATAGCATGAAAATGACATGGTGGCAGGGAGATGGAGTGGGAACTCAAATTTGTCTGGCATAACCACTGTATATCCCTAAAGCCTGATGACGTTTATGTCAGCTAAATGTACTGCTGCCACTCTGCCACCAGGAGAGATCCATGCAATCTTTACCTCCTGTGTGATTCACATAGTGAAAGGTTTCTGTGTAATAGAGATTGGAAACTCTCCACTTTCGGTTGTCAGAATAAGTGACTTGAGAAGATAGAGCAACAAGGGCAGTGTTTTCCTCTAGGGAGTTCCCAACCGCATTACATATTGGTTAACACAGGAAATATAGTACATTATAGTATATCTTTGGTAAGAAATGCAGTACTCATATTCTGAGATTTGCCCAGCCTTACTGGAGTTGTGAGTATCCTCTCACTACATCCCTAGTTAGAGGTAACGCAGATGATTGACTGCCATTCCTTGTTCTCCTCCTTATACCCATGGCTTTTCTCTTACCTCTATCCCATCAAACTCCATACACCATGTCTAGGATGGTATCTTGAAAGCCTCACTTTAGGGTTATCACCTTTCCAGTGATTTTGCTCTCTAGGAAAAAAAAAGTTAAGAGATTGCACCACTTTCTTTTCTATTTATGTGGGGATGGTCAAGGAAGAACAAGAGATGAAAAGATAAAGGAGTGCATTTCAGAAATGGGATGAGGAAAATGCCAGAAGAGGTGCACTTTCTTGTTTGAATTAAGCAAGCAAAGTAAGCAAATATGAATTAGAAATAGAGATGGACCAATTTGTCGTTTATACTAAGGCTCCTTTTTTCCACCTTGGCAGTGTAAAGGGGCAATAAAATGGAAGCAGATTACATAGTGCAAATGAAAGTTTTGTCCATTTAATTTAAAAATGGACATTTATTACTTCCCTCCTCCTCACCAACATGCAATTGTTTGACAATTAAATAATGCATAGAAGTGTGCAAAAAACAAAAAACAAATATTTTCAGAATTTCCAAATTTATGCATTTTATTCCAAATATTCATAAAATACCCAAAAACAAAAACAATACAAAACAAAAAACAAACAAACCTGCGAGTGCTACTATGTCCATAAATAAATTCCACACTATATTACAGTGGCTGTCAAATAACCTTATGTCACTGAGAAGGAATAATTTAAACCTTTAATAAAATATACAATACTTGATTCACATTTATCATGCACAATAAATACATGTGAATGGGAAGAGGTATCCCCATTCAGCTACAAAGAAGGTTGCTGAGCCCCAAAGAATATGTTCATGAAGTTGCAAGTGATTAGAATCAACCCATACCCTTTCCAGGCTTCTCTACACTCGCTGTTGATTCAGGAACTGAATGAGGTCATCAGCGCTGAGATATACATTGTCATTTTGACGCTTGGAAGTGGTGAGAGAGGAACTTTACCTTTAATACATCCTAACTAGTGCTAGGTGAAAGTTTTTGGACAAAAAACTTTTTTGGTTGAAAATTGCAGATTTGGGTCAACTGAAATATTTCATGAATTTGTGTCAAATTTGCTGAATTGATTTGGTAAAAAACAAAAACAAAAAAACAAACAAACCCCCCCAGAAAATTCTGGGAAAATTCTGGGAAAAAAACTGACTTTTCAGTTGGAAATGACTCTTTTGGATTTTTTTTTAAAAATTGGAGTAAAAGATAAAAAGCTTCCCCACAAATCCAAGAAAACATTTCCTTCTGAGTTGAATAAAATATTTTGTTCCACCCAAAATGTTTTTCTTCAAATCTTTCAGTGTGCTGAAAAATTCAGAAAGGTCTCAATTTTGGGGTTGACCTGAAAATTCTCTTTGGATTTTTCAGTTTGAACTGAAAAAAACAAAACAAAAAACTTATTTGCACAGCTCTAATCCTAACATTTTCTAATTCTGGTTGAATTAATGGTTGGATGCAAACTCTTCCTTGACTATTAGGAGCTGATTATTGGGATTTTTCAAAAGAGCCTAAGTGATTTAGGAGCACAAGTCCCACTGACGTTTAAGTCATGATTTCGGTCATGACATACATAGACTAGATTCACAATAAGGTCTCAGATTCCACATCGGACTCAAAGTCACTGTTCTCTAAGCATTCTTATTATGCCTGTTATTTGATTGATTAGTTCTACCATGGTATAAATACAATCTTGTACAAAGTAACATGACTATATATTTTTCATCTCCCATGTGTCTTTTAACATAGTTTGCTCTGTAGTTTTCCCTGTTTAAGTCTCTTCCCACAGATTTACCTGCATGGAATTGGAGATTTTTCTCTGCAGCACACACTTGCAAATACCTCTGAAGAGAAACTAGGAAAGGCTGAGACTAAAAAAAGAGCTGACAAGAGACCAGCATTTAATCAGAAATAGAGGAGTCAAAATTCTGTTTGATTTTCCTCCCCACTGGAGAAAACTGTATTGGCCCTGACTTTAAAAGAATGATTTCCATTCTGGCATAGTTCAGATCCTTGTCAGTTTCATAGCATAAGGTGTAACTAATGGGGAGTTATGTCTAATGGTCCATGTAACCTGGACAATTTGCACCTTTGATGCAAATTGATGCAAGGAATTAGCATGATGGTTCTTCGGAGAAAATGTTCATTCCATAACACAGGTACAAGCATTATAGAAGATTGAGGGGCACATATATACCATTGTCATTTAAAGGAACTGATTTTTCTGTCCACCAAAAAAACAAAAACAAAAAATCCCAAACAAAATAGCCTTTGCAAATGTAAAACAACTGTTCCTAAGATCTTCCCTTCTTTCTCTTAGCAGTGGTTACAGTATTACTCAGTTGTGATTAAAAAACTAGTAGATAAAATAAAAAGTAGTTGAAATCTCATCCCAGATTTAAGATTCAAGAACATGTGGTTGCCTTTTTTTTTTTATTTTTCATTTGCATTTCTGTATTCCCTGTGGCACACGAAGAGGTGCCAAAATATCATGAGAAACTGTTAAAAAAAAAAGTTTTTCCAGCCCAGAGAGTAGCAGGAAGTGCTGGAAATCTTGCAAGAAAAACTGTTCTCATGAGATTTACAGCCCAACATCACTTCTTATTTACAAACAAGAATCCCCTATTCCAAGGTTTGTCTGCCCTCTGTTGTAGTACAATGATCATGCCTTCATTGTTAGTTTTCCTGGCTGGAACTCATTAGCCACTTTGCATCAGTGTTTAAAGAGTCAGCTTCATAATTTTTATTATTCTCCAAACATTAATTCTACCTAGATCAAATACAAATTATTGATAAATCAATACCAATTTGTCACAGTACTTTTTTATTAACAGTAAAATGGATCTGTTTAATTCCTAACACTTTGCAGGACTTGATGACACCTTAGTCCCCCTTAAGAAATTTTTAAGCAGAGCTGTATTGAAGCATGAAATGTGTTCAGAGGTTTCAGATTTTTAACATGTTGCTATGTCAGATATAGCCAGCATCAGTTCAATGTACTACAGTTTAATAGTCTAATTATTGAAAAGGAATAATACATTGGAAGATTACTGTCCACCTGTAGTTGTAATTATTGTTTATTATTTGTATTGCAATAATGCCTAGGAGCGTTATTCAAGGACCAGAAACATACAAACACAGATAAATAAGACAGTCCCTGCCCCAAGGAGTTTACAATCTACTGTGGCATGCCCTTGTGCCTGGCTCTAGGGATCAGCTCTCATCTGGTCTTGCCTAGTGCCCTCTTCCATTCACCCAATGGGCCATCTTGCTCTCCAGGACTCTGGTTGTTCTCTCTTCCTGACTTAGCCCTTGAGCCAGGTTATGCTATAGTTTTCCCTTTCCAGGGTAGGAGAGTCCCACAGGACGATTTGCCTCCATGCCTCCTCAGGCAGTCTTCTGTAATTCTGCCACTTTTCCAGTGGCTGGTAGGGGAACCCAGGTCCACCATCTGCTCCAGGTTGCAGCCCAGGAACTCTATCAGCAGCAGCCAAGGACTACACACTCTCAACCCTCACTACTCTTTTGCTGGGCTTCTTATAGTCTGCCTTCCACAGGCTGTCTTCCTATAACACCTCTGGGTTAAACACTTCTATGAGGCGAAGGGTCCCAGTGTGTTTGTCCCCTCCTTGGTTTCTTCCTCTCTGTACCCAGAAAGCAACAGCAGATTCTATCCCTCACCACTTCCTGGCTTTATACACACCCAGCCTGCTCCAGCCCACCTGGGCATCTTCTTAAATTAGTATTTATCAGTCAAGCCTGACTCTCCCCAAGGTGCAGCCTATAAGGTTAATTGTCCCCTTGTGAGCCATCTTGACCCCTTAATACTAATGTTATTATTAACTACTTTATTGAAGTATATCCTGAAGACCCCCACCAATATTGGGACTCCACTGTACTAGGCATACATATTTGTACCCTTCTCTTTCCCCCTATTATTCCGCTCAAAAGTTGTGGAAGTCAAAATTTCTTTTATAAAAACACTATCTATACAAGAGCACACCAGGACTCAACCTCCATTTATGAGGGTAAAGAACAGTCCTACAATATAATATACATATATTGTACAAAACACGTGAGGTAAACATTTATGCATGTTGCAAGGTAATTGGCCCCTTTTGTTGAAAACTTTGATGTGACAGAAAACCCAGACTAATGCAGATAGTACTGGTCCTGGAATTTTGTATGTCTTACTATAGCTTTTTTATTTTAAATTACATGCAAAGAGAACACATGGAATCACAGCTGTTATTGCAAACCTGCTTAGAACAAGATATTTTATTCTGTCAAAGGAACTTAAATACTTTCCTCCCCAATTATTGCAAATTAAAAGAAACAGAAAATACTCTTCTATCAACTGACATCATATTCCATGACTCTTACAAAGTCATTCTGGTATGCTTTTCAATAAATAATAATAGTAATTATGTGCATTATAAAGATGCCTCTAAATCTACACGAAGCACCTGCAATTTGTACCTAAACTGAATTTGAAATGGTTGATAAGTATAGCACAAGGCACATATTTCACCATTCTTCTCCCAAAATAGAAAAGCTGTTTCGTTCTTTGTAAAACATGCTAAATGAAGTTTGCTTCTTCCCACAGATAGATATTTTTTCTTAGTTTTGCGCAGCTGAAATGTTTGAAAATTGCATGAGCAGAACAATTTTTGGCACTTCAGCTGGGAGCACAAAATGTTAGCAAATCATTCTGAAAGGATCTTAAGTGTAACATTGGAATAATATTCTGTGTGACAGCGGATGCATCTTCATTTTACCTTATTTACATATTCACAGAAAAAAATGTGTAGTAGTTACTGTCTAAAGGGGTCTATTTAGGAAGAAATTGCATACACAATTTTTGAATGCATTAGTGGGGGAGCATATTCTAAGCACAATTCATAAAGAGCATGATATCACTTTAACTCAACAGCTTGCAGGAGAATGTGGAAGAGATTAAGGCAAATGCAAATGGCTGAAATGGGGAAATGGAAAGATGCTTAGGTCTTTATCGGGGACTTTGAGCCCTTCCTGTCTCCAGTAAAACAGAAAAACATCTATCATGTATTGGTTTGCTTAATCTCTGAAGTAGTACACATGGCATTTATAAAGGTACAGTAACTACTCTGATTAGTGAATGCAAAGCATACTAGATTTTTAACACGCCATCCATCCATCTCCTTCTACCACTCCCCTACCTACATGATATCTGAAGCCCTTAAGCCTCTACATGAGTTACAGTTGCCTTGATCCGGTAACTTATACAGCTAATGGACTGGTATTTTAATTACCTATTTTTTTATTCTCAATTGTATTTTCATCCTGTTCCGTTGCCCGGCATCTTACTTTGTTGCTTTTGGAATTCTGCACATTACTGAGTACAACTGAGAGATGGCCATCTACCATGTTGATAAATCACACACAGATTCATCAACAATGTAAATAGCAGCCTTTTGGCCTGATTCTGCTGTCTCATATACCATTAGTATATCAATAATGTCAAAAGCGTTACTCAAGAATTAAAGCAAGATAAATGAGAACAGGATCAGATACATTAAGTCCAGGAATAATTTTGATAGAGTCACATGACAATACAGAGATTGTTTTTCATTAGCTGTTACATAAAACTCTACAAAAGGTTTTAGCAACTGTAATTTTTAGTAGTACCAAGTGGTTATCAATGTATGGTACTTTTTGTTTCCATCAGACAGAGGCCACAGTTCTACAGATTTTGCTTACATGATTCATCCTGTTGCTTGAAGAATTAGGCCCATAAATTATAATAAATGATTTCCCTTTTGGAAGGATTTCATCCTTTCCCTCTAGAACTGCTCTTTGTAAGATTACTGTAACAGTAAATATATTTCAGGGTCCTGATTAAAATCACAGATGTTAACTCTGTTGGTTAGAAAAAGGTTATTGCTTAAACCAATTCCCAGGTGCTGTCTGTGAAGACTATATTAAAATCCTGAGCATCAAAAACAATGATTTTGTTTCGGCTTTGGAGAAAAAAAGACATTTGAGTCTGAGTTAAAGGATACTGCTTGGAAAAACTAGGGTCTCTGCTCATATAGAGCAACATCTGTGATAAGCAGAGCTGAAAGGGAAGCTTTAACTTCTAAGGCTGATGGGGACTGAAATGATGAAAGGATTTTTTTAAATGTGAAAAGATGGATCAAGAGTTTCACTAGAGCCTGAGCCTAAGAGAAGGTTGATAATTGCCTTTGCTCTGAAGCTGGGAGAGTTCGGCATGGAGCAGGTGTGCGTCACATCGTGGACATTTTACAGGATTCCGTTTTTAATTTTCTTTCATTTCCTCTAGTCTAAGATGCCAGTCCCTTGAATGTTTCTATTTTGTTTTTATTCTGAAAAAATAGGACAGAGAAATAAAGTTAAGCTCTAAAACTTGTCTGATCTAAATACCTGGTCAAATGATTTTGTCCCAATAGTGTTTAAATCTTGTCTAAGTAAATAGTTTTAGAGCCTGATCCATGCGAATGCTAGAGCATGACAATGAAATTACTCACATGTAAATAAAATTACTCATGTGTGTTTGCAGGCTCAAACCTTTCATATGCTATTTTTAAGCCCAACTGTCCTTTGATTTGTTAAATTTAAATGACTGCATTTAAATCCCTATTGAAATGAAAACAGAAAGAAATATGAAGAATGGACCTTCCTGCTGAAACTGAAAGAATCAAGGAATTTATCAAATTTTAACAGACATAGCTATCATATACACATATTAAAATTATTATAATAATATGGGGCCATAGTGGAGCAATCTAACTTAGGTGTTTCTGTAGCATTCATCACTGTAGCATTTAGCCACGTATCACTAGAAGGAATGACAAATAAATTCAAAATGAGGGAATCTCACTATTGCCGAGGGGCTGAGACAGGGCAAGCCTGCTCCTCTGATGTAATCTTTCTATACACAAACATCTGCCTGGAAATGTTTCAAAGCAACATAGGGCATGACCAACATTGCGCTGATCTTGATCTGTCAAGCACAAACACAGCAACTTCTTTCTATAGCGCTTGTAAGAAAGACAAAATAGTGGAGCACCGGGTCTGTAACAGGCCTCAGTGAATGAAGAGTAGAAGTGATCATAATAGTATATATAGTCCACAACTGGTAGCCAAATTCAGGAATTCCTTTTGACCTCTTTTGTGGGGGAGTTTCAGCTGGCTTGTAATCCACAAAGGTGAGGATTGAATTGGTAATTTTGGGTTTCAGGAAAGCTAAACAACAAAGTCACAATGTCTTGGTATTGCACAGAGAGAAGGAAGTAAAGCTGCATAAAAGAAGCTTCCTGCTGAAAATTCTTCAGCAGCACCAAGTGCAGTTCATTAATTGATGGCCAGGCTGATGTTAAAGACATGCAACTCTTCTGTGGGGGGTGCCCTGTGTTAGCAATGGCAGCACACCTCTTTGTGTGCTCTGAATGGATCTCTGCTGCGAGGTCTGAGTGGCCACTGACTTCCTTTGTAGAGGGGGCAGCTCTGGGCAGGACAGCCATCCACCACCACTCAGCAGCCACATGCTGACAACGTCATTCTGTCCTACAAGGGACTCCAGGGGGGAAACGCCATCCTTCTATTGTAGAAAGTATGAAATGCTTTTAGCAAGGGATGGCCACCCTTCATGCTTTCCAAGAGAGGAAACGAACCTCCAATCAATTATGACACTTGATTAGGCTACTTAACTTGCTGGATCTCCAGCAAAATTAGTCGTGCCACCTCTCCCATACTGTGTGTGGGAGTCAATGGCCCTTACAGTAATGTAGCTGTGTGCACCTCCTGTTCTATGAGTTAATTTCATTGCTGTTATTCAACTTCCATCTCATTCTTAGAAATCACTGGCTAGCTATCCTGTAACTTTGCAGTGAGAATCCTATTTGAACATAGCTTGAGTCAATTCATGCTTATTTTTACCCAGGCCATTTGCTCGAAGCACTGATAAACATTGCAGTTAAAAGTAACTATCACATACTGCCTTGCATTATTATAACAATTGCTTTGCTCTCACCATGATCCAACACCTGGAAGTTGAAACTAGACAAATTCAGACTGGAAATAGGGCAGCAGTTTTTAGCAGTGAAGTAATTAGCGATTGCAACGACTTTCCAAGGTTCATGGTGGATTCTCCACCACTTGACACTTTTCAAATCAAGATTGGATGTTTTTGTAAAGGATGTGCTTTAGGAATTATTTTGGGGTGTCCTATGGTCTGTTTTATACAGGATGTCAGATGATCACAATGGTCCCTTCTGGCCTTAGAATCTATGAATATTGCACACTTGATTTCATATTAAAAGGAAACAAAAGTTCAAAGCTACTACAGCTATTGGCCAGTACAAGAAATCAGTGTCATCTGGTAACAGGAAGGATCATTTCAACAATAGACACTCACATAGGGATTTCTAATTATTGTTAATAGCATATAACGCATTTTCCCCTATTTTTTACTCCTATCGTTTTTCACTGTTAGTAGGAATATTAAAAATAATTTTAAAATATTTAAAATGACACCACAACATATTGATACTTTGAATGCACTGTATTCTAATTTCTCTCCTCCGTTGGCCTTCTCCCTACAACATACATCCCCTCAGCTCAGCTGTGGCAGCTGAAAAAAAACCTCCTCCCCACTCCCTCTCCAAGGCAGAGCCCTCAAGCAGACTTTATTCTCTGCTACCTTGTGCTCTTAATTCCAAGCCGCATCGCTCCTGCCCCTGAGTCTTTGCTGCTGCTCTCAGCCACCTGCCCCTGTTGCTCCCTGGGTCAAGGGAAGGAGTGGAGTTCAGCAATAGATAGGCAGTGGGGGCACATCAAGAGACTAGGCCAGGGAAAGAGGAGATAAGGGCTAGACAGAGCTAGTCAGGATTTACTGTGAGCAGGAATTGTAACCTGGACCTAACACCAGCAGCTTCAAATCATCCCTCCTAGTAATCCTAGAGCTCCATAGCAACCTCAGACCAGCACAGGGAAACAGTCTGTCCCCAAGTGACTACTACTTGGTAGCTGGCCAGTTTCCTGAGGGTTCATTTTTTCAAACACACGCACACTTATAGAAAGGGTGACACAAACTGTTACTGCGTTATCTTGTAGTCATTGAAGTAGCCCAACTGTATCCCTTTGGGTCCCTCAGTGAAATGCAACATTGACAAATCATCATGAGCCACAGGACTGGCCCCTACCCTCAGTTACACAGCTGTGACTGATGGTAGCAATTGGCTTATGGTCTTTAAAATGTCAAAGCCTTCAGGAAATATACAGTAATAATTCCAGAATCAATACTAAGAGTCTTTTTTAACCTACTGTGTTTTCTTAACACCACATGCTGCAAAAGTGGAGAGAAAAAAAACTGTCTACAATCACATCTACTAAATCCCCTGATTCAGGTGTATTGACAGATGGCAGAGAGGAAAATAGAGCATACAAAAGCCAGGTAAACCAAGGGAGGTGTAATAAAATACAAAACCATCTGGGGCTAGTCCCAGTGCGATATACTGTTTGTATTTAGGTTGAACCTTTTGTACAATTTGTCTGACAGGTGAAAGACAGCATTGCCCATCTGAAGCAGAGTCTTTGGGCAAAGCAAAGCATAGAGTGAAGTATCTTTTGTGCAAACTACAAACTCCAGCTAGGCAAGTATCCAGTAAATGAAAATAGTAAAAATAATAGCGCAGTAAATTAGTCATGCTTCACAAGGCCATGCCCAGATAAGCTGAATGAGAGGCTCTGATACTGTGGATCACATAAAAGGGGCCGCCCATTAAAGGGCTGAGGAGCTGTTGAGTGCCAGGGTGAGGGTGCTCGTGCTCAGCACCTTGCAGAATCAGGACGTCCTTGATTCAGTGCTAGTTAACACACTCCCTTGCTCCCTGGTGACTGATTCCAAGCACACATTACTTTTGCACCTGTGTCATTCCAGTAACTTCATTTGAATTTTTGAATTACTCCTGATTTACACTAGCATAAGTGAGATCAGAATTATGCACCCAGATTGCTACTTTCACATTGTTTCCAGTTCCAGGAGAAATCCTCCCTCTCTTACTCACACTTTCTTTGTAGTGAAACATTGCCATGACATTCCAACTCTAGACTAGTAATGATTTGGTTAATACACTTGCATTTTATAGTTTTTAACATGCTTTCAGTATGTATTTGTGTGTGTCAGAGAGAGACTGTTTTCTTGAGATTGAATGGGAGCGCTCCAGCGTTGAAAGTGTAATCTTGAGATTAAGAGCCAGGCTCACACACTCTGGAAGTTGTAAAAGACCCATATTCCTCTGTGAATTGGGCACAGTGAGGAACACATAATACACACTGACCTGTTGATTACACAAGCACGTAGACCTCATACTCTTTAGAGTCAGGGACAATCTCTTGTTGACTTCAAGGGTATAGGAATGGACTCATAACATCCTGTGGAAGCTCCAATTGGTACAGCATGTAGCTACCGGCCTTCTCCATGGCTCAGGCCACCAGGAGCATATTAGTCCCTCAACAGGCTCCCAGTGAGTTCCCAATGATCACTTAAGCCCAATGACTGCTGCTGTTTTTTCCATCTCATGTTTTTCAAACCTCTCATTTTACGTTCTCTACAATTATATTTTCATTTTATGTCAAAACCCAATTTAACATATGACTGCTTATGACTCCCCCCTCAACACCAAAAATATATAGTAGATTTATTTTCAGGAGTTAAAGCTGCTAAATTCAAGCACATCAACTTTGTCTTCATTAGTGTTGGTCAGTTTCACCAATCACTTGAAGAATTGCTAAGAGCAATCAGTGTTGATGATTAACAGCACTCAACATAGAGCTGATGCTGAAGTACCTCAGCTGATAAGGGTTCAGAGACCATCACAAGTATAAGTCACCTGTTGACAACCTGGTGACAGAGATCCTTCCACAAATCTTCCAAGGCAAGAATTGCATCTTTCCCCCCCATTCCCCACCGAGAAGGGGATAATTTTATTTACAGTAGACTAATCTATCAAGATTAGTTACAAAGACAAGGTGGATGAGGTAATATCTTTTATTGGAGCAACTTTCACAATCAGAAATTCACAATCAGATATTACCTCACCCACCTTGTCTCGCTAATATCTTGGGACAAACATGGTTACACCACCACTGCAAACAAGACTAATTATACATTTTTAAAGGTAAACTATCTAATTATATTTCTTTTTGGACCACATTCCCACCTACTGAGACTTGCAGTTATGCTGCAGAGACTCTTACCCACACAGCAAACCCTTTCATTTCCCCTCTTTGAGGTATTCTTCCCTTATGATGCTCAGCATGTTACTCCTCTTGTATAAGTGATGTCCCCGGAACTGAAAGAAGACTCTTCCTATTGTGAGGATAACAGTTGGGTGAAAGGGAGTACCTCTCCTAAATCATTTTGTACTCTCTGAACTCTTTCCAATTTGCCAACATCCTTTTTGAAATGCAAAGCATGTCTCTTGAACTGGAGCCATTACGTATTTGAAGAAACTCCATTCTTGAGCAGCCTCACCTATGGTCTTCTGCAGGTCAGGAAGTAGGGGTGTCATGCCACAGAACTGGCACTTCGCCCCTGCCAACAACCTGGATCCAGCAAGTGTTGTTCACAAAAGCTGAGGCAGCTTATAGTTATTCATGTCTTTTTTCATCCTGCCCCTTATACTCAGATGCCTCTGCCACCGCCTTTTTTTAAAATCTACCCTGAAGACCCATTTTTACACTAGTTTTTCACTTTTATGCATCCACCAATGACTGCTCCCTCTCTCGCACTTTATTCTTCATTTGTAATATAGCTGTCCCAATTAGATCCTCAAGGCAGGGACCAGATCTACCTGTGTTTGTAAAAAACACTATATATTGTGGTATATCAAGCCCCCTTCTGGGTTTCACCAACTGGCAACAGTCTCTTATGGCCAGGGGTCTGAGGTAATTCCACCCCAAGTTGGACAAGCCTTTTGGCTTTTTCCTTCCCCTTGGCACCTCTCTCACAGAGCGTTTGGGTGCAAGCCTTACTTCAGGCCTGAGGGGCGCCCTTCAACCCCACAGGAGAGGGCCAATAGTCCCAGTCTGTGTATGTGACCTAGGGAGGTACCCTGCTGTGGCTTCCTCCGGGGACTGCAGGGGTGGTGGTGGAGCCCTGGAGGCTCAGAGAACCACCAGCCCTTCCTGCAGGCTGGGGTCAGAGTCTCTCCTGCTCCGCTTCTCCAGAGAAAACGCTACTTCCAGTCCAGGGAATCCCTCCTCTAGCTGCCACAACCTCCTAGCAGCTCCTTTCTCTCATGTCCCCCCTGGTCTTTAGGGAAGGCAGGGTTTAAGTACACCTGGGGGTAGGCCCTCAATTGGGTCCAGGTGCCTGTAACCGACCTGCAGTAACCTCACCCCTGCCTGCAGGGAAAAGGGCTTTTAGCATTCTAGGGCTCACATACTGGCCCTGGTATACTCTTTTGTAGCCATATGGGCTGACTTTACCATATATCCACCCCTCCTCCCCCCAACCCAATAGGGTTGGGCTACTTGGGTCAAGCAACAGTGTTCGCATTGCCATATTTGGCCCCCATCCTATGTTGCACACTGAAGTGGAATGGCTGTAATGCCAAGAACCATCGCGTTACCCGTACGTTCCGGTCCTTGTTGCAGTGCATCTACTTCAGGGGGCGCGGTCTGTAACCAGGGTAAACTTCCGCCCAAGCAGGTAATACTGGAGTGTTTCCATGGCCCATTTCACCGCTAGGCACTCCCGCTCTACTACTGCATACCATTGTTCCCGGGACAGGAGTTTTCTGCTGAGGAATAAGACCGGGTGTTCTTCATACCCCAGCATCTGTGATAGTATAGCACCCAACCCGACCTCTGAGGCATCTGTCTGTAAGATGAACTCTTTCATAAAATCTGGGGCTATCAGTACGGGACTATGACAGAGACCAGTTTTCAAGTCCGTGAAGGCTTCCTCCACAGCACTAGACCACTTCACTATGTCGGGGTCATGACTTTTTGTCAGGTCTGTCAGGGGGTAGGCACAGGTGGCAAAGTGGGGGATGAACCTTCTGTAGTACCAAACTATCCCCAGGAACCCCCGAACCTGTTTTTTCCAGATTGGCTGGGGCCAGTTTTGTATTGCCTCTAGCTTGTTCACCATACCTCTCCCCACAACATACCCAAGGTACTTGGCTTCTGCCAATCCAACTGTGCATTTGGGAGGATCTGCAGTGAGGACTGCTTTCCTCAAGGTATTTAACACTGTCTCCACTCTTCCCAGGTGGGTATCCCAGTCTGGGCTGTGTATCACCACATCATTGAGGTAGGCGGCTGCATACTTAGCATGGGGGTGTAACAACCTCTCCATGAGCCGCTGGAAGGTGGCGGGGGCTCCGTACAGTCCAAAAGGGAGAACGGTATATTGGTAGAGTCCTTCTGGGGTAACAAAGGCAGTCTTCTCTTTGATGTCCTTGGCCAGAGGGATCTGCCAATACCCTTTGGTCAAGCCCAGGGTGGACAAAAACCTTCCTTTCCCCAAACGGTCAATCAGCTCATCGATCCGAGGTATCAGATAAGTGTCAAACCAGGACACCTCGTTTAGCTTCCGGAAGTCATTACAGAACTTGATGCTACCATCCCTTTTGGGCACCAGAACAATTGGACCGGACCACTGGCTGTGGGACTCTTCAATGACTCCCAGTTCCAGCATCCTCTGGACCTCAGCCTTCATTTCCTCCTTTTTCACTTCTGGGATCTGGTATGGCTTAACATTTACTTTAACCCCAGAGTCAGTGATGATGTATGTGGTGGATCGCCTGCATGGTCCGCCCAGGCTCAAATGAGAACACGTCCTGATTTCTCTCAATCATCTTCAAGACCTCGGCCTATTGTACCGGACTCAAGTAGGGGGATATTCTCACTTGCCCCTGGGTTTCGTCTTCCTGGGGCACTGTGTCTAGTGCAATGGCGCGGATGTCCCTATCATGCCAGGGCTTTAGCAGGTTGACATGATAGATCAGTTCACATTTTTGGCGGTCAGGTTGTCGCACCTTATAATCACCACCTGGCTAAGAGCTTGCTTTCGGCTGTCGGCACTAACACCATTACTCGGTCACCAGCCTGGAACCTCCAGACTCTTGCCTGACAATTGTAGTAGGCCAGCTGGGTCTCCTGGGCCTTCTTGAGGTGTTCCCGCAAAATGGGAGTAACCCGGGCAATTCAGTCCCACATCTGGACCACGTGTTCAATGATGTTCCGCTCCTGGAGGAGCTGTTCTTCCCAATCCTTCCTGGCAATGTCCAATATGCCACAGGGGTGGCGACCATATAACAATTTGAAGGGTAGAGAACCCAGTGGATGTCTGGGGGACCTCCCTGACTGCAAACATTAAATAGGGAAGTAGGGTGTCCCAATCCTTGCCGTCCCGGCTCACCACCTTCCTCACCATACTCTTCAGGGTTCTGTTGAATCGATCAACAAGACCGTCTGTCTGGGGATGACGGACTGATGTTCGTAAGGTATGGATGTGGATCAGGGTGCACATCTCCTCCATCAGCTTGGATACAAAGGGGGTCCCCTGGTCTGTCAGGATCTCTTTTGGTATTCCTACCCTAGAGAAGATTTGTAACAATTCCCTTGCTATTGTTTTGGAGGTTGTATTACGGAGTGGTACAGCTTCAGGATATTGGGTAGCGTAGTCCAGGACCACGAGAACGTACTGGTGATCTCGGGCTGACTTTTCTAGTGGGCCTATTAAGACCATGGCGATCCTTTTGAAGGGGATCTCAATAATCGGCAGGGGCACAAGTGGAGCCTGTAAGTGCGGTCGAGGATTGTGGAGTTGGTACTCTGGACAGGAGGCACAATACTGGCCAACTACCGCATAGACCCCTGGCCAGAAGAACCTCCGCAGGATCCGATCCAGCATCTTGTCGATTCCCAGGTGTGCCCCAAACCAATGGCTATGTGCTAGGTCTACGCCGCCCTCTGGTGTTATCGTGGTACTACGAGCTGCTCTACCTCTTTCTCCTCTACTCGGACCACCCGGTACAACAAGTCCCTTCTGATCACGAAGTGTGGCCCTGGACCCTTGGTCTTCCCTTCCACCGGAACATCGTTTACTTCCACCACATCTTTCCAAACATTGGCGTACAGTGGGTCATTAGCTTAGTCTTGGGCAAAGTTCGTGAGGGAGGGCCCAACGTCATCAAGTTCAAGGGGACCAACTTCTGGCTCCTCGCTTGGCCCAGCCCCTCAACTGTCAGGGTAGCTCTCCCATCAATGAGGTGAGTTCGCCTCAACAGAAATTCCCAAGAATGAATACACACAAAAACTAAACTTCCTTCTCACCTAAATTAGATTAATAGAGTCATAAATTGATTCCCAGGCCATAAGGGACCATTATGATCATCTAGTCTGACTTCATGTATAACACATGCCATAAAATTTCCCCAAAATAATTCCTAGAGCACATCTTTTAGAAAAAGAGCCAATCTTGATTTAAAAATTGCCAGTGATCCTTGGTAAATTGTTCTGAGTTCACTGCCCTCACTTAATCTATGCCTGATTTCCAAATCTGAATTTGTCTAGCTTCCATTTCCAGCCATTGGATCACACAAAACCTGCTTGCTACATTGAAGAGGCCAATATCAAATATTTATTTCCCATGTACATGCTTACAGACTGTGACCAAGGCACCCCTTAACTTTCTCTTTGTTAAACTAAACAGATGGAGCTTCTTGACTCTATTACTATAAAGCAGATTTTCTAATCCTTTAATCATTCTCATAGCTCTTTTCTGAACTCCCTCCAATGTATCAAAATCCTTCTTAATTGTTGCACCAGAACTGGACACAGTATTCCAGCAGCAGGCCACAACAGGACCAAATAGAGCAAAAATAACTTCTCCGCTACTACTCAAGATTCCCTTTTATGCAACCAAGGATCACATTAGCACTTTTGGCCACTGTATCACATGCGAAGTTCATGTTCAGTTGATTATCCACCATGATGCCAAATCTTTTTCAGAGTTACTCCTTTCCAGGATCTCTAGGAGAGCCCTTTCTATAACAAGACGGTGAGAGGGTGCACTCTGGCTTTCTGTACTGTGCTTAGACCTGCAAGATAAAGGCCTCTGCTAATCCAGATGTGTCAAACTAGTTTTCACCAACTAAAGAAAGGACTAATTCAAAAACATTTAAGATATTTTAACGATTACTATTTATTAATCTATCCTATATTCACATGACAATTTCCTCTGCCCACATACATTGCTTTCATATATTTTAGCCACATTTTGTTGTAATATAACAGAAATTTTAATTGCAGTTTCTTCTTAAATTTGCATCTTGTCTATATCTACCCAAGGCAAAAGGGTCTTTAATTTTTCAATTCTGTTCTATTTGATTTTAATCGGATAGCACAACACTATATAAGAAACCATGAACCCAGCTGCACAAACCATATAAGAATTTTTTTTTTAATTCATCAATGAAGTAGAAGCTGAAAAATTGCTGGACATATAAAAGTTTAGATTATTTTTTTTTTATTTATACAAAATCAAAATAAATCCATGCAAACTGACAATGGACTGAATGCATCGTCTCATGTCCTGCCTGTCTTCTTTTTTCACCAAATTCAATTTACAGTTCAATTTTAGATTATTCCATCTTCACTGAAAACTATGAGGTCTCCATCTTGTATCCATGTTTTTCTAGTTCAGCTCTGTATAAACATAAGAACCAGAAGTATGATTGAGGCACAGTAAAATACTGTTAGATATTTGCAAAGCTTTTTAAAGCCATGAAAAATATTATGCAAGTGACTAATATCTGGTAAGAAAACATTAAATACTAATATGCTATCATTACTTTTCATACAATAGGACCAATAAAAAGTGTAAAAATTCACATTTTAGCCTTGCTTGCTTTACATTCCTTCTAGATTTCAGCTTAATCACTCTTAATAACTTGGATATGGACCACAGATAAAAAAAAGTCAAAGGCTTGTTTAATTATGGTACTTGCTCCTTATTGATGAAATCAGACAGGTGCTTTCTTTCACCCCATTTTTAAGTCAATAAAACCTCATTAGAAATCATAATGCAATACATAAGTTTCACACGGGGAACACTTCACAAGGCTACTAGCACATTTATTTTTTAAAGGGCAGCCATCTAGGAACAAAGCTAAAATTCTTTTTACAAAACAAAAACAAACAAGTTGACACTGCCATCATCAACATGGTATCTTTAATCCTGCTGATTAATACAAGGCTTGGGTCCTGATATATAAAAGGTCGCTAAGCTTGTAAGTAGTCCCACTGACTTCAATAGGACTTCACATGCTTAAAATTAGGTGTGTGTTTATACTTTGAATCGGGGCCCCAATGAACACAAAGGTTTTGATTCTTCAGTTCTTACACAGGCATAACTTCCACTGAACTTGTTTTGATTGAGTAAGGACTGCATGATCAGATGCTCATTAAAGTTTTTTATCGATTGATAATTGTGATAACCACCTTATCTAGACTATATGAATACACAGAATAATAAATAAATCTTTGTTGACCCAATCCAGAAGTAAGGATGTATTTTTATTACTAAAATGAAAAATTTACCTGTAGAAAACTCAAGTGAGCTGTATTTCAGGATAGCTGAAATAACAGGGATAGCCACTGAACTGTGGTAGATGAATACTGTTCCTCCCTCTGACTGGAGTCTTATTAGGACAGATTATGAATACTTTACCTAGATGATGTAATTAAGGTATAGTTTTCACAGTCCTAAGTTTCAGGTATTGAATCGTCTCATCCAGAAATTTCTGTCACACTTTGAGGATTCCTGTTATACTGTTGATATGCACTGTCTTTAGAGTGATAATATATTTAAGACCTGCAATCAACTTTCAACTTGACAATAAGCAATTACACAAACAGGATTTACTTTGATCCCCACTACTTGAGGATCACTTTAACCTGATTTCTAAAATGAGTGGATGAGTCCAGGAATTGTCTCAAATCTGGCTACACCTCAGATATTTCATTATGTGGACAACATATGGAGGGATTAGCGATAAAGCACACGTTTGTACTGATGATTCAAATTCCTTAAATTATAGTTAGACATCAGTAAAAGATTAGCTGAAATGAAAAGTGCAATACAGAAAGGAGGATTAAACAACTAGATTAAAGTGCTCAGCTCCCACTGATATCCCCCGATATTTTTCTATTTTAAAAATTTACTTTGGTAAATTTTTTCCCTGTAATACAGTCTATGACTGCTACTAGAACTGGATCGGAATTACTTCACTAAATGGCTTATTGTTGAACAATGATGACTCATCATGGGAAACTTTTTGTGGGAATGTATCAGTATTGACAAGTCTTTTGTCTGAAAAGGTTTTTCAGGTTCAGGATAGAAAGTTTTTGAAATCCTGAAAATTTTTACAGGATGAGAAACCCCACTCTAATCACCACACATGCACTGGGAGGTGACGGAAGGTTATTTCAGTGTTTATAGCATAGACACTAAAGCACAGAGGCTGGTCATCGGTAGTAAGGCTCATTGGGTTATGACAGCAAATACTGCTTTTAAAAAACTCTTTGGGGCAGTTAATTAAGGATTTGCTCACATTTTTTTTTCCAAAAATTATTTTAAACTGATCATTTGTACAGCAACAGATTCCACCCAACTAAAAACTGCAGGCTGAAAGATTTCTGTTCAACTTCTAACTGTAAATTAAACTCCAGGATTACCTTAACTGATTGGAGAAGTCATCTTCTACATTGTCATCATCCCAATTGTCTTCCCAGACATGTGCATCTTCATCTTCATCTAAACCAGCCCAGTCTAAGGACAGAAAACAGACAAAGTCTAAATATTTTATGCTGTATTACTTTGTGGTATCATATATTGTCAGCAAACAAATCTGGCCATTGGATACTTTGAAATATCATCAATATAAACACTTCCTCTATGTTTATAAAAAAACTTCTGATCATGTTTAAGTGTTTACAACAACAAAATCATTACAAGATGATATTTAACACCATAACTTCTTGAATTATGATCAAAATACAACTTTGTAAATAGCTACAAGTTTAATGTTATAGATTCTAGGATTATTTGTCCATAATGAGAATATTAAAAAAGATCACTCAAAGAAGATCTATAACAAGATAGCACAAATACAGACAGTAACATGTTACCTGATTTTCATTAATACCGTTAAAGAGAATTTTAGAAAATCTGCAATTCCTCAGGGTTACATGAAGATATTAACTTTAACAGTGGCAAGCAAGTTGTGTGTTGAGTGATTTTATTGCCAAGAAACCTCAAAAAAACCCTCATCTACTCAAGCCACTTAGAACTTCCATTTCTTCTGATATAAAACACTGAAATTACAAGTAATATATGTAGTAGAAAATTTGAAACTAAACAAGAAGAGTATGCAACTATAGTTATACAATAAGTAACTTTACATTATTTTTAAATCCTTCCCCTCCCCTTCAAAGGAACAAGTTCTATTTTTCATATAGACAAAGTTCTGTGTTTTTCTACCACTGCAGAAGATAGCTTGTAATTTTACTGTTCTAGTTATGTCCCAGTATTGCAACACCAATGACAGGCAGAAGGATCACCTAGTCTTGCACTTGGAAACTCTTTTTGGTCCTCTTATTAATACAGAAAAGGAGCAAAGCACTGCATGTGAAGTAAGTTCTCCTGGAGCACCAAAAATCATGGTACGGAATATATTTTTGATAATTGTCACCCATTGTACAGATTTATAAGATTGCCTGGCAATATTAGTTTTAAAAATATTAAATTTGAGAACATTGCAGTGTTCTTCTTAAATCCCCAAATAGTTTTGAATGATGATGCCTCCCACCAATATTTACAATCAGCTTTTTACCAACAGTCCAGAAAAACCTTAGATGATTAAAAAAACACTTTCCAGCAACCACCAGAATAGCATTCCACATATAAGTCAGTAATAAAAAGAAACTGACTGGGGAGGCTCACACACAGATTCAGGGGGGTTGCAATCACCCTTTCTCTCTTTGAGCAGAGGGTAGCAGAGCATCCTGAAACTTCTTCCTATTGTAACATGTGGTCACAGTATGGAAAAATTTGAGAACCACTGGAATAGAAGTATCCATTCCTACCCAGTCCCATATGTACAGGGTTTGATGCAGCAGGTAAGTGACTAAGATTTAGCTTCCCAATCCATAAAACAGATATTTCATATGTGGAAGGGCTGGGCTGGAGACCTTGCAGAAACAGAAGGAAAAGGGGTGGGAAGAAAAGAGACAAACCACTTAAGGCAGGGACCATCTTTGTACTGTATTTATACAGTGCCTAGCACAACGGGATCCTGGTCCATTACTAGGGTTACAGTAATACAAATAAAAATAAGGCAAAAGAAATAACCAATTACTCTCATTTTCTTTTCACTAGTATAGTGACATTCTACAAACAATGAAATAGAGTTACAAGGGAGGAAAGGACCTTATTCAGCACTACTTACAATAAACTTAATAGTTGATTACACAGAGTGTATTTAACATTCAAATTTATTGTTTTTACACTATAGACAGTGTTATATCAACTATTTCATTTACTGTATTTATATTTCAAAGACATACTCATTTCACTCCAAATAAAAAATTGCTTTTGTACAGTAAAAACAGAGCCAGAATTCAGGCATTGAGTTAATTGGTGGCAAGAATCCCAAAAGATTTGAGGTGATACAATCAGGCACAATAGGCCCTGAGAGGTTCAACCATAAAAGGATAGTTGTCAGACATAGTGACTCTTCTTTACTAATCAAAACCTAAATCAAGCAGGGCTAAGACTTCTTCCACATTAAAGTGGATGAAAAACAGACAAAAGTGAAAAACGCACCTAAATTATGCTCTGCTTCCTGTAGCTACAAGACTTTAAACTATTTGTATGCTGACACTACACATTAGATTTGTGTATTGAAGTCATTATTCCAGTTACATTACATGCCTGTGACTGGATAAAAGTAAAAAATGATATAGCATTATCTGGGACTTGGAGGTATCAAAAATGTTTTTGAAAGTCAACTACCATTAAGTATTATTACTATAAACTAAAGTTACAAAATCTATTTTGACAAACTAGTCGTGATGGGAGTCTTAGAAAAGTATTTTAATATTCCAGGCTCCGCTTAGAGTATTCTACACCTCAAAAATGAAAACAAAATAGGTTTTTGTACTCAGCTCTACAATACCAAACAACATATGATTTTATACCACTGAACAGGATCACACAAGTCAAAAGTGACCAATTCATATTATGCCAGAATTTACCTCATACTAAAACTTGAAATGAAATGCTCCATAAAGATAGAAAACATCTGTTTCAGATAATTATCATCATACCAAATTTTGAAGTATTTCTTGAAACTGAGTTGAAGTAGGAATTAAAGAAGTTAAGAATGCTTATGTAATATAATTTTTGTTATGCTTCAACACAAGTTTGCATTACCTAATTTCCCTGGGTCAGAGAAAGAGTATCAGACATAACAGAACTATAAAAACATGTACTGCTCAACAGAGAAGAGGTATGACTTGGAAGATTCACAGTTTGAAATAATTTTAGAAGAAGATTTATAATTAACTATTTATCCAATTATTTTTGATTAAGCAAGAAAGAGAAAATATTAAAATGGTAATTCTGAAAGTTCTTTGCGCTATCTCAGCACCAATATCTTACTGGAAGATTTAATGATGACTGCTTTATAGGGTTTGTTTTTTTGCAAGCTACATCCAGAAGCCTTTCGTGCTTAATCAGAAGACAATATATAAAGGATCCTCTAAAAAATGTGTTTCAATAGTTAACATCTATATCATAAACTTCAATCACCAACTGTAGGAGAGTCTGGAGCTACATTTTTAATGAAAATATTAATGTCCTGTATGAAACATTTTCAGAATTTCTTTAAACTTAAGATGTTTAATTTAAATAGTATCCACATTCAGTAAAAGGATTTTGCCTCATTTGGTTTATAGGTATGTTAGCATAGTCTAAGGCAGGGGGGTCAAACATCCGGCCCGAGGGCTGGATACGGCCCACCAACCTTTTTGGTTCGGCCCCTGGTGGCGTCGCACGCTGCCACGAGATCTGTGTACTCTGGCAGTAGTGTGTGAAGCGCTGTGTGCATGAGACACAGCGCTCCAAAAGTGCCTAGTATATTAATTTATGGTATGTATGGCCCACTTAAAGTACATTTAATTCAAATCTGGCCAGCCATAGCAAATGAATTTGACACCCGTGATCTAAGGAGGACAATGCAGTGCCTTAAATAACTACCCTCATTCTGACACTTGAGATATTTTGATTTTTCAATTGTTATTTTCTAAAATTTATCAGAGCCTGGTTATGTTATCTGGTTCTCTCTCTAGTGCAGCAGTTACACAGGATTTCAAGGAAGGTCAGTGGAGGTTACTGAAGAAATACAGGAAGACTCAAGTATTCAGAAAACTAGGATTTGGGGTATCCTTCGCCTTATGTGAGGGTGTGGTTTGAGACTTTTACAAGTAAAATCTGAACCATTCATTTTTAGTGAACATATTTGTCCAATTCAATATTTATATTGTATAGATTCCCTGCCATCCCAAGTCATTTATTTCACATTTAATGAGGAGCAAGGGGACAAAAAAATTCAAGTAGTAGAAAGACTTTTCCCCTCCTATGTGTGTTTTATAAACAAGCCTCCTATCTTCTTGGTTCATCAAACCAGTTAATACAACAATTACAATAACCTGTTTCTCTTTCTCACTGGAAATATTATATTTGACAAAACCTATTTGATACATGTGGAACTCATAAAGATGTCAAGTACAATGAAGATAAGATAGCATAGCAAATATCGTGAACATACCTACCCACCATGATCTACACCATCAGCAATTCCCTTCATCCACTAATACAAGCCATCCCTTTAACCACTAGAACTTTTAAGGGCGTAAAGGAAATTGACAATCATGCCCTATTCTGAAGTCTTTCAAGACTAAATCTACGAGAGGAGATTTTTACTTATGAAATTGTAAGAGGAAGTTAATTATCTATAATTCTGATTCTCTGCACACATAAAATGCTTTAGTAAAATCCAGATAGGACATGTATTCCCTTTATTCACTGTTTTGTAACTACCAAAAAAGGAGTTGAGCATGTGTCAAGATTTAGCCTTTATAAGATAATGCTACTATCCACTACTGTAAACGAGTCCTTTTGTTACCTTCACACATTACCCCATTTTACAAACCTCATTATACCTCTCCCTTCCCTGCCTTTATCAATCTAGTTTGTCTAGAAGTAGGAAATTTTTCTAAGTATTTGTTCTTAGTCATTTTGTGCATGATGGCAAATCGAACAGTTCTCATGAAGTCCAGAAACATGAAACAACTTAGTTCAGGTATACAAGGGCAGTTCTAGCAAAAACTTAAAGAACATGAAAGGTTATAGTGTCCTAGCTTGTGACTTGTGTGCAAGAATGAGAAAGATACCTTTTTGGTGAAAGATTTACTTAGCATATTATAGATTAGCATCTTTCCATATTTGTAATCCAATCATTACATCACTTGCTTCTACAGCTTTCTTTTAAGCACCTGCTGTGAGGGGAAAAAAAGACTGCTGAATTACTCCAACTTTTTGTCTCTGGGGATTCCTCACAACAATTTTGGGGATTCCTCACAACAAATTTGGGGATTCCTCACAACAATTATAACTTAACTATTACTATGTTACTTCCCTGCTCCCCAATGTTCTGCATATCCCTGTTATAGCCCTAAAGATCTCCAACTATTCCCAATGTTAAATTCTCCAGCAACGTTTATTAAATATAAATAAACCCTTTCTATTCACCCTTTGTGTGGGGGGGGGGCCTGCGCTGGCGTAGGGTTGGGCAGAAAGAAGTGGACACTCTGCAGGACAGGCCGGCGGACCAACCCCCCGAGTTCAGAGTTACCCTGGGAAAGAAGCTGGCTAAGAACAGGTGTCTTGGGGTTTTTCTTGCACCAAGACGCCCCCACGGCGCGTGGCAAGCCCCAGGCTGGGCAGAGGCTTATCAGAGATGCCAGCGGCCCGGGCCGGCCCCCCGGGTCGTTCCGGCGAACGGGGCCGGCTCGGGAAAGGCGAGCAGGCTGCCCTCGCGTCCACAGACGCCGGCTCGGCGTCGGCGCCACAGGGAGGAGCGAGCTCGGCGCGCCCCTCGCTGGGACCAGGCCGCTGGGGGAGAGCGGAGCCAACTCACTGCCCGCGGCCAGGCGGGGGCCTCCCGCCCAGCCACACGGGGAAGCAGCCGCAGGGGCCCCCCCAACCACCCCGCCCGGGCAGCCCCCGGGAAAGCCCGTCACCTTCCGCCGGGAACTCCTCGAACTCGTCATCCTCCTCCAGGAGCCCCAGGTCCACGGGCTGCTTCTTCTCCGACATGATCATGGGCCTGGGCGGCGGCTGCAGCGTCCGCGCGGGCTGCGACTCTCGCTCGTCTGCCCCGCGGGGCATGACGGGACGTTGGCGGAATCAGTGAGAGCCACGGACGGGCGCGTGCGCCGTCGCGGTCGGCTGCAATGAGTCAGTGTCCCCCGGCTCCTCTCCCCCAGGCCCCGCCCCCGCCGTGACTGTTACCCTTCTCCCCTCCCCCGCCCCCCTCCACTGCCTGCCCCAGCCTCCTCCTCCTCCCCTCCCAGCGTTCCCGCCTCCTCCACTAGAGCCCCTCCCCTCCCCCACGTCTTCCTTCTGCCACTCACTGCCACAGTCCTTCGCCCCCTGCTCGCCCTCCCGCCCCTCTGCCTTTGCCATCTTCTGCCCCACTCTACCACCACCAGCAGCAGCACTTCCCTCCTCCCCGCCCCCCAGTCCCTCCTCCCCAAGAGCCACCGTCTCTCGCCACACTCCCTTCCCTCTTCCTACTGCCATCCTTAGCCACCTCACCCATGATTTTCTTGGCCACGTCTTCTCCCCTCTTCTAATGCCATCCCTGTCACCCCACCCCTCTCTTCCTAGTGTCCCCATTCCCCTCACCTTTTCTCTCCTGACATCGCCACTCCTAGCCCTCTCCTCTCTCGCTGCCGTCCCCCACTGCCATCTTTATTACCTCCATTCCTGCCAGCTCTGCCATCCTCATCAGCCCCAATTATTACTATTTTTACAACTGTATCTCCAGCCTTAGCCTATGCCATTGTGCTTAAGGGTTGGAGGAGCCTCCCAACAATGCCTGAGTTACAGTACTGCAAAGCCTGTCCACAATGGGATGGAGTTCACTTCAACTTCTGAGAACAAGTTGCTAGTGGCTGAGCCTTAGCTCAATCCTTGCAGAGTGTAAGTAAGAGAGGAGGCCATCAAATGTCATCCGTATAAAACTGAATCACTCTCCCCTTCCATAAATGGATTCTACAGTTACAGAACCGGAAGGTAACTGATTGGATTTGGTGAACTACCCACTGCAGCTGCCAGCAGGGAGTGAGACATCACTTTAACATGAAGTTGGATGCCGCAGGAGTTAGCTGAAAAGTAGCACTGACTGCAACTAAGAGAAAGAAGGTGTTTTGTATGGAAAAAGTCAAAGGTATTTTCAGTAATATAGGTAAAATAAATCTGCTACAGCCACAGTACTAGATGAAAGTATTCAAGCCTCCGCCTATGTGTCAATACAGATACATACTTTCTCTCTACAGTCTTTCTATGATAATTATTTTCAGTATGACTATATTACTCAGTCACTGATTCTCCACCCTACCTGCCTCTATTTTTTCCTCTGGCATTTCAATAGTATTTCAAAACCTAGGTCTAATTTTTTACTATTAACATCCATTGTGTATCACGGCAGAGGCAAGGGAACAGCTTGAAGAAGAGGATGAATGTAAAACATAAAACACATTAGGATGCTATGTAAAAAATAAAAGTGATACATGTCTAGGGTACATTCAATTGGCATAATTGTAGATTCTGCTGCTGATTTAGAGAAAGGCAAAGTTTAGTGCCTACTGGTCAGGACACGTTTGTGCAGTGGTGTTTCTGATGTCTTCTCTCTAGGCAATCACTTCACTTGCCTTATAACAGTATTGCCAAATTGTTGAGTTTTTTTCTTAAACACTGAGAGGTTGATTCCAGAGACAGTGATTTGCACAGTTGGGTTATTTACACTGTGTCCTAGATTTAGAAAAATATGAGCAAGAACCGGGGTGGGAACTTATATGTGGTTCAGTTTCAAACTTGTGTGAGCATGTTCTGGCATGTGGTCAGAGTTTAGGGAAGAGTGGAAAATGAAAATATGAGCACAAGCCATTAGCTCTTTTTATTAGATGGAAGATCTGATTGCATGGTCAAAAAATATTTTTCTGTGATGGAAGAACTGCATGATGAAATTTATGGAGACTCCTTGTTTAATAAAATAATATGAAAAAGCCATTCACAGATTTACTAGAATCTTGTTTTATTATTCCACAGCCCCTTTCTGCAGATGTCCTCATGACCCAGGGAAAAATAAATGCCCTATCCTATCCCAGAGAGTGAAAGACACAGTCATAAAGCTCTGAGATTCCAATAGGTTACAAATATCTATGATCATATTATTAAGGGCAAAATTCAAGCTGTAGTGTAAAAGGCCTCAGAGTTTTAAACTTATATAGGGCTAGACTCTGGCTTTTGCAGCCTAGAAGATGTCATACTGCAGCTAGAGCCTCCAAGAACAAATATGGCTGACCCCGCCAAAATCAGTCCTGGGGACTCTCAGGGAACACACTGAACTAGTAGCTCAATCAACCTAGGAGAAAGAGCAACATGTACTTCTCTGTGGCAGGCCAACGGTGGAGACAAGTGAATTTATAGCCTCACTCTGTTTGGGTATGCTTTTTAACTGCTAGCTAGGTGCTTGCTGAGGCACTAGCAGCGAGCAGGGCTTGTGCTTTCCAACAGTATGGTGGCCAGCTGCTGTACAGCGGTACAAGAAGAATGGCAGGCTGTGGAGCCATATGTCATGTGGCTGACTACTGTCTCGTAACTAGGTAATATACTGTCCTATTTCACTCACTATTACAGAATTGGACTTTCTGGCCAGAAGTGTCAATATTAAGCCAAATTTTAGTCTCATATGGCTACCTTAGCATGGGATGTTATTTGGGGATATTTGGCATTGGTCTTAAAGCTGCAGGTCCTGGAGCTGTGTGATTACATGAGAATTTAAGCTTTTGTTTAAAAACGAACATAATTTCTAGCCTTCATGATTGCATGGAAAAGTTTGAAAACATGAATCCTACAGGTTCCAATACAAAAAGACAAATAAAAACAACCACACACTTATTATTTTTAAACCCCATAATTTTGAGCCAATCCCATGATTTTTAAATGGTTGAGATGGGCGATACTGAATCTGCTCCCCTCCAAGGGATGAAGTCTGTAACTCCACCCAATCTGATTACAGGCTCATATGATGTGGTTGATGGTGATGAGATCAGGAGATGCGCTGAACTCAGTCCCAGGCCCATTAGCCCTCACATCTCTGAGAGTTGAGCTCTTCCCTAGATCATTGGTATCAGCATCTGAAGATTCTTATAGAGGGTGTGGCCCAGGTCCTTAAAGATATTTAGGTGCCTAACTCCCAATGAAATCAATGAGAGTTAGGTGCCTGATACCTTTGAGGATCTTGCCTATGTGACCAGAAATGATGTCTCTCAGCTTCTTACAATGAGAAGGGTAAGCAGTGACGATATCCCAAATTTCCAAGAACCGGTTCTATAAAGGCAGGTGATATTTAAGAACCTATTCTGAATATTAAAAACACATTTATGAAACTATGTAATAGATAACGCAGCTGTTAAACCTCAGAGGTGTCAAGATCCTTTACAACAGAGGCAGCTTTAAAGTGCTGTAGACTAGTGCAAGCTGTAGACACAGCAGCGGGGGCCATGGATGTGCCAGCACTGATCGGGCCAGGCCAGAGATTACTATACAGCAGGGGTGTCAAAATCATTTCATATGGCGGGCCACATTTAAATTTAATTTAGTTAAAGTGGGCCACACGTCATGCACACAGCACCCAACACACTGCACCCCAACACCCCAGCAGCCAGCACTTCAGACTACTCTCCGCCGTGAAATTGACTCTCCCTTGTCAATTTCGGCGGCGGAGCTGGAGAGTGGGACTCACAGCGGAGAATCTCTGCTGTGAAACTCACTCTCCGCTGTCAAATTCGGCGGCGGAGCTGGAGACTGGCGGGCCGGATAACACAAGGCGCCGGTCCAGATCCGAACCGCGGCCACAAGCCGAGGAGGGAGCAGCCTCGCTAAAGCGGCGGCGGCTTGTGGGGCCGGGCGAAACTCACCAGCGCCCCGCAGAGCGCGAGAGGGGAGGGCGCTAACAACCGGTTCGCTAAATTTTTTTAATTTTAAGAACCGGTTCGCATGAACCGGTTGGATATCATCACTGAGGGTAAGGGCCCATGAAGCAGAAGATATCTTGCCACTGTTGCTCAGTGTTAAGTGGTGAGAAAGGCTGTAAGAAAGAGGAAAAGAAATCCCCAGCCCCAATTGTTATGGGGTCTTCAGAGCCTCACCCCCTCCAGATGGACAACTGGGGAAAAGAGCCTCTCTATAGTCTCTAGCCTGCATGATTGCAGCAGGAGAGGTCACTAACTTCCAATCACAGGTTTGTATTGACATTATTTGTAGTTTTAGCCCCTTCCTGCTGCAACTTGTTCAGCCTCCGTAACTTCAGTAGGACAAGAGGGAGTAGTGCTGCTTGGAAGAGGGTCAAGAAAATTTATAACACCTCAGCATAGAGAAGGTGGGCTGATTTCTTCCTTTCTTACTGCCTGCATGCTGACTTATGTATATCTTGGATAGATTGAACTGAGATTGAAGTGTCAGACATGGCTTTCTTGGGCACGTCTTTACTGAGGTCCAAAATCTATTCCCACTGGAATCATTGTAAAAATTCCTGATGATCTCAGTGGGATCATGATTTGGCCCTGATTATGTAAGGGAGACCCTTTCCTTAAATAGAATTTAACTGGTGCAATGTTTAATAGAATAAAGGCAATCCTCAGTAACTCATTACCAGTCCCTGTGTTATTCTTTCCAGAGATGTACAATAGTTATTCACTCAATGTGATTTTCATGTATTATGTTATTATTATTTATTAATCAGCATGTTTTATGCATTAGTACCAGCAAAGCTGTATCTTCCTCTTGGCAAGTGTAACAGCAAGTTGTCTAGCAGGGAGGGGAGATTATGTAAATTTATTTATTCAAAGTATGATTTGCATAAATGAAAAATGGAAATAGAACACTTTTCTGAATTGAAGCTTTTTTTTTTTGCTTCAAGATGAAATACAAATTGCTTATAATTTATCAGTTCAGTTTTACCATAGGTAAACTACTGGCAATTCGGATGCCTGGGTTTATTTGAGTTGAGTGGAATGTCTTGGATCTAAAGTGAACACTAAAGTCTTCTAAATCCCCACTCTAAAGAAAAGATTAAAGGGAGTTGAGAGACAGAGAAAAGAATGAATGATGTAGTATAATGTACAAATTGCCATTCATTTATAGTTAACCTTTGCTTACTGTACAGGTCTTTGGAAAATATAACAATTAAAATACCAAAGATTTGAAGCAGCTATACCTTTGTGGAAAAGATCCTTATGTTTGCTTCTAGAGGTTAGGAATGAATTTATTTTAGCCTGCCCTGTTGCTTCTATCCTAGCTTTGCTGCAACCAAGACCCATTGAATTATGCCTGATGGTTAATGGACTCTGGATTTTACAATTTGTGAGAGTTCTGGGGGGTGGGGGGTTCCCCACAGTTATTTGTCCATAGAGGTTTTCCTTTTCTCTCCATCTGTATGTTACATTTGTTTGGTTTTAAACAAATACTGTATCTGTCCATCTCATCTGCAAATTTATTTTGAATTGCTTTTCCGTTGTGTAGAGTTCATAATTTATTTCATTTATCCTCCATTGCTGCTTTAATCCAGATATGCTCCTATGTTAACAACACATCTGGTCTGTTAAATGTCCTTCTTTGTGGGGCTGTTAAGTGCTTTGCTGGTGATCCTGTGTTCCAGCTTCAGTGCTGCCTGGGAATGTGGAGTGTTCATGTAAGATGCCAACATAGCACTAGATAACAACAGAATATTAATGACATATCTAGTATAAAGGGCAGCAGTAAAGGTGTGTTTTCCCTGTTGAACCTAGCAGATGACCATTTAAGTGATTAAGGATGCAGTATTATCAGGCCACACCTTCTTGTGCTCCGCTCTTTGTGTCCATCTCAGCCTCCTCTGTCTTTTACCCTGCAATCTTCTTTCTCTTGGAGTGCCGTGCAGCACCCACTTCTGATACAGGACTTCAAATACCTCCTCATGGTTGGGTTAGCATGAGATTAGATGGCTGGAGATCATAAGGAGCAGGGATAGGTTACTTCCACCCTTCATAATCAATACAGAGTTTGATTCACTTAATTAAAAACAAGCAATTTTGGAGGTAACTAGGCATTATTGTTACTGGAGCTGGAACTATTCACACATTTGGAAATTCACAAAATTGAAATAGTTTAGTAGGAAAAAAGTGAAACATTTGAAAACATCAATGACCCTTTTGAGATATTTCATTCTGACATTTTTGGTTTTGAAATGGCATTCCATTTAGAAATTTGCCCAATTAAAACACACAAACACAAAGGTGAAAAACACCAAAAACCAAATAGAAACAAAAAAATTTACTTCATTGTGAGTTGAACAAAATATTTAGGCTGATTTAAGAGAAGAAATTTTCAAGTGTTTCTATTGGACAAAAGATTTCAAAAAATGGTTTTGTTTTGAATCTAATCAAATGTTATTTTCAGTTTGGCCCCTGAACTAACAAAAATAAATCAGTTTGTTCGCTCAGTTCCAATTATTACAAAGCTCAAAACTCTACTTAAGTGTCACTGTAATAATAGGGTCATCATGTTTGCCTCCCCCAACCCATACCAATTTCTCTTCCACTATGCCTCTAGAGACAGTCTTCTCTGGGCTAGCAATGTGATTTGCTGGGCTTAGTCCTTCAGCCAAACCTTAATGAGAGCTCTGTCCTTCTCAGGATATGCACCAATCCAAATGCAAACAGACAGTTTTCCAAGCCCAATGATCCAGTAGCCCTCCTCCCAGATGTCTGATCCCATTAAGGCAGTCCTCCCTGGAACCCCTAGTCTGGGCAGCTATCTAATGACAGCACTAACACTAAGCTTCTAGCACCCTACTCTGTATAGCCCTCCCCTGCCCTGCCGCTCCAGGGACTCTCCCCACTTACCTTGCCTTGCTGTTGCAGAGAGGGAGATAGGGATGAGCGAAGGAGGGGAAAGAGAAGGAGGGAGCAGAGTTTGCTCTGAGCTCTTTGTACTCCCTCCCTTGCGAGAGTGGTGTGGGCACCTGAGGGGTGAAGGAGAGACCCCTGCCTGCTTTCTACCACAGCCCTGAATGGCTAATCTAACCCAGGAGGTGGGCACATTCCACCTTCTGTAGGGATCAAACTCAAGCCCCTCAGATCATGAGACTGATGCACTGCCCCCTGTGCTAGGGAGGTGGGCAGATAGCCACTCAGAGGACTTAAGTTCACTAGAGGTCTGGAGCTTCTCCCTTCATCACCAGAGTGGCTCCAGCTGCAGGCAAAATCCCATCAGTGGGAAAACACTAGAAAGTTTGCAAATGTTGTATATTGCCCAGGCCTCTTTCTTTCTCCCTGTTGGCATCTTCTACATTCTGCGTCCCCTTAAGGCCTTTCCTGCAGCCTCTCTGACTGAATGTTCTCCAGCTCTCCTAGGCCTTCTCTCTAGCCCACTATAGCAAACACCTGTGCCCCTCAAATATTTGCTTCAAATCTTTCTCCGTCCTGAGCTTGGGTTTGTCATATAACCCTCCTATGGTCACCTGAGAGCCTCTTGGTTACATTTGATCTCTGGACTCCCCTCTCCATGTCCAAGGAAAAGACCAGAAGGAACTGGAACTGGATCATAAAGGACTAGCTCACCTTGTGACAGTCACTGCATTCAATATATTAAGTTAATATTTTTATTTAACTTTAATGCAAAGTTGTCACAGGAGTGGCCTTTTATGGGAGTCAGCTGCCTAGCCTCCATTTAAGGGAATGAGCCAACACAGGTCCATCACCACCTGAGCATAGTTAACTGCCTAAATAGCTGGACGGTAGTTAAATAAGTAAGGAGCACCTGGGCCTAATAAAAGGCTTAGGAGAGTTCAGCTATAAAAAAGGCTCCTGAGGCCAAAAAGAGGCTCTAGAGAAGGGGAGTATCTAGGGAGTCTGAGTTAGGTAAAAATTTTCTAGGTAGAAACACTTAAGAGAGCCCCTAAGCACACAAGGAAAAAACTCCCTTTCTAGGAAGGGAGGTCTTAGAGTAGATGGAGCTGCTGCTAAAACCTAGGGACTTCTAAGTTTTATCTGGACTCTGAGATAAGAGCCTTTAAACCTGGGTATAAGTGCTCTTTACAGAAGGCTTTATTAAAGGAGGGAGATATGCTGTAAAATAGCGTTTAGTCTCTTGATAGGGTGGTTTGAGTGACCTTATTCAAGAAGAGAAACTGAGGTAGGCCATAACAGAGTGACACTCAACTGCAAGGGAGTACTTGAGAGTCAAGGGTGCTCCTTCTATGAAATCCTTATCAATAATGTCACTTAAACATAAAAGCAGTAGCTCAGTATGTGCTATGTTTAACAACTACCATTTTCAACATAAATGTCAAAGCTCAGTGCTTGTCTTGGAATAATTGTTGAAAACAACATAAGCATCTTTTTCATATCAATATAGTATCTCACCATGCAACTGATGCTGTATATTTTGGCAAAATATATTATTGAACAGTGCATGAGGGTACTGTGTAGTGCTCAACAGCACGTGATAACCACTCGTATCTGTATCACGTGTGTATTTCAGTATGAGTCAATAGACTTCAAATAGAAAAAGCAGTCTTTTTCTAATATACATATCACCACCATCTCTTGCATCAAAATTGCATTGAACCTGGATGAGGCAATAAACTATTTATTACCAGTGTCTGGCCAAAATTGGGATGTGGATGCAACCTAGTTGGCTGCAGCTCAACCCAGGAAAAAACTGAAGCCTGTAGCCTAGAAAAAATTAGCGGGGATTATTTCCACTCCCTTCGTTGGAGGAGTATGTCAACTAATTGTTACTTGGGTTTACAACCTAGAAATCTTGTAGCATCTGCTTGTTTCTAAATGTCTGGGTAACAGCTGTGGCTGACAGTGCTGTTTTCTATATCTGAGTGGTGAGAAAATTGTGACCTTTTCTTTTGGACCCTGTGAGTTAGTCACCTGTGGATAGGATTACTGCCGTGTATTCTAGGTGGGGCTACAGCTGAAAACCATTCAAAAACTTCAGGAAGTGAAAAATGCAGCTGCCTGCTTTCTTAGTGATGCATGTCTCATGCCATGGGCTTCACTGGTTTCCAATATATTTCGTGGCAGTGACTGGCAAATGAGTGTTTTCAGTTAGGAGCCCTTAACTTTGGAACTTAATTCTCCCATTGCCCTGCTGAGCTTCAATGCATGCTCAGTAACTATCTACCATACAGAACAGGATTTTGCTGAGTTACCCACATCTATTAATTAAAGTCCGTGGTAGCTAGGTATACTCGGCACCTGTGAAAATCAAGAGATGAGGCTTTTGAGAAATGAGTGTATTGAGACAGATCTAGATGGCTTAACAGGGTGATGGAAATTCCTAAATTCTGATAGCCTAAGTGGGAGAAGAAAAGTTTGCAGTTGGTACTGGTTTACTTTATAAGTTTGTATTTGTTTCTATCTCGCAGATGTATCTAGAATGCAAAATAGACATTTTATAAACAACAACAACAAAAAAACAATAGAGGGGCAAAGTAGCTGGACAAAATGCATAATGATGCTGTCTAAACTGGAATTGGTGAATCATTAAGTGTAGGATAGGGACCAAAGCTGTGGGTTTTTTATTGTTGCAACAAATAAATGATGGAGCAAAAGTGTGCACATCCCCAAAGGCATGTCTTCAGCTGTTAAAGCAAAATAATTTTCTCTTTGAAGACCCAATTAACTTGTAATGCCTTCCTCAATGCACTTAAAGGTTCTGATGACCTATCCAGTGGCTTTCCAGAGAAATGGATGATGAAAAACTGAGCCAGAAACAGGATTGTCAATTAGTTTCTCTAATGAAGAAACTTTAGAGAATTCTGCTCTTTTACCATATTCAGGTCATTCTTTTTAGAAGTGGAATTTCATAATTTTTCCAAATAATTACTATACACCCATCTAGCCCTACTACATAACTGTAACAGAGAGCAGATTTTGTTTACCTGTATATACAGTTGTACCAAGCTGACAGCAGCTTTTTCTAGTTCACTGACGATGCTTTTTCTGAATAGTATTTTTGAAACAACTTGTTTTCTATGGCCCACTGAGTTTGAGCTATGAAGCTAATGTGGTACAGTTGCAAAAAAAAGCTAATATCATTCTGGGATGTACTAATAGTGTCACATGTAAGTCATCGGAGATAATTCTTCTGTTCTGCTTGCCACTGGTGAGTTGTCACCTGGAGTATTCTGTCCAGGTTTAGGCACCACACTTTAGAAAAGATGTGGACAAATTGGAGAGAGTCTCGAGGAGAGCAACAAAAACGATAAAAGGTTTAGAAAACCTGACCAATGAGGAGAGGCTAAAAAAACTGGGTATGTTTAGTCTTGAGAAAGAAAAGATTGAGGAAAGGACATGATCACGGTTTTCAAAGATGTGACTGGCTGCTACAAGGATGATGGTGATCCATTGTTCTCCATGTCCTCTGCAGGTGGGACAATGAGCAATCGGCTTAATCTGCAGCAAGGGAAGCTTAGGTTAGATATTAGGAAATCCTTTGTGATGACAAGGATAGTTAAGTATTGGAATAGGATATCAAGGGAGGATGTAGAATCCCTGTCACTGGACATTTTTAAGAACAGTTTGGACAAACACCTGTCAGGGATTGTCCATGTATACATGGTCCTACATCAGCACAGACAGCTAGACTAGATGGTCTCTTGAGGACCTAGCAGTCCTACATTTTTCTGATTCTATATTAACTGTATAATGATAGTGACAACTGGGAACCTTTGAAAAGTGAACAGTAGAGTAGACTAGCAAATAAGACAAATTGCTCTCTGAAATACTACCTCTTTTTTGTAGTACACATAAAGGGGGGTGGTTTAGATTTTATATATATATTAGGCCACAACTGGCTGAGTATATGAGCTTGCAAGTTTCTGACAGAGCTGTAGAGTTAATTTGCTAAATACATTAAAGTAGTTAAGGCAATGTAAGCCTGGACCCCATACAACTATATATCTGATCACCATACTAAATTGGAATCTATTATCCAGACTGGGTGAGAAAGAAACAAAAAGATCAAAACTGATTGTAAAATGGAAGGCATGATGAAACAACTATCCCAGTTTTACTGCTGGATGAACTCGTCTTCTGGTGACATCCTTGTATAGCTATGGACCTGACTTTCACAGGTGCTGAACACTCTCTATTAGAGCTGCAGGTGCTCAGCACATCCACAGATCAGACCTTCTAGGTCTAAATGAGATATTAAAGATTTATTTTAACATCTCGCTTTCATGCTCTTACAAATATATGTTAGTTTCTGGCTATGATAATGGAGATTTTATTAACATTATTCAGAACAGACTGAGACATTCCAAGGCATCAGTCCTACAAGACTTAGCTAAAATTAAGCATGTACCAATCAAGCAGCCATGCTAACTTCATTGAGACTATGGACATGCTTAAAATTAAAGCAGGAGGCAATAGGAGAAAAAGTCCAATGTTCCAATGGTACCTCCCACCAGTCAGGTTAAAAATAATGTAAATACATTGAATGAAGATGAATGTTGGAGAACTTGAGGTGAAAGAGGAGATGGGCATATATGGCGGGCATGTCTAGTCATTAGCGTACTGGGATGCAGTCAATAACCAAATATCACAAATGACTGGCTTTATATTACCAAGTGACCCTTTGGCAATCCTCTTGGGACTTGCTAGTGGAAATGGTCACGCTGTTGAGGAATGGTTAAAAAAATATGGGCAGTTATGGTTATGGGAAAAAATAGCACACCAATTTCATACCCAGCAAAATAGTCAGAGGACATATAGGTAATTCACTTGCACAAAACCGGCACACCTGTCCAATTGTTTTGAATATTAACATTTGATAGCGATACTTTATATAGAGAGATTTCACTCGATTTAATGAAATCACTAGGAATGACAGGTATTATGAAGCACATTTTGTAATATGGTAACACTCTGTTAATAGATCTTATTACTATAGTCCTGTATAATGGCTCTTTAAACAAAAGCTAACTGTTGTAATGATAGCTTTATTTCTGATATTTACGTGGCAAGGATTTTTAAACTTGTGAAAAATTCCTAAATAACTAGTTTAAATATAAATAAATTAAGCATAATCTTTGCAGACAGGGATGGTAGATAGGTTTCATGGCCTCATTCTGCTTGCAAATGTTACAAGAATTTTTCAAAACTTACAGTATGTCAACATCAAATTATCATTTATAATGGCATGTGTGCATGTATCTATATCAATTTACAACTTCCATTTTGTATTGTGGAGACTATTTTGATTGTTCTGTGCCTTCACCTTGGCTCTGTAGCCTCCATGGCGAGCTAAGGTGTCAGGGGCAAGAATTTCTCTTTTGACCTTCCATTCAAATGGCAGCATCGCTGGACAAAAAACAAGCTACTGCCCAAGGAAACCTGCTCACCTGGGCAGTGGGGAGAGGGAGGAAGGGCTACTAACTAAACAATCAATCACCTGATGGGAGATTTTGTTCACTTGTCAGTGGTGTGAGGCTGAGCAGAGAGGTCACCTGACAGAGGGGAATTGAAGTTATGAAAGAAACAAGGTCTGTTCTTGAGTAATTTTCTCTTACTGACCACAACAGAAAGAGAAGATGGTGCTGAATGGGAGTGGGGACCTGAAACTTCAATAGCACACTGACCAAATCCCAAAGATTGCTGAAGAATAGTGAGGAAACTGACAGGGAATTGCGTACAGGTGTTTCTCATTTTGCATGGATCTGCGTATCTCTTCTGTTGTCTAAAATTAAAGAGTGATTGGCTTACAAATCTCTCTGCAAAGTCAGTTCTATTGGCTTCAATTATCACATTTCCCTGAAGGATTAAACTGTAAATCAGAGTACACACTAGGATGGAGATCTGGAGAGGGTTTGCTTGAGCTAGTGGGGAGGCCCACTTCCAAGAAAGGAATGCCAAACACCCTATGGTCATGGAGTGAGCTTAGAAGCCAATGAAGGAGACAATGCCTGGGGCCTAGATAGGCCCAGGAGATCTTAAAAACACATTGACCAGCATCGGGCTCCAAACACAGCAGGGGATGATCAACCAGGTCTATGACAGCCTATATAAACATAGTTTATACAAGAAACAACAACTTCTGTTCTGTCTTTTTAATAGAGAAACTTTCATTTTTATCACTATTGTCTGCTTTCAGAAGTGGTCTGAGTCTGAAATACAGACTTAGGTATTTCAATGTACTTATGTACATACAATTTTCAAATTTTGGTAATGTCTGTGTAAATCATACTAGGGGAAAAATTAAAAACATATATGCAGGTCTAAGAGATCCAGTTTAAAGGAGAACTCTCCAATTCCTGTAAACATGCCTACATTCAGAATTTTATTTCCCAACCTATTATTACACCTATGGTTCACTGGTGTTTAGGGTATGGCCCAATGTAAGTGAATGAAGTCTTGGTTTGAAACCTGGAGGTAGATACAAATAGTGATATGCTGTAGCAAACCTTGGATCAAACAACTACCAGATGGTCTTCTGTGTGTCATATCATCCTAGTACTCCAAGACCAGCTTTACAAAGGTCTTCAGGCATCTAAAGATGCAAATAGGTACCCAATGGGATTTTCAAAAGTGCCTATGCAGGTTAGTTGCCTAAACTCCTCGTGGAGTTAGATAGTTAAGCTTCTTAGGCACTTTTGAATGGCCCAGTAGGGCTGAGATCCATTTCCAAAGATATTTATAGCTACATCTGTGGATCTGGGGCTAGGTGCCCATCTGCACCTTTGGGTGCCTCACTGCCTCTGAGCACCTGGTCCCAAATGACTAAAAAGTCTATCTGAATCTCTTGTGACTAGAGCATATGTCATCTATCATGTTTAAGGGGTATGTACTCTTGCTGATATTCTGAATTTCTAATTCACCACCATGTATGGCAATATGCAGTAATACCTCAGTTTTATACACACCGGTCAGCTAGAGGAATCCCAAGTGCTTTACAGAGCCTACAGTCACCCAGCACTAGATACCCACAGCTGGAGTGGACTATGACAGGCATTCTGTGCTGAAAGCACTACACCAGTAACAGCTGTTCCTCATGGGCTAATGTGTCTGATGCCCCAGTTGACATGCACAACCTCAATCCTTCTAAGCTGTCTCTGTTCTTACTTCTTCAGGCACTACCGGTTGAGATGGAGGAACTGAGTGGGAGACCTTGGAAATGTGAGCCTAGGAGGAGGTCCTACATGAGGGGGAAAGCTTCTGAGTGTGGCGGTTGGGTTGGAGGCAGAAGGATTCGGAGATTGGTGGGGATTGGATAGAAAAGGGCATAGAGGTCTGCACTGTGGGGTGGTTGCATAGGAAGGCATGAGCAGTCTTGGTCTCAGAGCTGTTTTGAACCTGGAATGGGGATAAAACTTGAGATAAGTGTGACTGGGGTGTTGGTGAGGGTATATGAGTGAGGGGGAGAGGCACTGGACTGGGGACAGGTTAGGCTGAAAAGGGAGAATGGAGAGAATTGGTAAATAAAGATTTGAATGGGGGGAAAGTGGTGAATTTGATGGAGTGGGTGAATTGGAGTGTGTGGTTGATTCAGAAACGGTAAGGTGACAGAGGAAAGTAAAAGCTAGATTTTGGGGAAGAGAAAGAAGAGGATGTCACTGAGAACAGTAGGGTGATCAGTGGGGGAAATACTGTTTTCGCATCCTGTCCTGTAACGTGCTTCAGTTTTTTTATTTTAACCGGGGGAGTGTGGTAAGGGAGTGAAGAGGGCATACCCTTTTATTCCCACTTCCCTACCAGCTTTGATCATGCCCTGCTACAGCCCTCCTCCACATCACACCCCACCACTGTCAGTTTATCACTTTGAAAATAGGGTCAATCTGTAGGGAGAGAGTTGAAGGTGGCAAAAGGAGGTAGTGGCTGCAGTACCTGCAGATTCATCACAGCTCTGTGATATCAGTCACCGCTGCACTAATTCTTAGGATGAAAAGAAAGAAGAGCATATCCAAGTTGGAATTAGGCCAGAACATGAGAATTCATACCTCTGTTTTACCAATCAGTACCAAGCCAGAAGTAAAATGGGGGCCTTGACTATCTGTAGATTCTCTAATGACCATAAGTTGGCAAGACCTCCATTTTACATATCACACCTCCACCAGCACAGTGCTTCTGGTACCATGCTGGGGCATTGACTGACTACCAACTGGCAAAAAAATTAGTGCTGCTGACTGAATCATCATTACCACTCCCTGTATCATGTGTTTCCCTGTAGATATCTGCCATCCAAATATGGATCAGGCCAAAGCCTGCTCAACATCATATGGTAATTTGCACTGCACTGTTTCAATGCTGCCCAACGCACGAGGCTCAGGCAACAAAGCATACTCCTTCAATGTCCTGTGTATGTTGCAGTGTCAATGTTCAGCTGAAATACTATTATTTAAAAGAGCATCACTCTGATGTGCAGTGGCAGACTGTAGCAGAGTGAGTCAGTGAAGATATTAACAGATGAGCAACATACATGAGTCCATTTCCTATCCTGTAAAATATATAAAAGGGGAAACCTCCACAGTTTCCTCTGTATTCTGTAAGGAGCAATGGGGATTACATAAAAAAATCAACACTCCACTATCCGTCAAACACATTTATTAGTCAGCCATTAGGGCTTTGGCTGTGCCCCTGGCATCATCAGTGCAGTCAGCTCATTTCTGAGAACAACAAATTAAACCTTCAGCCAGTGTAAATCAGTATAGTGATGCTAGATTTCAGTGGCACTATGCCAATTTACACCAGCTAGGGATCTGACCCACTATTTTTTATGTTAAAACTTCCTTCAGAATCAGCAAAAGGTTCATCACATGTTGTGGTCCAAATTGTGCCCCTTGGAGTTGTTGATCGCTTTTTCTACTATTCCCACGTTTGTGCTCTGTATGATATTTACCACATTCCCAAGTAAGTTTCAGATATTTGGTGTCTTATATAGTGGTATGTCAGTATTTGGCTCAACATATTGGGAATCCTATAAGAATAATTAGGGGCTTTTCCCGTTTGTAACATGTTTTACATTCTTAATATACTATGTTTACATTTTATATATTTTGTAGAGAGACAAGGTGGTTGAAGTAACATCCTTTATTGGTGAGAAGGATAAGATTTCGAGTTTACACAGAAGAGAAGAGCTCTTCTGCTCTATGTAAGCTTGGAACTTTGTCTCACTAACAGAAGTTGGTGCAATAAAAGATATTACTTCACCTACCTTGTCTCTCTAACATCTTGGGACTAGCACAGCTACAACAACACTGTACACATATAAGTTGTAGGCAATTCCACCTTCTCTTTTCCTTCCTTTCTCTCCAGAAACGTCCCTAAAATATATGGGAATTGTTCTCCTATATGGCAGTTTGCCGATTTGACTGACAGAACTACATAATATACCTTACTTATTTTAAATTAAATGAAAATCAGAGCAACATATGGCATAAGTGAGAACAAATTATGGCTGTAAATGTAAACTTGTTATTATAATGTTTGTTGTGTTCCCAGTATAATTTAGTCACCCACACTCTTGCTTCCTGTTTTTATATATATGCACAGATCATTATGTAATTTTGTTATGTAGTTGCGGTAAATGGTCGTTTGAAGCTTTATTGTAAATTTGTTTTAGTTTAGACAAGGAGCGTATTTGAAACAGGGTAAGAACCTTAAATTGTATATTATAAATCATGCTTTTGAATGACGTTCTGTAATTTTCTTTCAAGATGTACAAATGTATATTAAAATATGACTGGACTATTTTCCAGTGGAGTTTACTTCATGATAATCTATTCATTTGAGGGTAAATGAAGAGTTTAACGGTGAAGTGATGTAACCAGAATGTATTCTCAAGTGGCATGTTAGATTTATCAATCAATGAAAATTGTGCACTTGAGTGTAAGAGCACATCTACTCATGTGATTCTCCCTACCTCAGTTAATTGGAAACCTTTTTCCATCCTATTATCAATACTTGACAAGTAGCTTAATAAAGTTGTTAATAATGCATGGCTCTTATATAATATGTTTAATCATTAGATCACAAAGGGCTTTACAAAGAAGATCAGTATCATTACCTCCATTTTGCAGATGGGGATATTGAGGCTGGGAGAGTTGAAGGGACTTGCCCAAGGTCATCCAAGAGGCCAGTGGCAGAGCCAGGAATAGAAGCCAGGGTCTCCTGAGTCCCAGGCCTGTGCTCTATCCACGAGGACCCGCTGCCTCTAAAAGCTGCTTTATCCATTCCATATGAATTGCATGTTTGGCTAGAAAGTAATGCTACTAGTAAGTGCCGGTTCCACAGCCTGCAAAAGCTGCTGTGTTAAGGGTTCCTGGGCTGGGAAGGGCTCCAGCAGAGAGGTGTAGAGCTATGGGCACTGCGCCATAACAGAGAAGAAAGAGAGTACCCGAGTTTGAGAGAGTGCCCTCCGTTTCCATTGATTGACGTGGAAGGGGAGCGTGCTCAGTACCTCCCAGGATCCCGTGCTATGTAAGCAAGCTGTGCTTCGCTCTCTCTTGTGGGAAGACCCTTGATGCCTGCATGCTCCAGGCCTACTCAACAAAACAGAACTTTCTGGAGATGCTTAAAATTGCTGTTTGCTGAGGCCCTCTCCCCTCGTCCAGCCTCTTTTGCACCTCTTCTCCCTTCTTCCGCCCTCTGCCCCTGTGCCTACTTCTGCATACCATCTGTTTCTTCTCCCATGGCCTGTCTCTGCTGCTTGGAGACAGAGGTGGTGTGAAACTGAATGTTTCTGTGGGGGAGGGGAGAAGAAAAGGAGGAATATGGGATGGGTCTGAGCTGGCCCTTCTACTGTCTTCATGAATATTTCTTGGGCAAATCCTGCCAGTGCTGGTTCCATTGAACTTGCTACTCACATGAATGAGACCATCACATAGAACAGAAAGGAAACAGCATGTACTTCACATTCATGAGCCTTAATGATTTGGGGTGAGATTCTGCCCTACAGCATCTCTACCTGTATAATTAAATGTGCTCTTTTTTTCTTTTAATGAAAAGTACATGGGTAGGTCTGGCTGTAGAGAGAGTTTCTGAATTTGACCAGCTATAGGTCAAATACAGTCACTCGATAATCGCTGTCCTATATTTTTGCCTTTATATGTTGGTTTTCTTTCTTTCTCTGTTTTCATTTTTACTGTGTGCCTTGTCCTGGCTTTCAAATACTAAACTGGCTTTCTAATCTTTTTGTTAATAAACATGAAATAATGTAGAACATTTTACTAACTGTGAATAAGCTATTTAAATAAAAATAATTTTATAATATGCCAGCATCTTCCCAACAGCAAATCCTAACGAGGATTTTGGGTATCTCTCTGAATAAGAGCCACTGGTTTGTAGTAGAGCAAATATGTTGATCAGGATTATTTTGTCTTCAGGATTAGCTGTTGGGAAAACACTGGTTTAATCTCTCTTACTACTAGATAGGTCTGACAGGTCTAAAAGACATAAGGTCTAAAAGACAGGTTCAAAAACTCTGAACTGGACTTCTTGGGATAGGCCAGAAGCCCTTAGCAGAGTCATATATGTTGCCACTGATGTAGATATGATATTTAAGGCATTGCGTACAGTTCACAAGGAACCTAGAACAGAATGTGTTTTTATCTTTTTTGTTCTCATCAGGTAATCCAACAGAAAAAGAAATTGGTCCCATATATACAAATCTTACCTAGCTGTCACAGACAAATAATTACTAATGCAGAGGGACAGGGCAGAGGATGAGTATTTGTGACCTACCTTACGTAATCTTCGGGATCCTCTTTCTTGAAGCACTGAATGGAAAGGTTTATCCCTCTAAATCTTACTGATGCCACCAATATCGCCAACAGGAAGACTGATGGAATATTCAATTCCCTGTTGTGGCACTTGACCTAAGAATTTGGCCCAAGGTCACTGGAATCCTGGAAGAGTAATTATGGCCTCATCCTGTTCCTAACATTTCGTATAGTTAATACAAGGCTGTGAGGTTTACATACACTATATTTATTTTATTTACATTTCGTACATGTGGTCCCTGGGGATTTCAGCTCTGTTCAGCAATTGCTCAAGTGATGCAGACTGTTTTCTGTCCTGCTGTGACCAAGGTGATTTAGGAAAATCCATATGAGTTAAGGGCTCAACCCACTAGGCCAAAGGCGACTTCTATGGCATGCCTGAATAATGCCTCAATCTCTGAAATACATAGAGCTGCCATATGGATGCGAATCAGACCTCTCCTTAGCACTACTCTCTTGATTTAGGGGCCAAGTCACTTCAGGGGATTTAAATACTCTCGACCCTCCTTTCATAGCTTGTTACTGCTAGTCAGTCTCTTGAGAATGGGGATTTGGAGAGGCAATTCTCAACAGAGGACATTACTTACCCTTTGTCTGACTATATATCATTGCTACAGATCCAAGTTCTGCTGTCCTGCTTCTCAGGTCTTTGGAGTCATTCGTGGTCACTTTGAATAATGGATCCTGAGAGGGTTGTCTTGCTATAATTCAATACATAGCTTTGCAGTGATCATTGGTGTCCATCTGGTAGCATGCATACCCATTCCCTGGTCATTGCATTTGAGGTAGCTTTGGACCTTATGGTGCCAAGATGCCTGCTCCATGGGGCTTCATTTGTGCCAGGGCTTGTCAGTTATGAATGTAAAAAAAATGTCTTGAGCCCCAGCACCTCTTTCATTACAAATTAAGCACTCTTGCTCTATCACATGGAGGCTCAATGGGTCAGATCCTCAACTGTTGAGGACAGTCAATGGAGTTAGGACCATTTAGATCATGATGGAACCTAGTCCATTATACATGCAGAAGCAATGTACTGACAACTCCTATTACAGGTGAATAAATAACCTTCATTTTTTGGCATAAAATCACAACTCCGGTGGTTTGTGGGATAAGTGGGAAGGCTCATTTGGGATCATCTATCAGTAAACTTACTAAGAAACACATGGTGCAGCTCTTATGGCACAGTTAGTCCCTACAAGAGAAAAGAAAAAGCTATATACAGCCTTTGGTATGAAAAGTCACAGTGGAAGTTCACTTGCAGATCAAGGGCAGTCTATGGCTCAATGAGAGACTGATAAACCTAGCTTATATACAGGAAATTACAGCCTGGTGGCTCAGTGCTATTCTTTGGTGGAAAAGGGGTGTAATAAAGATCAGTGTTTTATGGTATTTGAAAATGTGTGGTTTTCCTTGTCAAGGAAAAAAAGCTATAGGTACAGTAGAAAGACAGGGCAATTCATTGCTGAAAGCTAGCAAAAACTTGTTATGCAGTGAAGAACTTGTCTTTCACAGCTCTTACCTTCTAGCGCTGAAAGCAGATCATTGCCACAAAGATGTATTTACCAATTTTAAAAGGTCTTGGCCCATCACAGCTAGTGTTAGATTTGGAATATAGCTTTTGTTGCCAAGGTGACAAACACTTATAAATATAACACATCTTCTAATGTGCTTTTAACTTAGTATTTTTATGGCTTTTAAATCAGATACCATTAGCAAATATATTAGGTAATTTAACTGAAAGACCATTTTCTACTAACACTTTTTGTTACATTTCCCCAGGTATTTCAGTAAATGTCTGTTGTGACATTCCAGTCCTGCTAGGCTTCTAAGGTATAAGGATACATACAGTACATCTGCTAAGATTAATATATTACCTTAAATTTTTTATTTTTTGTATTGATCCTTAAAAAATGTATTTAAAAAACATTAAGGGTTTGATCCTACAGTCCTTGCTCAGTCACAGAGTTTTGCCTGAGAAAGGACAGCAGGACGGGCCAGAAGTCTGTTTGTGGACTGTTCCTATTTTTGTTTTTGACTAAATCCCTCCACTCCCCTTTTTATAGCATAGGGATGTGGTTGAAAACACAGAAGGAAATGGAGCACTTCTATATTAAGGCCCATTCTCCAACAAACAAATAAACAAACACCACTTAAAGGGTTTTTTTCTTGGTTATCAAAAAGAAAGCTATGTAGGAAAACAATTGCAACAGTCCATCTGAACAGCACAAGCTACTAATAATATTAGGGACCCAAATCCATTGTTTAGGGCAGAAAAAGGGAATCGTGGGGATTTCAAATGAGATGATTGTTTTATTTGATAGGAATGCAGTCTAATTTAATTTATTCTAAATAGTTGTTTCTATCTTACCAGGAGCAACTGTAGCTGAAAGCAATATAGCAGGGAGTTTTGCTTCAAAAGTCGGATCGGTATGTTTGGTGTTGAATGAATAGGTGAATGGGGAACAAGCAAATACTTCACAATTTTGCAGCGGTGACTGCAAACGTTGTAACAACACTACTGAACGATGCGGTGTTGAGTCATTCCGGTGCAACTCGGCAGGATTTAGTTTACTGTAGGCAGGGAAGGGTTTGTCTGTTACCTTTGAAAATCATTGAAAGGCAGCAGCTGAGCGCAGCAGCCCTACGCGCAGATAACATACTTTTGCATTTGGCCCCAAGTACGTTTTGCTCTTTTACCAAGATCTTAAATGTTTTAACCACAGACACTTGTAGGCAGAAGTGCCCAGACGCTGGGCTCATTTTTGTGTCTGCAAGCCTGGGAGATGCTATCATGTAAGCGGGCAGCCATCTCTCTCTCCCTCGCTCTCTGCCGAGCCTGCCAGAGGTGGGAACGAGCTGAAACTGGCTAGCATACCTGGGGCAGCTGTTATACCGGTGGCGCCTGGATTCTTCCCTCTCAGACACGAGGCTGGCTCCCCTCCTCTTTCCCCTCCCTCTCTCTGTCCCACAAATCTTCCCTTTGCCTTTCATGGGAGCTTCGCTCCGCGCTTCCCATGCGCCTGGGATCGCAGCCCAGCCCCGCAGTCTGGCATTCCAGCGCTGTCTGGCTGGGTGGTGATCGCACAGCGGCCATGGCCTGCAGCGCAGAGAGAAACGACCGTCATCGCCCTTATCTTCTCCCTCTGGTCCCGGGAGCCCGGGCTGCGAGCAGGCATCGGGTTGCCATGGCAACCGGAGAACGTGACAGTGGCGAGCCCGGCCTGTCTCTTCCTAGCGCCTGGGGCTTGATCCCTTCCCGCGGGCTCCGTCGACAGGCGCTTGGCAACTTGACCTGCCCGAGCCGCCCGGGCTCCTCCATTGATTGCAACGAGGGCCCATTTCCGCTGGGGAACCCTGCAGCTAGCCAGGAGCCCCGAGACATGACGTGCCGGGGGGAGCCCCAAAACACATGCACCATGGTGCGTGAATGTACCCCCATTTCCCTGCACACGCGCGCACGCCCCCTTGGGCCCTCTTCCTCCTGTCCGGCCACAGCGGCTCCTCCAGGGCAGGTTTCTCGCAGCACCCTGGGGTGCCCCCTCGTGCAAAGGCGCTGGGCAGCTCCCGTTCCCTGCGGGACCTGGGGGTGCGGGTGCAGGGCGCGGGGCCCGATGGCAGAGAAGCACCATTATTTCTGGTGGGTGGGTGTCAATGCTGACAAAGCTCGCAAGCCCCGAGGGTTAGGCACTCTTCATAAACCGATTAGTGGACACGCTGCAATAGTAATTTGTCATCTCTGGGGTCAGGAACCCGCTCCACTGGCGAGCCATCCAGGAAACGTCTTTCACGCCTGAATATTCAATTGAATCTGCCACCCTGGTCTGCTCAGACTTTGTATTCATCTGCCCAAGAAAAGATGCGGATTCCCTTTATTTCCCCTCCAGTCTGATTCAGCAGCTTGCTTGGTAAAGCTAATAGATGGGCAGAGAGCTGAGGACATATTCATTGTGTGTGTACAAAGAGCAGGTTTTAAGGGAGCTCCCCACAAGCAGTATAGTGTATGTGTGTGTATTTCTTCCCCCTCCTTCCATCCCCCCAGTGCTAGCCCATTGGTCTTTTCATTCAGCAGAGTTATCTGTCATGAAGAATTTAAGTTTCATATTTTCATCTGTCAGTTGTGAAAAGGCCTGTCAGCTGAGGCTTACACTACAGTTTGCCAAAAGGCCTGTAGCCCACAGTGACAATACAATCTTATATTTGTGCTTCCAGGCTCCAGATAATCCCCTCACTTTCCTCCTCAGCAGTCCAGTTATGATCAGGTTTAAATTGCATATTTTGTAGGGGGGTTAATCCAGATTTTGCTGATAAATGCTATCAGCGGGAACGAAATGAAATATAGCAAGGTTTAGCTCCTATTACCAACGTCCAACCTACTATGGGAGTTTTGTGCTTGCTATAGAGACAGTATTCATATTAAACAGTTTAATGTCTATAGTCACAGGAACTAAAGACAGATTTAAGGGCTGCACGGGCAGCGCATGCTTTCTCGGCCTAATATCAGCTTTTACCTACTTCGTCTTTTTGCTGTCCCTGAGATTTATGACTTTTCAAGTTCGTTTCTTTAATTTGATTTTCAAAGCCAAAGCTGATTGTTATAAATCCGCATGCAATTGTGTTCATGCTCAGAAATGGTAAAGAAATAGTTGTATGTCATGAAAGGAAGGAAGTGCTGCTATCGATCCACAAAGTACACTGTCAAAAACAAAATCCGGCCACATTTCATCTGCAGCCACATACAAGCCATTTTCACAATTACCTATACATACAAGAAAAAGGTGGTCATTATACACCTCTTTCTAATGTATGTTTTGTATAGGAGAGCCATAGAGAAATGGGCGGTTAATCATCACTCAATATAACTTTAGAACTGAACAATAAGCTTTGATCCTGACACCCAAGAAACATCACAGTGAAAAATAAAATTGCTTCTAAAGCTAGATTGTTTAACCTGAGGACCGCAGTGATGCAGAGAACAGTTACCCAGTTTAATCTGGAGCAACCTTGTTTGTTAGAAATCATTTGTACACCTGTAATGCAATCATTTCTTTAACTCATTGAGGGATTTTTAATTGCCTAATTTATAATTAGTTATGATTCAATTATATGTTTTATGCTGGTAGGAAGATTACGTCTGTGTTATGAAATAACTTTGAATTTGTTCCCTTTTTTTAAAAAAACATCACTTTCTATGGAATTGCCAACTATTTTTTCCATTTAATTTACTAGCATTAGAAAGTTGTCATTTTTTCCAGTTTCCCTATAATTATCAGTTGGAAATTGACTTTAGAATATTATTTCTGTCACAAGGGGGGGCAAGGAGGCTTTAACAAATTGATTCTTATTAGGAGAATAAAGAAAGCTTCAAGACAACATGGGAAATGAAAGTTCTTCCTAAGACTCCATACTACAAACACATATACACATGCTTAATGTGGAGTCCCATTGACTGACATTAGTCAAGTGCTCAAAGTTAAGCATATGCACAAGTGTTCTGGGGATTAGAGTCTAAAAAGAGTCATGATGCTACTGAACTATATACGTCCTGTTAATATTCAGAGAACTGAACAATGAAAACAGACATTAGGTGTGGTTGGAATGGAATAAAATATTACAATTTTTCTTTCTTTTAAATGTATTGCTAATTTCTGTAGTTTTGATATAGTTAAATCCATGTATATCCACTGTGTACCTAGGAGCTCTAAATACCACTGTGCTAGGGTTGTACAGATGACTTATTTTCTTTGAGGAATGTGGAATTATTTATAGCCTGGGAATCAGGAGAGTAATTAAACCCCCCAGACAACATAGGATTTTAGTTGCTGTATCGTCCAATTTTGGGGTGGTTATTTAGTCATTTTTTTGCCTCACTAAAGAGTTATATTTTGCTTCTTAATTCGAGTGCAACTTTCAACATTTTTCTTCCCTCTGGCTCTTTTGTCTTCCTTGTTCCTCATTCTTTGCAGGCTGACTAACTCACTTAAAGATCTCTTTCTGGTTTTGGCCTTGTCTTCACACAAAAGGGGAACTAGTTTAACTAAGTCAGTTTAGAAACTTGATGTAGTTAAATCCATATATCCCCCTTTTGAAGCCCTTCAGAAATCAATGTAAGAGTGGCCACACAAGGTGGTGATGATGGGGTTGCCATGATTTAACACAATCAGTTTATAAACCCATTTAGTTCTCTTGATGCCATTTTTGACCAAAAGCAAAGTCTTTCTGATCTCTTTCCTTTCTGTTTTTCCTGTTCCAATTTTCCCCCTCTTCCTGGCTTCCTCCTTCTGCTTCCAATCTTTTAGAAACATTTGTTTTATTATTAGTTATCATTTGAATGTGTTTTCTACCTGAGACCAGGTGATTTGTGCCTCCATAGTAGTATACACAATCATCATGCAAAATCACTTTAGTCCAACATGCTGCTTCCTAGTAGTGACAAAAGATCTTGTCTTGCCATGCACAGACAGTATGGTATGCTATGGCCACCACTAAAACATCTCAACTAAGGTTCCATTCCATTCCTGTTGAAGTCAATGGACTTTGTAATGCGTAGAATCAGTTTGTATTAGGTGTAGATCCCTGAGAAGCTTGGGGTTGGATTTTTATGCCTCTAGTCCTTCTGCCAACTCCTATGGTAAAAGTGTTTGTATTTCATCTTCTAACAACTCTGGAGCCCAATCCTTCTTTCACTGGAATCAATGGCAAAGCTGCCCTTGTTTTCAATGGAACGAGGCTTGGCCTCTTAGTGTATTGACTAAGAGGTTAGCACGCCTTTGAGAATTCAGGCTTTTCTTAAGCAAGATATTATTATGTGTAAAAACAAGATATGTATTATGTGTAAAAAGCTTGGAGCTAACCATTTGACTTAAGATGATACTATTCAATCTGCATTCTTCTTTTTTATAGGGTTACAATGATAAACTTTGAAGAATAAGCTTTTTTTTTTTACTTTTTAAAATTCACGATGTTTTTGTTCTTTCACTAAACCAGTAGGCTGGTTGGCTTCCATTATGGACAACATGATATGTAAACTTCAGAGAGAGGATGGAACAGTAAAATGAAGTAAATGTTTGTCACGACTAAGGCCGGAATGAGAAAACAGTGACAAAAACATTGCATGAAGTATGTCATTGCACTGTTTGTCCTCACAATCCTTTAATATCTTTATACAGTAAACACTTTTTTCTGACAGAAACATTTTAGAACATCTATGCACAGCACACAGTGAAGTAAAAGTAATGCTTGAAGTGTGTTAAGTATACCTATCAGGGCCATCCCCAGGGGAGTGCAGGGCCTGGGGAAAATCACATTGTTTGGGCCCCCCTTAACATTGTGGGTCATTTTCACATGGTTTGGACCTCGTCGCTTCTTGAATTTCCGGCTTCCAACACCACGTGACCAGAGCTGGAAATGCAAAATTCACCGTCCTTTTTGCAATAAAAATAATTGGTCGGGTTTGGTCACATTTTCGGACATACTTTTGCTCTTTCCTAGGGTTGGGCTTGGCAACTCTTGTGATGTTGAAGTGCGGGGCTTCTCAAAGTGCAGGGCCTGGAACAGTCGCCTTGATTTGCCGTACCATAGGGACAGCTGTGTGTGTCTCCATTCGGAATGCATTCAAGTAGTAAGCATACAGGTTCCACACACTTCAGCTTCTTGCAAATCTCATCATGGTCTAGTTCTCTACTGAACCCCAAGGGAAGGTTTTATAATGATATCCCTCCTAATTTTCCTTACCCACAAGTTGACGTGGAAATGCTTAAATTGTGCTTAATACGAGTCATTCCTATGACTTCTTCTTTCTCATCTTTTTCTTTTTTAAAAACATTTGTTTTTCCCTGCACCACATATATAAAAGAGGGGATTTCCCCTTACACCAATTAAAAACAAAATCTCACATCTCCTTTCTTCCCCCTCAACAAGAAGTTAACCCCCTGCTGAGTTTCCCCCCAAGGCGTCTCTAAGTCCCACAGGTGAGGCTGCTGCAGCCTTAATGAGAATGAATCAGCACTGATCTTCCAACAGATAAACACAAATCTTTTATTCCAGCCACCTGGTCCTGCACCTATCAAAAGAGAAAATACAGCTTACACTATCTATAGCATGGTTTGGTGGGGTTTGCCTCTCTCTTCCAGGGTTTCCCTATAGTATTTTTGTAAACAAACACTCCTGGGACTTTCTCAAATCTGCAAAGGCCTTAGTTGTTAATGTGTAGTAGCAAAGGTGCCTTGTTATGTCTTCAAACTACCATGTGCATGGAATTTTCTTCTCTTTTAATATGATTAGCAGGCTGCCTGTCTTAGAGGTGGTGGTCTTGTTTTGTATATATTCAGTTCACTTGCAAACGTTTTCTCAGCCTTATAACAACTGCTTTTCCTGTGCTGCATGCTTCAAACATGAGTGTTGCAGAATTGGGTATATATAATACAGTGATCATTATATTTCAGTATGTGTTTAACAATAATTTAAGCCTGGATGTTTGTCTTAACAGAATGGGAAAATTTGTGTGTGTATACTTTTGGTCAAAATTCAGATTTTTTTTTAACCTATGCAAAATAAGGAGTCACAATATTTCAGTAAAATATTTTATTTTCTGTTACACGCTCATTAATGTGCATTTGTTCATATAATTACCCAGTTTGCATATGCTTAAGAGCAATTAGCAACATGTATATAAAATCCAGAGAAGTCAGATGGAAAGAAAGTACAGAGATATCACAATAACCAGGATTCCTTTCACAGTGATTCCCAGGTAGGGAGTAAGATGTGGGGACACTAAGGTTCTCAGTTCCCTCTGTCCAGTTTCTACCTTTTTATTAGCTTAATATTGCACATGTGCTTTTTCCTGGCCTGTCTTCAGCCCCATTTCTGCCTTTGCAATGCGAGTACAATACTGTTGCCTTAAAATTTGACCTGTTCTTTAAGGTAGTTTCTGCATTTTGGGGAGAATGTCATAGATAAGGCCCTACTTAATTTGTGATATTGCGGATTCTGGAAGATTAGGCTTCCACTGCACTTTTGTCAGCCACCTGGTGCTGGCAGCAGGAGCCTTGGCTGTTGGGTGGGTGGCTGGCAGGCACTCTGCTGTTGCATGGCTGGTGGCCCTGCGCATTAATGACTGTAACATAGTTGCAGCAAAATGTCTGGTTATCAAAAAGATTTGCAGGCATAACATACTTGAGTGTTTATGTTGTTCCAGCACATTTTTCTTAAACGAATAGGTCTTCTCTGGCTTTTCCAAATGACTGAAATTAATAAAGGTCCATTATCACTTTTCCCCTATTTTCCATGTCTTGTCCACAACTCAGCTGCAATTATTTGACAATCCTCCCATGAATAGGGTCTTAGTCATTGAAGGATATCGAGCGCCTGATGTTTTACTTTTTTTTTTTTTTTTTAAAAGCACATCCATTCTGAAGGGCCCATGAAATTCTAGGGCTCCAGAATTGTAATGCAGCTGTTCCCCAATCGCTCTGCTCTACAACAGCTAAATGGGACTGAGGTGAAGTTTTGAGGGATCATCACTTTTTTAAAAAATAAAGGCCGAAATTGCAGATCTCATAACCACCCAGTACTGCCTGACAATCAGCTAGGCTTAATTAAAGTAGGAGTATGTATTTGGGTCCATTGCTGCCCCTTCTGTAGCCGTGCTGAAGAGAAAAAACAGGAAGCTCATATATTTTTAAGCTGTTTATGTATAAATACACACCTGTGATATGCATTTTTTGCTAAATCGACTGCAGAGAAAATAGTCTTCCTGAAAACACACAATAGCGCACAGGGCTTGTTTTGTCTATTCCAGGGACACTTGTATCAGGTGGTTACACTGATACATTAGTTACATATATGCAGTTTACCGGGTTTGAAACCAAAGAAAGCCACAGAACAGCAAGCTCTTTATTAAACTGGGACACTGCGTCTACTACGTGGCGCTGCACAGTTGTAGCTACACTGGTATGAACATTGCCATTGTAGGCCCTAGCTATTGAAAACTTTGTTGTTGAATTTATAAAAACGGCTATCGGTTCTTTCCCCATTGAGCTATCTCCTCTGTTAGGTAACATATTTGTTTGGGGTGGAGGCTTCTTTTCTGTACATTATTCACTTGCTCTCATTTTTCTGAGTACTACATATTGTATTTGATTACTGGACAGATCTGTGTTACTTGTAATTATGTGCTATTAACTGCATTATAGATAACAAATGGATTTGTTTATTTTGTCATTATCCAACACTTTTCCCTTAAGATGTTTTCTTTCTTGTGGGCTTAGAGAAATATAATTTTCCATTCTTTCTTCATGAAGTAGCAACAAACTGTAACTTGGTGATTTACAGATTGCATATTAGGCCACATTAATAGGAGCATTGACAGCAGATCGAGGGAAGTGATTATTTCCCTCTATTCAGCACTGGTGAGACCACAGTTAGAGTATTGTGTACAGTTTAAGGTCCCTCTCTACAGGAAGGATGTGGACAAATTGGAGAGAGCCTAGTGGATGGCAACGAAAATAATTAGGGGGGTGGGGGCACATGGCTTAAATATGAGGAGAGGCTGAGGGAACTGGGCTTATTTAGTCTGCAGAAGAGAAGAATGAGGGGGGATTTGATAGCAGCCTTCAACTACCTGAAGTGAAGTCCAGAGAGGATGAAGCTAGGCTGCTCTCAGTGGTGGCAGATGACAGAACAAAGAGCAATGGTCTCTCAAGTTGCGGGGGTGGGGGAGCTCTAGGTTGGATATTAGGAAAATCTTTTTCACTAGGAGGGTGGTGAAGCACTGGAATGGGTTACCTAGGGAGGTGGTGGAATCTCCATCCTGAGAGGCTTTTAAGGCCCAGTTTGACAAAGCCCTGGGTGGGATGATTTAGTTGGGGTTGGTCCTGCTTTGAGCAGGGGGTTGGACTAGATGACCTCCTGAGGTCCTTTCCAACCCTAATCTATGATTCTATAACCGTGCAAATTATTTTCTGTGTAGCTGATAGCTGGGGGAAGGAGAGGAGGAAGGAGAGAAAAATAACAAATGAAAATAAAAAATAATTGGTAAGACTGTATGGCTCAGAGTCTTAGTAGCGGAATATAGAGCTTTTCACCTCCAGATGTTCAAATACTATAATGAAGAAATCATCATAGATACCAAGAGAGGTCACCACTTTAACTGAGGTATATATCAATGCAAGTGAGCAAAAGTAATTAGCATATGACTGTTGGTGACCAAAGTCAAATAAGCCAGTGTCAGGCCAGGTCTTATTGGACAAGCATCCCCATTGCAAATGTTACAGTATGTGCTAGTAGGCAGTTTCAACAGATAGGCCAATGATGTTAACGTGAAGACTGAATTCATTTCTCATCCCTACAGGCAATCCCCTCCAGGTCAGGGTTGAGACACACTAGTTGTCAGGCACTGTGGGAAAGTCTAGATCCTCAAGAGTATGTAGGTATCTAACTTGCTTTGATTTCAATGAGAGTTGGGATCAGATCCAAAGAGGGACTGAGGCACTATGATGCTGGGTGTCACAATACCTAACTTTTAGGCACCTACAAAAATTGAAGGAATACATTGCAATCCACAAAACCTGAGTCAGGCATTTAGGCTTCCTATACAATGCATAGGGAAAGAGAGGCGTCTAAGGATGTGATCCACAAAAGCCAGCACACTAGGCGGGGACCCAGCTAAATTAGCCAATAGAAGACGCTGATGAGAAGGGGTGCCTCGTCAGAATGATGAGGCGCTTGCCTCACTCCACACAGAGCAGGAGCGGGGAGTTGGTGATGTCCACCTTATAATTTTAGCCTAGTGGGGATAGCACTCACCTCGGAGAAGGGACAGACTCAGCCAGGTTCCCCCGCACCTGAGGGGGAGAAAGGATTTGAACAAGGATCTCCCACTCCTCTCAGAGTACTTTAACCACTGAGCTATGGATGTGGGTCTCCCTTTCTCTCTCCTGTTGAAGCTGTTCCACTGTAAATAAAATACTTAAAGGCAGCGGCGGCACAATGTGCCAGATTCTGCATGGTGCCTGAGCCAGTAAACATGATCAAGGCACCTATTGGATCAGACCCCACAGGCAAGGTAGGCTGAGAAATGCCTTTCTTCCACTGATTGTGGATCACTCTGGGGCTTAAGTATCCAGATGCCTAGTGGGAGGCAGCAGTGCAGATGCCCGGAAGCTGCCATACTCAGGAATTTTGCCCTAAAATTTAAGCACCAAGTGAGTTTATGCACATAGGGGATTCGGCGGAAGTTTTGTGGGTCACAGTGGAGCCTAGAACTGGGAGTTAGATGTCTACGTCTGAGGGAGTTACGCACTGTTATGGATCCGGGTCTACATGCCTAAATATTTTTGAGAATCAGGGCCTTGGACTTTCCACTGATAGGGTTCATATTGCCAGAGGGTGGAGTTTTTTAAGAAAAGGTTAGACAGACACCTAGGAATGGTCTAGTTATTACTTAGTCCTGCCTTGAGTGCAAGGGACTGGACTAGATGACCTGTTGAGGTCCCTTCTAGTCCTACACTTCTGTGATTCTATAACTCTGGGCTAGATCTGCCCATAGCATCATTAATTAATTTTTGTAGCAGATGCTTTTAAAGTAAACATAGTGCTCATGAGGGGTCTCAGAGAGACAGAGTAATCACCATATTTGTTAGGTGTCCCCACACCAAAATGCTCAGGGCAGCCTACTGCCATGTACAAAACACAATGGAATAAAAAACACCCAAAATTGATATGTGAGTTATACCACAAGTTAATGGGCTAGATGCAGGAATAATTGGGTGAAATTCTGTGGCCTATGCTATGCAGGAATTTAGATTAGATGATCATAATGGTCCCTCCTGGCCCCAAACCTCCATGTATATAAAAAGAATTAAAATTGCTACTTCCCACCAGTATTTCCTTCTCTCAGTCCAAAAATCTGAGAGGAAAGGAAAACACAAATAACCTCCATTCCCCTTTGGTCCCACCCTACTATCACTGATTTCTGTGGGAGTAGGCTTGGGTTCCATTCTGTGCATACCCATTTGAAGGTAAAGATTCTTACAAATTTAATCACAAAAAAAGTCTTAATTTAATATAAGGTTCATTTTATTGCCACGAAAAGCTGATCTAGTATTCAAGCTCCTGCTCTTGAGATAAGCAGGATATTATGGTTAAAGAGCCACGAGATTCCTGATATACACAGAGAATAAATTACCTTTAAATATGTGAACTCTGCTTAACGATTACTAAGTAATAAGAGTTCTGAAGAGAACAAGATTTTTAGAGCTTAACTACATATATATTTAAGTACTTTTAATTTAAAAAACAACATTGTTTTCCCTTTGAGAATCAGTTCACACTTTGGATTTAGAAAAGAATGTAACACTGAGATAATCTCTTTCCCCATCATCATCCCTTCATTCTTCTTCTTTTCCCCCCAAGACATAAGGTGACATACCCAAGTGCTTGTCCTTCATCAGAGTCTTCAGTGAGCAACAGAGCAGAAAGCCTTAATATCTATTCATTTGTAATCTGTCATTCTTAAAGTATTAAGGACAATTGACTTCACATGTCTCAGGTAATTAGAATAGTCATCCATTGCTCCAGATTTTAAAGTAAGTGTCTCACATTCTTAATCAGTACATTTACTGATGTCTTTGAACAAATCTGTGTTCTTTGTCAACTGTGTAATAGATTAAAAAAAACCCTGCATAGTGAATTGTACATATGAATTATCAAAACATTTCTCAACTTTTTGTGTTCCAAGTGAAAATGAATAAAACATTAGTCACCATGTAATATTTTCCTATTCAAAGGAATGATTCCCTTTTCCAAGTATGGAAGACACAGGTAAAACATGAATAACTATAAAAACCAGGAGTTTCCTTTAGCACAAATGCTTTAGTACATGGTTTTCTTGGGTAATGATATTTCCACAGCGTGCAATATTAATCAAGATAGAAGAATTGCCAAACAGTTAGCAACTATTTTGACTGCTCTACAAAATCTAAGGGTCAGATTCAGAAAGGTATTTCAGTGCCTAACTCTCATCGAAATCAATGAATATGGAAAAGTATGGAGTCTTCTCAACTTCCATTGACCTTAGTAGGAAGAGGGGACACTCAGCAACTTCCAGGAATGGATCCTACATTTCTATGAACAATAAAGCAGGCTTATGTGTTTCAGTATAATATAGGTGGATAAAATACTATGGGCACAGTTTAGATCCCAATGAGGAAAAAGGGCACAGAAAAAATTGATTTACTTTAGTACATTCTCAGAGCACCAAAATTCAGACCATATACTTCTGTCCCTGTTTGGCAGATCCATGTATGTTGTCTAGCTGTGGTTAGGGCTTGCAGATCTCATATCTATGACTACTAGATACGTTTATTCATATTTGCTGTTTTTTGTGTACCTCTTTCTGCTGCCTAACCCAGGATGCACTTCCTACTCGTTGCTGTTGCAGACCTAACAGACAAAAACCACTTGACTCTGCAGTTATTAGCATTATGAGCCTGATCCTATCACCCTTACTTTTTCAGGTGGCCTTTATGCAAACAATACCATTAAATGAGTCCCAAGCCAAATCTACATGCTGGACAGAAAAAGTCAGATATGCAGCTAAGTATCTTGCTGCCATGGGAGTTGGGGAGAGCACTTTAGGCAGGGGGTCATGTACATTTTCCCTACATGAAATGCATTTTGCATCACTTATCAACCCTGGATTGGGGGCCAGTAGAAAGGAGAGAGACAAATCTTTGGGCACATATGCTAACATTTACATTTTTGTGGAGAGAGCTGGTGGTTTTAACTGTTAAAGTGGGGATCTGATTTTTTTGAGAAGTTCATAATGGACAATTACCAAATGGTAGAGTGGAGCACTAAACAATAAATCAAAAGCACAAGAAAAATTATATCATCAAAAATCCTGGGTGTGGAGCCAGTTGGGACATGCTGCCAACTCTGATTCTATACTGTGAATAGTGAATCTGACCTGAAGAAGATCTCTGTGTAAACTTGAAAGCTTGTCTTTCTCACCAACAGAATTTGGTCCAATAAGATATTGCCTCACCCACCTTGTCTCTCTAATATGCAGGTATGCTCCTTTTCAAAAATATTCCAGTCAAGGGGTGTAATTTGATGAAAAGTGGGGGATTTATCTCATTAGAGTGTTCCTCTTTTTGGCTGTGGATGTGCAGACCTAGTGCTCAGGTCAGAGGTTTTTCATGCCTTAGCTGTGATGATGACAACTGGGGAAAAATTCAGCTCAGGATTTCATTCCTCGTGTTATCAAAGTGTTCCTGAGTCAAAAGATCATTGATGATTTTCTTTGCCTATTGGGTGAGCTCTCCCCTTTGCCTTACTCTTTCTTTGCCTTAAGAAACAAGTTGGTACGAGTATTTCACTTACATAATGCTTTCCCTTTTTGTAATGAATTACACAAGATTTAACAATTAGCTATGCAAATATCAGTTTGAAGCAAGCAAAAAAAAATATAGTGCCTCCCACTAAATCATTTTAGCCACTTTTTAAAGAATTGGTTCCCAGGTTATTGAATAATTTTAAGCATAGTATTTAATCTTCTCTTTCTCTGGTTTGCTTTTACAGTAGAATATATTGATTACTGAAGACTGCTGGTCCATTAAAAAATGTAAGGCCCAATCCTGCAAACTCATGCGAGTAGTCCCAGTGAAGTAAGATGGATTGATTTAGATCAAAGTTATTTAAGTCACCAATTTTGGTCTTGTGTTGCAGTTGTACTTTAGTTATTTTCCTAAGGAAAGGTTGATTCTTATTGGTAAGTAACCATTAAAACATGCTGACTTGTAACTAAATATAATACTTCCTTTTGCTAAACGAGAGGATACATTATGTCTAAACATATTTGGTTAAGCAGTTAAGTAGGTTAACATACATTTATTCAGATTCTTAATTTTTACATTTTTATTATGTTAGAATATGATGAATGACATTCATTCAGTAGATTAACTTTTTTACTCATGACTTGTGTCAAGCTGCATTTGGATGGAAATTGGAATTGAATTAAAATGCACAAAATTTTATTGTAAAATTACATAAGAAAACAGTAACATATATCAGAACATGTTAAAAGATTTAAAACTAACTGATTTATTAATAAACTATTATCAGTAGTTAATAAACTGAATTGATTGTTTCTGGTCACCATGTCCTTCAAGATTTTAGAACTAGTAGATCTCACCCGCTCACACCTCTTTTTAAAGTCATAGATTGGAAGACAAAAAACAAATTTTCCTGCTTTTTCCACACCTAGTAAGTTTCTCAACTTTGAATGAACTAGTCATTGAACTAAACTAGTTTAATAAACTGAAATAAAGAAAATATCCTCTGCACCTGTAGAAGAGGATACTGCAATCAAAGCTAGTTTTGTTCTTCAATAAACTCTGGTTCCAGCTGCTTAACCAGTGACTTTCAGTTGATTTGACTTTCTTTAAAACTTCAACAGCAAATGTACTGCTTGAATATTTTAATTTAAATTATTTTAATAGATTATAGTAAATAGTAGGCCTTAACAGAGACTGCCAATTTTAAAATTAATTTTAAAAAAGTTTTTTTTTAAAGAAATATATTTAAATTAAAGAATCTGATTTTTTTTAAACCATCAATTTTATCTAACCTGCACTGAAACTATTGGCCCTATATATCTTCATTAATTTCATTAGAAGATGTCTAAACCCCCACTATTGCTTTGAAAATCTCAACGTATACATACACAAACAAGTGTGCGTGTGTGTTGCTATATTTGCCACTGGTTTCTTTTGAACTGAAAGCAACTTCAGCCTGAGACACAGTTTCAAAAATCCTCACACAAGAGATACTAATTCACTTGGGCTATTGTGGTTTATGATATCACCAAAACCCCTTGATCAAATTATAGCCTTGTATTACATGGATGTTAGTCTGTTTGTTCTATCTATTGACTTAAAACGTGGTGTGACATCTATCTCCTCTGCTATCTCCTCAGGAGACACTTGATAACCCAGTCACGATGGTAAATGCTGTATCATGACTGAAGCCATCACAATTGTATGAAAAAAACTTTTTCTTAAAATTGTATACAAGCCAATGGACTCTTTAGGAGAAAAGAAAAAACAAAACTATAAAGCAAAAAAATCTTTGTTAGAGATTTATAACAAGAGAAAATTCATTATTTATACTCAGATTTTTATAGCAGAACTGTTTTAAAACCTTGTTGAGTGTGGAATTGTGATAGAGGAAGCTCAACTGTTCATCACACAATTGTCTAACTCAGCTGTTCCTAAACTGTGGTCCATAGACAAGAGGCTACTATCGGGGGAGGGTGTGGGGGATCCGTTAAAAAGAAAAATAATAACATCCTCACCAACGAAATGTACAATTTCAAATAAAACTAATAGCATGTGGTGGTCCATGAAATATTTGGAGGTTATAAAGGGATCCACGTACTCGAGAAGGTTGGACACCACTGGTCTAACTTGTTTACATACTGCAGTTCCCTCTTTAAACAAAAACAAACAAACAAAAACCATAAAAGGTGTTTGGATTTTTTTTTTGCATTATAAAAATGTCACTTTTTACAGTTAAGATTGTAGACTCTCTCTTTCTCTTAGCTATCACTACGGTAATGAAATATAACACCTCATCAGAAGATTTTTCTGCAATCAGGGATCTCATTTTTATGAATCTATGCATGGGTACTACAAAAGGATCAAAACTGTTATCTGGTAATGGTCACCATTAGTGCTGAGTGAATAACTGATTTTTCAGTTAGGGGCCAAAGTGAAAAATCTGAAAAAACATTGTTTTGGGTCAACTCAAAATTCAACTTTTCTTGGTTTTTCTCACCAACATTTTTTTTTAAAAATGTGGTTGAAAAACACACTTAACGTGACCCAAAATAAATGTTTTCCTATCATGTTTAGTTTTGGTATGTTTTAATACTTTTGTTTGTTTTTTAAATAATTGTAACTAAGATTTCAAAACAAAACATTTCAAAATGAAAACATTTCTTTTTGAGAGTATCAAAACAAGATATTTTGATGTTTTTCCAACTTTTTTTTTCTGGCCAGAACCATTCACCAAATTTGACCCAAATTTTCAAATAGTTTTGATTCAGCTGAAACTGCATTTTTCAGCAAATAAATTATTTGTCAAAAAAGTTTCATCCAGCTCCATTCACCACTGTTTTATTCCAGTGTTAAATTAGTAGAACTCCATTGACTTCAGCGAAGTCAATTAAGCGTAAATCTGGGGCAACACATTGGTGATTGAGTCCTAGAATCTAAACCCCACCAGATTATAAGAGGTTTGCATGTATGAGAGTTGGGGAAGGAAGTGAGATGAATCTGAATTCATGGATCCAAACCTTCCTTTGAGGATTTGATTCCATATGGGTTCAAACCTGAAGGGAACCATTTTTCAGTTCTGGTTTGGGTATGGCTCAAACTCTCATGAATGCAGTCATTTTCATAAGATTTCAGTCTAGTGACCTAAGGCTCAAGAGAACAACTCCTTCCTTCCCACTGGCAGAAATCAATCAAGAATAGTGTCATATGGCAACCCTAACTGGGTCATCCTCCAGCAGCAGGCCACAGCATGACCAGACTGTCAGTTTCTCCTTTCTTCCAGAGTCCGCAAAAACTCCATGCAACCTTATCAAGGAAAAATAGCCCTCTGCAGTGTTAATTTATTACAAAAAGTCCTACAGCCATAATGTGATTTCCCCAGCACAGTCCAAACTACACATTCACTTTTTCAAGTCCCAGCAGTCCATCGCTACACCTTACCCCCATCCCTCTAGCTGATGTGCTTCTCGGCTCTGTTTCCTTCCCAGGCATGGTTCCAGCTCTTACCTGAAACATCAAGGGGTTCACCCCTCAATTATTCCCCACCCTTCAGCCGTCTCTGACCATGGCTTTCTGACCCAAGGAAGTTTGTCAGTACCCCTCCCTATCTACTGCCTTCTACTTCCACCAGCCTGATCTGGAACCACTGCTTCACTAGTGCGCCGTCATCACCCCCTCCTTCAGGACCATCCCCTCCCTGAAGCACAGCATCCAGTCAGAATACTTATAATTCCCACAAGCAGTCCCGCCCTCCTCATTGCACCTGCACTGGAATACGAGCCCTGGGCCCACATTCATTTAAGGGGTCAGCTGCCCTGTCACAAACGGCTTGCAAGATGTTAACAGCATCAGATCTGAACCTAAATCCTAAGCCAAACCTGATTCATAACTAGATCTGACACAACTCCCTGGCCATTCGTATGTAATGAATTGTGTTTATGTAAAAATGAGTTCGCTTTAGTTAGCATTGCCACTTCCCTTCTGCAGGGACTATCCCATTTATAATGATTGGAAAGAACCAAGCGCAGGGTAGGTGTCCCTATAAATAAATAATAAATAAGGCATTTGGTGTGAACATTTGTATCTCTATCTTTAATGTGGTGTTAATCATCTGCTCTGTCTCCTGACATGATTAGGATAAATCAAATTGTCAGGGCAGTAACTTTAAGGCATGCATGGGGAAATGGGGCACGTATAAATATATGGCCTGATGCTAAATAATAGTAAGCATATAATACAAATAACATATCAGGAAAAGCATAAACTTGTAAAGCAGTTAATAATTTTGCCACTGATCTTTTATCTCTGCACAAAGATTCAAATTGTTTTCCTAAAAAAGAAACTATATGCAAATGCATACTGGCATGTGGATCTGTTTAAGCGAAGAGGGTCTACTTATGAATGAAATCCAGACATGTTGCTTGCAGGGGGAACCCCTTCCTTTCACCTCAAATAGAATACATGTGAAATGATTGAAAGGAATTCTGCATGCCAGCTTTCTTAATGACAGTAAGTGATTCCCCAAGAACAATTAGTTTGAATGTTAGAATCAGAATCATAAAGGTTGGAGATAGAAAAGACCAATTAATTCATAGCCCATCTCCCGGCAAATGTAGGAACCTCCCAGCCAATGCATGAATGACAGTATAAAGCAGCACAGAGTTGATGTATCCTTTAGTGCCATTTCACATGGGTATGACTGGCATAGACTGAAAAGGTGTTCCAACAAATGCCACATCGGTTCTTCACAAAAAAACACCCAACAATTCCTAGCTACATTCAATTGTTCACTTTTGCTGTTAGAAAAATGCATCCTTCTATCTGTGATCTCCATTGGTACCTGAAATAAAATATGCAGTATTGCTATCCATCTTTCAAAGCTGGGGATCTAGTCTGCCTTCACTTTCATGTTACACAGAAGGCCTTAAGTGAGGAAGCTGCACGAATAGTTCATTTACTTGACAGCATCACAAAGAAGCAAGACCCTGATCTGGGCCAAACAAATTAATATGCCTGGTTGTTCTGTTGGCTGCAGGTAAAGGGGGAGGTGCAAAGGAGCTGTCATGGCTGCCAGATCCTGGAACTGGTTTTATGTCCCCTCTCAAGTATACTTTAGAACAGCCTTGGGGCTGCTATAAACTATGCTTGCTGTAATAGCCTCCCCCGCCCCTTTCACTCAGTTGGCTAGAATGAAGTTTCATAGAACTGGCTATACTTTCTATTTCAGTCAAGGATTCTCCCATGCGGAGGAAATCCTTTGTTGCCTATGTAGAGCAGTTTTAGGGAACAGGCACAAAGGGTCTTGGAATGGGTCAGAACTGGCCATGGATATCCAAGGGATTGAACCTCATGTGGGAATTTAAGATCCAGTCTGGCACTGTGGAATGCTATGCTCTCTTCCACATACCACAGATTTCCAGCCAGAAATCTGATTGGCTGTGAATGTTTCTGAACGTGTGTGAATTGAATAGTATTTTCAACAGGAGATGGAAGAAGCACTCCTGGGAATTAGCATGTTGACTGTTGCTGACGATAGGGAAAATAGGCATGTTGAACTGCATGTATGTTTGCACATACAATCTATTATTTATCTGAATTTGTTTAATTTGCACCTATGTAAAGCTCCAGGCACATTCAATGCATATGAAAACACAGGGCCAGATCTTCAGCTCCTGTAAATTGGCCTAGCTCCATTAAAACCAATAAATGTATGTTAATTTGCAGCAGCTGCAATTGACAAGCTCTTAGAACAGGCTTCCTAAATAAATCTAAATGTCAATACTTTCAAAACCCAAAAAGATTCAAGGTTAGGCATTTTGCTGAGCAGAATGGGAAGCTCCCATAGAAATAGAACTTTTAGGGTGTGATTCAAATCCTAATGAAGTCAATGGGAATCTTTCTATTGGCTTCAATGGGCTATTGAGCAGGCCCTTAATGATCAGAACACAATCCTTTGAACTGGAAATTAGCAAGAAGCCTATGGCAGTGAGAGTACAGTAAATGTAGGGCTGGGCCCCTTTTAAGGAATTTTATTACATTGTGATGCTGCTTCAGAGAGCTTCCTGCATCTTCCTATGGAGGATTTGGAGTTAGAACAGATGTTAAGAAGTATATGGGGGAATGAAGCATTATCCTCAAAAGAGGTAAAAATCTATTGTAGATTCTGATTAGATACCTATGACTGAACAGCACTTGAATGTGTGAGAGTCAGTAAATGTACACAGTCGGGAACCAGTGGGAAGAGTGCCTTATACAGTCCAAGGGCTGTGGGAGGATGAGGGATTTAAAAGGACATTGGCACCTTGGAACCGGTGAGTTTCACCAGAATGAACTAAAATAATTTTGATAAAATTGCCTTGCCTCAGGCCCTGGACAAATTCTTTTTTTAAAAAATCAATTAGGGTTCTCTGATTATTTTTAATGATTTTTCTCTAACCTCTTTCAATTACAGCAATCTTAGATATTCCTTGTAACAAGAAGAAGTACAAAATTTTAAGTGTACATTTAAAAATAGAGTCCTCTAGTTCTTACTCAAAACCAGTGCTGGGTGTTCTAGAGTGTAAGTCGGCACAGAAGTTTGCTGAAGAAATCTAAGCTTCACGCAGCAGTGCTTTTCTGTCCCGGTGGACCAATGAACTTCCCTGTGGCTATAGATATTTTTAATTCTGCTCTGGACTTTCTCCAGGAAATCGGTAATAATTACTAATTGTATTTTTGTAAGCTAAATGAAAGGATGCATTCTTTCTTGAAATTCTCCCTTAGCTTTTGCAATTAATTATGTTGTTCTTTTGTGTGATTAAGTGAAGCTGTAATACAAAGACAAGAATTAATCAAATTGTACTGGCTATTTAGCATGCTAGGGGTTCTTACATGTAAGATATTTTCTCCTGTTGTGTTGTCATTTTAACTTATTATTGCTGATATTTAATAATAACTGAACTTTAATAAAGTGATGTTTTAGTAAAGAATTTGCATTTGAAATTCTCAGAATTTACATATTCCTGTTGTGTAGACTAAAGGCCAAATCCTCAGGTGCTGTAAATTGCCAGAGCTCCATTGACTTAAGTGGCATTACTCTGGTTTCCATCAGTTGAAAATCTGGTCTTATATTGTCAAAAGGTACTAATGCAGATTTCTCATACATGTACTTTAACAGAAAGTTGATCAAAAAATTATATGACCACTATTTTTCTCCCTGGCCCACCTTCAACTATACATTAAAATTGTCCTCTTGCAACAGCCCCACATGTGACATTTCAAGCAGAAAGGAATTGGTTCTGAGTGGTTTAAAAGTGTTTTTAACATTTAAGGTGCCCTACAGTCTTTGGGCCAATACTTCCTCTGGAGCTACGGAGGGTTCTTTGGCAGTGGAACTGGAGCATTTTCACTGGGCAACCCTAAGCAGTCAAAAATCATGAGTCAGCCCCTGCCCAAAAATCATGAGATTAGTTTAAGAATCATGAGATTAATACACACAAAAAAAGCATTGGGGATTCTTTTTCATTCTCTTCTGGTGTCTTAGAGTGCACTTGGGGCATGTTTCCCAGTTTTTCTCTGCAATCATGAAGGCTAGAGACTTATTTAAAAAAAAAGAAAAATTAAACTGAGATCCTCATCACTCCAGGGACTGGGGCTTTTAGATGGGGATCAAATATTGCAAGATTTGTGATGAAACAGTGAAAGTTAGCAGTGCTGTGGCTTCTTAGGAGATGCCGGAGTCAGGTCTGCCATTGTTTCCCATGTGCCAGCATGGAGGGATGACTGGAGCAAGGGTAGATGATCTGTTTCTATGGAGATCCTCCCCTCTTCTAATACATAAGGAAAGCATTATGGTTGTGGGCACTCTACATTGTAGCACTGTCACGTGGACACTTGCTACAGCAATGGAAGGGATTTTTCCATTGCTGTGGTAAATCCACCCCCTCGAGAAGTGGTAGCTAGGTTGAAGGAAGAATTCTTCTATAGCTCTAGTAATGTCTACATGGGGACTTAGGTCAGCCTAACTTAGGCTCTCAGCTCCAACCAGCACAGCTAGGTCAGTTAGGTATACAGCAGGCTTTAGAGAGGAGAACTCCTTTTTCTGGAGCTAAACACCCCAACGTGCACTAAGTACTGGCCTGAGGATTTGGAATTACGTCGGCCCCTATTCAGCACAGGAAGTAAGCACGTGCTTACCTTTAACTGTGGAATCACCACTGCAGTGCCATCATTAGACAGTAAGCAATAGAAGGCCGTCGTTACAAGAGTGCTCCGTGTCTGTCTATATGTAAATAGTTAACAGATGATGTGTCAGTAGATAGGGCTCAAGAATGGGCACTGCAAATGGCTTCCTCTGTGCAGCTCTTTACATGCAACTCTCACCGGCAGGAAGGCTGAGTGATAGCAAAGGAATCAATAAATAGAATGAACATATTCCACTGAACACCTGCTAAGCAAGTCCTAACAGCAGCATAAAATATTCCCACACACAGGCCCTCATTCGGCAAAGCACTTAAGCACAAATCTACCTTTAAGCATGTGAGCAGTCGCCCTGAAGCTAATGGGGTGTATGTTTAAAAAGAGGCACATGCTTAAGTACCACGCTGAGTCATGTCCTTCACATGAACAATCAGCCACAAACACTGTACAGATTTAGTGTATGAGTTTTCAAAGGAGGATGGGCTGACTGTATTCAGCGTATTAAATCCTTCCTGCTGCTCAGTTTAAAGAAATGGGTTCTCTTGTAACACATATTTTCATTTGACTACTGTACTTTCCAAGTGCCATAAAGCACCAAAGCAGTTTGCCTTGGCCTCACACCTAGTTACAGTAGTGCTAACTTTAAAATTGCTGCAGAAACCCACATCTGGAGTCAATTGAGTGAATTTTAACCAGCTTTGGTGGTAATATGCAAGACATATTTCATCCTAGTGTGTATTTCAATCATCTTATAAAAAAGATACCTCATTCCAAGACTCCTAGACATATTTCTTTGCTGTCTCATATATCAAGAGTATCAGACTAAGCAGACTGCTTAAATCTGAAAATATCCAAGACACACTCTTATCCTAAACAACCAAGAATACTTTTGCCAACACTTCCATTTCCTAAAACGGAGGGGCCTGGAGGGGGGGAACCAAAGCCACACACGGGCCAGATTCTGCCTTCATTGAAGTCAACAGCAAAATTCTCAGTGGAGATAGGATTGAGGGGAGATCTTGGGGGGGTGGGGAGGAGGAGAAATAACCAGCAACAATAATGTGAAGAAAGTCTGATGATCAGATTAGGTTTAATTTAGAGTTTGGGTTCAAGGCTGGATTTGGGTTCTGATTTGACTGTGCCGAAATCTTTCAAGCTACAACCAGAACCGGAAAATAGGCCCCATTTCACTTTTAATTTGGCTTGGAACCAAAACCAGAGGTGTGGGCTTAGATCCAGGAATTTGGATTTGAAACACCCACAGACCCCCAACTTCAATGATTTGTGATTCCACTTTTTCACCATCTCAAACAATGCTAGTCTGATGTGAAGGGGAAAGTACTTTTATTCATGGAATGTGGTGAGTGTAAGCAGTTAACCAAAATTAACTTTCATCTATCTAAATGAACCTGTATGTCTTCTCTGTCCTAGAAAGTTTGCACACAGTATAACCAGCTTCTTGGAAGACAGACATTATCTGAAAAAGACACCAAATTGTTTCTCTTCTTTTTTTCATAAGGGCCTGCCACAGACATCACACCAGTTTTGTTTGCTTCTAGCCGAGTCACAAAAAGCTAGTCTAGGCAATGTAGGGGGGCTATCATGCTGGGCAGACTGAGAATTGAAAGCCAGATGCATCTTCCTATTGGTTTCACTGACATTTGCCTCCTCCACCCTGGCTTTGACATGAATTTAACACAGGTGCAGACACAGGCCAACCATAAGGGAGCAATTTTCTGATTCATTCATGTCAGACCCTGAGAGACAGTTGGAACAAGAAGTACAAAGATAACATGGCACTGTTAAAAAATTAACTTTGCTGCTTTTTTGCTGAAGCAGTAGCACTGGGTTGCTTAGTTATATGAACCAGGAGTTGAATAGTAAACAAGGCATTTCTCCCCTCAGTGTCAGGGTTTTCAGCTTCACTTGAGAAACAGTTTAAAATGTGCATCTTCTACTACGTCTTTGGGTTTTCCCTTGCCATTTCTGATGCTCTTTGTTGTTACCGTGCGACTTGGAGAGGAAGGGGGGAGGAGGTGGTGGCTGTGGTAGCATGATGATTGCTGGGCTAGAGGCACACTCCCCACTGAATGCTACACTTGTTCTGAGAGGAGATAGACAACTTGGGACTTTCTTTCTTTCCTTCTTTCTTTTTCTTTCTCATTTTTGGTTTATACAAATTCTGGCTTCAGGGGTGCAGAGCCTAGTGATTGCCAGCTGAACTGTTGAGATATTTCACTGGTTGGGAGTGGAAAAGGGGTTAATTATCATGGTATATTATTACATCACTGGTGGAAATTCTTCTTTTGCCCTCAGGATTCACATTGCTGTGTCTGCTCAAAGCTGTTAAATATGACAAGGTCAATAACCCTATTTTTGTAACAATGAAGGCTAACAAATTTGGGGTTTACATGCACTGTCATTGTTTAACAAGGTCATCCGTGTAACTAAAAGCAGTGCATGTGTCTAGTACCATGCAGACCTCAGAGTAAGTCGTAATTTATAATATACTGAATTATATTATAATCTCTTTACAAAAACACAGTAAAACACATATTTTTACTCTAAAGAGTTTGCAGTCTATGACAAACAAGACTCAGAATAACAGTTTAGGATGTGGAGGAATTACTGGGGAAGAGAAGATAAGAGGTAGAGCCCGAGATACAAACAAAACAGGCTAACATAACCCTGGACAAGCTTCAATGGCAAATTATTTCGTTTTGATGTTGTGGTTCTTCCTAAAGACTTTTCTTCTGCCTTTTTCCCTCTGTCTCTGGGGAGTGGGGAGACTGATGTCCTTTATAATCCCATTAACTGAAGTAGCTCAAAGCTTAGTTGACCACTAATTACTATTTCTTCATTAAGTGCAAAAAATGAGTGATGAACAGCACTCAGTCTTACCCGGTGTCATTTTTGTTTAGAGACATTTTTGTTTTTGTTTTTTGAGAATCAGCCAAATACATGTTTAGTAGAAACAGTAATAGTTTACATCAGCTATCTTGGTTCTACAGCGCATGTTTCCTTTGCACATCTAAGTGGTTAAAAGAACCTTAGTTAATATTTCTTTCCTTAAAGAGGACATTTTTTTAAAAACACTTCCTAATTACCTAAATGTCTGATGTCCCGAGCACCGTGATCCATGGGAGCTGAACGTGTGCACAGCACTTCTGAAAATCAGGCTATTAATGCAGCTTTGTTGTCCAGCTAAAGATTTATAAGAACAACACCATTACCATGAAAGGAAACCACCATTATGAACATGGTTCCTCAAGTCTCTTGAGCATGGAAGAATAGTCTTGTGTTTCTCCAGTGAGGGAACTCTTCAAGGGAATAGTTGAATGCTGAGGCAAACATTAGTAAGCAATGCACTTGTTTGGTTAAGACTTCAGCCTTGACCTCCATCTTTAAACCCTTGTCCTTTATTAATCACGTGTTTCCTGAATCAAAGAGAATATTTTTGGAGAGGGAAAATTGTTCTGGGACTGAAGGAGTGTTTTATATGCCAAACAGACATGCCCAGATGACAAATAGCCCTTGCATGATAGCCAAGGTTCATCCAGCTGCTGGGCCCCATATTATGTGATTGATGGTGTTGATGTTCTAAATAGGCTTAAGATATGCCAAGTATAAGAGCCATAACAAAGTCCTTCAGATTTATACTGTAGATAGGCAAGTAGGCATGTTCCCAGCATATGGCAATTCTAAGAATGGTGTTGAGATTACAAGTAACCTTGCATAGTTTGTCTGGTTTCTTTCAAAGTTAGACAAAAACTATTTTCCGTTCAGAATGAATAGGGTCACATAAGGTCTGTCTGAAGCTTCCGATTACCACAGATTCTGAGTAACTGGACACCCTTTGGAGCTATAACAACATTTGATTTCTTAGTTGAGATCAATAAACTGTTTTTCTGCCTGGGTTCAGAGAAAAAAAAAAGTAGAACATGGTCGAAAGTCTGTTTTTTCCTTAAAGAAATGGGACCACAGCTGAAGAGTTTTATCTTGATAACATGATGGCACAAATTCTTTTTACTAATTCAAAGAACTGTTCATTTAGTATATCCCACAAGTGCACATAGTCAGAGCACCCAGGTGCTGTTTCCATTGGTTATTGCTTTCCCCCAGACAAGCTGCTTTTATTTTTTCTTCATGTTAGCATAACTCTGATGCTTTTGAACATGAGGGCCTGATTGCGTTGGCTGATAAAAATGGAAGCATGGTCTGGGAACTATGTAGATATGATTGCTAACACAAATTATGGTCTGATCTTGGATTTCTTGAGCACCTGTAACACCTGTTATGGGTGTACAAGGAATACAGGATTAAGTCCTTATTCCTGATCTGCAGCTCTCTTTCTGTCCATGAGCAGACTCCTTTGTGGTGGATCCTGGGGTAGGTTTATGATGCTAGTTGAGACCACTGAAGTCATTTTCACTATGTGATTCCAGAAGGATTTAAAGCACTCTTTCCAGAGGTGAGAGACCGTTAGGTCCAGCTGCCTCAGAACAGAATTTTTAATCCATCATCGGGGCAGTAAACCTGTCTTCAAAATGGATCTTTTCTTAAAATGGTGTTGCCCCCAAAATACCCAGATACAACTTGAGGCAAATTCTGTGCTCAGACATATTGCTAGGAACCCAGTTAGTTAATGGCATTTCACAGGTGTAAGTGAGGCCACTATTTGGTTCCTTACCTTTACTAGGTGCAACTCTCCCCCCTCCCTTAATGTTTAAATAATAATTGGATGGTAAGAGTGTCACCTCTAATAAAAACTTACGCAGGGATGAGGAAACATTTATTAGTAAAGCATTCAAGTAAAGGTAAATATGATACTCTTGACAGACACCATGTCAACACAGGTGGTACATCTCTATGTGAGGCTCATGACATAGCCTGCTCTGTTTAAACATAGTCCTACAGGTGATAGGTTTAGTTTCTCTCTCAGTATAAGCAACCTATATAACTGCGGGTCTGGTTAAGCACATCTTTTTCTGTAAACTGCCACTGATCACCCCTGTCCTGTGTAAACTGTGCCTACTTCCTGCAGGTCTTTAATCGTCAATGGACTTGATTCACCACAGCATTGTTCTGGTTTTAAGTCAGTGGAACTGCACTGATGAATCAAAAGAAATGTTTATTTTAAGGTGCAGTAGAGAAAATATATACAAAATAAAAAGGTTTAAAAGGTTAGTCGTAAAATATAGGAACCTAGCAGACCTATTACATGAACTTCAGGATGTTGCCATCGGTATTACTTTTCTCAGATATTATAGCTGCTTCTTTATGACCTGTTGTATTAATTTAGATGGAATACTTGGGTCAAACGTGTTAACAGAATGCAGTCGCTGTCCCACATGAAACAACGTTAAACAAGGTCCAGAGTTTGCTAGGCAGAGACCTCAGACTGCTTAATACCAGGGCAAACACACCATTAAAAATCCTTTTAACTTTTTATTACAGAGAGAGAAAAGAAGGGAAAACAATTAAGTGTTTGAAATGTAAAGTATTAAATAAGGCCTTCATTTTAACACCATCCCTTGTTCCCTTTCCCTTTAGCTGGAGAGAGTTTTTAGAAGGAAAAAAAACCCGTTTGGCAGTCTCTTAGCTTTGGTATAAAAATGGTAACTCTCCTTTTGGAGAAAAGAGAAGTTAGTTGAGATGGGCTGGGGCCGTTGTTGTTAAAGTCTGAACCCATTTCATCCCAGGTGGTGGTTGGGATTCATCTAGAGCTGGCAGAGGTGGCACCATCTTCTAAATCCCTCTCTCTTGCCGCATCTGGTCAGAACATCTTTCAGTATCAGGACAATGAAGGCTCAGGGCCTGAGGAGATGGTGGAAGTAGCAGCCACAATGCTGAAGCTTGCTCCAGTAGTCAATATTGCTCCCCAAAATCTCTTTCTTTAAGGATCCACAAAGGGAACAGTGGGTGGAATAGCCCATCCCCTCATTATCTTGTCCACCAGTTACATATAGTTTCTGACACACCAATTTTGGTTCACTGATTTCTGGTTTCAACTTCTCTTGTTTACCAGCCATGATCTTAACACAGTCCTTGAGTTATATCAGGAGGCCTTTTTGTTAGGACTAATTCAGTCTGTACCCCTTTCGTACTCTTTCCCATCAACATGTGTTGTTATAGATTATTGTGACCTCTTATGAACTTTTTATAGTTGAACTCAAAATTAGGGTAAATTTGTAGGCCCAGTCATCACAAAAGACCCTTCTCAGCAATGTGTCCAACATAAAGACTGTGAGCTAAATTAAGAGGTCCAGACAGTGAACCTCTTATGCTGGTGAGCAGTTACTCACACAGGAGTCCTACCGAAATCAGTGGAACGTCTTACGTGAGTAAGTAATTGTTCCCTGTTATGGGTAGGAGGTTCACAATCAGCCCCAAGGGTAAATCCAAGAAATTTGAGAAGGAATATAAGTTTCTGTAACTTAAACCTTCTTCTTGGCTGCTTCAAAGTGTATGTTAAACTAACTTATTTCCTTAGACTTGTATAATTTCACACCCACTTACTAAGATGCAGGTTACAGCCCTCCTTTACCACTTCCCTCCTCTCCCTCACTTTACACAGGGTACTGTGCCCTTTTCTGATATTTCCATTAGGAAATGTGACTGTCCATGTCCCTGAAAATTGTTTACCCAACACTGTAAAATCACTTTCTAGGAGGATAACCCATTTTCTTTCAAGCATGTGTTTGAATAGTTTTCTAGGAAAGTTATTGAGGAAAGTATTATTTAGGAAAATCATTGAGGGCTCTGGATAACTATTTCCTGAATAAAGCCATTTCCTGAGGAATTTACAGGGTAGGAGTCAAGTTTACACACATGGGGCCTGATTGGCCACAGTGTCACTCCTGTTTTATGCTAATGTAACTTCACGGAAGTCAATCAATGATATCAAGATTTGGGGCCAGATTCAGCGTGCCATCTAGATGATAAAATCAGCAATAAACCTGGATTAAATGGCCAGTTTCTTTCTAGATTTATGGCCGCTTTGCAATACAGTGCAAAACAGCAAGACTACACCAGTAAATCCATGATCAAGTATTCCGTTGGACAAGAATTCCAATGAGGATATATATTCCAGTGTGGACACTTTTTTTGCAGATTGAGTGTTCTATTTTAATATAATTTAAATGGACTTTTTACAGGTTTAAATTAAATCAAAATAGGAAATTCAATCTGAAATAGGAATTTCCATATACAGCCTTGCACTTAAATAAGTAAAGATGTACATTAGAATTTATTTAACGATTTTGGTTCTGGTTTGTATGTAAACAACTAAATCAATTTTAGTGGTTAACCTGTAGTTATTTCAGTGCAAATCTGTGTGCAGGTGCTCTTATTTTAGATTGAATTCCTATTTTGATTTAATTTGATCCTGTTAAAAATTAATTTAAATGAAATTAAAACTTAAACTACAGTAAAAATGTCCATACATAGATTTGCAGTGGAATAACTAAAGATTAATCATTAAAATTGATTTAATTAGTTTGGTTCCAGCTTGTGTGTAGACAAGCTTTCAGTATGGGAGTACTTGCCAACACAAATCCTAATACTACAATACAACACTGCAAATTCTAAGAACAGATATAAAAGAGAATAATATTGGGCACATCTCAATCCCATTCTAACATATGTTTTCATAAATGTGATAGATTCTAAGGCCAGATGGAGCCACTATGATCATATAATCTAACATCCTTTATAACAGAGACCAAAGAAATTTACCCAATAACTTCTGTATCAATTCCATAACTTCCATTTGAGCTATAGCATATTTGGAGAGAGAGATCCAGTCTTGACTTAATCTGCAAGTGAGGAAGAATCCACCACAACCCTAAGTATATTGTTCCAATGTTTAATTCCTCCACAGTTAAAAATTTGCCCTTTATTTCTATTCAGAAATCTTTTCTCCAATTTTGGCACTTAAATCTTCCATGATAGTGAATTGTGTTCTTCCTTCTGCCACAACTTAACTTAGCTTCTCTGGCAGAATGTCATTATCTTCCCATGGGTGATTTATGAATAGGTCACTTACTGAATGATTCCAGTTTTCGGTAGTTTCCTTACTGTGTGAAAATACAAACATTTGACTTTCTGAGCTTGATCTTTCTCTCCTGTACACTGAAGTAATCAGGAGTAACTCATTTGAAGTCAATGGAGTTACACAGCTGTAAAACCAATACAAAATCAGAATTAATTCCTTTATTTATTTATAGACTTTTCTTTGGTTTCCATTTCTATAATATATGAATGTCTCACCAATATTAATTAATTATCCACTCCTGTGAAGTAGGAAATTTTTATACCTATTTTATTAATAGGGAAACTGAGGCACAGATAGATTAAATGGCTTTCCCAAGACCAAAAAGGAAATCTATGACCAAGATAGGAACCAAACCCCAATTTGTTGGTGTCTAATCCAGTGCTTTAACCACAAGACTATCCTTCCCTCCTTTGCCTTCTTCCTCCTTTGCAACTTTGTAGTAGAGTATGTTTTCCAGCATTTTTCTTTTTTGTATCACCACTGTAATTTAAGCCACATTAACTCTTGTTCTGCCCCTAGAGATTAATGAAAATAATTGGTCCCTGTCTTCCTTTTGAATCTGTGGAGAATTATCATGTCTTCCCTCAAATCTCTTTTTCTCCAGACTGAGCATACCAATTCCCTTAAGTTTTTCTCATGTCAGTTTACACAAACTGATCATTCTTCCTGCTATCCTGAAGTCTCTCCATAGTCCCTCTTTCAAAAAGTGTAGTGACCATATCACTATGTCTCTGACACTATGAAAAACAGTTTGGAAACAGATCTGTACAGAGACTTGACCCCGGAAGTCAACCCCAGTCTTGGAAATGTCCAAATTGCAATCCTGGTCCTGGTGCTTGAGAATGCCCCTATTTTTATAATGTGCCTAACCAAACGCTGCTTTGAATACCCCTCAACTTTACGTATTTGAAGTGGATCTGTTTTGCAGCTTAAGTCTCTCTCTAGTTACTTACAACTACTTATTTGTATACTCCACCTGTCCCGTTGTGTTTGGAAACTGTTTTAAAATCTGTTTTAGGACATGACTTCAGTTAACGTGGCTTTACCAGCAGTATGGTCAGAGCACACATTTTTTAAAATGCATTTTAAAAAATTGGATTGTGTGCAGCTATGTAAATGTTAAACCAGAGCCCCTAACTTGCCAAGTGACTTCAAGATGACAGCTGATTTAAAAAGAGTCACATATGCTAGGCTGTCTCTTGAAGACTTTGTCTGTGGTTTGTTTCCTTTTGTCTTAAATAAATGTAATGCTGTGGATAAAACAATGCTAGCTGAATGGTTTCCTAATAGCTATTTAGGTATTTCTGTAGGTACCAATATGGACCAGGCCATGACAATACCTCAGCACCCCCTAGATATTTCAGAGAGAATTAACAGTACTCATTTCTCTCTTTTTTTTTAATCCCAGCATGTAGGTGGATTTGGTTGGTTCATTTCTATGGAGATTTAGTTTTGTTTTATTTTGTTTTGTGTGAGTGAATTTTAGAGAGGTATATTTTGTGTGCATACAAAGAACTTACTCAGGGAAAGCCACATTGAATAAATGACTTTGGCGTTTAATTCGGAAAGTGGTTAGGAGAGTGAATTCTGCAGACTAGGTTTGGTCCCTATGAAAGTCTCCCCCTATTGATCAACACTGTCATTGTTGCAGCGGACTGCCCCTGTTGTGGAGATGACGGTCACAGAAGATGAGGTGATCTCTCAGGTAGCTAGGACCAGTCTCTTGGAAGGATTTTGGTTGTTAAGACAGAAAACTAAAAAAATGGATTATGGTCACTGTCTGCAGATAGAGGAGCATCAATATGAGACACAATGACCTGTGGTATCAAGCAGAAGGGCTGCTCTATCTAACATCAATTGAACCATTTTCAGCATTGGTAGTTTCACTCCTACATATGACAAACTATAATAATCAAGTCTGGAGGTCATGAATGCAAGGTGCGGCTAGATCTGAGTCTAATAGGAAGGGGTCAATCTTTTGACCATCACAGATGGAAGTGTTTTTGACTGCCATGGCTATTTGGGCATCCAGTAACACTAAAGAGAAAAGGAAGAGAGGGGAATTGTCCATGAGCAAGTGATATGAAATATTGTACAGCGAGCTAGATATTCAGCTAGTGTAAATTGCCATCAGTCTGTTTACTTCAATAGAGCTATTCTGCCTTACACTACCTGAAAGTCTGCCCTCCAAAGGGTAGAATGACAGAAGAAAGACAAGAGAACAGACAAATGTTGCTCTTATTGTAATTTGTAATTTGATAGGTTAGTTGGAACTTTAATCACTCATTCTCTACTTGAAGTGTCACCACAGTGCCATGAAGCTGAAGTCAATGTACCTTACTTTGATTTCACAGTTGACTCAAGTTTCATCAGATTCTGTGATGAAGCCCGGTACCCAAAACAGAGCCGCCTCCTAAGCATTGCCCATCCCTACTTTGAAGGTATTACAGGTGAGTTTTTCACTCTGGACAATGCACTTGCACAGGAAGACTGAATGTTACCAGATTTCCTGCAACCAATGACCCCTGTAAATGGGTAGCAATTCACTTTCTTCATTGAAAATTTGTTAATCTATATTTTCAAAGTAGCAAATATTTTAAACCTTATAAACACCTATAAAACTTCAAGTTACTTTAGAGTTCTATGAGATTTTTTTTTTAATCAGACCTATTTTTCCTCCTCCTGTAACTAAAAAAAAAAGATCTTTTATGTCAAGTTTCAGCCTGGAGCAAATTTTTTTGGCCAAGTTATAAAACAGTCAAAATGTGGGTTTGTGCTGGAAATGCTGATGCAGACTTAACTTCTGGAGAGCAATTCAAGCGGCACCACTGTATTTTTAAGAATAAAAGAATATGAAAGTTCTGTGGATGTGCATTTGTGTGTGTGGCGGCCTTTATTTGAAGGCCAAATCTACAGTTAAATTGTTTTCTGAAAGCAAATTTCTGGCCTATAGCCAAGAGTCATTTAGTTGGGTTATAAAATTCATTTTGCAAGGTATAACCTGCTCTGGAGTGGAATCCATCTACAAGATGTCATGGCGATGAGTGTCTTAAAATAGATACAAATTAAGGCTGCCTTAACGCTATAGGGCCTACAGTCTTTGATGATGAATAAGATTTGTATCGAGTGTGGAAATAATACTGTTGGGCAAAATATGCATCATGAAATAAAGATGCTCAAATGTTACCCCATGGAGTAGACTCCAAGAAGTGCTGTATTTCCTGCAGAAGTTTTTGAATCAGAAAGTTGGGCACAAAGAGTTTTTTTCCACTAATTTCAGTATTAACAAAACGTTCAGTGCAGCTTTTTGTGGTTTTGTGTTTCCAGATGGGTTGGTTGAGTTTCATCACATGACTGAAGTTACCTAATATTTCTTGAGGATCCCTGAGTGACTGCGGCTGCTGATAGTCATGTTCATGTTTGCCCTGGCAGCTCTCTTTTCTTGGTGTAGGATGTGATTGCACACTGAAATGTGGGGCCAATACCATCCTTTGTGGCTGATCTTAAGATGATCCATTATTATGAATCAGGAGTAACTCCATTGAAGTCAGTAGGGTTAGTCCAGATTTACAAACATGTAACTCAGATCTGGCCCCTTCTCCTCTCAACAATAGATTTTTTTTCAAATTTTCCTGCTCTCCTACTTCTTCAATTTGAAATTTTGGAAGAGTTAAATTTCACACAATGTGTCTTTATGCCCTTTTGCAAAATTTGATACAAAAATATGTGGCAGGGAAAATAGTATTTCCAGTGCATGAAATGACTTAATATGGAACCAGGATATTTTTTTCATGCTCCATTTTGCCAAAAAAATATGCTTATTTCTCCCGCAGCTCTAGAAAATCATTTGGTTAAGAAATAAAGAAGCTAGAAGTGACTGGAAAAGATGTACTGAGTACTGATTTTTTTTCCCCTAGCAAAATACGTAGGGAAAGTGCAAGTATGCACAGCTGTGTTTATTTCAATGATTAGCCATTCTATTCCTTATGACCTCTATGTGCTGAGACCACGAGACACCTGGGTATGCTTATGAGTGTCTCGATCAGACATTTACATTTGCATTTATTCAACTAGGAACTTTCTTTCCTTTTTCTTTGTTAAAAAGACCACAGAAAATCCAGTGGAACCCAGTGCAATCCCCCCTCTCTCTTTCCTACATTAAGATTAAGAATATAAACACACACATTTGGAAATTTAAAAATTAAGGCATTTACAGCCATGTTAACTTGCTCAAATTGTTCACATACTAGCACACATTTAACATTCCATTTAGCTATGCCAAATTAGTATTAATAATAATTTTATATTACAGCAGTGCAGAGGTTCTCAAACTGGGGGATGGCTCCCCTGGGGGTGCGGTGTGTATTCTGAGGGGAGCATGAGAAGCTTTAGGAAAAAACTTATTGCGCACATTTTACCCACCAATATGAATAACAGCTGATCCCTCCAGACAGATCAGGTCCTCAGCTGGCGCTGTACATTGGACTCAAGATAGTGCTGTGCATTTGGACAGATTTCTGTTAAGCTTGCATAGCATTATACAAAGTTGTTGCTATCTGTACTTTAATCCGTTTGCTATGACGCGGTGTGCACATTTAATTGCAAGCATCGATCACGAGGGCAGTTTTGCTTTTGCTCTTGTTACAATGGACTGTGGGCTCTGTTTCAATCAATGCCTTGCTGCTTTTCATATTTAGTAAGAGTTGCATGTTGGTTTTTCTTTATCGGTATATGTAATTGTGTGGCGAGGGAGGGGGTGTAAACTACTCCAGACACAAAGAACAGGGGTGTGATCAAATAAGTTTGAGAAGCACTGTACTAGTGCATGTTTTCTGTTCAGATCTGGGACCCATGGTACTAAGAGCTGTACATCCAAATAGTAAGAAAATATCCTGGTATAAAGAGCTTAGAGTCTAGACAACTAAAGATGTACTAATATCTTCAGTTTACCTATGGAGAACTGAAGCATAGAGAGATTAAGTGACTTGCTCAATGTCACACGGGAAGTGTGATAGAACTGGAACTGATCTTCTGAGTCTTAATTCAATGACTTAACCATCCTTCCTTTAAAAATATAAAAGGGAACTTATTGGAAACCTAAAGATTTGAATTTCCTGAGTTGTAGCATTAAATATTTCAGTTTTATTATAGTTTTAATCTTCCTCCCATTCCAGTCGATGGCAAAAAAACTCTGATTAAATGGGAGCTGAAGGATTCATGGTTTGGAGTAGGTCCCTATAGGATTAATATGTTTATTTCCACCCACTGAATAACTAGATAATTCTATTGAAATGTTTTGTTGGAATGGAATTTATTGTGGATCAAATTCTGTTTACAGCATCTCTAGTGTAAATCCTGAATTTCACTGGTTTCATTGGAATTACTCCATATTTACACTGGTGTGACAGAAAAGTTTTTGACCCTGTATATACAGACTTGGAGTAATGTGAATGGCGATCTGAAGCATCCACACATATGGTACTCATTTTCATCTCCTTCATGCTATCACAACATGTTGTGGCTAAACTTTATATAATTTAATGCATCCAATAAAACGGCCTATATCTCCTCTGCCTGGTGAAACCACCTTTCTTTTTCCTGCTATGATTTTCATGCTTTGAAACCTGCATAAGTCATATTCTTCCATGTACAGGTCTGTAACTGAGACCTGAGTAAGGGTCTTTCTGGTTATTGAAAGCTTAGTAACCTGTACAATTAGATCATCCACAAGGTTTTCATTTGGTTTATTTGTTGTTGTTTTGGGGGTTTTTTGGTGGTTGTTTTGGTTTTTGATCAGGAACCTTTTTCTAAGAATTATTTGGTAAAGAAATATGAGGGAGATTCTCTTGACTAATGATTCCTAATTTACTTGTGACCAGAATTTGTTTGCCTTATCCACAAAGCCATCCTTCCTTTTCATGGGCTCAGTCCTGCAACGTGCTGAATGCTCACACGCTTCACTGAAATCAGTGGCAGTTGTCCAACCTCAGCACCACACAGGAGTGCACAGCACCTTATAGGATCAAGCCCCATAGGTCTAGCAAATACTTTTAAACAGAATATAAAACAACAAACCTTGCTGAAGAGGAGGAAAGAGAGCCATTGTATTGCCACAGCACGCAAAATCAGCAGTGGTAGCTACACATCCTCAAAGTTGGCCACAACAAAAGCGAGAAGGTAACATATTGTCTTAAAATGCCCTGGTGAGATCATCCCTGGATATTGGAAAGACAGTCAAATGGAAAGGAGCTCAGAGACCATCAACAAAAATATTAGACCACTCTATGATTTGATTTGTAAGGAAGTATGAAAAGAGCGAACTATGAGACTGAGGTTATGTCTACACTAACAGCCTTTTACCAGCACGGGAATACTGCACTGGCAAAGTGGTTGGAGCATGAGTACGATTATACCAGCAAAGCTGCCCTTTGTACCGATATGGTAAAGTCACCTCACTCCCAAGTGAAACAAGCTCTTCTGGGACAAGTGACGTTTTGCCAGTGTACCTGAGTCTGCACAGCTGTGTTGGGAAGGGATCACACCCCTGACCAACATAGCGCTACTAGCAGGCAGTTGTATAGACCTGGCCAAACGATCTAGAGCATAATTGATTATGTACTGGTTTGCCCTTCTCTTGATAGCATGTAATCTATGGAAAAGTGCATGCATCTGACAATAAAGGAACTTAAAAACAGGAGCTAAATTTTTGTAGCTTGGCTAAGCAAGGCAGAATAATCAACAACAACCTGAACCATGCAGAGGCCAAGGCTGGAAGAGAATTATTTAGGGGGGGTTAAAATAGAATTAGGTGAGTAGAGGTAAATATAAGAAAAATTAGGCTGAATAATAGGAAAAATATCCTAAGAGTAAAATAGGTGATGGTGGAATTTTCTTTCAAGAGAAGGATAAGAAGCCTTTTTACTTGGGATGTTTAAAACTAGACTAGACAAAGCACTAGCAAATAAAGGGTAGGGACTAATCTTGCACTTGTGGGGGATAAACTGGCTCTGTGAATGGGATTTTTTTTTTGTCATCTCTAGTATGTACTGCCTCGTGCAGGTGGGATTTTTCAAATGTGGTTATGGGAGTTAAATACCCACCTCCTATTGAAAGTCAATGGGACTTTCAACAACATTCTTTATTTTATATTCTACTTAAAAGTATTTGTTGGGCATATAAGAATTACATGCCTATGGTCCCTTAAGCACCTTGGGAAATCCCCCCTGGAGAGTATGGTGGAGATTTTCAAAAGGACGAAGGGCAGGGAGGCACTTAACTCCCCTTGAAAATTAACTGTGTGCCTAGCTGCCTTTTGTGCACAATATTCCTGTGTGTGCATTGTTTGAGATGTGTGAGCAATGCTATCCATATAAAGATAAATTGTAGTTTACATGCTTATAGACTATGATGAAATTCATCCAGGTGTGGATAGCTAGCTCAAGGGATTCTGCACCGTATTAACCCTGTATTGGGGCTGCATACAGCTAGGAAGCCATGAACAGGAAGACTACAGGGGTGTTGCCTTGAGCCATGGAATGCAGCAATAAAAGCATCAAGGGAGAGGCTATAGCAACTCTATGCAAATCTCTTGGGCTCCACTCGATGTGCAAAGAGCCTGGGGGGAGGGGGCTGCAGTTGCTTTTCCAGCCCATAGTCTAAAGAAGCAGGTATGGAGGAAGGGGGTGGACAGAGCACTGCAACCCTATGCCCTGGCCCCAGGCAGAAGGGTGGTGGATTTTACCTATTCACTCCTCCCACATTTCACTCACATAAAACCTGATGGCTCATGCTTTATGCGGGTGAAGTGGATTCCATGCTCCATATGGCTTATGGATTTGTTGCCCCAGGGGCCAGATTGTGACTGACCTGCACTGGCTCACAATGAGAGAGGCAGACTCGGTGCTGTGGGTGGGACAAAAGGGACACTTGACCCCCTCAAACCATTTGCTGTGGGTCCCATATTATTGTCAGAAAGGCCAGACTCTGTACAAAGTTAGCCCCCATTAAGCAGTGGAGCAGCAGGAGATTGGAGGTCTTCATCCTCCGTATAGATTAGAAATCACAGCAAAATACTGTTACACGGTTGCCAAATTTTCCTTTTGTAAACATGTCAAAATCCACGATTTTCAAGAGGTTTCATTTGTCCCTGGAAGATGCAATTGGATGCAATTTGCTAATTGGACCCCTGGAGGACGGTTTGTTTTTTAAATAGCTACATTCAGGGGCCCCAAAATACCCATTCCCCACCACCACCCATTAATGGGACCCTAGAACCATGTCTGGGGGGAGGTGGTTAGCCATCCCATTCCAAGGGAGAACTCCAGCAGAGATTGTGCCTCAGAGCACTTCCCTAGCATAACATGCATCGCCGTGCATAACTGGCCAGCCTTGCTGACTGGTCCCCAGGAGACAGCCCTGGCTCTTTGCTGTTAGGGTGGCGTGTGTTTAGAGGATACTAGGAAGGGGTAAACCCATTTCTTAGGAGAGACTCCAATGACTCTTTGCACAAGCGCCAGGAGCAAACTGGACATAGATGCTAAGTGATTTTCCCCCCTCCCCCTTTAAATTGTTGCATTCTTTGACTAAGGACAAAAGTTAGATTTATGTGATGACGACTGCTAGGGTCACGCTGTCTTCTCTTCTTTGTGCGTGTGTGTAATTGTTGTATTGCCAACTCATGATTTCATCATGCATCATCCTAATATTTGGTGTCTTAAAGTCCCAACTGCTTGATGCAAGGGATTGTATGAGGAACCGAACTTTTATTTAAAAAAAATATACATCCCCCTCATGCTTGCAGAGAAAAATTTAAGTCAGGGAATGATTGCATCCTAAAAGTTCGGAAATCAGAAAGCAAACCAAAAGAATCCAAAATACATTATTATTTAAAAGCAAACAAACAAACCCTATGATTTTTAAGCCAATCTCATGATTTTTAGAGTTTGATTCACGATTTTTGAATACTCAGGGGTGGTAAGATAGTAATTGTCTCCAGTGGGAGTTTAGTCTGAATAAGGACTTCAGGAGTGAGCATCAATACTTATGAAAATTTGCGGCTTTATTTGTTTGTACAGTAGGGACATATATTTCAACAATAGAAAAACAGAATCATTTATTTGCAAGTAAAGGAGTTTCATAGTACTATAACTAGGTACAACTGGAGAGCTCCTAATTGCTCTGATAAATACATTATCTGCATAATTGGATTATATTACTTAAATCCTAAGAGATGTAAATGGGGCCTTTTCCATGAGATAGCAAAGAATTCTGGGGTGAAGAGTTAAAACAAATGGTTTATGATATAAATGTTTTGCTGACCCTCAATATGTACTACTTGTTTTTTTCATATAGTGAAGCCTGCCTTAGACCAGTTTAGGAGAGAAATGAGGAACAGAGAGGAGAAGATGGGTGATAAATTAACTGTAGGAAGAAATCAAAAGAAAAAACAATGGAGAAAATCCATTTTGCCCACCCTGCTTCTCTTTTCAGTCAGACAGGCCACACAACATCAAGCAGAATGAGTTCTGGTATTGGGAAGTGCAGAAAGAAAAAGAGGCTGAATTAGCTGATTTAGGTTAGGAAAATTAGGGACAAACTGAAAATCTGATGGGAAGAGGAGGGAGAAAATGGGGGAGGTGATATTTATTTTCCCTATTCAAATACTTGTAGATTGTATCAGGTTTTTCAGCTTCAGGGCTAGTGTCTCTCTATAGTTTCCATCCAGAGGTCTGCTGCTGGACTCCCACTGGGACCTCAGCAATTCCGGCCCTACCCCTGTGCCTTGCCAGAGGATATTTCAGTAATCAGTAGGGGTCCTGAGAACTCCAATAAAAAATTACACTGGCTGCACCAGAGGTTGCATTTGGACACCTCTTCGAGGGCTGCTGGTCCATGCTACTGTAAGTCAGATTTTATTACCATAACATTCTCCAGAGCTTGAGCCAAACGTCTGAAGCTCAGTACAAATGTACCCACAAAATATGCATGAACACCCAAAAACCTGCTTTTGTGCACACAACTGTGTAGTCTGCGCAATTATCCTGTTTGTGGATGGAAAAATATCTTTGTGCAACCATTCCAGTTTTTGTGGGTGCAGAAAGTTCACTTCCTTTGAAAATTTGGCCATGCTGTACAAGAGACTGGCTACGGGGAAGGGGGTAGATCATATTCCAGTATGGCTGTAATCAGAAGGGAAATGTGAGCTAATGAGGCTTGCACAGCAAATGCGAGATACACAGGACAGCCACAGGGTGTGAAATCACAGAAAGTAATTCATTAGCTAAACCTCTTTACAGGTGCATTCCAATCAGTTTTCACTCCAAGCCCAAACGAGACCTAAATTAGCTCTGGCAACACCCCTACTAACAGAACAACATGTGTGATGGGGGAGGAAAAAGAGTGGAAGGGAACAGAACTTAAAATGGCAATTCAGTGTTTTACAAATTGCAAAATGCGGAGAACCAGGTTTCAAGAGCAGGCAGAAGTTTTTAAGGCTATTTTGGCCTGGTTTTTCTTTTTTACACTGCAGACTTACCATATTTGTTCATTATTAATGGGAATGCTCATTGTTTTCCCTTCTGGTATTTCTTTCATTACTAAAAAAAGAAATCCCAGAGGGTTGTTTTCACAAAATAGTGATTGCATAATTGATGTGATTATGGTGTGTTTCACTGTGTCACTGCAGTTCAGCTGATTACTTTGAGAAGCTTTGTACACTGTTCATACATTGCTTTTTGCCCTTGTTATTCCATGGCCCAGATTCCTAAATCTTACATGTTGAAAATCGCACCTCACTCAGCAAGTAGTCTAATTGGGCCTACTTGTGAAGTAACATACTACTCACTGTGAGTAAAGGTGTCTGTAACTGGCACTAATGCCAGTGAAATGAATGATGTCAAGGGCTAGATTGTAGAGCGTTTATTTACCATGGCGAGCGCTTACTCACGTGAGTAGTTCCCCTCAGGTCAGTGGATCACTTGCAGGGGTGAGCACATGAGTAAAGGGCTCAGAGTACTTTCATATAATATGGATAAAACTAACAAAATGTGCGCATCAGCCGTGGATGGGATTGGGAAGGAAGGGGTTGACTATGCCATTTTACTGAGTGCAAGAGAAGTTAAGTAAAACCAATAATTAATAGTAACCTGCGGGAGAACCTGAGCAGTTGAAGAATTCACCAAGGCAAGTTTTCAGTAAAAGCACCTCTCTCCTTTTTTCATTTGAACTTATTAGTTATTGTTGCCCTAAGGGCGAGAGAACATAATTTCTTCCTCTTGATGACATCTTTTTGTATTTCTTCATACTGTATTCTCCTTTCCGTGACTTCTCATGCAGAGATGAAACATTAGCCTTGTTAAGTCTTTTGAGCTGATTGCCAGACCCCTGAGTCTTTGTTTTTTCTCAACATGTGTGCAATTTTCACTATTTTTGTCCAGCAGTGACCTTTGGAATTCCAGAATAATTTTCCCTCCCCTTCCTGGTGCCCTCACATGACCCAGGAACACAAACATCTGAGAGACCTCTGGGTATCTTCACATCTGCTGCCATCTAAGATGAAGGCCATTGTGTGATCTATTTTTAACAGCAGGTGTTGGGTTGGAGAAGGGTGTGTTGGTTTTGAGGGGATGGGCAGAATCTGCACTTAATTCTGAGTTCCCAGGCTATTTAGGAACAGCTTAAAAACATGCTTAATCTGTTTGTACAAATTAAACATTGTAAAACCACAATAAGGAATTGCTAATCAAGTGCTAGCCTGGATTTAGTTTCATGGTACTAAATTTGCATCATTCACTGTCTAACAATAACTACTTTAAATCTGAGTCCAGGATTCCATTTTATTACCCTATTCTCGGGAAATACTATTGACTGATTAGCTGAAGCCTGTTAATTATTATTTAGTCACACTTTTCAACAGCAGCAAAACAAACAATGTGGATGTTTTATCTTTTGCCACAGTGGTGAGCATGACTTAAATAGGAGTTAAGGATCTGATTCACCACTGTGTCTAGATTTGTGCCGCCTTAACTTCATTGATTTCAGTGGCATTCTTCATACTCATGTGTAAAACAGGAGTAATACATGAGGTGAACTGAGCCCTCTGTATAAAAGCGTATGGTTCAGAAAAACACATGGCTCTTTTATTTCCTGTGAATAATAAAGAAGCCAACTTAAAGAAACAGTATGAGCGCAATGTTTTACCACAAATATCATTGAAATCCCATTTGAACAGAATCTTTCTATTTCTTTCAAATTTTGTCAGAACAAGGATGAAATACTGCTTGGTGTTCAGTTATCTGCCAGGTATAAATGGATGATTACTTTAAATACATCTTCTCTGAGAAGGCAGTTATGGATCTACACAAAAGCATCAAGCTGTGCCTCCTTGCAGTGAACTACCTAGAAATAAATACACTGATGTAAAGGTTGTTAGCAAATCCTGAGATTCTCGTTATCTTTGTAGTCAGGTAATTGTCAGTGACTCTAATGTGAGCTGTAATTCCTTTCTAGTATGGCTAAAGGAAAGGATTATTTATTATTTGGAGGAATAGACCAAATGGCCCGATGGCACTGGTCAGTCCCAGTATCTATGATTACAACACCCAGTCTGTTGGTATATCTTTAATAAAACAAAAGGGGGTGAAATCCTGGCCCCAATGACATCATCGAGTTTTGCCACTGAGTTCATTGTGGCCAGGACTTCAACCAATGTGTTTTTGGAATAGCTTTGAGTTTTCCAGTCAGTCCCCAGTCCAGGATTGTGTGTAGCTGCCACTCCAAGAGGCCCTAGAGAAGGAATCATGTTTGGTTTCTAGTCTCCTAGAACAAGGGGATCTGCTACTGGCTCAGGTCCAAGCCAGTGTTTCTTACTAAGTCTCTACCAGCTCATCTGTGCTGGCTGATACATTGGAGTATCTGGCTGGTGAGTCTTGCCCACATGCTCAGTGTTTAGCTGAATGTCATATTTGTGGTTGGGAAGGAATTTTTCCCCAGGGCAGATTGGCAGATGTCCTGGGGGGTTTCCATCTTCTTCTCTAGCATGGGGCACAGGTCACTTGCTGGTAGATTCTCTGTACCTTGAAGTCTTAAAACCATGATTTGAGGTTTTCAATAACTCAGTGATAGGTTAGGGGTCTATTACAGGAGTGGGTGAGTGAGGTTCTGTGGCCTGCATTGTTCAAGAGGTCAGACTAAATGATCATATTGGTCCCTTCTGACCATAAAGTCTATGGGTTTATGAGCCAGAGCGTCACTCACTCCACACTCCGTCTCCCAATATCATACCCATCTGCTGAGGATGGAGAGTAGAAAGCATCTGCCCTATGTACTTGGACGAAGCGTCCTATGTACTTGGCCCAAGCGTCTGCGAAGCGTCTTATTGCACTGACATCTGTGCACACCCATTGGGCGTGGGCCACAATATTTAATATTACACTGAGCAGAAATTTGCTATTCCCATATTCAGCCCAGACACCCATTTTATTTTATTTCTTAACCATGAATGGCTTAAATCAGTCAGATACTTTTTCCTATTGCCAGTTTTAGGCACTTTTTTCTGAATTTCTAACTGAAAAATATCTTCGAAGCACTTCCATAGTGTAAGCGTGTCCCTGTTCTTTTAAATAGATTTCAAATTGTTTGCTTGTCAGATTATGAAGCTGCTTTTCAAAGCTTCCTTTTAATTCTTCTGATTTTAAAAATTATCCTCATTTTACAGATGAAGAAACTGAGGCACCCAGATTTTATGCCAATGTCTTACCATGAGAACTGAGGCCTGATCCTGTATCATTCAAGTCAATAGGAATTTTGCCATTGATGTCAATGTCAGCAGGACTGGGGCCAAACTGATAAAAGGCCAGAGTGTGAAAGCTCCTTAAGATGCACAGGCTGAAGGATTGCCAGAATCAGAGCCCCTGCAGTCCAGAGAGCCATAGTGTGCTTCCTACTCTCTGCCCCTTGACTATGGAGTAGGGAATATTCTGCTCCTCACAAGGAAGTGCAGAAGTGAGCGGGCTCCTGGTGCATAGCCCAGGTTCCACCCACAGCTTACCATGGGATGAATGTCTCTCCAAACAGCCCCGCCACCAAAGCACATCTGTGCCTATTAGGCATGATGGAGCTCATTCTTAATGAACAAATTCATTGCATAGTAAGATTTGCACCATAACTGAGCTGAACTTACTTGAAGTGGTGATTAAAAATCATTAGACTAATTACGGCCTGTCTTGCTTACCCAAGTAACCCTGCTGATTTCAGTGGAACTATGTGTGTGAGTAAGGTGAATGGGATCGACCTAACCCTACGTTAATGCGCAATGAATAAGCATTATAACTCTCCCACTGACATTACACCGAGTTATTCTGACTTAATGGAATAATGAAGCTTTCATTCCAATATGTGGTTCCACCTTTGAATATTATAAACTTGGTCCTGTTCTAACTACAGTCAGTGTGAAGTTTGCCATTGATTTCAATGGCGGAAGGTTCAAACCCTCCCTGTGTTAATTACGATAGTGTTGAAATTCCATTGATTTCTACTGGGAAAAGAAAAAATAATTTGCTATCTCACACTCATATGAATGGAGTCTCCTTTCTCAAAGGCTAATGGAACTAGAAGGGCAGGCTCTGATGGGTCCTTTCAATGGACTAGTCTAAGTGTTTTGCAGGACTATATAACAGGACTGTTATCATTAAGGTGTCCCCTAGCCGTATTCTTCCATGACTTTGTCCTTATAGGTGACCTTGGACCATGAAGAAAAATTAATAGAGCCCTGGTGGCAGAATCAATTATACCTTCAATATCTTACCCTGTGGTTATATAAGAAGCCAAGAAGTGGCTCTTTGCCTCCGTTCTAGCACCAGCAGATCAACATTTTGTGGATTTGTTCTGGGTTGTGAACAACCTGATTAATCTGGGCTATATCTGCTTGGTTGCTCATTCAGATCCTTCCTGTAGTGAGGAAATTCTAGGCATTTTGCAGAGAATGCTGTTCATATTCAGACCAAACTACCTGTATTTTCAGGACTGTGACTGAAGGTGGGATTTTCATGGCTGTCCAACAGAATTTGGAATAGGAACTGGGCATCCAACTGCCCTAGGCAGCTTTGAAAATAATAGCCTAAAACTATTTAGAAACTGAAACTAGTGCACCTGTTCAATGAATGGAGTACCTTGTCAGGTGTGCATAACTCTGGTTCTTCATAAGCTACAGTGGTTGCTGAGTGGCATTGTATAGAATTTAAGGTGTTTGTTTTGACATAGAGCCCTAAATGGTCTGGTACCTGCCTACTTAAGAAACCACCTTTCTGATTGCTAAAGATGCAGACAGTAGAAGCCCTTGAGCTGCAGCCCTCTTGCCATATATGAGAGTGAGCTACCAGCAGGGCATTCTCCTTGAAGGTCTCTCAGCTTTGGAATTTATTCCTTGCTTGGTCCAAAACAACCAAAATCTTTTATGGGTCCTGTGTGAGTTATTTTAGACCCAGGCTTAAGTGTTGCACATTCAGGGCCAAGATTTGATCATTTATCTTTGTTCACCAACAAAGTCTGAACACAGTTGCGCTGTCTGATGTGCTTTGCAAAATATGGTTTTCTTCTTGGCCTTCTCTTATTTGTAGTGTGATGTATCAATTTCTGAAACTCTATGGATATATGTATTTCATTTCTTTAGAAAGAGTTTTTGCTTGACAGTTTGTTTTCACAGAGCCCAAGTGGCGTACTGGAACAAAACAGATTCTTTTTAGGATGCACAGATCGCTTCTTCTCCCAAATCTGGCAAAACAGGTGCTATTGGTATTGCTTCTCTCTCAGCACACAGTGTAGAAGAAGTGTTGCAGAAGCGAAGATGTAAAATAGATTCTTCAAACAAATTCCAAATTGAACAAAAAAAGAAGAGAGACTCTTAAAAAGTTCTGCGTTACTGAATATTACTGTTGGCACTTTGAGTGAGGCAATAGTAGCTACACTAATTAGGGTTCAATGATGCCACAAATAGGTATTATAAAAAGACTGTATGTCTAATAGGTACTAATAATCATATTCAATAGCTGTATTTTTGACATTCTTTATTAGTATAATGAGAGTTCTGTTCTGCACTTTAACAATCATGTATGTCCTTAATAAAGAATGGAGGAGTGTGAATGTTATCTTGAGTATCATATTCATTTAAAATCAAGTAGGCAACTCAAAGGTTAAGAGGTTTAATGTTCCTGAACTGTACAATTGAAGTACTATATAGTCTACTTTACTGATAGCAATTATTCAGAAAGCTGAGGGAAGGAGGTATTAGAAACTTCATTTTATAGACAAAAGTGCCACACACCTTTAGCCCACCTTGCAGTGTGACTGGTTAACATTCAGATACTTTTTCCCGAAGCACATCATATACTGTTTTCAGGGCATAATTTGTTTCCAGTTATTTAAAAACTGTTAAATAACCACACTAACTGATGTTCACTCTTCTCTTACATTTGCAGGCTTCAAATATTTCCTGCGAGATTTAGAAAGCTTAAGAACCCACAGTTTAATGTGATCTATCTAATGTGTGTTGCAACTTATTTCTTCTTTAAAACCATAGTTGTTAAAACATACAATAGTTACTTGCTTGCAATTCTACAAACTCACTAAGAAATGTTGTAATGCCCAGATACTTTAATAGCTTCAGGCTGTAGCAAATCTCAGCTGAATTTCTTTCTAAGCTTTAATGTAAGCCAAACAAAGGGCCATATCATTCCTACTTAGTCCACTAACACATACAACAGTGTGAAGGGGAATGAAACTCACAAACAGTAGCCAAATCGGGGTGGTAAGCATAGAAAGAGCAGTGAGCAGAGCTGATTAGGCATAGTTTGCTTTCCCTCAGTTCTGCGCATTTATGGTATTAATTTATTTAGACTTCTAAGTATATTTATCCTGTATCCCAGAACATACACATTTTTTATATTAAAATGACAACAATTTAATACTAATGGCCAACAGGCTGAGCCCTCTCAGATCCTTTCAACTCCCTCCAAAACAAACTCTCTCACCACCAATACCCACCTGCATATTCCACTCCTCAGGAGAAGTCTGGGAGAACAAATGGGCTTTGTGGCAGAACCTGAAAGTCAACAAATTCAGACTTCGGTGAACTGAAGCAGAAAGGTCATCCCACATCCACAGTGCGGGCTCCTCACTGAGAACGCCCTACCATTAGCCCCCTCATGGGGTCTGTTAGTTCAAGCATGTCACCTGACTGAACTGCTGTGGTCTCACTCTAGGAGAGAGGCAGTCTCTAGGTAACATAGACTCACCCATTAAGAATGAATAAGACAGAGCACAAAGAAATAATATTGCCCCCATAACCTAGAGATTGATGGATTAAATCATCCTCTGCCAGGGAATGTCTCCTTTCCAGGCACACTCATACTCCAATGATGGGGCCATATGAGAACCTAGAGACAATTTAAAATCCCCACCACCTTAAATTGCACCCAGAAACAATCAGGAAGCTAATGCAGTTCCTGGAGCACAGAGGTGGAATATGCTGCCTGTGAGAAAAACCTCTTAACAAAGAGCCTGCCATACCATACACCAGTTGAAGTTTGAGGTGTTTTAAGGTGTGTAGCCCCAAATACACACAATGCATTAATCCAGGTGACAAAGGTATGGATCACTGTGATGAGGTCTTCATCCCACAGGAAGTGTCGCGACCTTTTAGACAAACAAATGGTGAAAAGCACTCTCTCGCTGCAGCTACATGATCATCCAGAAATAGCAAAAGAGCCAACAGGACTTTCTCAGGTTTCACACCTGCATAACAATAGGGCAAAAGACCCCTGCCCACCTGAAGGAGTTGATACCAATTCCACTGTTTCTACCAGATGGCTCCCCCATCCTCCAGCACAACCCCCTCCTTGTCTGGATTGACTCCCAACCAGTGTGCCTTCAGTGCAAGCCACAACTTCACCAAGGCATTGTGTGAGCCAACCAACTGCACCAGCCTGGTCTGGTGTTTTTTAAAAGACATTTACAGAACCTGATCCTAAATAGAAGTGTGTTTCATGGCATCTTAGCCACTGAAAACATTGTCTCTGTACAGAAGCCTTTCTTTTCAGTGTTTGGGACAGCAGCTTTATACACATGCAAAAGAACCAGGAAGTAAAAATGATTGCTGGCTCAATCCAAAACCCTTTGATGTCAAGAAGAAATTTCCCATTGGCTTGGCATCAACTTCTACACCTTTTTGTAGTTACTTACACAAAGTGGTGTAAAATCATAAAAAGGTAGGTCTGGAATGGATTCTAGTCCATCCCCGTTACTGTGGCAGGACCAAAGATAACTATATTCGTGTTTGCCTAATCCATTTTTAATAGCTCCAGCATGGGCGGTGTGTGACTCCTGCCTTTGGGGAGGGTGGGCATGAGTGCCAAAAGCTCCCCAAAACTGTGTGTGTGTGGGTGGGGAGACATGACACTGGCACCTGGTCTATGGCCCTGCCCCTTTGCTCCACCCTGAGGCCCATCCCCTCTGAGCCACAGCCCCCACTCCTTCTCTGCCCCCTCCTCTGTGGGCCTCCCTACCCGCCACAGGCATCTCTCCACTCCCTCCCCTGAGGCCGACCCTGTCTCCTGCTCACGGGGGGGGGTTGGGGGAAGACAGGCTTGGGTGTGGAGAGGCATGAGCAGAGGGTGGGGAGCCTCAGGGGAGGAGGCAGAGCACTGTGCGTGGTGAGAAGGGGGGCTTTGGGGGAAAAGGCAGAGTGGGGACAGGAAGAGGCAGAGTGAGGGTGGGCCTTGGGGAGAAATGGCAGAGCGGAGGCAGGAAGAGGAGCAGGGTGGAGGGGAGCCACGGGGGAAGAGGACATGCAAGAGCGGGGCCTCAGGGCGGTGCAGAGGCGGGGCCATGGCCCTGGCGCCCTTTCAGCGGTGCCACTCCAAAGGCAGTGGAGAGGCATCTCCAAAGGTTATCTAAATCTTTTATTATTTTTGTTGCTCTCCTCTGGACTCTCTCCTATTTGTCCATCTCTCTTAAAGTCTGGGGCCCAAAACTTAACACAGTACCCCAACTGAGGCCACATTCGCACCAAGTAGAGCAGAACAATTACCTCTCAATTCCTACATCGATGCTCCCATTAATACACTACAGAATGATATTTGCCTTTCTCAGAGCTGCATCATACTATTGGCTCATGTTAGGTTTGTGATTCACTATAACCCACTGACAGATCCCTTGCTGCAGTACTACTGTTGACCCAGTTATTCTCCATTTTATATTTGTGTATTTGATTTTTCCTTCCTAAGTGAAGTGCTCTGCATTTTATCTTTATTGAATTTCATCATGTTGATTTCAGACCAATTCTCCAATTTATCAAGGTTATTTTGAATGTTAATCCTATAATCTACAGTGCTTGTAACCTCTCCCCGTTTGGTGCCATTTGCAAGTTTTTTAAGCATACCATCTACCTATTATCAAAGTAATTAATGAAAATGTTGATTAGGACAGGAACCAGCACAGACTCGCTGTGGGACCTCACTAGATACCTCTCCTAGTTGGACAGAAAATCGTTGATAACTATTCTTTGAATACATATTTTAATCAGTTGTACACCCACTTTACAGGAGTTTCATTTAGACCACATTTGCCTAGTTTGCTTATGAGACTGTCATATGGGACTGTGTCAAACCTTACTAAAATCAAATATCACATCTACTGATTCCTCCCTATCCACTAGGCCAAAGGTCTGACAAAGAAGGACATTAGGTTGGTTTGGCATGATTTCTTTTTGGCATATCCAAGTAGGCTATTATTACCTATTATTCTCTAGATGTTTACAAATTGATTGTTTAATCATTTGTTCCAATATCTTTCCACGTATCAAAATTAGACTGAGTGGTCTATAAATCCCTGGATCCTCATTGCTCCCTTTTTTTAAAGATAGGTATTATATTTGCCCTTTTCTAGTCCTCTGGGACCTCATTCATCCTCCATGACATCTCAAAGATAATTGCTAATGCTTCTGAGATTGCTTCAGTTAGTTCCTTCAGTATGCTAGGGTGAATTTCATCAGATCATGTTGACTTGAATACATCTAACTTATCTAAATATTCTTTAACCTGTACTTTCTCTATTTTGGCTTGTGATCCTTCCCTTATGTTGTTATTGTTAATGGTGTTAAGCTTCTGGTCACAATTATTTTAGTGAAAACTGAAACAAAATAGGCACCTCAGCCTTTTGGTGTCACCTGTTATTTGCACTCCTTTCCCACTAGAGCTACACTTTTCTTTGTCTTTTTCTTGCTCCTAAAGTATTTATCATTGCCTGTTATATCGCTTGCAATGTGTAATTCATTTTGTACCCTGGCCTTCCTGATTTTATCCCTGCATGCTTGTGCAATTCTTTTATACTCATCCTGTCCATTTTAATAGAATTTATTTTTGATGAACTTGCAACCAAAGCAGAATGGTCACATTTTACACCCACTTTGCACAGGTATAAGTGACCACACAAGACAGAGGATCCAATCCAGAAAGTGAAACTCACATGACTAGGTCTTATAGGCCATGCTGAATGAAATGCAAAAAGGACAAAAACTTGGTTTGTAGCAAATCAATTATTTTGGCCTGAATCTCTTCTTACACGGATGAAACTCAGGAGTAACTCAATTGAAGGTCAGCGAAATTAAACTTGGGTAAAACCAGTGTGAGGTGAGAGCAGAATCAGACCAATAGTTTTCAGAGTGATGGTATTTGTATTTTTGAATGCTCTATAACAGATTTTTCAGCAAACTATGCGTTAACACCTTTTGATGGTGTCCAGAAGGCATGATTCAAATTACTGCACTGAGATTCACCATGAAAGAAAAATGTAAAGATGATATAATCAAATGTTAAGCAGTTTTTAAGCAGGACTTGAGAGCTATCAGAGTTCACTTTAACAAGCATCCTTTGATGGATACTTGTCTTATATGATAACAATTTGTAATCAAATATATATCAAATATTTATGAAAATATCCAATATGCAAGTAACATAGCACTGTGCAGAAAACATCCTGTTTAATAACTTACAGAAGTTGTAAATTGCTTCACCCACCAAAGTTATTTTACCAACACTACACTGTTAACACTGGAATTAAGCCATGTTTTCATAGTTAAATGTTAGTGTAAGGGCCATTTGTATGATTCTGATCATACAATACAAACCTTACTAAGTGCTTCTCCAAAAGTGCTAAATGGAATTCACACTTCTCAGTTTTCTTCTTTTTGTTACTATCAGTATGATATTCCAAAGGTAATTTTTTAAATTGTGGTAATAAAGTAGGCCAGTTTCTAAGACTAATCATATAATGTCTCACACTGAAAAGCTTGTGATTTATGACTTTCACCATCAAGTTATAAAATACCATGCAGTTAAATTAACATTTGCTACTTTGCTCTCTCCCCCTTTAATTAAATATTTCTGACTATAGTTTTATAGAAAGATTTTTCCCCATTTTAACAAAGATAATTAAAACAACATCTTCTCATGCTTAAGTCTATTGAACAGCATTATGTATTATGTAACTGGAAGATAGCCTTTAAAGAGACAACAGCAAAAATGTCAACACATGTCTTAGAAGTAAGGCTGTAAAAGCCAGGTAATTTGTTACTTCTGAGTGTGGGTCAAAGTCACATATCAAGGGCAAGTCTACACCTAAAACTCTGCATTGGTGCAGCTACACCTATGCACCTGTGCTGCTGTAGTGCTTTAATGAAGACACTGTATATAAATGGGAGAGCGCGTTCCCATTGGCATAGTTAATCCACCTTCCCGAGAAGCAGTAACTATGTTGGTGGGAGAAGATCTCCCACTGACATAGTGCTGTTTATATAGGGGGATATGTCAGTATAACTATGCTGCTCAGGAGTGTGGATTTAGCGTGAACTATACATACTTCTCTTTATAGCTTTCTGGAACTGACCTTTCACCTTTCAAGTCACCTGCTTTGAATCACCAAACTCAATCACAAGTATACCTTAAAAAGGGAAGAAGGGGTTTCCTTCTCTCTCCTTTTTAAATTGCTTCAATAATGATTCATAGTTTCCAAAATTTCATTCATGTTTTCCTAACAAACTAGTGGTTGTTAAGGAGGAAGTTTAACTGGCACCTCCTTTCTGTCCTTGCTCCCCACTTCCTGCTGTGCTGGCGAGCTTCCCCTATAAAAGCAATGGCTGTTAGGTCCACACCCATCTATAAGGCACTTTCTTTTGCTCAGCAATGCAGCCCCACCACAATGTCTCCAGAAAGCTTATTGCACATAGCATTATTCCCCAAATGCATAGTCTATATAAACCCTTAGATATTTTGGTCAGGTTCCAACCCGGTTAACAGGATATTTGGTTTTATATAAAGAATCAGGAGGAGGAAAAAAACCCACACAAACAAAAAGGCTGAGTTGTCTCCAGTCTATGGGGGGGTGAGGAGGGTGGGTGGAGAGGGAGTGGGGAGGAAATCTCTCTAGGAATTTCAAACAGTAACATTAATATTTTACTTGAATTTACCACCTTTCATCCCAAAAGATCCGGAAGCACTTTATGAACTAAGTAATACGAAGTTTCACCACTAAAATGCAGCCATCTCAGGGGTGGAGGGCAGCAGACAACAGGCACACAGAACATCAGGGAGGGAAAAGAAATGTGGGATATGCCTCTACTCTGTGAAAAGTGCCATATGGTCTTTTCTGTCCATGCAGAGCAGTGGTTACCTTGTCATCCAAAGTCTTTAACTTGTGCCACTCACTTTACTGTAGTACATTTCTGGGTGGTGTGCCAGGTAAGCCAGCAGCATCTTTCCCCCACATTTAAGATAATCAGTATCAATTTATATAGATTGTAAAAAGCATAAGAAATCCCAAACCCCTAATGCTCACATTGAGAAACCTGGGGGCTGGAAAGATGGACACACTGATCATCTAAATAAAAACTGCCTATGAAGCAGAGCAAAGAATAGGAACAAACTGTCTCATGTGAAAGCATTTAGAACAATAAAACAAGCGAAAGCTTTTACTAGCACCTCATGGCATCATCGACTGACTCAAGATGAAAGGGCTAAAAGTGTCCTTGAACTTTCTGTGGCAAAAACTGCATGGTGTGACTGTACAGCCTCCAGGCCCAGACCTCTCTATATTATGTCTGGTCAGGCCATATGCATGCAGTGGTGTGTCTATTCTAAACCTTTTTTCTAAAATTTCTTCCTGTTGCTGCCACAGGTGCATTTCCACTGATGGCAAGAGCACTAAGGTTTCTAGCTTTGTAACCATTGTGACATCTAGTCTGAGTCAGAATAGAATCAGATGACACGGTGGTGAAAATCATAAGAACCCATGGTTCTCCCACTATTGAGACCATCATTGGACTTACTGCAATGGTGAAAAATTTTAGGAAAAGACCTGAGGGACAAGGGACATCCAAGGTTGGACTTCTATGATACGGTCTCAACAGGCTTCTCCCAGAATAAGGCAGGGTTTTACTATGCTCTACAATCAATTTCCTGTCTGCCTGGCTAATGTGGTCAAAATAGCTCTAACCAGGCTGTGCTGACTCTCTTGGGTAATGTCACATGCTTCAAGGAGATCCAAGGAGTTGGAAATACTCTTAAATATGATGCTGTCAAAGTGAGTTATAATTCTATTATTTATTAACACTGTTCACAGGGCAGCAATCATAGCACAAGAAACAAAATAAAAAGGGCACGTGTAGAAACTGTGATACGAATCTAAGGAAATGTTGCTTATGTTCTTATAAAGTTTTGTCGCTGAGAAAGATAAACAATCAAACTTACAAAGAGCCATTCTTAGTGGTCCTACCCTGATTTCTTCATGGTCTTGCTTGGCACCTGCATGAGCAAATAGTTTTACAGAGAAGGACAGACCCCCTCATCTATTCACAGCTTTTCACTGGAGGAATGAGAATAGGGTTGTGAGAACACCCTGGCCAGCTACCATAAGAACAGCCATACTGGGTCAGACCAGTGGTCCCTCTACCCAGTATCCTGTCTTCTGACAGTGGCCAATGCCAGGTGCTTCAGATGGAATGAACAGAACAGGTAATTATCAAGCAATCCATCCTCTGTCACCCATTCCCAGCTTCTGGCAAACAGAAGCTAGGGACACTTCAGAGCATGGTTTTACATCTCTGCCCATCTTGGCTAGGAGCCATTGATGGACCTATCCTCCCTAAATGTATCTAGTTCCTTTTTTAACCCTATTATAGTCTTGGCCTTCACAATATCCTGTCAAGGAATTCCACAGTTTGACTGTGCATTATGTGAAGAAATATTTCCTTTTGTTTGTTTTAAACCTGCTGTCTATTTGGTGACCCCTAGTACTTGTGCTATGGGAAGGAATAAAAAATACATCCTTATTTATTTTCTCCACACCAGTCATGATTTTATGGAATCTTTTCCATACCCCTAATTATTTTCGTTGCCCTATTCTGTATCTTTTCCAATTCCAATATATCTTTTTTGAGATGGGGGAATTATAAAGAGGCAATATGATATTTTCTGTCTTTTTATCTATCCCTTTCCTAATGATTCCCATCATTCTGTTAGCTTTTTTGACTGCTGCTGCACATTGAGTGGGCGTTTTCAGAGAACTATCCACAATGATTCCAAGATCTCTTTCTTGAGTGGTATCAGTTAATTTAGACCACATCACTTTATATGTATAGTTGGGATTATGTTTTTCAAGGTGCATTACTTTGCATTTATCAACATTGAATTTCATGTGCCATTTTGTTGCCCAGTCACCCAGTTTTGTGAGATCGTTTGTAAATCTTCACAGTCTACTTTGGACTTAACTATCTTGAGTATCATCTACAAAATTTGCCACCTCACTGCTTACCACTTTTTTCCAGATCATTTATGAATATGTTGAACAATATTTGTCCCAGTATATGACTGTTTACTTTGCTTAAGAGTTTTTGGTGGGGGACCTTGTCAAAGGCTTTCTAAAAATCTAATTACATTATATCCACTGGATCACCCTTGTCCACATGCTTTTTGACCTCCCTCAAAAAATTCTAGTAGATTGGTGAGGCATGATTTCTGTTTACAAAAACTATGTTGACTTTTCCCCAACAAATCATGTTAATCTATTTGTTCTTTACTATCGTTTCAACCAATTTGTCTGATACTTTAGTTAGGTATACCATCTTGCAATTGCCAGGACTGCCTCTGGAGCCTTTGTAAAAAATTGGCATCACATTAACTATCCTCCAGTCATCTAGTACAGACGCTGATTTATGTGATACGTTACACACCAAAATTAGTAGTTCTGCAATTTCACATTGGAGTTCCTTCAGAACTCCTGGGTGAATACCATCTGGTTCTGGTGACTTATTACTGTTTTATTTATCAATTTGTTCCAAAGCCTCCTCTATTGACACCTCAGCCTGGGGCAGTTCCTCACATTTGTCACCTAAGAAGAATGGCTCAGATTTGGGAATCTCCCTCACATTCTCAGCTGTGAAACCAATGCAAAGAATTCATTTAGTTTTTCTGCAATGGCTTTATTTTCCTTGAGTGCTCCTTTAGCATCTCATCATCCAGTGGCCCCACAGATTGTTTAGCAGGCTTTCTGCTTCTGCTGTACTTAACTTTTACTGTTACTTTTTGAGTCTTTGGCTAGGTGTTCTTCAAATTCTTTTTTGGCCTTCCTAATTGTATTTTTATACTTAACTTGCCAGAGTTTATTCTCCTTTCTATTTTCCTCAATAGGATTTAACTTCCACTTTTTAAAGGATGCCTTTTTGCCTCTATTTAGAATAATAGAATCATAAAATATTAGAGTGGAAAGGAACCTGAAGAGGTCATCTAGTCGAACTCCCTGTTTAAAGCAGGACTAACCTCAGCTAAATAATCCCAGCGAAGGTTTTGTCAAGCGTCAGTTTAAAAACCTCTAAAGATGGAGATTCCACCACCTCCCTAAGTAACCCATTCCATTGCTTCACCACCCTTCTAGTGAAAAACTTTTTCCTAATGTCCAACCTAGACCTCCCCCACTGCAACTTGAGATCATTGCTTCTTGTTCTGTCATCCAACCTCACTGAAAACAGCCTAGCTCCATCCTCCCTGGAATGCTCTTTCAGGTAGTTAAAGGCTGCTATCAAATGCCCTCTCATTCTCTTCTGCAGACTAAACAAGCCTAGTTCCTTCAGCCTCTTCTCATAAGTCTTGTGCTCCAGCTCCCTTATCATTTTTGTTGCCCTCCGCTGGACTCTCTCCAACTTGTCCACATCCTTTTTGTAGTGGGGGGCCCAAAACTGGACACAATACTCCAAATGTGGCCTCATCAATGCCGAATAGAGGGGAATAATCACTTCCCACAATATCCTGGCAATGCTCCTACTAATGCAGCCCAATATGCTATTAGCCTTCTTGGCAACCAGGGCACACTGCTGACTCGTATCCAGTTTCTCATCCACTGTAACCCCCAGGTCCTATTCTGCAGAACTGCTGCCTAACTCATCAGTCCCTAGTCTGTAGCTGTGCATGGGATTCTTCCATTCTAAGTGCAGGACTCTGCGCTTGTCCTTGTTGACCTCATCAGATTTCTTTTGGCCCAGTTCTCCAATTTGTTTAGGTCCTTCTGTATCCTATCCCTTCCTTCCAGGGTATCTACCACTCCCCCTACCTGAGTGTCATCTGCAAACTTGCTGAGGGTGCAATCTACCCCAGCCTCCAGATCATCAATGAAGATGTTGAACAAAACCGGCCCTAGGACCGACCCCTGAGGCACTCCACTTGTGACTAGCTGCCAGATAAACATGGAGCCATTGATCAGTACTCATTGAGCCCTATGATCTAGTCAATTCTCTAGCCATTTTATAGTCCATTCATCCAACCCATACTTCTTTAACTTGCTGATAAGAATACTGTGGGTGACTGTATCAAAAGCTTTGCTAAATCAAGATATATCCCATCCACCGCTTTCCCCACATGCACAGAGCCAGTTGCCTCTTCATAGAAAGCAATCAGATTGGTCAGGCATGACTTGCCCTTGGTGAAACCATGTTGACTGCTCCTGATCACCTTCCTCTCTTCCAAGTACCTTAAAATGGATTCCAGGAGGACCTGCTCCATGATTTTTCCATGGTTGTTTCTTTTACTTTTTTGTTTAGCCTCCATGGAACTTTTTTTATCCTCTTACTGTGTTTTATAATTTGGGGTAGACATTTATATTGAGCCTCTATTACGGTGTCTTAAAAAAGATTCCATGCAGCTTGCACCATGGTACGGAACATTCTGTGGAAGACTGTACAGGCAAGCCTGCTTCTCTGTTGGTAGGGATTCCAGATTACAAGTGTGTGGGAAGGACAAGTCAGAAAGAGCCATATCTTCCTGCTCAAGTTGGGACCATAGAAGATTCTGAATCACTGGCTCTGTTTTTTCTGCACAGAGTAGGCAAGGTAAGAATGATAAGGCACCAGTTCAGAATGATAAGTTGGTTGCAGCTTCCATCTACCCTTGTGCAGGGAAATTCAGAGGAAAGCAAGCCAGGAGTTGAGCGGCGGATGAACCTATCAATCTCCAACTACATGAATCCACCACCTAACCCGTATATACTGGGGAGTCCAGTAGCTGCTGAGGCTGGAGCAGTTGCAGAGGTGCAGCCTGGGAGAGCATGTTATCAGACATGCCCAACATCAATGAAAACTTCTGCAGAGAGCTGCAGTTCACACTCCTTAGCATTCCACAACTGATGCAGTGCTGGATAATTGAAGAGGAATGCTACTGAAATACTTTCGCTCCACTTGTTTCTAGTACCCTGTCTACCTACCTCTTCCCAGTTTGCTCCTGTAGGAGAGCTAAGAATTCATTCTTTCCGCCCTCAGTTCCAGATGAACATCAATTAGCTTCTTTCTTGGTTCTTATACGTATTTAATTCTAAAAGAATTAAAATAAAAGACAAAAGGCCGGATTTTCCCTTCGATCTGGCTTTACACCTATGATAATATATCGTTGACTCCAGCGGAGTTTCTCCTGATTTACACTGTCACGAGAAGAGTATCAAGTCCCCAAAATTGCAAGTAGAGGTCACATCACATCTTTATACCTATGTTCATCTGTAGTAGATAATATAGCAGGTGTCTGTAAATGTTTGCCTCCTTTGGGCCTCATGCTGTGCAGCCTTAAACTGGCTGTAATGGAAGGATAGTGTCATGGTTTCATGGGGTTAAAAGCATAAATTTACAAATAAGCATTGATTTTGGTCAGGTGCTTCAGCTATTCTGGATGAAAACCTATTCTGCCGCTCGTTGCCACACACAGAGAAAGCAGGATTTCCCTTTGCCACCGACCTGATGGGAAGCCAAGATTTTGAAATAAGCTTTGGTTGGTTTTGATTTAATTAATGACTCTATCTCTACTCCCACGGAGTTTGGTGGCTATGGAACGTTTTGGAAATGCAGACGTCTCAAATTGTTAACTCAGCTTGCAGTGTACAGCTCTCCACAGCTCTTCTGTTTTTATTATAATCGTCGTTACAGCAAGAGCTCGGTAGCCATTTCCCTTTTGATGTCTGTGAACGCTATACCTGCTACCATTATTTTATTTATTTTATTTTATGGCATGAAAAAACTCACACTGCTGGTGAAACTGATAAGCAATCGTTTTTCCAGTCAATTCCTAAAAAAAGCAAAAACAACAGCAAGCAGCTGTAGCTTTCCAGTCTGGTGAAAGCCTATGAACTCCAGCTGATAAATTGCACACACCCAGAATGTTTTGAGATTGTTGGTGCAAGCATGAAGGAAGAGCAAGAAAACAACCCTCGGGTTCTTCATGAGCCTCTGCACCTAATCCTTGAGCTTTTAGAAGTCTCCACTCCCTGATGGAGTAATAGGAATACCCCATATTTTTCCAGCTGGTGGTGCTCCCCAGAGTGGAATACATTTTCAAACAGTCACTATGTTTTTGTGGTGTGAAGGCTGTGTGCTTAAAACATAGAACTGGGAATGAGGAAATGTGAGTTCTCTTACACATTAGGAAACTGAGGCACAAATAAGTTAGGCAATTTACCCAAGGTTACACAAAAGTCTGTGGTAGAGCTGTGTAAAACAGGGGAGGGAGTGTTGTGACAATCAATAAATGTAAAACTACAGTTAATGCAAAGGATGGGAGATATTCTAGCCAGAAGATACCATTGGAAAATAGTGCAAATCGTGCAAAATAGTATTGTCTTGTAGTATCTTCAGATGCTTCAAGAATGCACTTGAGAGTTCAGGCAGCATCCATCTACATTTGCATAAATCATTCTTCAGCCCAAAACCAATTCGTGAAGCTAAACAGGGTATTTGAACCCTTAGCACTGAAGCATCATTCTAGGCCTCTGGCTGCATATGACTGATATTGGTAATAAAAATGTTACTAACAAGACAAGGAAAGGATTTGCTTCTTTTGGTAGCTTTTCTTTGAAGTGCAGTAACATCCTACAGCTTTAATTTTCATGGTGAAAAGTGTGTAAGAACTCACCTATCTTTGACCCCATATAGAGTCCTATAATCTAGTCTCTCTTGGGGCACCAGAACCTTTTAGGTCATCACTGCTGAAATTGGCACTGAAAGGGAAAATAACATCTCTTGGAAGAGTCAAAAGAGACTAAGAGGAAATTCTCGGCGAGGAGAATTTTAAAAGGAAAGGACATGGTTTGCTTCTTTGTTATCCTCATTTTAAGTTTAACTCTTTACTGTTTGCTGTAATTTAATCAGGCAAGGTTTGACTGGGCTATTTGTATGGATTGAATGGTTGTTGGTGGTGTATTCAACTATGTGTGCCTTTAAAAATAAATTGTCACCCTGAAGTGTCTGAGAGAGCAGGGTGCTCTTGTGTAAAAGTCTGATAGAGCTGGGGGAGAAAGGAATTTGTTTTGGTCAATTTTAAGTTCCTTTTGTGATGGCGGTTGGGGTTAGTTGGTTTTATAAATCTGGCACTGATTGTACAGTGAGTGGAGAAGTGGGGTGTGATCTGACTGATTTTTGCATTGTGCTTCATTATCTCTTTGTCCTCTTCAGATGGCACTTGTGTGGGATCTAGGGATGACGAGAGCTCTGGGATTAGAGGACTCATTTAAGTGCCATACTGTGAGTTTTGAATGGTGAGGGTTGGGGCGCTTTCTGGATAAAAGCATCAATGTAGTTGTAGAGCTTTGGCGGTTGCTCAGCAGCTCCAGGAAACGAAGTGCCAACCTACAGTGCTGGTTGGCGATGCTCTAGAACATTCAATCAAATGACACTTTGTAAGGGGAGAGGGATCTTTCGCTCCCCATATCGCCACTCTACAAAAAGTGGTGGGAGTGGAAACACTTACCTAAAATATGCATAGAAGATTGAAGAGCTGGCAATTCAGATGCTGTAGACCCTTCTTGTTGAACTGGCACATCTACAGAAGGGCCAGAATTTGTCATGCAGGCTAAGGATTTATAGGAATTTTTTCCTGGGACTTAACTTTGGCCAAGAGTTGCAGACCATGGGTGAACCTGAAGCATGTAGATGATCAAATATAGCAATTTAGCTACATCACTAAGGGAAAACATTTTTCAAAAAAAAAAAAAAATTGAAAATTTTCCCTAAACCTCTTTCTACTTTTTTTTTTACTCTGATGCTATTGTGTAATAAGACCATTTCTCAAGGATTTTTTTTCCCTGTTGTGACACTGGCAGACCAGGTGCCAGCTCTTGCCAAGGCTTTAGGCCTCAGCCAACCACTGAAAAATTCATTGCTGGAAATCAGTCCAGCTCACCTGTATATTAGTATGGTTAAGATGGGTATTGGACTTACAACAATGTGTTTAGACTTTATGAAATGCTTTTAAGTTGCTATATGTATTAATCCTACTTAAAATACCTTTATCACATGCTATCATGTAATATTTAAGTTTTTGCTTTATAACTCTAAAAAATGTTTGCCCTGAAACTATCAGCCTGTCAGAAGGGATTGTCTCTTGCTCATTAAGAAGGCCTATCAAAAATGGGCCAATTGTGGGACATCACAATACAAAGGCTTTGTGAATTGCCCCTTCATACCCATGAAGAAGCTATGTGAAAAAGGGCTTGTTCCACTACCTTGAATTCTGGGAGAAGGAACTAAAAACAGTTGACAAGAAAAATTTTCAGTGCTCTTGCTCTTTGGAATCTCTCAGGGCTGGAGCTATGAAATAGAAGCAGAGATCTCTGGGTCAGCCTGGGCTAGCCCTTCAAGACATTCAGTGCTGACAAATTGCTACAACTCTGTGACCTTTTGAAACCACAGACTATAACTCATTTGTGTATATATATATATTTGTCTTTTGCAATCTGTAAATAACTCTCTCATTTCATTTTCTTATTTCATAAATCTGCTAGTTGGCTATAGGATTGTCTACAAGCATTGTCTCTGGTATGCGATCTGAGGTGCAAATTGACCTGGCATAAGTGACTGGTCTCTTGGGACTGGAAGCAACCTGACTCTTTCCTGATCTTTGGTGTAGGGCAACCAACTATCACTAAGTCCAGATTGCCTAGGTGACAAAATAGACTTGAATGACCAATAGGACTATCTGTGACTTCATGGTAAGATTTATAGTGCTTCAGGAGTTCACATTTGTTAGTGGGGTGGTGAAATTTAATTATAAAACATACAACCAGGTTGGGGTGTCTGCCCTGCTTTTTTGACAGTCTGCCCCAGAGACTGTGAACTGCTCCAGAAAGTGTAACACTGTTACAAATTTTCCTGTTTCCAAAACCCTCTGCTGCTTTTACATATTGAGCCCCAAGACATATCTATTTATTTGAAGATATTCGAATGCTTAGAAAGGGTGTCTGTTCATTCTCTCTAGGTGCCCTTGATATATCTTTGTCACAAAACCCCAACCTAATTAAAGTGCAGCAACATCATGCAGTCATCACTGCCCCTCCTTCTCCAACAATTCACCACCTTCAAAATTTCCCTAGTTTGAACCTTAAGGGGAATCACAAAAACCTGGAACAAATAGTTGTGTCCTGGAATAAACATGCGCATATACGATCATCTTAGTTAAGTCAAGTGAACTGGAAATCAACTAACTTGAGTTACAACATGACCAAAGACTCTAATCTAGAGAGATTGTCTAGCAATTGTCTGTTTAAGATCAATCTGCTACCCTTTTCCAATAGCACATCTGCTGTCCTGCTGTTGAACACCTTGTATATTCTAGCTGAAGGTTCCAGCTTAGATAGATTGTTGTCATACAGAATTTCTGTATCACATGTTGTTAGTAACACTCTTAGTTTTGATTACTATAATTTACTTAGGCAGCATAGTAGTTGGAAGTATTTGAGTAATTGGCTATTTGATTATTTAAAATATTGGGTAAGGTCTATGAATGTCATAATAATAGTCTGTCAATCTTTTTTGTGACCTTGAAGACCAAAGCCCAATTAATATTTCAGGATTATGCCACATAGATACATTTGTGATAGTTTATCTGCATATATAAATCTCTATATATGTGCAAAAATAGACCAATAGGTATCTATCATATATTCATACTGGGAATATTATTTTTTAAATTACACTAAGATTCCAAATACCAGTGTCTTAATTATACTTATTTAAAGTGTGGTTATGGACAGAAAGATGACTAGTTTCAAATGCATCTTTTTACCCAATAGGTCTATCTCATGTGTATTCAAATTCATAGCTGCACTCTAGTTCCAAAAATAAATTTAAAATAAAAGTTTTCCTATTTTTTCATCCCTGTTACTAAAGCCCATAGAGTACATGAGAGTGAGCTGGATTCTTTTTTTGCTCATAAAACTTTAGTGGAATTGTTATTTGAGTTCCAGCTGCAGAAACTTTACTTAAAAGTGTACCCAAGGATATACTTAACTTGTCCTTTAACTACAAATATAATACACCTGTGTTGTGCAAAAAGAGCACTCGGGACTGTTTCAAGGGGAAAAGGCAGTATGCCGCATTTATTACCAGAAACTAAATTAATAACTATCTTAAGCCTATGTACACACACGCAAACACACATGTGCCCAAACACCCCAGGAAATATTCTGTAGTTATATAGCTACCAGTCCTGATCATGGCTTGAGGTCGCAGCTTGGGTCTGTTGCTAGAGTTTGTGGCTCATGGGAGCTACCTGGCCAGGGAAGCTGGGCATGAGGAGAGCGGGGTCTTTGCTGGGTACGCATCGACGCTCTTCTTTGATGGTGTGCAGAACATTACTCCCCAAAGTCTTGCAATCTCACCCAGTCTTAGTGGTTTTTGACTTCAGTGCAAACTTATGAGTTTGGCTGAGTCCCGTCGCTTCTCTGTGACCGTTGATTGCCGGACAATAGCAGACGTGACTTCCAGCTGGTTCTTGGTGTCTTGATTAAGTTTGTTAATTGTTAATAAATATATATTTATATATATTTTCTGGGGTGGATTCTTCTCTTGCTCTTTAGGGATGTGTTTGCACTCTTCAGCCATTAGGGTGGACTCCACACTTCATCAGGACAAGCTGACAGTTTGGGTCTGATTCACACGTACCTACACCCTCCATTGATACCTTGTTCAAATAAGGTTACCTATTCATCTAAAAGTTTAGAAAGAGTTTTGTACTAGATGGAATACATTTGGTCAAAATTGGGTTTTACGTTTACAATATGGAGTGTGGTTGAGAGGAGTTCAAATATTACAGACAGAATTGTGAGATGGTGATTATACATTCTGGGTAGGAAGGGTTGAAAACAACTTTAATAATAATAATAAAAGAAGACACACTTATTACCTAAGGACAGATAGGTATAAACTTATACAACAAAGCAGGCTGGGAGTGAGTGGCTCAGAAGAAAAGACATGGCCTTCCTACCCAACCATGAGAAACAAAAGAACAGTGCCTGGAGCCCAAGGCTCCCCAATACCCAACCAAAGAACAGATGGGGACTGCCTCAATTTGCAACAAAGTTGCAAAAAGCAGCAAATCATTAATTGCCAATAAAGCCACAAAGGAAAAGCAGAGATGGAAAAACACCTCTAGGAATGAATCAATTATCAAATCTATATATAAAGACACAATTCTAGGAATGATTTGATTATTATATTGCTATATATATAAATGAAGACTGACACAAATAAAGCTGTTAACTAATTAAAACTATGTAGAGATTGACACAAATAAGGGTATGAATGAACAAAGCTATGAATGAATCTACAGGGTTACAATTTTATTTCTACATCTGATCTGAGTTAAAATTACTGATAGGGATGCCAGCAAGAACACAGCTGCATTTCTGGATTCTAGAAATGAATATGTAGTGTTGGCAATTAAATCTCAGTTACACCGTTAGAATAATGGGATGAAATCCTATTCCATTGTAATCAAGGGGATTGACTTCAGTAGGGCCAGGATATTACTCCTGGTGTCAATTTAAACCAGTGGAGTCACTGAGGCTTACATTTGGCATAACTGAGATCAGAACCTGGCCCACATTCTTTTTTCTTGTGAGCTGGGAAAATCTCTGGAGACACAATGGACACAGAACCATACAATGCCATTTTCACAGTCATTTTCAGAGTAGATCTGCTCTTTCAGGTTGTGCATACTTTACACATGGCAAACCTGTGTGAACTAACCTATTTAGCCTGTAATAATCACTGCTCTTCTGATTGGAAAGCTTGATAAAGGACAGCATGCCCTTGCAGAGAGCCAAGGGAAACAGTGGGATACAGGAGTACACTAGCCATTCGCTTCTGCAGACTCAGTTTCACATGCTTATATACAGATCACAGGCCCAAATGAGGTTGGTAATCTCAACCAATTCAGCACCAAACAGTTGATCATAGTTCTACATAACTAAGGCCTGCTCAAGTGAGACCGAGGACTAAAGCAGCAAAGGCAATGCTGATCAGAATTTAAGCGTATGAGCATCAAATTTATTTAAATATTTATATTTTTAAAAGAATGCTTACACTATAATGTCATGCAATACAGCTGACTGAATGAAAAGGAAATAATTGAATTCCATTAGAAAGAGTTCTAAAAAAGTGGTGCAAAGTTTCGTATAAGCAGTGTATATACTTAACCTGGGATGATCGTAGAATAAGATAATGAACTCTTGCTAGTGGTGCCTTCAGTCCTCTATAAAAAGGACAGAGAAGTTCAATCATCAATGGAGAAGAACTACCATGACATGTCCACAATAAGCATTTTATTTTTTAAATTGGCAGTGACAAGTCTGATCAGCAAAGAAAATCCATGGTAGGTCTAACACACTAATGAAATTGTCCAGGAAAAGTTAGACTATAAGAGCTGGGGTTCTGTTTTAACTTACACCATGTTGAGTCCCGAGTAACTTTGCAATCAACAGCATTATTCTGGATTGACATCTCTGAGGTCAGAAGTTTGTCCTCTGCTTTGAGACAGGAAATATGTCTGCCTTTATGTTTGTGTACATTTTCCAGCAATTCTAGACATGATTTTTAATATTAATATCCACCAGAATATCTGACTCTTAGGATTCAATTGAGGCAAGGGAGTCCTATTTCCTACTGAGAATTAACAGGTTTCGCAGGTGGAACCTGCCTGAAGGCAGCTTTACTCTACACACCCAATTTGTACAAAACATCTCTGGTGCAATTTCATTGCATCCAGTGAGTTTACACAATGGATGAAGTTGTCCCAGCAGAAAACAATTGGTATTTTCTAGATGGAGCCAGATTTTCCCTGTTTCTATGGTTTTTATTTTCCTCAACCACGTCCCAACTCACCTTCTTCATGACAGGCCCAGCCAATATCTTAAGGTGTGCACCAAATTCTAATGAGGAGAATGCCAGCTTTGAGTAATTTGAGCAAGAAAATGACAGCCATCTTCCTACAGCTTGCAAGTGATATGGAAATCTGATGCGGTATGTACGTCATCATAATAGAGACCTAATTAGTGGGCCCTGCATGTAAGTGGTTTGGCCAATATGTTGCAGAAAGGCCATATAGTTGTGGCTTGGAGCACCTCAGCCTTTCCATCCACACAACTGATCTGCTGTGCATTACTGTGGTGACTTCAGTTTCACATTTGAGCTTGAGTTACTACTTCATCCCTATGAAGAGACGGCCAAGTTCATTGCTGCTTTGCGATGTTGTGGTCATGCTCATTTGTTACTCTACCTCTGAACCTCAACAGTCTCTGACACACCCATTCAAACTTTGCTGCAGTAAAGGAAACTAGCTGAGCCAGTTATAATTCTCAACTTGTACTGTCAGCATAGTAATGAGAACGTAGAAACTGTTTCTTCTTGTTGCTCAATGCACTGGGAGCTTGAAAGGGCTGTTGGGAGAATGTGGAGCCAAAGTGTCTGGCTCCTCCTGCTCTGGTCTTGCCAAAGACGCAGGAGGGAAAAAAAATCCCCCTGTTGTTTTCGGATTTAAATCGGCTGAGAGAGAGAGAGAGTGTGTGTGTGTGTGTGTGTGTGTGTGTGTGTGTGTGTGTGTGTGTGTGAGAGAGAGAGATGACAACATGCATATCTGAAGCAGAGATTTGTTTGTCATGTGAAAAGACCGAATACCAAAAATAACTAAATACCAGTACACCGAAATTAAATGATGAAAATGCAATACATTGTAAAGGAGATTTCAGCAGACTTGGTGTGTTCCTCCCTAAGTGAGTAAGTTTATTTTATCCACCCAGACTTGGTGCATCAAGTGGAGATGTTTGACATCTGGCAACTTGTGGGCAGACTGTCTTCCATGCTTTGTGAATTACAGGATCAAGGCCCTACCTCTCTGCCTGCCTACCACTAAAGTTGAGACTAAAAGGAGGGGCAAAAAGGAGGTTGGAGGGAGACCAAAATAGTACTGAGGAAAGATTAAAAGACTGTAGGTTGCATTTCTTTAACATGAAGTAAAAATTGACAGAAATAACATTTTTTCTATAACTTCATTGTCATGAGTCAGCATTCCTGCTCCAAATAGTTTACATGAATTAGGGAAAGGATTATGTTAGCTCCCTGTAGGGTGGACATAAGGACATAAACCTGAGAGGCAGCTGTTAATTTGGTGGCCTTACACAGAACTCTCTCCCCCAAATTCTCCAAGAGGATATCAACTCAAGTGACAATACACTTAACCTATGAAAAAACAAGTTGGTAGCATTACATTATCATTACATTGGAAATAAAAATAATTGCCTGTCTTTGAGATACTCAGAAGAAAAGCCCTGTATAAATGCAAAGTTTTATGATGGGGACTATTATTATTTATTATTTGTTATTCAAAACTTTTGATGTACTAGTAATTCCTCTGATTACCGACCAAAACCTAAAATATACCTGCATAACATTGCATCTTTGTGGAACACATTTGTGCGTCCAAGAAACTGGAGGAAGCTAATACTTTTCTTTCTGCCAAAAAACTGGAAAATATTCTTCTTAATTTCAAGGAATCTCTCTCATATTAGCTCCAAAGAGCATTCCACAAAATATTGGTGTCTCATTTTTATTATTGAAAATCATTTACACTGGGGAATAATTACAAAACTGAAGTTATAGAAAGAGCTATTTGCAGGAAAGGAAAGAGTCTGACACTATTTTAAATTTCTTGCACACGTTATTTTTTAATCTCTCCTTTTGGGACTGTGTCACACACTGTTTCCTGCAACTGAGCACTGGCAGGTTGAGAAGAATAGGCCTGAACTTGAATTCATGGTACCACCAAAGTTCCCACTGAAGTTAGCAATTGTTTTAGCTGCACAAGAAACTATCATTGACTTCAATGATACTACATTGAGTTACCCTAGCTGAGGATCTGTCCCATAATCTTTTGATTAATTTTTACAATGTGCTATTCTCTTACGTTTTGTTTGTTCAGACATTTTTGGGGAATGTTTATTGTCATAGAAATGTAATGTTGTCTTCAATTTTGTTCTGGGTTTGCAGCATGTGTGTAGAATCAGTGTAGGGTCAATAACACTGGAATAAGTATTTCTCTATTCTGGGTTTGAAGGTCATGCCTTTCGGGATACTTCTATCTGAGTACAGTAAGCTTGTCATTCTGCAGAGAACCAGTGAAGTTCCTTGGCGGTGATGTGTTTGACTGAAGGTTATGGCATATGTCACGGTGGTGCTGCTTTGGGGTTTAGTTAATATCAATTATGTTAATATAGTTTTGGTCACTGGCATTCACATGGGCAGAACATAGTGACAACAAAGCATACAGAGAGGAGAGCATGAACCCGAAAGAGAACATTGACCCCAAAAGAAATGGAGAGATCTTTGTTCCATTTAGATGAGTTTTGATTCTCTTTAAAATCATCACTGCACACAGCAAACTGAATAGGATGCCATGTTTAAAATGGATGCAGCTTAAAAAGATTTTGTTTTATACCGGAACTGACCTGACTTCAGTCATTTGCTTTTAGCAAATAATATATGTTAGCAGTTTTGATTGTAGAAGTATCCCTAGAATATCGCTACTTTTTGTGACTAGAGAAAAACTGCCTTTCCTTTGGATTTTGTGAGGAACATCCTGTGGGTTTAGGCAAAAGCTTAGGAAGAATGATCTGTGTGTGGCTGCTTTTCAATATTTGAATAAAAATAATACATTTTGGTTGGGGAAAAAAAGGAAACCTTTTGCCACCAGAAACCCTGCATTATCACATTAGGACCACCCTGGCTGGCTTTTCTGTAGCATTCTAGTTTCCAGAAAGAGAAGGAATAAGGAAGTTGGTGTATTTTTAAGTTTAAAAGTCTTTGTAGGTTTAAAGAAAAGATTTTATTGGATGGCTTTTATACAGTGATCATTACCATAGTCTCACAAACCAGATCGCCACCCCTGGTAGGTAGGCTGGTATTATTATCCCAATTTGACCCATAGGCAACTGAAGCACAGATAGAGTAAGACTTGTCCAAGGTCTCGCATCAGAAAAAGAAACCAGATCTTCTGAATGCCAGCCCTGTGTCTTATCACAGGACCTTTTCTCCTTTTAGATAAACTCCAACTGCAAAATTTGGACTTGACATTTTGGCTCCTCTTTCCCTTGTCTTTTTGGTCATGAAAACTCCAAGGTTCGGACTCAGCCCATTATGAGGATAGTGCCCAGCCATGAAATTCATATCTAGCTCTTAGGTGGAATCCTGAACCTATCGCCACTATGCCTTGGGCTTGTGTGGATTCAAGCTTTGTTTCGGTGTTCTGTGTTTAAACACTGAAATGTGAACACGTGTTTGACCTCATCCCTTCCCCTTCGTAGTCCAATAATCTCTCCATGGTAGGCATGTCATACATAATACAGTAGGTTCAGTTAGTGCAATGTTCGTGGTCTCTGGGGAGCATCTTAAATTAAGACACTGAGATTCTCTGGAAAGGCACCACACACAAATTATGAGAGACACATTTTCAGAAGTGGACTCTAATTCTGGATTCCTAGAGATGAAGGACCTGGTTTATGAGAAATATGGATCACCTGTATGCCAAGTGAAGTCAGTGCTCTAGTACAAAATTTCACACTTAGATGCCTAAATTTAAATCTATGTTAGGTACCTAAAATCCATTTAGGTACCGAAAACTGATTTTCAGAAGGAGTAAGCACCTTCAAGGGATGGGGTGGGGTGTCTTCAGCATTTCTTTATTTCTTCTTTTACTCTTGCCTGTACTCTCAAAGTTGTGAGGGCATCTCTTTCCTTGACAAGGAGACCTGCATTCAGCTCCTTCTGAAGTTCTACAAAACCACTGCCTCAGTTTGCCAAAGAATGCTGATAGAGACTGACCCAGGCTGAGCCCCGCAGTCTTCCTGTCCCAACTGTGGTAGACTCCATTTCTGCTGGCTAGGTGAACGTGCTCAGAATCAATCCCCAGACCTCCAGGCTGTCCCATACAGGCATAATTACAGTGTAAAAAGTTATGCCTGGCAGGAGGTGGTTTAGTCCTTTACTATCAATCCCGTTTGTTCAAGTGTGTGTTTCAGAATCATAGAAATTAGAGATGAAAAAAACCTCAACCAGCTCATTTAGTCTGCCTTCTGTCAGTGTGGGATTCTTCCTTAGTATATATTTTTCTAGTGCTTTGTCAGACACACAGCAGTTCGTATCAGATTTACTGTGAATAAGTTAAACAATTCAAACTCAAGAGAGCTGAACTGGAGTTCTTGTAGACTTCTGTTCTGTTGTTCTGCATATTGTCTTTCAAGTGAGCTGGTCCATGCTTTTGTCATGATGACTGATGACCTGCCAGAAGAAGGAAAATAAGCCTTCTGAAACAGTGCTGCATAGAAGGGTAGGTGGCCCTGCCCTTCCAATTTCTCTGCAGGAAGACTATTATTTCTAACCTTTGTAAAGAAGCTCTTTGAGATTCAGTGTTCAAACATTTCCATTTTCTTAAGAGTATTGTTGACTCAGTGGTCTTCTGGAAATGGTTATCTAAAACTTTATTTGGGTCTAAAACATAATCCATGCTTTATTTTAAAATGTGTCTGTGGCTCAAGAAGGTAACGAGTACCATTAACTGTGAACCAATTTAATGAAAATGATTGCTGTTTGAAAAAAGTTATAGTTTAAATGTCTTTACTTCTAGTCCAGTCAAAAGCAAGACTCAGCTAAGAATAATTATACTGCTTATATCTTACCTAATTTTATCATCCAGACATCTCAAAGCACTTTAGTCCCATTTTACAGATGGGAAAACTGAGATACAGAGAAGCAAAATGACTATCCAAGGGTCACTTATCAGGTCAGTGGCAGGGCTGAGAATAGACCCTAGATCATAGGAATGGCCATAGTGGGTCAGACCAAAGGACCATCTAGCCCAGTGTCCTGTTTCTGTCAAATACTTCAGAGGGAATGAACAGAAAAGGCAATTTTGAGTGATCCATCCCATCATCCAGTTCCAGCTTCTCACAGTTGGAGTTTGAGGGATACCTGGAGCAAGGGGTTGAATCCCCAACCAACTTGGCTAATAGCCATTGACTGACCCTTCTTTCTTGAGGATAGCTGTCATAAGTCCTACTCCAGTGTTCAATCTACTAAAGAACACTGCCTCTCCCGGAGTACAGGGGAAGATGAGAAGTTAAGCTTATTCCCTCCACAATATGCAGTGGGTTACATTTTGCCCTCCCATATCCCCACACAATAACAGTGATTCCACTAATGGTAACCAAAGTGATTACACAGGAAAAAAAAGTAAGGCCAAAATTGATCAAGTATGGCTTTACTGTGCAACTCAGTTCTTCTTACCTCCCTCACATTGTGACTTCATTTCTCACTCTGCTGTTTTTCTGGTTTGCACAGCTATGATTGTGAACTCATTTTGATTTGTCTCTCAGAAAGGGAAACTCAATGACTGATAATTACCAGAAAAAGGGTTGTGTATTTCAAAACCTTGTCTCTTTCACCCACAGAAGTTGGTCCAGTAAAAGTATTACCTCATCCCTCTCGTCTCTCTATCCGCTGTGGGTGTCATTTAATGAAACAGAAGTAGGACAGTAATATCCATGATCTGACTCTTCTAGTTTTTTAAGACAGGTTAAGCACATTTCAAAGTGTTGATGGGCAGCTGTAAATGTAAACAAGGTTTAAAAGGACTTGAATTTGCAACAAAGAAGCCCTACATATATAGGAATTCTGAGTAACTTCTTTTGGACATAGTGTATTGTTTAAACTTGCTATGGGTACCAAAACTGCTACATCACTAGTTTTACTCATTGTTAGTATGTGACTGTGGTCCAGTGGACCAGGCATGGTGCTGGGAGTCCGAAGACCTGCATTGTATTGCTGGCTCAGTTGTGTGACCTTGGCCAAGTCCCTTCACACCCTTTGTCTATTTAGATTCAAAGTTCTTTGGGGCAGAAACTTTCCCTTATTATATATTTGTTCAGTGCCTCACACAATGGGGCTCTGATCTCACCTCATGAGGCTTCCAAAATACAAATATTACTACTGATAACCTATTGATTATAATTTAACGAACATTAAAAAAAAAATTCTATTCAAAATTAACTATATTCAATATCCTGTATACCGTGTAGAAAGCAACAGCCACATTCTGGGACAAGGTTCCTAGAGTCTGAAGTGCTCTGGAATGGCAGATTGCAAATTCTGCAGCAGCTTCATTTACATTTTAAAAAAGGAGGTCTTTAACGAATTAGAAATGCAGAAGCACACGTGTTGTTTATTTTGATATTAATTTCAATTTATTTTATCCCACAATTCCACTTTTCAACATGCTGTAGATTTTTGCATTGACGACATAGGACTGCATCAAGAAGTTATCATGGAGGAAACTAAGGTGCCATATGAAAAATTACAGGTTCCTGGAATCAAAATACACGAGTCCTGTAGCTGTATTAAGAGAGGGATCAATAGGAAAGGGAGAATTAGGGACCACTTCATTTACTGAATGTCATCAATGTTCAAGACATAAATTCCTTGAACCAAGCAATTTATAGTCTAAAGGTTAAATGGAAAAACCCATACTGAGGCCTGGAGACTCTGTTATGTTCCTATGACTGAATTTTCTTTTAATTCTTCCATTGAGGGTAGGGTCTGGTTCCTCCACCACAACAAAGAGAGAAGCAATGGGTTTGCTTCTCCCCCCACACATCACACTAAATCGCATGTCCCTTAGACTTGAGGCCAGTGTCATGCATGCACATACCCTAAATCACTTGAGCTGTCTTCTTGAGCTCCATTTGAAGGAGCATCTCCAAAAGGTTCAATGTATCTTTTTCCAGGTAAGGAGAAATGTGGAAGCTACATGACATCATCAGCCCAGCAAAGGAACTCTCTGCAGAAATTCCTAGTGAAACTAGTATGCTGTCACATTCATAGGCAAAATGCCATACTCTCACATAGGCATAATGTCGGCATCAGAGTTGTGAAGGAGTTCCTTTTGCACAGAAGCAAGAAGTCCTTTCTTTGGCCAGGAGCACCATGTTGCTGCACATTTTTTTTCATTGAAAGACACCTGTTGACACTTTTGACAGTAGGGCAAGAATCCAGATAATGAAGAGTGAAGCAGTTGTTTGTTTTAAGTTTGCATGTCTTTGGCCAATGGGGTTGTGTTATTCCCCAGCTGAGCGCTACATTAATTTTGTAGCAGGACTGGATCCTTATCTTGTGTTACTCAGAACAGTGCCACTAAAGTCAGTGGAGTTATGTCAAGTCACACCAGCTGAAAAGCTGATCACCAGTAACAATAAAAGGTGTCTGTGACCATTTAGTCTGGAAAATATTCTCTACATCCTTTGAACTCTCTGTGGGATATCTTAGAAGATCTAACAACAAAGTGGTTCCTCTGAAGAGCAGCAGCTCTACCAGATAAGTGAAAAATACGAGAGAGTCTGGATATTGACTTTCTGAATGAAGGCAATAGGCACTTCTGCGTAATAGAGCCCTGAGTTGTTATATTCCCACACGCAAGGAAATGTTTTTAGGAATATCAAACCCATCCAAACATTCTCAGATAAACATTTATTATGCTGTCCCTTTAATGCCACCCAGGAGGAGGATATGCTGATTTACAGTTCACTAACAGCATCATCCCAGCCAGCCAATCCTACTGTAATGGGTTTGCTGAAGAAGAAAGGAATTAGAAAATCAGTGGGCTTGAAGGAGATAGAGAAAACGGAAGAGAGAGAGAGAAAAGGGAAGCACAGAGCAGAGGATGGGAATGAGAGAGACAATTACCTGAAAGAGACCCAGAAAGCAACAAAAAAATCACAAAAGAGAAATGGTGTCTTTAAAGCAGAGAAAGAGACAGTGAGAAAGAAAAGAAATATGTGTCCCAGTAAGCAGAGAAAGTGGGAGATAGACAGAGGGCCCTGTAAACAGATAAACTCTTGGAGCACTATTCTCTAACCACAGGCTACAAATAATACCCCATTAAAGAAAATAATAGCTACTCATATCCTGCTGTGGGAGAATATGGCCCCTAGATTCAGAGCAAGAGTGAGAGACACAAAAAAATATGGCCTGAGAAGTATAGATGGCTAACTCCTAAGCAATTCCTAGGATGTACATTAAGCTAAACAGGCTGCTGATCTGAGATGTTTGTTTTTCTGTCAGTAATTTTCATACTACAAAATGTAAACTTTATTAAACAATGATATTGCCTTTTCAAGAAATAAAAAGGCTCCTATCTCTTTAAACCTGGATATGAAACAAAAAGAAAAGAGAATTCGCTTCTGGTTTATAGCTGATGCCTCAATAACAGTATATGCACCAGTAAAGTATTAAAATGGTCTATAGAGTATTAATTATCAAACCACAATCACATCACACTCCAGAAATAAATAAGGACTTAGAGAAGAAATGTCATTTCTATTGGCATAGTGTAAAAATATGACTCCTTAACTGGGTCTGAAACCAAGCGTAGTATTGCCAATCTTATAATACAATAAAAGCATACAAAAATCACGAGCAGCACCCCCCAGGAGATTATCTTAAAAGTAATTAAGTTTTTTAAAATAGTACACATTGGGTTCATTAGTACACGTTGGGTTCCTTTCAGCCAAGATTCTCACGAAATCAAATAACTCTAGTTCCTGGGGTTATACGAAAAAAATCTAGTCAGGAGACATGCAGTCAAATAGTGAAAGTTGATAACACCATAAGTGTAAACAGGACCAGACAGAGTAAGACAAGGAAAGCAAAGGGGCTGTAGCTGGCAAATGGAGAGTGATGTGGAACAGGATTTTGGATGGAACGTTGCAAGTTTGTGCTTGATGAATTTTAATATAGTGCAAGCACAATATGAAAACTCATAGTTTATATACAGTGCAAGATCTCAGTACTTTGATTAAATATCTCTCAGTAAACTGAGATATAACACGAGTCTGCTTAGTATGAATTTTTTGGATGCTATTCTTTCACTCTGTTGTTATAAAGTGCCATCTTTTGTTTTATCTCAAGAGAATTACTAATCTTTTCAGCTAGATAAATACACTTCTAATATGTTCTGAGTAAATTGCCTTAGAAAACAATGTTTTAGGGAAATAATCTAAAATTTCTTAAAAGGAAAATGTCAAGGTATTTTTCATAATTATTTCAATACTTTTCCTGCAGATGTTTACAGGAAACACTTGAAAGTTTGAAACCAGCATAGAGACTGAGATTGTCTAACCTGCCTGTGGACACCTATTAAGATGTATGGGAATTGGGCATCCAAATTCCCATGGCGCTTTTGAATATCTCAGTTATATTTCTGGCCAAATTCTTGCATGCCCGCACGAGGGGTTCTTTTGGAGGTGGGTAGAGATCTCTAGCTTGTTTTGGAGAGAAAAAGATTACATAAACCCAAATTCAGCCAAATGCATGCTTAAATCCATCCCTGTTCATCAAGGCCTCAAATTTGGCAAGATATTTAAACATGTGCCTAACATTGAAGTAATTGAGACCATTGAAGTCAATGAGACTCCTCACATGTTTAAAATTAGGCACCTCTCTGAATCAGGGTGTGAATATTTTCTTTTTTAGGAAAAAAAATACATAACAGGGATTACATGGAATTTCCAGACAAATCCTTCTGTAGATTTCACTGGGATCTCCATGTGCAGTGGCCTGATAGAATCCAGCACAAGGTGCAGAAAGCGAGGTCACTTTGGATGCCTACCAACTTCAACAGTGTCTGTCTTTACATATTAAGTGAAGTATTAACAAACATTCAGTTATGTTTTTGTTATAAACATTCAGTTTATATTTTCATAAACCTAACTCTAACCAGAATGAACTGAACATGCAGCCATGAACTGAGGAGACAACTTTAAAATCTGGGACCAAAACCTAGCCTTATTCATGTTAGCAGTCTCATTATGTTGACTATTCAGGTGTTTAAAGTGAGCAAGACACAGCCCTTAATCTAGATGCAGAACTAGTGCAGTTTGGATTAATTGCCAATAATGTTCTTACCTGATATTGGAAAACCATCTCAGCAAGGATGTGGACTGAAATTCTTATTTGCATCTGGACCTTTTCAGCTATGGTGGGAAAAGAGATTTAATAACTTGACCCCCATCCTACAAACATTTAATGAGTAACCTTATCCACTTGCCCCATTTAATTCAGTGAGGTTACTGACAGGCATAAAGTTATGTATGTGCATAAGTGTCTGCAGAATTGCAGCCTTGGGTTGTTTCAAATTTTAATAGATTCAAAGGCCCATTTGCAGTATGGCCAATTCTGATGATATTGTCACAAGTCTTCTGATATTTGGCATTTTTCTTATGATCTCAGTTCCTGGATTCTTGTTATTCTGTAAGAACATCAACTTTTTTATGATGGCTTTTAAAAGAAGGGAAAACAGAACTTACCCACATGGCATATAGGCCCTTGAACTCAGTTATGGACCTACTGGTGGCCTTCTGTCAGCCTATGTTTGATGGATGCCAACAAAAGCCACTACAGACATCAATGTCAGTAAGGCATTTGATAGAGTTTGGCATGATAAGCTCTTAGTGAAACTCAGTGAGATGGGAGTTCATGGTAAAATGTATCTTTGGATCAGATTTCCATACAGTACAGGCAAAAATGGTAAGACTAAATGGTATTTTTTCCACAGACAAGCCAATTCAGTGTGGGAGTTCCTCAAGACTCCTTTTAAGTTCTCTTCTTTTCTTGCTGTACTCCTTTGAACTGTCAGGCTGCTTGAAATCATCTGTATACACATATGCAGACAATTTTGCACTTTGTATCACAGGTCATGAAATAAATGTATTGGAGAATGAGTTGAATGAAGACTTGGAAATTGAAACTAGATGGACAAAGGAACATAAATTCCAGTTGAATCCAGTAAAAACAAAGCCCACCTACTTTACCCAAATCATAGGAGGTTTAACTACAATCCAAAATTGACATTGGATGGAGAAGCTATTGCCATAGATGCCATTGCAAGGAACCTGGTTTATCCTGGAGTGACATTGAGCATGGAACTAAGGTTTGGACCAAAAGTCAGAGAGATGACAGCCAAAGCAAAGAAGCAGTTGAATCTTCTACAATGTATTGCCAGTACAAATTGGGGTTCATGTGTTCGGGCATTGATGACAACATATAACATACCTGACTAGTCACATACTGCTCCCAGTAATCTTGCTAAGATCAACTTTGGGCTGTTATCTGCAGATCACACAATAACTGGAGCTGTAAGATCACTCTCACAGCAATTTCTGAACAAGGGTCTGATATTCACCTCTTGAAAATCATAGAAAAGAACAGCTAATACAGTGTGGAAATCATCTTCATTTCTTACTAGAATATCATCACCGTTCAGAAATTGGAAAACCAGATCACGGCTGAAATGATCATCATGTTTTGAAAGGTGTGTAAAGGCTACTGAGGAAACAGGAGCACTTGATAATGTTAGGAGGATTGAGAGCATGAAGAAGTTTGTATTGCCAATAATTTCTCCACATGACCCTATTTGATTTAGTTAATGTTTTTCTTTTTGGAACTTTGCTTGAAGGAGCACACAGTCCTTGCCACACTAGGGAAAATTGTAGAAAACACCACTCAACAATATCAGTCGCAAGATGAACAGAATCATGTGTACACTGATGGTTCACAAGACAAATCCATCAAGATTATTGGTTGTAGTGATTTCATCCAAAACGGAAAAAATATAAAAAAGAACACTAGTTCAGGATACATAACTCGAACTATATAGCTAAATTGAAACTATTCTCACTGCACTGTGAGAAATAAACGGAGCATAAATAAAGGCGGATGTTGTGATGTTTGTTGACTCCTTGGTGATCCTTAGTTCCTTTAGAAGAAACCAGAATGCTATCAACAATGCAATTCATAAGAAAGCTTGAAGGATTGGAAAGCAAGGCAATAAATGGACTCCATACATATTGGTGTATGTGGGAGTGAGACAGATGATGACCTGCCAAAATTGGAAGATCGGAAACTCAGGATGGAATGACAATGATTGAGGTTATTGACACAATATCAAGGAAAACATCAGCTGGAAAAAATGGTCAAAATATAAAAGACCCTCTGACTGATAGATATCAAAGCATCTGGGAGAATGACATCCACTACCAGAAGTTTGTAGACAGGACACACTGAAGGAATGAAAATCAATAGAGATGGAAACAAGATATATCCACTCTGTAGGATGTGTCAGGAGCAGGTTTGGAAACTACCCCATTATTTTAAATGTAATAGGATAAGGAAAGGGAAGCTTTTTTGGTTATAAACCTTGGCTCAAACCCTAACAAAAACCCTGTACAAGTTGTTGAATTCATTGTTGAGCTTCATGGCCTGATATGATAATTGTGGAACAAAACAGCAACACACATCACCTCGACTTGCTTTTCTTTTTCTTTTCTTTTCTTTTTTTTAAAGTTTTTAGTCCTCATAGTTGTGGAGAAAACCTCATCAACATGATCCCTAAAGACTCAAATCCAGAAGGCAAATCAAATGAATTCAACATTTGTTATATTTAAAATCTCATGATTTTAAACCAGTCTCTTGATTTTGGGGGCCTGACTCATGAATTTTGAATGCTTGGGGTTGGCAATACTGTGATTGTGCCTCCTATTGAAATCAGTGGCAAAACTCCCTTTGACTTCAGTGGGAGAAGAACTGGGTGGAAATCAGTAAGTTGCTCACCTTTAGAAGTCATCAAAGACATTTTGTTAGCAAATGCTTAGGTTTTTATTTTTTCATAGAAAGCAATATTTCCTTTTTAATCTAAGTTTTTATGCTATTGGTTTCAAATTTATTTATAACATTTCAATAAATACATTTAATAAACAACAAGATAAACTATCAGAAGAGCAGTACCACTGTCAAACTACAGCTGTTATCACTGGATCAATTTCTAACTAGAGGTTATGACACTTTTATACATATATATGTTTTCTTGTGGTTTTAGAAAGCCGTAAATTTTTATCTGTAATACAGAAAAACCACTATGGCACTGATGAACTAATAAAACGAAAATGTAAAAAAATTAAGAGCCTGTTTACATTCCTCAGTCAGCATTTCATTACTTCTTTCTGCCGTAATAAAAGTGAAAAACACTGTTGGCAGGGCCATGTATTTTTAAACCTCCAGTTCTCCCCTCCCCCCATGGTTCTGCTCCTGTTTCATTATCTTTGCAGATCAATAAAAGTTTGGCTTGAAGAAAGTCATAGCACAAGGCTTTGTGCTTGTTTGTTTCTGGTTTTTTTAATATTTCAAATAAAAGCAAAGTACCTTTCCCAGTATAAAATCTGGTTACATTCAGTACAAATAAACAGAAACCAAGAGTTTGTGACCAGTCATTTAGGATGGAAGATTAAAAGCTGATGTCAGCTACCAACCACTGCAGCCATGTCACTGTAATAGAACGTGGTGTTTACAGCAGTATCATTTTCAAACTGATAAAATCCATAGATAAATAATGGTGTGCACGCTTATGAGGAGGTGGGTGAGTCTATCTCTCTGTTTCTCTACTGACATAGCACTATCTGGCATTCTTTTTTATTTCTGGAAGGAGAAACCTTTTTATATTATCACAAAATTTTCTTTTTCTGGGCTAAACACCACATTTGTTTATGCATGTTTTACTTGGCAAAACTCCCTTTTACTTCAGTGAGCAATTTGCCTGAGTAAGGATGCTTGGCCCGAGCCTGTAAATCCTTAGTAGTCCTTACTTACATGAGTAATCCCACTGACTTCAACAAAGCCATCTGACTTCAGAGGAGCTGCTTGCACGAGTGAGTTTTTGCGAAACAAGCCCGGAAAAAGGATTGCAGGATATAGTCCTCTTGTCGTTTAAAAAAAAAATGACAGCGAGAAAAGTGGAATTATACATAAGTAAAGTTGCTTTTTGATATTACCACATAATTTCCACTTCTGGCAAAGAGACTTTGCTGAGGTTAATTTGGATACATTTTCAGTTAGCACATTGGCACTAGGATGTAATTTTCACAGAGGTGTGATTCACTGAAGAGTCGTGGCTACCCATCCCCACGGTCTTCAAACAGAACTATTTGTTGAGTCTCTTGAACTGCTGTCTGAACAGATAAACATGTTACACATGAAGTACCTTAGGTGGAGGTGAAATCCAGATGATTATATTTAAGGGCTTACAATAGTCATTAAGAGCTTCTAACCACAGGCCCTGGCAGCGTTAGTCTTGGGGCTGCACTGCACTCTTGGCTACGTCCTTCCCTGGCTTTCTGGTTCTGTGCATTGACACATGGCCAATCTTGTCAGCCTGGTGGCAATGAAAGAACGAAATTCTGTTAATAGGATTATAAGATTTGGGGAATATAATGTTGTTTCAGATGATTTATTTTGAAAGCTGATTTCGTTTTACTGCAAACAAGCGCAGCCCAGCACACTAGGGGTTTACAGCCTTTATGCCAAACACAATCATTGCTAGTTTGAAAGATGTGATTGCTTTTTAATGTGGAAATTTCACAAGGTTACAAAGAGGAAAAAAATTAGACTCCTTTCTTATAACAAAGTCACTTTGGGATATGTGCTACAATGCCCTGACAGTGTCCAGACACCCTGGCCCCATTACACATCAGAAAGGTGGATCAGTTTGATTTACACCATTTCTCAATTGTGTTTCTGTTATGCCTTTGAAAAAGCCTAACGGGTTTTAGCAAAAATAAATATGGAGATTTGTAAAATGTATTCTCAATTGCAAAACCACAACTCAAGGGCCAACCAAGAACAGGATGGAGGGGAAGAGCCCAGACAAGTATATAGATATTATGGAGACAAAATGATCTCTCACTATTTCATAGCTCTGGGTCCAGAATGACAGCCCACAATTTGGCATGTTCAAAACTAGTGCGATTGTCTTGGTTCTTCAGGGCACTAGACAAGCTTCTTTTAATTGGTTAGCAAGATAAACAAATATAGTAATAAAGAGCCCAATCGTTTTCAAAAGCAATCTCCCTAAGGATGTAAATATATTTCAGAAATGATGCCTAAGTCCCATTTCTCCCTGAGTTTTAGCAGAGATTCTGTCAATGGCTTTGAAAAACCTTTGTTGTGACAAGAGCCTAATGGCACATACTGGATGGGGCTTCCTAGGAAAACATGCATTGAGCTAGGATACCCTGGTAAAGGAATTAAGCAGCAAGGCCAGAAAAGAATTAATTCAATCACATCTTTCAAATGTACCCTTAAAATAATTATGTATGTGTGTGGAGGGCAATATGCAATAATTGTACCTATTTTTCCCCTATCCATCAAAGACATTCCTACAGATCTGTAATGCAGGGACTACTCCTTCAGAAGGGAAATTGTGGGGTGGGGGGGAAACACAAATGAGGAAGCTGAAACATTGCCTTGGAACAGTGGATTGAAATGACATGTGCGCTATGGCACCTTTTTCTTTTCAAAGTAATTTGCTACCATTATATTGCTTGTGCATTTTGAACATATGTCAGCCTGTTCTCTTTTAACTTGGGGGAGGGGAAGGTGGTGTTATTGCAAGACTCCTTGCAAAAGCTCTGCAGACATTATTATTACATCTGCTGGCTGCAGCAGAGAGAGCACAAAATGATGCGTGTTTATTAAAGGGATGGGGGAAGAGTGAAGGAAATGCATTCCGTTGTTTTTAGGGAAACCTGGGTTGGGAGGGGAGTTGAAGGATTTAATATAAAGAAATATTCCAAAGACAAATTTAGGCTGGCTTCCACCTCTGTAACTTTCATTCAGCTACAAGCTGGTGCCATTAAAATAACTTAGCATCATTTTGCCTGGATGCATTCAACGGGGGATATCCAGAGACTTTCAACAACAAATCTTACCAAGAGTTTAATTCATTTGTGGCAAACAGCAGGATTCCTATTGCCTCAGGTTTCTGTCCCACAGTCGCCTGTTCTTTTTTTACCTGGCTGGAAACACTGTGTGGATATTTTATATACGTGGTCCACTCTGTCTACCCAAATGGCTTGGGGGACATCTGAAACTTGTGGATAACAGAAGTGCTATTTTGAGCTGCAGTTTCAACGACATAGAAATATGGGGAACAAAGGGACTAATGTTGATGTTTGCTTCATATTTTGTACTTTATTAAGGGGTAAAAAACCAACTTTATCAAGTTTATTTAAAACCCCAGAATTGTATTAAAGCCACTGTGGGCCTAATTTCATTCTGAAGTATTTATCTTTTTTTTTTTTTAATGATTAATCACAGTCTGACATTTGTGAGCATTTCTTTTTTGTACATCCTTCGGCTGGAGTTGACGCAACAGTAGAATCTACACACTATCTGCGTTAGTCTGGTTTTCTAATCAAATGATCTTTTTCTCTGTGCATTCAGTGGCCTCCCCATCAGTCAGGATTCCCACATCATCTGGCTCCACCTGAGTTTGTTTGGCACCAATTTCACAAAAATTCAGTCCTGCTGAATACAGCTCCTGCTGTAAAATAGATTGCACAATCTCCCTGTCGGACAAGTCACTGTACCCACATCAGCTTTATCTGTCTGGACCCAGTTTTCCACCTCCATTAAAAGAAAATTGCTTGGCAATGGTGTAGAGGTTGCTGATTGCTTCTTGCTCTTGATCGGGGGCATCAGATACACCAGGGCTGTGGGAGCCTTATGTTTCCGTAATCTCCAGCAGTTGGCTACAGAAAGGTGTGATGGAATCATTAGGTGTGCTCATTATTTCACTGATACTCAGCTGATAGCTGCTATGATGGCATTCAAACCAGTTGAACCAGCCACGACTGGCAGCAAAAACTGCCTCTTGACTATTGAACTGTGTGTTTTGCCTTCTCTTTAAGCATGGGCCCAGATATCAGTGTACCTTTCATGCAGCTGTGTACCGATCACATGTACCACATTAGCCAGAACCTTGTAAAGGCACACATGCATGGTTTTCCTTTCTTTCACCCCAATGCCGCTGTCCATTTCCACAGTACAGCTCTATAGCTTGCCCCTCATTGTGCAGCCACAGACAGTGATCAATTTTGTACCACTGCACAACAGCAAAAATATCAACAGAAAACTTCTAGACTCTGTAGTTTCTGCTTTAGATCCAACACAGCTCTTTTCCTTTTTGACATTGTCCTGCAAAACTGCTGTTGCTCTTGAAACAGGATTAGGCTTCTATAACTAAAGGTAACTGTTCAGAAACAGTATACAAATACAAAGCTGTTGATTAATGCTAACAGATGCTAAGATGCTAATTGAGAGGAACAGGTCAATTATAAAGATTTTCAGATAAAAGACTTTTGGGTAAATGGGACTGTAGTGTATATATAATCATCAAATAAAGAGTGTGAATGTATTGTATTAGTGAGAGGACAGGATGTGTCTTTTGGGGGCAGAAAAAGATTTTAAAGAAAATTTCAATATTTCATTTCTTCAACTGGATCTCTTCTTGGTCAGATCCCAAGAGATGGAGCAGGTAGTAAGGTCTGTATGGCAATGTTCCTGGAGCTGACCGAGTATTTGCTTTATAGCCTGACATATATATTCAGCATTCAGAAGTTTTAGTCTGCATTTCTTTGCTTCTAGCTATGAGGAAAAGGAAAGGCAAATAGATCAGAAAACTCTAGTTTTGGTTTACAATTCTATTTTCCCCTGGTGTTGATTTGACTCTGTCTGAGAATGACTGAGCTATTCCTACAAAATGTCTTTCTTTCTGTTTTTATACTGAGAAGTTAATAGTGGTCAGAAATGACCTTTGGGGCAGAGAACGGCAAATCGTGACCATCTCTGACAGTTCTGCTTTTAACTATGAGAGATGATGCTTTGGGGTTCCTAAAGATACTGAGAGGTGATACAAATTAATTAGTTTCTCCAGGCCAATTATATATAGCCTTAGTTGCCTCTACCTGGGTTTCAGTGGTTGACAAGACTATAGGATACTAGAATAGAAATCCTGTGCAACCAAAACGCATGCCCAACGAGCAAACACCACACACCAGAAAAAAACATACTGGTATTTTTCAATACAGATACATTAAATCCTTATGCAATATTGTGGTTCAGTAGTTGACTTCTTTTTTATTTTAATAATAATAATAAAATGGTGGTGATTTATGTTTGTCCCCTTCTGGTCTCAGAGCCAGTGACAGAAATCTCAAAAGGAAGGTGGCACTGATGCATGGTGATGATGTCTTTAATACTTCACTCTGTAATGATAGCCTCATAAAGAGCTTTAAAAGGACTTGGGCAGTCAGGGCCAGGACTGGGGTTTGGAAGGAGAGGCAAACAGACCCCGTTCTGTGGTTTGTCATGCGATCCTGGAGGAGTGTTGAGCTGTGAGGAGCCATTTCTTTTTCTTTTTCTTTTTTTTTTTCTTTTTTGCACAGAAGCCTGACTAACATAATGAAAAGCGTAGCTTGAAAGGAGACCACTGCACACAGGTTTCTTCTGGTATGACAGGCTGTTGCAGCCCTAATGGTAGGCTGCTGGACTAGAAGCAGTCTTTCATTGAGTTTGTCTTACTGAGAGGAAAAACTGCTTTGTGTGATAACTTTATGGCAAATGTTGGCAGAAGATTTGCACTGCATACTGAAAGAGAGACATTTCTGACCGCAGCTCATGAACCACACTTATTTACTCTGGCACTTGTCCATTATTTGTTCACAGGCTTTCTGTCTCTGCTAAATGTGTTCCAATTTTGGGGGCTAAATCATTGCCAGTAGTTTCCAGGACATTCTGCTAGGCTAAGCAAAATTGCCCTAAGCAGTAGTCAGAAACCACTGGAGTAGTATTTTAAATACAGAGTATTTGCAGAAAATGAAAGATACTGAGTGTCCTATCTGTCTGGCTCATGGCGCTTGTGTGTTGTAAAAAGTCCTATAGGACAGAAGAGGAGGGATTCAAGCTGTATGTCTTCCTTTAACCATTTCTTGTCACTTAAATAAGCAAAGCTAACTTCAAAACCTGAATAGAAGGGAATGTTTTAAAAATCTGCATCAGTAGTTCCCCAGGTATAGCGTATGTTCACATTAGTGAACTTTAGCTTGAACAATTCTAATTATTCAGTTCTAATATGGCTTTATTGCAAAACACATTGAGAGTCATGTTTGCTGTTGACAGTCAATTGATATTACACGGCCCAACAAAAACATCTCTCCACAGCTCAGACTACATATGAAAATAGGAATTACCATATTGGATCAGACCCATGGTCTGTCTACTCCAGTATCCTGTCTCCCACTGTGGCCAGAACCAGATGCTTTGGAGGAAGGTGTAAGAAATAGGTATATGTGGGATTATCCACCTCCCTGGAAGGCCTCTCCCTTAACTATTTAGTTTCTTCTGTAGCCTTTTGTGTGGGATTTTGTCAAAGTCCTTTAATAGATTCCAAGGCCAGAAGGGACCATTGTGATTGTCCAGTCTGACTGCCTGTAATATGCAAGCAATAGAACTTCTCCCCGCAAAATCCTAGAGCATATATTTTAGAAAAACATCCACTCTTGATTTCAAAATTGCCAGTGATGGAGAATACACCACAACCCTTAGTCAATTGTTCCAATGGTTAATTACCTTCACTGTTAAAAATGTACATCTTATCTGTAGTCTAAATTTATCTCTAGCTTCAACATCCAACCCTTGGATCATGTTGTACCTTTCTCTGCTAGGTAGAAGAGCCCATTATTAAATATTTGTTCACCATATTTATTTATAGGTATTTATAGGCTGTAATCACATCTCCCCTTAACATTCCTGTAGGAGAGTAAAGGGTTAAAAGCTGGACAGGTAGTCAGGCCTAAACTACAGGGAACAGGTTCAAGGGAAGGGCAAACCTTATTTCTGCTAATTGATGCGAATCTTAGTTAAAGTCTGTTATCGCTCTTCTTTTCCCCCTTCTTGGCCATCTGTGCTGGGAACAAGGCTAATAAAGTCATTATCCCCATTTCTGTGTAAGGCCTTGATGGGAAGAAAACATTATTTTCCTTCTTCCCCTGGTATGCCTCTACTTCAAAGAATGTTAGTGTAAAATGTATAGGTTTTAAGGTGATGTGTATGGTAATCCTGGAAACAACAAACAGGGGCAGGTAGAATTATATTCATTATGTAGTTGTTAATATTCATTTTATAGGTATCAATGTAACCAAATAAGGGTTTATGGGGCGTTGCTGGAAATGTATACATTTACATACGGTTATGGATAAAAGAATTGTAAAGTAACCCCCTCGTTGCTGACTCCCTGCATGGAGGTGGAACAAGCAGGCAATAAAGGGTTCTGTCTCCCCAATCCGCCCCCGGGACAACCTGTTTGGTTATTTCTAACAATTCTATTTTTAAACGAAACAGATCGAGCTCCTGGAGTCTATATGGCATATTTTCTTACCCTTTAATAATTTTTGTGGCTCTTCTCTGAGACCTCTCCAATTTATCAACATCCTTGTTTTAGAAGACTAAATAAATTATGTCAACCAGTTCTTTATCCGCTACTTCACTGACACATTCAAAGACTTCTAAGAGATTAGTGAGACATAATTTCCCTTTGCAGAATCCTTGCTGGTTAGACCCCATCACATCATGATCTTCCAGGTGTTTTATTATTTTATTTTTACTTATCATTTTGACCAATTTACCAGGTACAGATGTAAGGCTACTGATTCTCTGGATCACCACTAGAATCTTTTTTATTATAGGTACAACATAATTTCTACCACCCAATTTTCTGGAACAGTAGCTATTTTTAATAAGAAATTGCATATTTTTGCTGGCATGTCTGCCACTGTATTCTGACTCCCCTTCGTGAATGTGATTCATCTGGGTCTGGTGACCTATTGCTTTTTCATTTGTCATTTTGCTCCACCATCTCTTTTAACACCTCAGTCTCTGATAATACCTCATCATTATTACTAGGAAAAAGCAGATCCAGGGTAGGTTTCTTCTTAACATCTCTGTTGTAAAGACTGATGCAAAGAAATCATTTAGTTTCTCAGTCATTTCCTTATCTTCAGTAATTTCTCCCTTTATCCCTGTTGATCCAGTGGATACACTGGTTCTTTTGCAGGTTTCCTGCTTCGGATATACTTAAATAATGTCGTGTTAGTTTTTACATTTTTAGCTATTTGCTCTTCAAAATCCAGCTCAGCCTTTCTACCTTCCCTCTTATATCTTGCCGGCTGTAATTCAGCAGCACTATAGTCTGCTGGTGTATTACAGTTTTCTATTTAATAAGGAAGAGGGACTGCAGTGGGAAAGCAAAGGCGTCTGGAAAAATCAAACAATGTGAATTAATAACTTCTTTGTGGGCAAGAGGAAGCAATGGAGTTCAGGCAGGCCCTTCAGTGTTATGTTTTACAATGCCGCTTGAGCCCTGAGACCTACTAAAGCCTGTTTTGGCCACCTTTGACTGAACTGAAATTAAGTGATAATAACCCACAATTAAAAGTGTGTCCCCTTGCTGTATTTCATTCATTGTGTGCATTTTAGCTTTCAAAATTAGTCAGAGGTGAAGAGGAGATAGGCAGGTATATAGAGCAACCTCATCTCTTAGTGGGGCCGGGGGAACATTTGACACCTCCTTGTTTCAGGGCCCCCTGGCTGTTTTTAATTTCCCTAAATCATTCCCGGCTGGGGATTGTATATTTTCAGTGGGCCTCTCCCAGCAATGTGGAGGTGCAGTGTCAATGTGCCAAATCCAGCTAAGCTCGAGGGAAGTGTTGCAACTTTATAAGATGTTAGGCACATGAGGCAAGAAGGGACTCCTCCCCTCTGGGGCCCAATCATTAACTGAATTAACTTGAATCTAAAAAATGATGCCAAGAAATTGCCCTTTCATTTTTATTTGAAGCTATTTTAACAGGGCAGGTGAACAGTCTGTAACAAATAGGTTAGCAGACTTTTTCGTCACTGCTTTGAAAGCATAATAGGGGGGCGTTGTGTCTGAAGGCCCCTGGTTAAAGGGCCCAGGACTGCAGTAGTTTTTATGTAGGCAAACAAAGCTCCTGCGGCCTTCAACGGGAATTTTGCTTGAGTAAGGATCAGGCTGGATCTGACCCTAAGTATCCTACAGGAAAATGGGTGTTGCAAATGAAGAGCGTTCAGATGGCTTTCACAGTTCAACTATAAGTCAGGTGGAGAGTCTGGGTCCAAATCCATTCCCACTGAAGTCAATGGAAATTTTGCTAGCAGTGTCAATGAGGGGAAGATTGGACCCAATGTAAGATGGTAAGTCTACACGGCAATGTGAGTCAAAGGGCCAGACTCATCCTTGAAAAAACTCTAACTCTAATGAAGCCAATGTAGTAGGGTGAATATATTTACCTACAGTGAAAATGAGACACTGGGTAAGTGGTGATGCCAGGGGGCTCAGACCAGCCCCACGTAGCCCCCCCCAGTGTGGCCACTCACCCAAGCCAACATCATGGATGTCACAACTTTCTTGGCAAAACTGGGCATTTGTCCTGTTTGCTCTTGCCCTAATGTTACTCCACACTTCCTTAAGGCAAGAGCAAACAGGACAAATGCCCAGTTTTACCAAAAAAGTCATGATGTCAGGGACAGAGCTTAAAAAGGGGACTGTCCTGGCCAAAATGGAACATATGGTCACCCTACAATGTAGTGACACCAGGGATTAATTTGGCTCATGTGAGCAAGCAGGATTTGACCCTCAGTACTAGCAAAGATCCCATAGCCATAGTGTGCAGCCATGGGAAATTCACATTGGTGCTACAAATATGCTCTTAGAGTAAAATGAATGACACACATGACAGGATAGTGAGAATACAAGAAAATAAGATACCAGGGCCTGTGCTAATAGAGTTTCATTAACTGAAAGTACTTTTTTTTTAATTATAGAAGATTTTTTCTTCCTTGAACTCATTGAGATTCTCTGTGAATTTAGCATTACAGTGACTTTGACTGTAACAGTAATAATGATTTTACGGTGCTAATGTTGTGATCTTAATGAAAGGAAACAGAAAAGGGGGTATCATCTCACATACACAAATCTGCACTTCATTTACACAAAGTAGCTTCTGAATGGCTTTTCTCCATGTTTTTGGTCAACATCAGTCTTTTGCAGAAACGATAAATGTCTAGAATTTTTGGCTGTTAAACAGACGAAGCAGATGCTATTCATTACAGTCTTTGCAATGCATGGTTTGCTACTTTCCAAGAAGCAGCCATTGTGGGTCACGTTTACTTTTTAAAAGAAATCCCATTGTCCTTAAATCATTACACTTTTCATAATTAACTATATTAATATTGTGGTAGCATTATTTTATTAATGAAGTCACTGACACTTTACGGAATGATCACGAAAATCAACAAATAAATACAAGCCACATTTATAAAGCATGTGCGTGGCTAAAGATGTTTTGGGAGATCATGGTAGAATAAACAGCGGTGATTTTGACTTGATCACAATAGAGCTTTCAGGCATGCATACAGTAATTGAAGTATAAACCATAGCCATGCTGATCGTGTCGATGTCTTGAAAAATCTTGCACTAGTGTAGCAAATGAAATAAAAACAATATCAAGTTAGACTCTGAACAGACGGGGACATTTGGAGGGAATTATTTGATTTGAATAGTTTATATGATCCTAAAGAAGGAATCACTGGTGATTCTGGTTTATTTAAAGAACAAAGATTTGGAGTTAGAACCTGAAAGGGAAGTGTTCAGCACCACCCAGAGCTCAGGGCTCGCAGCATGAGCAACAAAGAGTAAGGAAAAAGAGAGTAACTCTTCACAATCACTGCTGCATCATTTGCTTTGATTTGGGCATGGAATTAGCCCACAGTTACACAGTGAGTTTACAGGCAAAATTCTAATTAAAGTGATTGGGAGTTTGCATGAGTAAAACAGCCAATACTGGCCCAATTAAGATCATCCAATCTTTCTGTGTGAAGCCAGGAGGAGAAAGAGATGCTCTAAGGTCCTTTCTGTTAACCAAGCTCCTCGGCCTTTCCATCTGCCTCCACCCAGTTCTTCACGTTACAATGGGTAGTGAGTATCATACAAGAGCTCAACCATCAAATAAGCCCACTAATCCCAACCTACTCAAAACTTCACTTCGCTGGCTCTGCCCCTCAGGGGTCATCATCTACCAGTCAGGAATCTCCAGATTGCAGTGGCATTTGAGCTATGTCCTCTGACAATACCCCCAGAATACGCCCGAGGCTGGGGACCAAGAAAAGAAATAGCAAAGGCACCACTTACGCCAGTTCAAAGCTATTCAGGAATTCTCCTACACCAGGAGAATTCCTGGGAGATCTACCTGAGGAGCAACGGGTCAGAGCATGATTCAAGATTGAGCCAGAGGATCTGTTTCTCCACTATAGTGTATAGTCACATATGCCTATGCCAAGTGAGTGTAAAAGGAGACCTAATCAGAATTCGCCACTCATTTATACCAATGGTAGTATTTTGTACCCACTTTACACAAATATAAAGCATTACAAAAGGTGCAGGGCAGTGGAGAATCTGGCTCCGAATCTCAGGATCCTCCTGGTTTAAGATCAGAAGGGAAAAGCCCATCTGGAGAGATCACTACGTACTGTTTAATAGAAGTAATAATCACACAGTTCTTCAACAGGGACTGCCTTGAACAAGCTACAAGACCTTCGCTTTTAGTTGTTTTTTTCTTTGTGGCTCAGCTTAGTATGTCTATAGCTATTGAAAGGCTCGTATTATTTGCTTATACATACTCGGCAAAGCAAAGGGCCCCTTCACTGAGTGCTCTGTGCTTTCCTGGCCTTTAAATCTACAGTGAGATCTTATTTTCCTGCACCTACTTGCTCCTTCTCACAATTAAAGTTAGAACTTCGGAAAGACACGTTTCAGGCCTTCCCTCTGAGATTTTTCATTCTCTTGGAACATTTGTAATAAGTTATGACCATGCTGGCTGCTAAGTAAAATGTCAGCGGGAGTTATGTATGGCACTGACAATGAGTCTATTTCATCATAAATAGAAGTTACTCGAAAGTGGACTTTACCTTTAGGCTCGGCCCTTCATAAAGGACAATGTATAGCTGTGCTACTCCAGGGAGGGTCTGTGACCCTCCCCTACTTGCTCCAGAAGGAAGCAATTTGCTAACGCATCTTAGCAGTGTGACGTATGCCCCACCCTGTGCTGCCTCAGCAGCACTAGCTGTTGAATTGTGGGGGAAGAATCAAGGTCCCATCCACCTGATTAAGGGACTACTATCTGGGTTCTGGGACATGGGCAGGCTTGTGCCTGCCCACAGCTGAAAGCCCCTCCCCCCAGCCTAAGGGGAGGAGCTACTGTGCTCGTGACTCAGCTGATTATGGGGGACAATGAATGAAAAAACAGGAATGGGCATGAAGATCAAAGGGCCAAATGGAGGGAACCTGAAGGGCACACTGAGCAGAGATCCCCGGACTCAAAAGCAGCTAAGGAGTCAGCAGACGCAGCCCAGAGGAATGCTGCCCGGATACAGGAGCAGAAGGAGGAACAAAAGTAGGCTCCATTGTTGCAGAGCATCTCTTCAGCCAACATCCTCTCCTTGATCAAGGGACCGAGCAGCAGCCTTGCACACCCAGAGTGCAATCCAGGCGGGCCAGGCAACAGTGGGACTGTTTCTTATACCCCTAAAGAATCACTTCCGGGTCAGCTACAATATCTGGCCCTCTATTGGATCAATCAGCCTTTCCTAGATTTGCTTCCTTATCAGGGTAAACCTTGCGCTTGGAAATGTTTGTTCCTGTTGCTGAGCCTGCAAGAGGAAAGAGGAGAGCAGGGACTAGTAGAGCAGGCCGAGTTCAGCTCCATTTTTCTTCTCTTTTATGCTCATTGCTGTTTTTGGTGTTCCAGCTAAAGAAAACCTGTGCTAATTCTTTCTCATAATGGAGCTTCCCACTGCTACCCTGTGCAGATACAGAACATCCTGATCTAGCAAGAGCTGTTTATGGATATTTCTAGTGCCCTGGAAGAAAAAGCAACAAACTACTGGAGGTTTACACAGTAATTGCTTTAATGAGACAAAATCCTTTAGAATGCAAACATGCTCGACAATACAAAGAGAAACAATCAAGAAGAAAGTGTTTTATACAGGCTGCTTTAAGAGAACGTGGCAAAAACCATTGTACCGCACTCTCAGTTGCATAAACACTCTCACAATCGAAGGCATTTGTGAAAGAGCAGGACTATGAACATGTAATTGCTCTCACTATTCTTACTTTCAGTATAAAACATTGCAATCAAAACCTAATCTGGTGCCTGACTTTTAGATAAAAAATATATTCCAGTCATGCTGTAGAAAAGATAATGAAATAGAGCATTTCTCATTGAGTGCTATTTTATTGCTTAACTTCTGGGGGGTTATATTATGAATATAATAATACCTAGCTCTGATTCAGCCCTTTTTATCTGTAGATCTCAAAGCACTTTACAAAGAAAGTATCCCCATTTTACAGGTAGAAGGTAAAAATGCTAGCATGAGACCAAAATGATGGACAGTTCTTCATTCATAGCACTGGATCTGATCCAAAGCCCAGTCAAGCTAGTGGGAGTCTTTTCATTGACTTCAGTGTTCTCTGGGCCAGGCAATGTAACATTCCAATGTTTTTTTTTCATTCATGCATCTGTTACCAGAAACCCTATGAACAAAGAGAAGCAACAGTAAAATATCAAATGTGCTGATTAGAAATTTGCAGAGCACAACAGTGCAAAAGGCCATGAAGTTTGCAATACTTAAAAAAAGTTAATTGCACTCTGGAAGCATTCATATGAATATGAATATACTTTTACATGTCTGGGAGCTCATTCCCTAAATCTAGTGACTTCTGATATATACTCTTATAGTTAGCGCATCGGTGGCATTTGGACCAGAATAGCTTTTACATGGGCAGAGATAGGCGAACTCATTTGCTTCTTTCATCTCCTGACTTTTCATCTAAGTACGGAATTGTCAATGTCCGGCTGTGCACACAAATTAAATAACAACTGTGAGAAGTTCCTGGAAACCTGGCTGTCTCATGCATGAGTATGAATGAGCAAGGTTAACAAACAGATCAATCATCTGCATGTATTTCACTGGCTGTCTATGTTACTGTGGAATTTATATGGTATGAGCCTTGATTTTAATGGGAGTGAGCCACCTAAGTGTCTTTGTGAATCCCACTCATGGTTTTTATGGTCATTATTATCATCATTACAGCAACCAGCATGGTTGTATCTCTCATCAAGAGGGTGCTACTCCGTTATTGCTTTACATCATTGCTGTCCATGTGCCACTTGTGCTGAAACTATGGAATTTGGTAAGAAGCACACCCTTATTCCCCTCCCTTAAAGAATTAACAGTTACCCACAAGATTCCATCCCCAGGTATTAGACTGGGGTGTCCATGAGGCCAGCAAGCAGGTCAGTTATGTATACCAATTTAAGACTAGCACATCATTTGTGTTGAGAGATGAGGCCTTCTGCAGACAAAATTCTGCCAGCTCATAGGCTTATTTCTAATCCATGACAGGAAAGGATTCCCCTGTCACCCAGTCACATCATGATTGGGGACCCATGAAGTCCCAATCACCAACTGTTTACATTTCACCAATTTGTCTGATCTCTTACCAACTACTGGATGCTAATAAATTGTTTAGATGGCATCCTTCATCCATAACAGTGCTGAAAACAATGCAAGTCAAGAATGCGTATTCAAGAGGAACAGATATGTATCCTATTGCTAAAACAGTGTTGAACACTCATTGTAAATATCTCTCCAATTGATGGCTTATTCACTGCAAGGTCAGGTGTAGTTTCTGGTCTCCAGTGTCTGGTCTTTGGATCCAAATGGGAGAAGTACAAATCAGAACGTCATGGATTCTGGACATTCTATAATGCCATCCAATCCTACTTTATTTTAACCAATGGCTTGAAGATGGTTCTTGATACCAAGCGATTGCTTGCAAAGTAAATGATGATGGGAACTGACCGCTTATGTATGTGCAGCATGATGAGGGTCATAACACATAAACCTGGTCCTGTCCTAGGTAATCCAGATTATGCCTTCATAGTATTCCAGATGCAAGCCTTGCCTTTGGGTGACCAGGAATTTCTAAGATCAGAAAACAATTCTTTGGTCAGAAGTTCAAACACTCCAAGGGAACTTCCTGTAGAATAAATTATAGAAGAACAATTAGAAAGGTAAATCTGTAATTTACTGCTACTGTTATGAGTAAAATATACTACTGGAAGCATTTGAATGCCATCTGTTAATGGCCTGGACATCAACATGTAGGAGACTAGTCATGGGAGAATGAATGGATGCAGAACTTGCTCATGGGCTTATCCATGTGAGCCAAGGTCCTGTGGTGGATGGCCAGGAACTGATATTAAGGATTATCCACATGGAGAAATGAAGATCCCCAACAAGAATATGTAATGTTAATCAGCCACTACAATAGATCATTCAGGGTGATGAGCCCAAGCCCACTGGTTTATCTTCAAGGACTAAAGATAGAGCTTCCCTGATGCATAGGTCTGTAGGGTTCTTGGCATGGCCCTTCTTCACACTTTCTCAGTTAATTCACTCAGCCTGAAGTGCCCAGTGATACAAAAAAGGGAATGGTAAAAGCATCCCAGGATGTTACATTCAGTTACATTTGTTCCCACCCAATGTTCTCCATTTTCAAGGAGAAATTTCTTTGTTTTCCAGTAGAAAAAAAATCCATTGCTGGCCCCTACAGTTGTACAGGGTGCAAGTGCCCTGCTAAAATGCCCAATAAAGTTGCATTGTCATTCCTGGAGACGCTTTCAGTCCTGTGGGCTAATTATGTGCAATGGAGTGAATGGGAGTGTTCTAGTCAAGCCTATGCTTTTAAATAAGTTTCATGTTTTTCCAGGGATTCTGGGCTTTCCTTAGATGAAAACTTCCATAATGTGCCCAAGTATAGATGCCATTGACTTACATGAATACAAGTAACATATGTTAAGCTGTCCTGCGGAGTTCAAGAGCATAAGTAGCAACTTCTAGGCAGACTGTTGAGAACAAGGGCACAAACCTCAAATTGGTCATGAGTTCTACACTTAGATTTCACCAACCAATTATTAAGTGTAACCTCCTCAGGCACTACAAGAGTCTTAAAATGGAGTCATCGATAGCCCCTTTGGGTACTCTGAGCTGTCTTGCCACCCAGATATGCCTACCTTTGTGATAGGTGGTCCCTTACACCAAGAATCACAGAAATATTCAGTTTACCCCTATGCCCAACAGACCAGTCGCTCACCCCAGTTCAATTGCACTTTAGATCTCACACTAAAGACAACGCTTATAGCTAATCCTATAATAAACTATCTAAAGATTTATAAAATAGGAAAAAGAATCAGAGTTATTTACAAAGTTAAAGCAGGTAAACATACATACACAAATCAGTTACAATCCTAAATTTCAAGATATAATAGAGGCTTCTATGATAAGCAAACGCTATTTGTCCTTTAGGGCTAACCCAGGCTACGCATTGGGGATTTTTGTGCTTATTCCTACTAATCCTTACCCTCCAGAGTCCAAGCAGCATAAAGATATCGTTCCTCCTTGTTAGAGGTTTTTAGGCCCTTCCCTCTCCACCTGCTTAGAGCTTCAAAATCTGCCAATGCAAGGAATTCACTTGCAAGACTCATCTTCATGCTCAAATGGTATCTTGCAGGGTGGGATACAGATGTTATAAATGAGATTAAGCAACTCATAAGCATTCAATAAAGCTTAAACGCTTTTTTTTATCATTCTAACACCTATTTTAACAACACCAACATGCAGGTTACCTAAACTGATTTCAGCTATGTACTTGTCAGTAATCAGATGAGGCATGGGGACCTGGGCCTCAGCCAACACCTGGTCTGCCAGAATCAGAGCCTACAGAGACAGTAGGAGCACAAGTTGAGCCACATTACTTACATTGCTTTTGTGCAAATGTGAACCTCAGGCCACCACCAACAGCATGACAGCAGAAGGCAACCTAGGTAGCCACATTGTGCCAACCAGGTTGGAGGTTCTCTGTGGGCACCTGCCCTTGATAAACCTACACCTTCAGTAGGCACCTGCTGAGCGGTAACCTTGACCAGATTCATAAGACTGCATACGACAAATATCGTGGGCAAGTAGGCAGTAGTGAAGGGTGCTTGCCACATATGGCACATATGGTGTTTGTGAAAGGTGCTTGCATTCATATCCCGAACCCTGTCCCATTGTGGCCTGCCAACCAAATGGTTGGTTTCAAAGCTGCCACTCTCCTCCCTCATGCTTTGCCCAAGTCGCCTGAGGGACGTGGTTTCACTCAGCTGCTCCATGTGCTGGTGCCTTTTATCCTCCAGATAGCAAGTCCGGGGACTTTGGCTCCACCAGATCCTACCACATGCTGGTGCCTGCCCCAAACACCCCACCAGCCACATGACTCAAATTTGTGTTGGTGTGATCCTCATTAAATTAATTATTCTCTACTCACAAAGCCTTTGCCATATCCTGGCAAGGACAGACTCCACTGTCAAAAGCAGAAGTACACTACATTTCTGTGTTACCCCCATTTCTGCCTGCCTGGTGAGCCCCCAACCATGTCAACGAAGACACTGCCTGACTGAGGCTGAGCAAGGAGGTCATAGAGACTCTGAAGCAGCTTCAGATCCTGTGGCATGGTGACAGCCTGTATTCTGCCCCTCCATCCCTACTCCCCATGGACCATGATGAAGGCAGACAGGTGAGCTGATGCTTTGGTAGCAATAAACACAAAGCCCTGTGGTGCAGAATGGCTGCCTCTCCTAAGGAACTTGGAGAGCTGAGTTGCCTACCAGGAGCCAGGAGCACAGTTAGTACCAACAGTTACATCCCAAAAGTGTCTCTGAGTAGCACTCTTGCAAACCAAGAAACACTGATGCTTAGTAGCACATGAAAGAGCTGGCAGCACTTATCAGATTGTGTGAGGGGCTCCAGGAGTGACTAGAGATAGTGAAGGACAAGCAGTGGAACCCAGGCGCAAAAGGCTAAGGTGCCTTAAGACTTCCATAAAGTTAGACCAGTGAATGGAAAGACCATCTTAGTCCTGCTCCATAATGAATGCCAGTCAGAGGCAAACTGGTCACTCCTTCAGTCCACAGTGGTCCTGGGACACAGCAAGAGAAAAAACAGGAAGCCATTGCCATGTGCAAGCTTGGCTCAGCTGGTGGGCTAGTTGTATTCAAATTTTTGGCAGTGACCCATTGTGTTATCATACTGGGTGATTAGCTTTATTTAGGGCCTTCAAGTTGCATGAAATGAAGCAGAGACTTTAGTCCCTTAAGTCTTGTTTGTGTTGTCAATGATGTATTTTAAAGAGTAGATACAATATTGTTTTCTGGAAATTCACTGAAGAAAAAGCCAGATGCCTAATTTTGCTCTGCATGACACAATAGAGTGAACACAACTTTATAACATTATGGAACTCCCCTCTAGATAAAAGAAAATACACTGAGATTCAACATTGCGTAATCTCTATAACAGGTGATTGACAAAATACTCTGGGCTAGATCCTTGGCAGGTGTTCATCGGCACAGCTCCAGTGACTTTAGTGGAGCAGTGCCAGTTTAGAACAGCTGAAGATCTGGCCCTGTATCTTTATTTTTAATACATTTGTCTCAGTTAAAGTTGCTGACAGAATGAAAGAAGAAGGCAGACTCATTTGCAGAAATGTAGCCCAAGTGTAGTTTACATCTTGCATTATTTGGAAGCCATTCCATGAAGCATCCTAATAATTGGATTTTCTGGACGGAGACACTTATTAGTAGCAGTTAAAGTTGACAGATTGGAAGAATGCCTGAAGATGATGGATGTGCTTTCTGAGAATATAGGTTTCTGGTCATTTTCCATGGCAGCTGTAAACTTAAAAATAATGTCCATTTAATCTACGGGTAAAGAATAGAATTTTCAAATCTGATACATCTGCTGACATGTTCATTAATCATTTGTACCAAATATTCTTATTTGCCATGGTAAATTAAGTCACAGTGGATCTGACAGCAATCTCCCCACTTGTTCTAAAATCTGCATCCTGTCAAGATCTTCCGGAAGAGGTGTGTTTTGGTGCAAAATGAAGATGTTTATCAAATGCTGAAATTCCTCCCATGCTACAGTACCATATTTCTCGGGCAGACTTTGACCTAATGCAAAGCACTGAGCTCTGATGAAATAATGTATTTATCTAAGTATTTTCCTCATAAGGGTAGCCAGTAAGGAGCTGTCTGGCTATGGCCTTAAAAACAAAAACAGCAAATCAAATCAGATTGGAATGGCAGTCTTGCACTCAAAAATATCCTGGGGATTTCTGACATTTTCTGGTGAATCTGGAATTCAAGAGCCAGATCCTCAGCTTGTGTAAATTGGTATAACTCCACTGAAATCAATGGAACTATACTGATTTACACCCAGAAAGATCTGGCCCTATATATATGACCCATTGAATGGCTAATACTGCACTCTTCATATATTATTTCAGTCTTTGAGATCTATGAACATCTTGATTCTATTGTCCTCATTTTCTGTAACTTACCAGATCACAATATATGAGAGAACGTCCCACAGTGGAAATTATTTACTTGAAAATGTTGTAATAAATCCATGTCATGCATATTGTATAGTTGAAGAATACTTTAGGTTTTAAAAAGGAAACAGTTAGGAAGTCACCAATTTTTAGAACAAAATTTTCATATCCTGGCTTTGCATTTCTTGGTTATACATTTTTGGCTCCTTCAGGTAAAAATTTTTGATTCATTTCCCAAAAGAGATACATTAATTACATAGTAGTTACACAATGTAATTGCACCATAATTAATATGTACATGTTATTATTAATTTATATAACCAGATTAACTACATGATTGAATTACTTAGCATTACTTTTTAATCTTATAGTTAATGAATTTTTAGAATCTAAGTACAAAGTACCTTCAAAGTAAGACATTGATACATATATCTACTCCAAAATTGTGTTACCAGCAGGTTTACTTCAGGACTGAATGCTTTGTGATTACCCCAGAGTTTGGTATTTAATGTGTATATTTGTGTGGATATTGGTGTATTTAACATACTGAAGACACAGTGGTCATGGAAGTTAATTTCCCTGTAGTTATGTGATAGTTACAGTGGTAATGTATGTTTCATTCAGATATGTAACTTGAAGCATACCAACAACATAGATCTCTTGATGTTGTTTGTATGTCATTTTGCATCTACAATATATCATCTTTTAGCATGAGGTATTCAGATCCCCCAGTAATCTTTGAAAGTCACAGCCTTAATCGATAATATAACAGTATCTTTGTTTCTAAGTGTAATTAATGGTTTTGCTTTTCTTTTGTTTGTTTTTACAGTTTGCCAATTATATTAATACGTTATTGCTCAAACATCTGCAACTAGAATTTAATTCATTTTATCTAATTATTAATTTAGATTTATAAGAATATCTATGGGTGCCAACCTTATGCTTTGGGAGCTCAGATAAATGAATATATGCACAAAACAAAACACAGTTTAGCAGCTGCTCATTGTTTGGACCTAGAAAAGGGAGACGTGCCAGAGACTCCATGAAATCCACTGTGGACTTTGCTCTTGCTATTGGTTTTATGCTCAGATAGTCTGGTAATGGGCAGCAGTATGAAATTCTAAGGTAGACAGATAGAGCCGCTTGGCCACTTAAAACCATAGAAAATGTATCAGTTGAAAGTCAAATTCCTACAACATGCTTCTCACTGGCAATAGGGCTGCTTAGAATTACTTTGATTCAAAGTTTCTTATATCCACTGTGGCTGGCCACAGGAGAATCATACCAACGTAGCAGAACTTGGGTGGCAGAAAGCCACCATACTGATTCTCATGCCTTCCCAGCCTGCTCCCTATCCCTGGCAGATTCTGGGGACATAGCCACATGAAAGGGAGAGCAGCACCCATAAAGTTCAGACTGTTTTAGTTTGTGCTGGGGTACCACGCAGGTTCAGAGCAGTACCAGCACTGGGGGAGCACAAAGGTGACTAGAGACAAGTTTGTACCATCACCCTAATCTGTACCGAGTGCTCCACAGCCAGATCTGAGGGCCCAAATATTTATTTCATCGAGATACTTTCAAGACTGGTATAGAAATGGTTTGGAACATTTTTCCCAACCAGGGAGTCCTGTTGTAATAATAGTTTAAAAATAATAATTCTGAACCTGATAGGAATGTAGCCACTATTAAAGTATTAAAGAATCAAAGTATTCATATCTAGGTAAATAAACATATTCACCACTGTTGGAGTTGCAAACCATTTTGATCACCTCAGAACAGAAGATTAGATTAATATAACCTGCAAGAATTGCCATTAAAATTTACCACACTAGACAAAATCTACTAACCTCCTCCTGTACTGTGATTAATGTTAATGAAAATATTGTCAATATTTTACTCACCTGTCAAAAAGTTACTTGCCTGGGGCAAGTGAGAAAATAGAGTTTTGCAAGGCTGGATCAAATGTGGACTCCACATCTTTTATTTTCTCACACAATTAGTTGTTAAGAACTGTCTTCCAAGGAGGTGGAGTATTACTATATGATTCCACCTTCAGGGCTGTTATGAAGCAAGACATTTATCAGAAGTTTAAATCATGCAACAAAGCATAGGCAACAATTTGTCTTGCTAGATTGCAGAATGTAAGGTAGATATCAGCAGCTATGTCTTTGTTATATACAATCCTGAGGAGAGATTCAATCAGGGAAGGGAATTAATCTTAATTTAGAAAAACCTATCATGAAAATATTACCAGTGTATACTTATTGAATTAAACGGTGGTATAAAAAATGTGCCTCGATGCTAAATGTAGAAAACAGTATGTCCCACAGTAATACCTTCAGACATGTCCTGCTTCTGTCAAAAATGACAACTGCATAATTAAGCACCAACACCCTTCACAACTCCTACTTTGAAAAATATTGGATTTCATCTGCTGCAAACTTAATGAGACAGATTCTCATCTCAGTTAGGCTGGCATAAATCTGGAGAAAATTCATTCACTCCAGATGTATACCAGTGTATAATTGCAGAATCCAGTTATTTGTTTGTATATGGCTGGAATGAACAATTCTGCCACTGGATTTAAAATTCAATAGCATCTTTCAGTGAGTTCTGAAACTTTTGGCAAAGTCAGATTACAGTGTCATTTTGACATCAGATACTCTGTTGCTTTTATGTGGAATCACTGCGATGTCTGACCAGTGAACGCGTTAGCATCTGTATAAGTACTAAGCAAGTAATTAATGTACTCCACAAGGAGCACTGGCCTGAAGATGGAACCTTGAAGAGCAAACACAGTTAAAGATTGCACAGAAGACCTTCGCCATTATGTGGCTGACAGCTCCTTGCAATAGAAATTAAAATACCATGATTCCAACAGCATGAAATTTTAATACAGCAGATCCCCATCCAAACAATGTATCACGTTGCTGAATGGTAGCAGCAGCCTTTTTGAATTTTATAGATATATATCTATACCATTGTCTAGGAAATCAGTGAAGACTAAGGTCTCACAACCAGATCTTCTAGCATGGACCTAATTGCATGATCAGGGACTGAATATGGTCTCTGTGTTTTTTAATTGTGTTCAGTATGCTAATTATAAATACATCTTGTAGTATGGGATCATACGTTTTCATATATGTTGCTTCCACCTGAATATTTCTAGCTTTAAATATTTTAGCTAGTGCTTAAGCCAATGGGCTTAGTCAAGACCTTAGAAGTTGTCTTCTGACAAATCAAAACTATTCACCCCCAAAGTCTATATTCTGGAAATACTACCCTTGGCCACAGTAGGGCTTCTATAAAGTGCTGAGCACCCTGAACAACTGCTGAAGTCAATGTGTCCATGGAAATAGAGGACATGTGCAAGAGTATGAGGAAGAAGCCACGGAATTGCCATTATCCCACTGCATTGCAATTCTAATCAGGGTAAAAATGGGGACTGAGTTAATGATTGTTAAATTAGCACTACCATACTGCTGTTGGAGGATTCCCAAAGAACAGCCCAAACCCAGGGGAGCCCAGCCAGTAGGCAATTATATTGCCAATGCTGCCAGGAAGAGATCTGCAAAGAGCATTGAACAAGAAACCATTGGCATATCTGGCCAAGGATTCCAGGGTTCTCATGGGTTGCCAGCCTCCACTTATATTTTGGCCCTGCCTCTTGCTACCTTATCCCCTGGACCTGCCACAGGGTGCAGCCCATAAAGCTGAACTGTAAAAACTGCATAAGAGATTGATTCCTTTTGTATGTTTTTAAGCAAGAAGGGAGCATAGATGCCTATCTTTCCACTGTGTAAAGAAATAATGCTATACATTTGCTAGAGGGATTGTTTATGCTACTGCAGTTATTAAAAACAAAACATAAAACACTTTTCTGCCTTAGCATGTTAATCATGAGCACCCCGTCGGAGCTGGAAGGCAGCTGTTACTTCTGAACATGACTGCAGTGAACAGGTCTGCTCCCATTGTAGCCAAGGCAATGTCTGTAGGCACACAATGAAAAGTGCAGATACAATTAAGCACGTCTCTTCTGACCTTCAAAAAACGCCCCAAACTCAACAAGCTCATCATCAGAAGCAAGGTCCCCACAGATCAGGACATACCAACTCAAAGCGCCACAGACCCTGATAGAACAACAGATGCAAAACCTGCAGACGTATCTCCACTGCTACAATGATCAACTTCCCCCACAATACACCTTTCAAGATCCATGGGTTCTACCAGATGCAGTGCTAGCCCATTAGGAGCCCTAAGATGGAATATCCCCCCCACACATATACACAATATATATACTAATAATAGGGGGCCCCCTTGAGCTGCTCAGGGAGCTAAGCAATCATTTAGTTTGCTTATGCCTAGCACTGACTCTGGGTCCTACTCATGCCTATCACAAAACATGGTGTACCACATCCAGTGCACTAAATGCCGGAATACCATATATGTGGGTGAAATCAGACAATCACTAGCTCTCAAACTCTCACAGGAAAATGATAAAAGAGAAAAACACCATGCCACCTGGGAGTGAACGTTTTTCACAAAGCGATCGCTCTATATCTGACCTCTCAGTCCTCATACTCAAAGGAAACTGGCACAACACTTTGAAAAGACAAGCTTAAAGTCATAACTTTGCTAGACACTAAATATCATGAACTTGAATAGAGACACTGGATGTATGTCTTATTACAATATCTATAATCCACTAACAACCCACTCCCCCAGCTGCTTTCCCCCCTTCTTTTCCTACCTGTCACTGGAGGGGTGCTAACAGGCCACTTCACCTTGAATGATCCCATGAAATACATGTTAACTGCTTATGCCAAGCAATCTGTTCCACCTTGTATTTAGCTGTGACACTCTGATTAAGTTTCCCAGACCTGAAAAGAGCTCTGTATAGCTTGAAAGCTTTTCTCTCTCACCAACAGAAGTTGGTCTAATAAAAGATATTACCCTCACCCACCTTGTCTCTCAAGAGAATATGACAATTCAGAATCTTGGGTGTGTTATCTTCACATGCATTTTAAATCAGATATGTGTCAAGTTTAAGGTGTCTTCTTGTGGGTCAGCTAATTCGTTAAAATTATTCTTCCATTAAATGTAATAAATGCATTGCAAGGAGATGAACAAAGCACATTAATTAGTTAGTACAGCTAAGCAGCTAGCCATAATACCTCACCTCCTAAGTTTTCCCCTCTCCATCCAGGTTAATACTTCTATAATATAAATATAAACCACAAATATCATGTAAATAACCTTTACTGGAAGTTATGGTCATTTGTTTGTACAATGATCTCATGTTATAAATGAAATACATTCATATTTTAGTTTTCTAAAGAGAATTCTGCAAGCTTGCTAGCAATTTTGGGGAGAGGGGGGAATCTTGCATCTCTAGACCTACATATTGCCTCACTGCAGAAAAAATGTACATCAGGTGTGTCAATCAGATACAGATGCTGGCAATCAGAAGTTTCAGGTTACGCCACAACACACTACATTCTCCAGAAGAACACCTGAGGATCAATACAGGGGTTATAACCAGCAAGAGCGAGTGAAAGTTTCCCCAAATCCATGAAACCACTCCTATGTTTTCAACATTGACGGCTTAACCCTTTCTGTGTTTCTGGGCTAATTAAAATGGTTATTTTCTCAGCCTCTTAAAGGCATAAAATAAAAATGTACTGACACCGGCCAACCTATGTTGGTTTCCTAGACCTTACATTGAGCAACAGACAAATCCTCAATTGAGCGCAAGAATGTACTGGACAAAGTGTCCAAGTGATAAGAGAGCCATCCAGTGGACCATAAAGAAATACACAAACAAGTCAAATCTGAACAAAAATGGAAAATGCTCATGAAAATGCCATCTCTGTGTTTCTCTGTTGACTGCTGGGTATTGCTTCTCAGCTCCTGTTGCCCTGCTCCATGGCCTGCAGGTTAATATAGCACTGGTTTTCAGCAACATAGAGTTGTCATGTGGACAGATCCATAGCCTGAGTGTCTTTGGTAATACCACTATCCATACCAAGAGTGCACATATCAAGTGACAGCACCCCTGCTGTAGACTGGAGGAAACAAATCACACAGCTCCTCACAAGGCAAAAGAGAACAGCCAATAGACGCTGAGAGCAGGCAGGAATGTTTGTGAGAGCTGCTGTAACATAGGCAATAGATTGCAGTTTAATGCTGCCTTAATGCATGTGCAAACATGTAAAGTCTCTGCTGATTCCAGGCACTACGCTGTTGCAGTAATATAAACAAACTGGAGAGACTGTAGAGATAAACAGCAAAAATTATCACTAGGCTTGAAATAGTGACATGATGAAATATTAAAACATCTAAATATGTATACGACCGCTTGGTCATGGCTAAAGGCAGCACATATTTTAAGGGGAGAAATTATTTAGTGTGGTACACAGTAATATGACTTGGAGTTCTGGGATGAAATTAAGAGAGGGAGAATTTAGGCTGAATATAAAGAGAAACTTCCTGACAGTGAGATGCCTTAACTTTGAAGTCATCTCCAAAGGGAAGTGGTGGAAGCCCAATTGCTTGGGCTTTTAAAATTAGAATGGACAAAGCACTAGAAAATGTACTGAGGGGAACAATTTGGCAGGGAGATGTGCTGGCTGAGCTAATGGATTTTTTCCATTTCTAACTTGTAGCATGATGCATGTGGATGGTATTTAGTAAGTAAAATGCAGTTTCTTACCATGGGCGCCATTGTGCCTTTAAGGCAGAGCTCCAGATTGGAAGTGGTGTGAAGTCTTATCGTCCCAGCAGCAGCTCTGGGCACTGTTCGACCTTTAGGGGACAGGAGGTGTCCTGGAACAACTCTGAACCCAGGCAGAATATGCTCACTACTACACTCCTTTAGGGGCTGCAGCATGGCCAGTCAGCTGGCCATCACACAGGGGTTCAAGAACATTGTCCTGCCTCCTCTCATCTCCTCCCCATTTATTTGGAGTGCATTGTGCCCCAGAGGGTGCATGGAGGAAGCAGTCCCTGCCTTCTGGGGAACACAAGGACTGTACTTGTGTCCCACTGATACCTATGTGTGCAATAGGGTGCTTCTTGTGTCCTCCTTACCCTGTACCCATATGGCCCCCATGTTAACAGAGCACACTTACAGCTTCTGATTAGCACTGGGGCAAGGGCCATCTTTTTTCTCTATACACTTTCTAGCACAAAGAGACCCAGATCCTGAATGGGGTCTCCAGGTGTTACCATAACACAAATACTAAATAATAACAGGGGACAGTTAGTTATGCCACACCTTGCACATGTATCCATTATAAACACATACATATGCAGTGATCTGGTATAAGTGCACAGGTCGGGGTTCTTTAGCCATATTACCTTCCTGAGCAATCAAAAGAAGGCAAGGAAATTATGGAAATATATTTACTAGTTGTTTAATAATATCTTTTCAAATCAGTGTGACAGAGATATTAGGAATCTGGTTCCTAATATATATTTATGTATTTCTCTAACTTTTGGGGTAAACTATTGCAGCATTATTTGAGATGTTTAGGAATCAGACATTTATTTGGTAAGAATATAGAAAATGCTTGAGATTTTCAAAGCAGTGCAGAGGATTTCACTCCACATCTCCCATGTCTGAGGGCTTGTCTACACAGTGGGGTAAGGAGCACTACAGCGGGGTGATTTCTCAAGTGCACTGACAAGTTGTGCATTGATTGGGCCATTAAGATCCTGTTGCTGCACACTAAAGGTTCCCTATTGTGCTTTAGCATAGCACTGTTTCTATTTCAAACAGCCCAGAGTCCTTGCACTACTTTAAAAAGTTCAGCCAATGTTCTCACAGCCCTTGTATGTATGTCACAAATCTTTTGAGGATCTCATTCCATGGTCACACTGCAGAGGCCCTGTTTTGGCACAAGGTAAGCCGGGCTGCAATTATTATTCATTTGTGATAGTGCCCACAAAGTGTTAGGTCCTTTCCAGACATACAAAAAAGGATGGTAACTGCCTGGAGAAGCTTACAGTCTAAGGTTAGACAAACAAACAAAGGGCAGGGAAGCGAAACAACAGAAGGGTTTGTCTACACGTATCAGTAAGAATCACTGTGTGCAGCATGGGAAGGAAATTAAAGGGTAATTAAAAGCTGAGATGGTAGAAATTAAACTCACATGTGGTGCTGCTCTAGGAATTATTTTGGGGGAAGTTCTACAGCCTGTGTTATGCAGGAGGTCAGACTAGAGGATCATAAGAGTCCTTTCTGGCCTTGGAAGCTAGGAATCTAAGACACAGAGGAATCACCCAGCTCTTATCTTCTGATCAGAAAGAATTCTGCTGACCTCCAGCATGTGATTCATGTGATCTGTGCACACGTTTGTGGAGGTGGTGATCTGGAAAGGACTGGATGGCATTTTGCAAAACTGAGAAAAATTATCAAAATTCTGAAGCTTCCCAAGGGCTACCCTCTCTTTCCTGCTGGATTTCTTTCCCCCTCCATTTTGACTGTGTGAGGCACAAGTGGCCTCTGATGGAATTACATGTGCATCTGGGCTTCTTCAAATGTGTAACCAAGCAGGAGCGGTTTCACTACATGTGTGATGAAAGTCTCTTTGCTTGATAATGCATTTGGGTTGGCATTTGGAATATACCCATGCCTCTTGGCTTTTTGATGTTTTGAGTTTTTTTTCCCCTGTTTTGTCAGAGCCATCATGCTGACTCATATCTCCAGCTAGATCATAACGATTATTCTGAAATGTCAGCTGTTGCTCTTTTCACCCTCACATGGTTCCAGATTTAGGATGAGGGTTCCCTAGTGCATAAACAATTACTAAAATTGTGGTTTTGACAGTCAAGATATTGCGGAGATGCTATTCCCTTGTAAAAACCTTATTCCCAATGTAGTATTGAAAGGCTGGATCATACTGACCTATATGTTTCTTTGTAGCTCGCCCAAAAGGAAGTCTTTATATGTCTGTCAAATGTGTTAGGCCATCAGATGTTATTTGACAGAAGAAATAGCTAACAGCATTATCAAGTAGTATCTTCCTAACTGGGAAGAGCATTATTTGAAGAATATGGTTTGAATACTCCTAAAGATCATTCTTGATTTAAGAAACCTGGGCATAATTTATATGATCTTCCATATTGATATACTTGCCTTGTGATTCTTGTACAGACCTCACTGCTCCAGCGATGTCCTTTAAAATTAGCTTTTGAAGCCCTGTGGTTTCAGCAGGATATGCATTGGTTCTCTGCTAATGCTCTTACTAAACTGGTCAGTGTTATTGCAGGTAATGAAATTATTCTCCATTTGTTTACGTGAGTGTGTGAATCAGGAGTAACTCCACTGAAGCCAGAGGAATAACACAAGTGGGCACCAGCGTGAGTAAGAGGAGAGAGGGGCCCTAGGATCCTCATTCTTTAACTTAAAGCCAAAACAAAGCATAATGGAGAAACAAAATATATGTAACTAGAAAACCCTTTCTGGACCAGTGTAAGGGGTGAACAGGACATGTTATTAGAGGTAGCGAAATGTACTAAAAGAGTAATCCCACACAAAGCCTGATCTGCCAGTGCAGCTTTTCAGAAAATTGAGGGCTGAATGCCATATAATGTACAGAATGTGCCTATCCCATTCTCGAGCCACAATAAGTACTACAACCATGCACTAAATTAACACACTGCAAACCTGACAAGTAAACTCAGCAGAACTCAACCAAAGCTCCAGTAAAAGAAACTCAGCCCTACCTCTCCCCAGGGGTAAATTATCCCTCGAGCATTAGCCTGAGAGATGCAGGGCACCCTGAAAAACAACATGCTTAGGCCCTGGGATATCAATGAGAGAAACAAATTCCAGATTTGATGTCCTCCAGTGAGAAGACCCTGCCTTCAGATCCAACGCATGAAAATCTAAGGACTATCCAGCACAGCATCTCTACTGATCTCATCTGTTGGGGTAAAAAAACAAGGAGAGGTTCTACAATAACCATGATAATAACCTACATTCTGTGTCCTTGTGGCATACAGTTATCAATATGGTTATCACTAAGAAATGAACATGGCCCTCCCCTGCGAAGAACCTATTAAGCCTCAACAGCTTCAGCTAAAGGGTTTCATTGCCATAGCTGCTAGCTGTCACAGACCCAGATCCTCTCTGGCTCAGGCACAGAGGGAAATAAGTAGCACACTGAACAGTGGATTCCACAGTCACCGATAATTTGTTTACAAAAGGGTGAGCTTTTCACCATGCTCATCTTTCTTTGTCCCATTGTATCAGCAAGATGCTTCCTTTGGATGACCTTTCTCTTCCATCTACATTTCCCCCTTCTTGTGTTATTGATGTACTAAAGGGTAGGACATGCCTCCCCATTCCACCCCAAACATTGCTTCTGTACTGTCTGTAACTTTGATCTATTCTGCTCTATATATGTTCGTATACCATACTTATCACCATCCGATTTGAGCTCTTTTCTGACCCTCTGTGTTTAACAAGACCACCCGGCAAAAGGGAGCCTGAGATATAACAGGCTTTGAGAAGGATACCCCAAGCAAGGACTCAATGGAGAGGCTGCTTGGAATGGAATCTGGTGAGCGGAGCTGAACAAGCGTGTTCCTATCAATAAGTGTTGCTTGTCACTCTGTGTTCTCTTGCCAAAAGAAGTGAAGCCCGAAAGGCTGTGTGTGGAGGAAGAGAGATCCCCGTATAACGTTGAAAAGAGGGGATGTTCTTTGGAAGTGAAGTTTTAAGCCAGAATCATTGACTGAATATGGAGTCTTTTGGAATTAGTGTTTTTAAATGTGTCTGACTATTTATAAGGATGGTTAAAGAGACGTTGGTTTATTACAGTTTTTGCATTATATAAAGAGACGATTTTCAGGGAGAGGCAGATTTTAAGGCAGGTAGCCTGCCATATCTTCCCTTCCCTTCTGAGGAATACCAAGTTACTAATCTGGAGCTGAGTTTGCAGTGGGTATGTTTGCTCTAAAGTAGACAATATGTCTTTGCATTGGGAAGTTGCTGCTAAAATGTTATAGATTGCATGCATGTATTTAGGGATGATTTAGCTGAGGTTAGTCCTGCTTTGAGCAGGGAGCAGGGGATTGAACTAGATGACCTCCTGAGGTCCTTTCCAACTCTAAGTCTTCCTCAGCTAAATCATCTCAGCGAGGGTTTTGTCAAGCTGCAGCTTAAAAACCTCTAAAGATGGAGATGCCACCACCTCCCTAGGTAACCCATTCCAATGCTTCACCACCTCCTAGTGAAAAACTTTTTCCTAATGTCCAACCTAGACCTCCCCCACTGCAACTTGAGACTGTGCTCCTTGTTCTGTCATCTGCCACCACTGAAAACAGCCTAGCTCCATCCCCCCTGGATCCCCCTTTCAGGTAGTTAAAGGCTGCTATCAAATCCCCCCTCATTCTTCTCTTCTGGCCTAGTTCTTTCAGCCTCTCCTCATAAGTCTTGTGCTCCAGCCCCCTTACCATTTTTGTTGCCCTCTGCTGGACTCTCTCCAACTTGTCCACATCCTTTTTGTAGTGGGGGGCCCAAAACTGGACACAATACTTCAAATGCAGCCTCACCAATGCCGAATAGAGGGGAATAATCACTTCCCATGATCTGCTGGCAATGCTCTTACTAATGCAGCCCAATATGCCATTATCCTTCTTGGCAACCAGGGCACACTGCTGACTCATATCGAGCTTCTTATCCACTGTAATGCCCAGATCCTTTTCTGCAGAACTAGGTCGTCGGTCCCCAGTCTTTAGCTGTGCATTGGATTCTTCTGTCCTAAGTGCAGGACTATGTACTTGTCCTTGTTGAACTTCATTAGATTTTTTTTGGCCCAATCCTCCAATTTGTTTAGGTCCTTCTGTATCCTATCCCTCCCTTCCAGGGTATCTACTACTCCCCCTAGCTTAGTGTCATCAGTGTAGATAAGGCTAGAGAGACTAAGGCCCAGATCCTCAGAGGTGTCTAAATACATTGTAGGACCTGAGCCTAAGTGACTTGTCCAAGATCATCCACTAAACTGGAGCAGAGCCAGGAACTGAATCCGTATCTTCTGTGTCCTAGCCACAACATCCTTCCTCTCTAATTGGCACTTACTGGCACCATTTGTTGGTAATCATAGTCAAGGAGTGACTGGGGATGGGGAAGAACTTCCTCAAGCTCCTCCAACTGAAGGCTGAATATATTGGCAGGACAGCATGGGGAAACATTCACTGTTGTTATGCTCACTCTATTTCTTCAAGGGGACAGCCAATCAGATATATTTCACAATCTCAGAAACAAGGCAATTTAACTATTCTGTTTATTGGAATGAAAAAAGGAATAGAAAAGTGTCAGATGCACTATGATATGTGTATGTGACTATGTTGGACAATACACTTCATGTATCGTAGACATCAGTTATGGAGGGCAAAAGCATTTTTCCCAAGAGAAGCAGGTTAAACTCAATATGTTTTCTTCACATTGAACGGGTCAGAATTTTGGTGCCAGTCAGTACACAGATGATTAACATTGTATGAGTCTGGAAAGAAGGCAGGAATTAGTGTGGGAAAAGTAGTGGAACTAAGGAATCTAACTTTGGAGAAAAAATATTTTTTACAAGCTGGGTAACTTTAATTAAAATCCAAAGGGCTCTATCCTCCTCTTCCCATGCTTAACTCCCTGAACCAAAGTCAATGGAAAGACTCCCAATGACTTCAATGGGTTTAGAGCAACCCTTACAGAGGGAGAGGAGAATAGCTGTTTATCGTCCCTTTTTCAACAAAACACCTATACAGTAGTTAAAACGGCTTCCATTGTGCAGTCCAGCAGTCTAATGTTTTGTCTCTTATGTGAGGAAATTGTTTTAAATATGTTGATCTGAAAAATATGTTTCTGACAGTATAAACATTTAGAGGCAGACCCTTAGCTACTGTAAGTCAGCACAACTTCATTGACTTCATTGAAAAAAGGATATAAGAACAGCAAAAGAAGGACATGGGACTTCAGAAAGGCAGATTTCATCCAACTCTGAGATATAGTAGGAAAGGTCCCATGGAAAGACTAATTAGGAAGAAAAGGAGTTGAAGGGGGCTGGCAGTTCCTAAAAGATGTAATACTGGAGGCTCAACATCAAGCTAATCCAGTGCAGAGGAAAAATAAGAAGAGCCACAAGAGGCCAATGTGACTACAAAAGGAGCTTTTTAGCTATCTAAAAACCAAAAGGGATATGTTCAGGAAATGGAAGGAGGAATGTATACATGGGAATAGCACGAATGTGTAGGGACAAAATCAGGAAAGCCAAGACAAAGAATGAGTTGCAGCTGGCAAGAAATGTTAGAGACAACAGGAAGGGGTTCTTCAAATATATCTGACAAAAGAGAAAGATCAAAGATGATGTGGGTCCACTGCTCAGTGGAGAAGATGAGCTGGTAATGGAAGACGATAGGAAAGCAGAGCTGCTCAATGCCTACTTTGCGTCAGTCTTCTCACAAAACATAACATGACTGGATGACTAGACAAATTACCAGAGACAATAAAGGGGAGGGATGCAGATTGGGAGAAGTAGAGAACACAACAGAGAGCTTCTGATCAATTTGAATGAATTCAAATCAGTGCGGCCCTATGCTATTCACCAGAGGGTACCGAAGGAATTAGCTGAAGATATCTCAGAGCCACTAGCAATAATATTTACAAACTCATGGGTAACAGGCGAGATCCTAGAAGACTGGAGAAGGGCTAACATAGTGCCCATCTTTAAAAAGGGGGAAAAAGAAGAGCCGGGAAATTATAGACCAGTCAACCTGACTTCAATACTTGGGAAGCTACTAGAGCAATGTATAAAACATTCAAGTGGCAAATACCTAGAGGATGAAGGGGGAATTACTAGCAGCCAGAATGGATTTACTGAAAACAAAAACCAGCTTGATTGACAGGGTAACTGGTTTGGTGGATAGGGGGAATGCGGTGGACATAATAGACCTGGACTTCAGCAAGGCTTTTAACGCAGTTCCACATGACATTCTGATAAATAAGCTGGAGAAGTGCACGCTGGGTGGAACTACCATTAAGTGGATACATAATTGGTTAAACAACCGCAAAAAAAGGAACTATTAATAGAATAATGCCAGATTGGAGGGAGGTCTCAAGTGGGGTTTCACAGGCATCTGTTCTGGGTTTGGTGTTGTTTAACATCTTTATTATTGACCTAATTGTAACAACAGTAGGACAATGAAACTAACTGCATTGGGAGGTGTGGAAGCTCCTTCACTGGAGGTTTTCAAAAGGAGCTAGATAGCCATCTGCCTTGGATGGTTTAGACACAACAAATCCAATATCTTGTCAGGTGGTTAAACTAAATGACCTTTGCAGTCCCTTCTAGCCCTCTGGTTCTATGAGCCTATGATTCAATGGAGTGATGCTGATTTACACCACCTGAGGATCCAGCCCAATCCATTAGTCATTGCTCAGCTAACATTACCATTTGATTTCAATGGATAATTTTATCTGAGTACTACATGTAGGATCAGGCCTACAAAAGCAATAGAAAACAAGCCTCCTTAGGTATGATTTTGATTAATCACTGATTTGGCTTTTCCTTGCTCTGGATCCAGGCTTACATAGATGAATTCCTGTCACATGTGCCCATCCCCTCTGGGGATATAACAGAGCAGTGGAAAGCATTAGAAAGCTATTTCAGCACCACATAATCATTAGGGTGCTTATCTGCCCCACAGCCCTGTGAGGTAACGGAATGTTGTTATTCCCATTTTAAAGATGGGGAGCTGATGCACTGAGGAGACTAACCTGCATGACATCACACAAGAAAGCTGTGATAGAACAAGGAGTTAAGCCCAAATCTCCCAAATTGCAAATTAACACCCTACCCACCGGCCCATCTTTCTGCTCCTTTTCTTATCACTTATCCATCCTTATAGCCTCTGCTAGATAAAGAAATCATGAATTCCATCTTTCTTTCTCTTTTTGTCTCTCCTGATTAGATATTCCTGTTAGCGGTTCTACCATCTAGGCCATGAAAAGTCACAAACATGTTTCAGGGGATCGCGACCACCCTGCCTTTCCTTAATGTTGACTGAATGGGAAGTGGGTCTTGAAATGTTTTCTGTTGTAAGTTGGGGTCATGGTATGGAAAAGTTTGAGAACCACTGATCTAATAGAGTTTCACCTTTTGTATATTGTTCTTTTTTGTATGTTTACTCTGAAGGCTTAAGTACAAATTTTTGCAGTGTTTGGATAAACTTTGTCAAACAATGTTTTGAGTTTCCGATCATTTACAAAATTGCTCTGACTTGAAATGTTAACATGTGGCTAACGTCTTTGGATCCCTCTATCTAAAAGATGGTTTGTGACTACTCCTTCACATTTTCCACACAGCCAAATCTCTTTGAAAACATATGCATACACTGGATTAGAAGAAGAAAATAGGTTGAACTTAAGCACAGTTATTAATAGTTGTGTCTAATTATAATGGTTGTAGTGTGTGTGTAAATAGTTTGCCTTCTGGTGGTTGGTAGATGAGTGGTGGTAATAAATGTTAGGCTCCTAACTGCCCCTTTAGGTGCATAAGTCCAAGTTCCCTTTGTGAATGTAGCCCCAGGTACTTTGTGGAGTTCATGAGCCCTACAGTGCTGTCTGGTGGTAACCAGGATCCTTGCAGAGCTCATAGGATCTGTATGCTACACACCCCATGAAGCTCTACATTTTACATGGTTGTTTAAAAAAAAATGTTGACTCCAAGTGAAGGTTGCAGCTATAATATGTATTCTGAGGGATTCTACTGTTAATAAAAACTAAGCATTTGGAGGTATCAGTAATGAAGAACTAAGAAAAGACAGATCAATATTCTTAAACACACAACTATGTGATCTCTTAAATAGTAGTCACTGAGGAGATGCTGTTCTGATTCACATGTGGATCCAGTTTAGACCAGGTTCCAAGCTGTGTCCAATTTCATAACCATAAGATTCCATGAGCTATTGTCAGGAGACTTTGGCTACATTAGAACCAGAGTCACAAAACAGGATTTAGGCCAGCTCCAGAACCCAAATTGTAGGAACAGTTCTGTTCTTGAGGATCCAATCCAATCTATTAACAACCTCAGATTCCAAGGGATTTAGAGACAAGGTTCCAAATGTATTCATTTTGGTTCAATTTATATGCAGATTACACACACACAAATGATATTAAAATAATGCTAAGGTTGAAAAGTCAAGAATTCAAAAGTTAGGAAATGCCTGAATTAAGGTTGCCTGTATAACCTTAATTCATTCCTTTTTGTGAGTGGATCACAATACAGATTTTAATTATATGATCACATACTATTTTTCCACAGGACATGAAAATATTCATCCAGAATGGGTAAAGTTTGGCACTATAAAAAACTGAAACCAGAATATTACAATGAGAAGTGTCAGGCAACCTTAATTATAGGCAGTACTACCAGCTTTGCTTGTAAGGTAGATAGATCAATAGATTTATCTAAGGAAAAAGAGAGAAGGAGTGAGGTGATGGACTGGGTATGGTGGTGTGCTAAGTATCAAATACTAACGAAGAAATGTACAAGACAAAGGTGCATGTCTGCATAGATGTTTCTCCTTAGTTTATAACACATTCCGTTTTTCATATAATATATGCAGTATTAACAATGTTGTAGTAAACTCTATTTAAAGGCATTTTCTTAGGTTTTGTCACCTCTTCTTTAAATATTTCTAGCCAAAAGTTCAGTCTGGTCTTTTGAAACTGCATACCCAGGTCTTCTAATCTTTGTCCTGATAGTTCTCTTAACAGATTACTATTGCACAAACTCACTACTCTAAGACTAGGGGAAAAGGTGTTTTTATTTTAAAAAAAAAAGTTAGCTAACTTATTTTAATTAATTCCTGTTTAAACATATGTTAGCACCAAGGCTGATCTTCTTTAAAAATACTTAAACTGGTCACAATCAACTCTACTCTCCCACCCCCCAAAAAACCAAAGTGGGGATTAAACTTTGATGCTGTTACTTTGCAGGCAATTAAGCTTGCATGCATGATCTTATATTTTCTAAAGTCCAACAAAGTTAATACATTCAGGATGGCTGCAGTGGGATGCACAGACACTGGGCTCTGAATCTACTGGATAATAGAAGTGCTTGGATTGAAGTAGCTTTAATCTCTACCCGCAAATCACAATTTATTCCTTTATATTGACACGTCTCCGATTTGCCACCTGGCAATAGAAGCCCTGAAGCCAAGGGAGATATCCTGAAAAAAGCTAATTTCCACAGCAGTGCCTGTCTGTGTGATGACCTGATTTCTGCTGTGATCACCCGTTAGAGATCAAAGCAGGATTAATGTAATTCTTTACAGTTTGCATTGCACATCACCACACTCTGGAGAGGGGTTGGCAAATAAGTGCATCAACAGCCTAGAGATGCAGGGAGAACGGAACTCAGGGAGTTTTTAATTAAAGGACACCAGCAAATGCTGACAAGCATTTTCCTATCAAGTACTTTAAAAGCACGTATGAATACTTAGTAGTTTCCTTTTCTTATTCATAAAGCTAATACTATCCATACATGGGGCTGGTCCACACCTCACTGAAATCAATGGAAAGCATGCCTCTGATCTCAGTGGACTTTGGATCTGGCCCTTCACGTGCAAATATCCAAATACATCTGTAGCTCACGGAATCTCGTAAATGAGGTGGGCTGAGATCAGGTGGTTTGCTCGTGCTGTTCAAGAGAGGCTTTGAGGTCCAACTTACGTCTGAACTAAGTTTGTGTGTGTGCGCGCGCGAGAGAGAAAACGTTCTCAACATGATTGTTTCTATTGTGACCTTATATTTACACGTACACATGCACACACAGCTGTTATTGCTGCTGGCTCTGAAGCGATGAAAGGGAAAGGGATCTCACGGCAGGTCTTCACACTGCAGCCCTTTTCCCACCGCATGTGAGTGGAAATGTGACTCCCTCCCCCCGCCCCCAATCCTGTGAAATATTCACAATGGTTCGCTTTTCCATTTGCTCTGTGGGTGACATTCTCGGGCGCTGCGCACCCCTAATGAGCTTGCAAGTCTCCAGCGTGCTAAAGACAAACCTGGTCTTTGGGTTGCGAATAAAAGTGAGGCTGATTTCGTAGAAATCGCGGGGCAGCAATCAAAACCGCCTCCATTATTAGCGCCTATTGTACGCCCACTGAGGAGGGAAAGATGTCCCTCCTTCAGCGTTTCTTGTTTTAACTCCATTGCTTATAAAGCACCCACAGAGCAGCGGAACCAGCAGCGTTCCCTGGTGAGCCAGGAGGTAAAAGGATACAGACCATTGTGACGTTTCTGGCACACGGAACGCGCCGCGCTCTGCAGGCGTGGGGACTTGTACATAGTGGGAGCAGCTGGGGGCTCTTTGAACAAAAGTTTCTAAGGAGCGCGTTTACATTTAAAACCGAAGCGATTTCTCTTCCGGGGGGTTCAATCACTTTTCTGACTTTCACAGCCCTGATCGGTAGCTGGGCTGTGTTTCCGATCAGGCTAATGTAACAACCCTGCAAAAATGGGTGCCTAGGGATCAGTCACTGAATCCTGGGCTCGAAACTATTGCATACAGCCTGGGAGACGGTTCATTTCAACACCGCCAGAGAGTAACTTTTATACAAGTGCAGATGTAGGTCTCCATCCTGCAAACCCTGACTCAGGGGACGAGCCCGTTTACTTCCTTGTGTTTCCTCTTGAGGACAAGATCTAATTGCCTGAGCAAGACTTGCAGGACCCGACCCCTTATCCTTAGAACATATTTCAACGTTTGCAAATCATTCATTTTGCACCCCACTCGGCAGACCTGCACCATCAAATTAAACTATCTACGCTCACACTCTTTCTTTGGAAGACCAAACTGGCCAGCGCGCATCCTATCAGCGCCGAGAAACAAACATCCCATGAGAGAAAAAGACTTGCAATGTGTGAACACAACTTAATGCTCCATATTGTAAGACGGCCTGGGAAATGTATATACTGTATATGTATTATGCTTTGGGGATACAATGTTTATTCCAAAGTGGTAATTTGTTAGACCTGATTCTCCTCTGCAATTAAGGAAAATCTGAAGAAGAAAAGGGTGAGATAGATTTATTGACCTTGACCAATAGCTTTTCCATGAGTATCCAGTCCAGTAGAAAGTGTGTGTGTATGTGTGTACTTTTCATTAATGTACGCCCAGAGACCATATTAAATTAGCATGATCCAGGCAGGTGTGTTTTGAGCCGTGTAGGTGGGTTTGTGTTTTGTTTTGTTAGGGTGTCCCATTTGCAAGCGCTGAAAGTCTTGGATCACAATAACAAACGCTTTGTTCACTGCAAACAATGAATACGTAATTGTTATATATGTACATGAATATATACAACATTGTCTGCGAGGAAGATCTGTGTTGTGTACGCCCAGGCACACACACGTCTCCGCACCAGGTAATTCTGAGAGAAACATCACTTTAATAATTTAGAAAAATGAATACTCCTGAACCCTTGGATTTGTGTATTTTGTATAATCTAATAGCAGCAGTGGTTATACTTCATTATTATCTGCAGTGTGATACTTTCAGCTTTAGAGAGATTTAAAGATCAATAATGAAGTCTTCTGCTCGGCTGGATTTGACACTGATGAAGAAGCTATTGGCGAAAGCCAATAAATCAATGTCTCTCTTTCAGAGTTCTTTCGTCTTCTTCAGATTTTCTTCGCTGCGGACGAGAACCACATCTAACAAGGTACCACTTTGGAATACAACATGCTCGAAGCCAACATGCTAATTATAGATTAATAGGAGGCAAAACTCGGTTGAAATGACATAGTGAAAAAATCCCAGCTGATCAAATGTAGCATGTCATCATATACATTATGGTTACTTAAAATTCTGTGTTTAAGAGGACACTGCATAATTTGCAAAACCCGATGACTCACTGGCACCAGACTTTGCACAGACTAGTGCCGTTACAATTCTTTAAAAGTTATTTTGTGGTAAGAGGGTGCTCGGAGCTTTGAGAGCCTTTACCGCTTCAGTCAAGGTATGCCCAGCGTTTCTTCCCAGATACTGCAGTAGCCTGGAGAAGAAACAAGTAAATGAAATTGTTTTAAAACCCCACTTAGGTTTCATGACTTTGTGTTTAAGCTACTGAGTGGATCTGAAAGTTGAATAAACATCAAGGAAAAGCATAATTATTAAACATTGGAATGCACGTGGCTTATCACCATTGTATCCGCTCTATTTTTGCCTTTTCCAGCTTTTCATTTATAAATAAACAAACAAACCTCTTTGGACTCCATGTTGCACATTAGTCAGTTGCATTAGCACGTTGGTGTTTGCTCATCAGAAAAGATCTAAAACGTAATCAGGGCGCTATAGGAAGTGAAAATCGAAGCTCAGAAACAATCAAGCGGTGGAAGAGTGTAAATACACTGGCTTTCTGTTTTTAATAGTGTTAGAATGACGTGTGTTTCCATAATAGTCAACACTTAGCATTGGTGGGTAATCATATTTATTGAAAGACTGTGGAAAGATCATTTCTGCAGTTGTGTGTGTGTGTAGCTATATATAAAAAACCTGTGGGTGGGTATGTATACACACACACACACGAGTTTCTTTAATATGTTTACACGTTCAGTAGCTTTAGCACCACCAGAATAAATGCCCCTTGATTTACAGCAGTTCGCAGGTATTCCAAACGCTGGTGAACAAAAATCTTTATGTAAGAAACGAAGAGCTCCCCCGTCCCCTCAAAAAAGAGGGAGGAAAAGAAAGAAAAGGGGAACTCGATTTATTCTCATTTGTTTATCCCCACATCCCCCCCTTTCTACACATTCATTTGAATAGCTTTCAAGCTGCAAAATGGAAATGTGGTTCCTGCCCTCTATTTCAGCAGCAGCGTCCTGGCAACAGAGCAATTTTCTATCATCAAGGATAAATGGCATCGAACAGAACATTCTGATAAAAAAGAAAAAAAGCTTTAGCCCAAGAAGCCCATGATTGCTGCCCTTCCTGTCTGTCATCCCTTTACAAAATCCTCTCCTCCAAACCTGAGCTGCATGCTGTCAGAGCTAATAATGTCTTCTAAAGAAAAGGGGAAGAAACAGCATTCATGCACAATGTTCCCATTTATTACATAGAGTGCTTATTTAAAAATTGCAAATATCTTTGTTTGGTTCACTGCAAATTAAAACCAAGACGTAGAAAGTTACATGATGCAACAATTATTAATGTCACATCAGAGCATCAAAACCCCATATCTTACTTTCTACGGGTTAATGCTTTTTTTTAACTCAGGAAAATTCCCTTGTTGTGAAAATAAAAACCACGCTAACCTTTCAGGTGAGTTCACGTTACTTAAGGCAAAAATAAATGATTATTGAAATAAAGGAAGTGGTATATAAAGACCTTGCATATTTATCGCTTCCAGTTATGTCGAGGTGAATGACCCACAACTGATAAAAACCCTTTAAGGAAAGTACAACTAAAAGCAACGTTAATGTTTGAGCTGGGGTGGCATAGGGATTTTATAGTAAGCCAGGAATATTGTGTCAGAAACTTAGCGCCCGATCCTGCGTAGTTAAGTAAAATTCCCCGTGATGCAGTCCTTGTTTAGTGTCGCTAAATTAAAAATAGATGAAGAAGATACTTCGTAGGCTGGAATGGATCTACGGCAAGATCGCATGTGAGTGAATCTTTTCCCAATTAAGTAGTGGGCTGTGTGCGTGTGTGACTGATGCACAACAACCGTTTGGAGAACAGGCTTTCAAAAACGTTCCCTGTATTCGGTTAAAGCCACATCTGCCTTTGACAATGGCCGTGGAAATGGACGTTAAGGCAAAAGCCCCGTCCTCAGCCAACTCCTCATGCCTAAATGTTGCAGTAAACTGGGGGGGGGGGAGTTCGTCCGCTACACGTAGGGGTGGCCTCCAGGATGGAAATTCCTTTGCAACTGGTGAGCGTTTCACCCTACTTTGAAGAGTGGAGAGAAATCGCGATCCTCACGCCTATAGGTCGGCGAAGAGGGTGCGGTATTTAGACAGCTCCCTTAACACGTGCTTTAATTCGTGTCTGGTAATACCTGAATGTGAGCCCTCCCTCCCCCCAGTGATGGTTTCATAAGATGTTTTACCTTCCTCTCGCGTCTCATTTTGAATAAGAAGATGGCATTTGCCATCGGAGCTGTAGCTGGCCAGTAGTCCAAAAGGGGGATGGGTGAGGGGGCGGGGGAATATCCCATTTCTATGAAAAATCAGTTACTGAGCATGCTCGGATACCTTTTTCAACAAAAATGGAGCAAGGCTAGTTCTTGCAGGGCTTCCGGGCGCATGCCCAATAATTGAATTCAGACGATCAACTGCCGGGGGGCCCTGAGAGTTCAGGGGTAGCAGAGCTGTAATAATGCCTAGATAAGGCCTATCAATAACCGCCGAGGTAGGCATCAATCTCTGAGTGGCCACTGACACCAGGGAAGGCAGGCGGTGCTTCTGAAAGGGGCAACTGTTCAATCAGCTCCGCGGCCCGCTCATTACAACGTGGATGTGCCTGTCTTTGAGGGACTCCATTAATAGCCCATGTGTGGTAAAGGGGGGATCTGCCGTGCACGATTTGAGAGGCAAGTCCAATGGCGTATTGAGGGGCAAGCAGGTATTTGGTCAATGCACTCCCCCAAAGGCTCTCTTTGGGGTGCAGGGCCTTGGGCTACACACGGCCGGTCTGGAAGCTTTCTGGGTCGGTTGCAACCCCAGTTCCATCCGTGATTTCTATTGTCTCTTCTTCAGCGTGTCTCCTTTCCTTACGGCTGTCACCAAAGGGGAGGGCAGTCGCACAGGAACGGGGACCTACGTGGCCCACACTCCCAGCAGAGGTAGGACGCTGCGAGCTCTCGCGCCTGGCTCGGGCTAGCTCGGCTGGTTTGGCCGCAGGCGCTGGGGGCGGGTGGGGGTGCACGGTGCAAGGAAGGGCAGCGATTCCGGACTGGCTGCCTGTCGGCGCTTAGCTCTGCGCCTTCCGCAGGTTTCCGTCAGCCCCCAAACGGCGTGAACAAAACCGAGCTTTCTCCCGCAGGGAGCTCGACGAGTGTCGAGGTCCCTCCCTGTGGCCAATGTAGATGGGACGTTTTCGCAGCTATCGCCCCCGCTCCTGGGCTCTCCTCGTCGTGCTGCAGGGGGCAGAGCTCAGTTCGATCTGCCCTGCTTGCTTCGGCCTTGGGGGACCGTGGCTGGCCAGTTGCAGAAGTTCACTGGCCAGTCCACGGGGGGCCCGATCCCGCACTCCCTTACTCAGCCCCACGAAGCCCGAGGGTGGCTGCACGGGGGGTGCGGACTGAGCAAGAAGTGCAGAGTCGGGCGTCGTGTGACGGGCTCGGCTCTTCCTCCCCTTCCACGCACACTTCGGGGTAACCCCGCTGACTGTGACTCCAGCCAGCCTCCCGGCGCTGGAGGGGAGGGGAACGTCAGGCCCAGCGGGCAGTGGCTTGAAAACTCGCGAAGAACTGATTGCGTGCAAGTCTATCAGGACCTTCCTGAAATCAGAGCCAAGGCCCTTAGGACACCCCCGAAAGATCTGAAGTGACAAATCTCCACAGCGTTTGCTGATAGCACAAATAATGAGAGCTCTGGCTGTCAGAGGGTTGTTAACGCTATCTTCTAACGCTGCGTTTGGTTCGTTTAAAACGCTTTAACCGACTTTTGCTGAATGCCACATAAAGGCGAATTTGTTTTGTTTTAGGAATGGAAAAGGCTGGTTGAAAAAAACAAACCAAACAACCCTCATTTCTCAGATCTTGGGAGACACTAAACAAACTGCTGCTTTCAACGTCCTAGCAACCCAGCTTCCACTACTGCATGTTAATAACTGGAGGATTAATGATCCTTTTTTAGCAACACTTGTCTTTTTGAGCAGTCGACACAGCCAATTAATACTTTTAATTCCACTACATGGAGACTAACCAGAACCTTTCTGATTTGATTTGACCGCTGAATTGTATCTCCTGTGAAATGAAACAGTCACAGCCGTGAGGTAGGACTGCTGCTATTTTCTTTTCACGCCTTTATAGTATCTTGGTACCACTTTAAAGAGAAAAAGGAGCTGAAATATCTTAATTACAAATTCTTTGGGCATAGCTAGTCATTTTATGGATAACAAACCGTACTAGCAGCACCAGTTCCAAAAGCACCCGCAGAAAGGAGGATTAGAAAGATCCAGCAGCCTGTGAAATAAATTTGCTGTAGACAGAATTGTTACATGGGGCTCGATCTTACCCGCACAGATTTCCGTGGAGTTTTTCTATATACTTGAACGGAAAGAAGATTGGGGCGGGGGAGGGGCTTCATAATTATATAATAATTAAATATCCCTGCTTGCATAAATACAAGGTAACCAACAAGCAGACCTTGCAGTACGCTACTGTTTCCTTGGAATTCCTGAGATGATCTTGTGGTTTTACTTTGAAAACACCAGCGATTAATATTCCTTTCTAAACACATCAGTCGTGATGTTCTGCTGGGAGTTCTGTATCAACTGGGTCCTGGGTATTTCTTCCCTTTCTTTTGGGAAGAAATATTAGTTTGATTGTATTACTTTGATTAGTCAAAATACCAGAGGGAAGGAGGAAAAAACTTGAATAGGAAATTTATCTCCGGTGCAAAAGTCTTCTGGGAATAAAAGCGTATAGCTCCCATGACGCTGCTGATGATGCTAGCTCGTTTCATACACATACAATCAGCCGTCTGGCATTTAAATGAATAAACTGGCTGTTTGGATTTTGGTGTCTGGTTTTCTAAGAACTCATCCCTTAGCCCTTTATGCACATGCACAAAAAGGACATTTGGCTAGTGGCAGGTACTACTAGAGGAGGAAAAAACAAGTGCCTTCCTGCCTTTTCTTCTTGTGCACTGAAAGAAAGTTTAGAAATGGCCCAGGAGCAACCCGCGTCCCCCCAAATGTGCCATATGTCCTAGGCCTGATGATGTATGTGTTCCAAAACAATGTTAAGAAGACAGCAGCATATCAGAAAGAAGTGATAACATCATACCACTGTCCCAGATATTTAAGCTGCCCTGCTCCCTATACCATTTCCTATTTGTGTTCTTCTAAATTATTTTGGTGGGAAATACTCTATCAGGAACCAGAGAACAGTGGTATTTAGGCAAAATAAATTAAACCCCGATTTATTAGCGCTTCCGGCACTATTTTTTTCCTGATGTCCTTTGTGTTGTTTTCTTATGTTATGTAGGCCTCGGAGAGGTATGTCAAGGCGATATGCTTATACTAAAACAATGTGAATTCTGTTCTGTATCTGAATAGGAAGAAGGCTATGTGGTGATATGACTTCGCTTTTAACTGTACTTCTCGAAGTATGGCTTTAATTAAATGTCTTCCGGCTCGGAGAGATTACATGTTGTGCAAAATATATCCTAGCATGAAATTTACTTCCACGATACGAAATTAGATTATTTATAAATGTTTTCATTTTAAAAAAAACAGTATCTACTTGTTTTGGGCTTTTTTTTTATTTCACAGAGAATGAAGATATTCCAGTGGTGAATAAAGGAAACTGATGGGATCTTTAAGGAAGGAGAGGGCGATAATACATTTATAAAGACGCCTATAACAAAACCTGCTTTTGCGGGCTGCTTTTTCAAAAGCAGACAATTCACAAAACAGGCAAATTAATCTAGATCTGATATGTTTCAGATCCGCCAGAAGCCTTGGATACCTCCCTTCTTCAGTGCTGCAGATACCTGGCATATCCCTACCTCCTACCCTCCGACCCTTTCTTTCTTCATTTGTTCAGTGCAAGATGCTCTTTGTCCTGGGATGCTCTTTGTCAGGGGATTGCACCATCCAGGTTGGGACAAGTGACGATCTCCATTCGCAGGAAATTAAATCTCACTGTTGCATGCGAGATCAGTTAATCAGGCAGGCGAATTCAATACTCCAGTGAAAGTGCACTAGTGACATTGTCAAGAACTTTTCTGCTCTAGATGATCCGAACATGAGGAATTTGGGAGAGAAAGTTGCTAAAGAGAGTGTTACTTTTTTTTTTTTTAACTCCCAGACATGGGTTTCTGCTTAGATTTTTCTCTAGAGAGTTTTTAGATAATGAATCCCTCTGGATTACCTGTTCCAGTTTCATTTTAAGATTTGTTTTTTACACTCTACCGAGATCCTGAAAAAGGAGCAAAAATACTGAAAGGAAAGATAGGAACAGCTCATTGCAATCTATGCCAGATAATGAGGACTGCTTGAAGAAAAAGTAAAATCACGATATTTACGTCCCTTCATATTAAATAAACCTCAATAACCGGATTTACTGTTTTCAGTGTTTACTACGTTTCCATTCAGTGGTTGGTAAATGCATCCCTAAAGGTAGAGTAAATAATTGCACTGATCTCAACAAGGGAAATGTGTAGGCATTTGAAACGTACTAAAAATAAACGGAGGCGAAACAAAATGAAAAGAGGACATCGCGATAATTTGCTGCAATTAAAGCGTCTGCTTTCACTTGCCAAGGAGCTGGCGATTTTTCAAACGCTGCTGAAGTGACATGCTAATTGTGAATTTTACGAGAAGCCCTGTATTTTTAAGAGACACGTTCATCCGAGCCTCTAAACTATTGACGAAATAGCTGCAGCTCGATCAGAGGACGGAACAGGAATTCTGAAACCCTGAGTGCTGCGTTTGGTTTGGGGGTAGACTGGCTGGTACCGCAGAGAGAAATTGTAGCCTGTGGCTGACTTAAAAGGGCCTAGAGTTTACATTAGGTTCTCAACTCTTCCAAGTCGGGCACTTCGAAGTTTGAAAGTTTGAACGTGTCTTTTTCAGAGGTTTTTTCTATATAATAAAACATTTATTTCAGCACCACCAGAGCACTAGGGGGGCGTGCCAAATAAAAGCTTTGGAGACATCTTGACAGAGATCTTGAAATATTACTCTTAATTTTTGGAAGGTTTTCAAGAAAAGGAGGGGGAGGGGAACAGGGGCGGGAAAAAAGACGCACAAGTTGCTCTTGTCTGTCACCCAACGTTAATAGAGAGAAGGCACCGATCATTTACACTCGGGGGAACATTCAATCTGAGATTGTTTCGAGATATACTGGAGAATTTTCCCTCATAAATCTTGGGGACAAACGTGTGTGCGTGCGTGAGCGAGAGAGCTGAACCTGATGCGTCGTGTTTGGTGTGTTTTGCTTAATATTCATCCTATTACTGCTGTATACACCTACCCCCGCACTGCCAACACCACCATGCTCAGCTCCCTGCTAAAAGCCTTTTATTGGTCCCTCATTGATCATGTTCCTCAGCCAACTCGACCACTGAGAGTAGGTAGAAATGTGCTGGGCAATAACATGATCTCCCATCCTCTGGCAAATGTGGACAGCCTCGCAGAAATCGTCCTTAAGCTTAATTCAATTTTAAAGCGGATTTTGACTATTAAAAAACCGCGGCAGAGCAACACATTGAATTAATCTGGCTGTAAGGTTTTAATTACAGCGAAGGCTTCGCTACAAATCTGTACAAGAGACAGTGGCTGGCTCTCTGCGGATCTTTCCCTTCTGAATTCTATTACTCTGACCCACGCTACAATACAGAAAGCTGCGTGTGTGATCCATCTGCAGGCTCGGGTTTTTTTTTTCCCCTCTCTTGCCACTTCCTTCACACTAGCAGTATGGAAAGCCATTGACGCCTGCCTGTCTGTTATGATGCTAGTGGGTTGAAATCCAGAAAAACCTCCACTCCGCTCTTACTCTTGGACTGGCCGCGTTTAACTCCCCAGCTTCTCCTTAAAATAGCTTTCTTTCATATTAAAGAGGTGACCTCTTTTTGTGGGATCCTCTGCTTCCCACTCAGTTGCTATTAAGGAGATGGCAACGTGACATCCTGGCACAAGAGAATAGTAAATGTGTTTTGGGGTAAACAGGCTTATGAGACTGAAAAAAAAAATGTGATCAGCAGATGTAGGCAGGGAGAGAGATTCTGTTTAGCCTTTCTTTGCTCTCTGGGAGCAGTAAATAATGAAGGCAGAGTCGAGCTGCCAAGGAAGGACGATTTTAATCAGTCAGATTTTTACTTATTTGTTGTGGAATCGTCATTCGCGGGCAGTTAACGCTTGCGGACAATGTCAAAAGTAAAGTATGCAGGAAGCACGCCTCTCGTGTGAACCAGCCGCCTTCATAGAGGGCGGATTTTCAAAACCCAAAGTACAGTCCGGGTATTTAGTTAGTCGAAAGTTTACTGTCAGTAACGGCAATGCATATTTAACGATAGATAGATAGATAGATACTGTGTACGTATATCAGGGTGTATTTTAATATATCATTACTAGGTTATCGCCTAGAGGCGTATTTTTCTCTTTTTTTCAACAGACTTTTCCCACGGCTTAAAATAACGAACCCCCTCCCCTCCCAAGAGCTTTTCTCTATGTCACCAACAGCTCCATAAAGGAATCATACAATAATACTTGTCCTTTCTCGCCTCAAAAACGAAGTAACTGGATGCATGGTTCCGATCACTAGAAAATACACAGAATAGCACTAGAAAATTAGTTCCTATCTGACTTCTCCAGTTATTCTTCGGTAAATCATTCCCTAGCTCAAATGTTTCCGTGTTTGTATGTGTTGGTGTGGGTTGACCAGGTCGCGTGGCCTGTGGGGGTGTGCTCCGTTGTCCAAAATGCGTGGAAATCTGCTGTGAACCCATTTTGCAAAAATACGGTCTAAAATGATCATCCAGGCAGTGCCTGGAGTGTAAGGAGTTTAGGAGTTTAAACTAATTAAAGACTCGATTTCAAAACCCAAACAAACAAAAAGCTTCTGGATTTTAGGTCCCCGATATAACAGGGAATACATTCCAAAAGTCCATCAGTATATTGCCAGGATGAGATCAGTGTGAAGGAAAAAAAATAAGACAGATACAAATGTGGTATTTTGTTTTTCTTTGGTGTGCTTGAATGAATGAATGAATGAAACAGAAGGTGCTCGGAGGCATTTAGGAAGACGCTGGCTGATTATATAACTCCGTATTATACCCTAAAAATAGATTCCTATTTCCTGTTGTTGTCAGTTCCTTCAAATGGTTGTGTCTGTTGTGTTACATGTATCTTTTGTGGCCGAAGAAACCTGACTTTATAGACTTAAAATAAAATAAAATGAGAGAGAGATGGCATGTTTTACCATTGCATGCTTTACGTTTTCGTTTAAAAAAGATAACTAGAAGTGTATCTGGTGTGCACATACATGCATATGCGGATGAGGATGGGGGTGTGTTTGCATATGTGTAAGAATGAGTGTATATCGTCCATTTCTTGTCAGTTGATTATCTGCTGGCGTTGAAGGCCTAACTAAATACCATTGGGGTGTTTTCTAGATAACTTTGAGTTATTTGTCCGTTGACTCTAGCTGCCAATAAGTACCGCTGTGAAAAAAAACACGGTTGCTCTCTTTAAAATGCCAGTTTGCCGAGCTTTATGTTTCCAATGCAGTGGCACCAAACATGCCTAATGCATTTGATTTCTATAACACGGAAATCATTGTGTTTTGGTAAAAGTGCAATAAAATCAGCTTTGGCCTGTTATTGACTAAGGGACGGTTAAACCTTAGAGATGGTTGTAGTTTGGGGTTTGTGGCCGTGAATAAACATTTTCTGGCACTAGTCTTTCTACCTTGCTTCGGGAGCTTGAATTCGGTAGTCAAAGAAATGTACAAAACCAAACAATTAGAAGATAGATCAGTAATGATTAACCGCTGCTTTTCATGTTGGGAAATATTTGTTACCAGATGATGATATATAAAAGTGGCTCTTTAGCTTTTGTCTAAATCCCAGAGAACCAGTTGGTGTCTACTGGGGGGGGGAGTCGAAATTTTGAGCGGTTCCACCAGGGACTGAAATGTACGAGGAGCTGCCTCTCGTGAGACAAGACCCTCTCACAACCCATCAAAACTAACTTTGCAAGCCTCAGTCCCGGGAGTGTCTGGAAAGAAGAGTAAAACTGTCTTTGCTTCAACTCTGGTAGCAAGGGATTTCTTTCTCTGTGCGGATTCACTATGTGTTTATTGATTTTTTGATATCTTTTCAAACACTTGTAAGTCCACACTGGAAAGAAATAAAGGCTTTCCCACACTAGCTGATTCTTTAGTGACCATGTAAATTAATACCGAGTTATTTCTGTGAATTCAAAGGCTATTTATACAGGTCTAATTTCTTTGGAATCGACCTGGTAATTGAGCCCAACTTGGCAGCCAACCCCTTCCCTGCTTTACTAAAGCTTAATAAAACACATTGAAGGGCACACACACTCTATGATAGATAGATAGATAGATAGATAGATAGATAGATAAAGTTTATGACTCCAAGACTCTTGTTTGAGACAAAGATAAGTGTGAGAGCCCTACTGAGAAAATTTTCTTTCTTTCTTTTTCTTCACACACACAACCGCCGCCCCCCTCCCCAAAAAAAAAGCTTAGGCCTCGAATCTTGCCTTTCCCTATGAGAAGAAATATTATGTACACCTGCCTTCCCTCCCAAAGAAAGGCTTCGGCCTCCAATCTTCTCCAAATTGCCTTCCGCCACCCCCTTTTAGAATAATAGAGGTCCCTTCCCTGGCAGACATCGCCCTCCCTTCTCCGCTGGGGAAAGGACACCCTGAAGCAGTGGAACCGCAGGGACAATGGGGCTAGCTAGAGAGGCGCAGCCTAGCTCCAGCCGGCGATGAAACCGGAGTTCAGCAAAGAAAAGACACAACTCTCCCCACCTCCCGTTTTGTGCGGCATTACCACAGCCCCCTTCAGCACTTTCCACTTCCTGAAGGTGCGGTCCCTCCGAACGGGAGGACAAAAAGAAAACAATAAATATTTCCAACCAACGTCGCTCCTTTTAGTCAAGAGTTTTTAACACCAGCCAACCCACCCTGGAAAGCGCCAACTCCGTATTGACAGATTTGCCTTACTAAATCGGGGGGAAATACCACTATAAGGGTTCATGTATTCAACTGTCCTGTAGAAAATGTCAAGCCTTACACGGTAAATTGCTCAAGGGATATCTACATCTAGATCTAGATATATAGCTTGAGGATCTATCTGTCTAACCACAGACCTTGAGCAATAATCAATCAACAATAAATATCAATGTATTTATATTATTTCTACTTCTATATCCTCTTATTACTCTAAAGCGAAGTCTACCTACACAAACACACACAAGCAGAGGTATACGTACATTTCCCTCTGTGTTCTAGATACAGGTGCACACCCGTCATTTAGCCCCAGGTTTAGGATGAAACACGGCCATACATTTAGCCCCATGTTGCCTATTGAGGAAGCAGTTACTTTCGGCTATTCCTGCCTCTTTTTTTGGTTCGTTTGGCTTGTTTGTTTCATGCCTAGCATGCCCACCCGGTTCTTTCTTAAACGCGGCATGTAGATTTTACTGCAAAATGACGTAGAGCGTTCCACCTTTCGCAGGTGATCATCCAGAAATATATAGTGTGCAGCCAGCGTCCTTTCAAAACAACGGAGTAACGTGCTGAAAGCACGCCTTAGCCCGTATTCTGACAGCTTTTGTTATACATGCTTCTGCCGAAAAGCAGAGAAAATGGTAGCATGTGCACCTGCAGCAAAACGGCGTCGCGATGCTAACAATAAGCTCGAGGGGCTAAAGCAATAAAACTGCCAAACGTACCTGGTCCTACTGAGTACATTACCTACACCCTATGACTAGAGAGCCCCAGGAGGAACAGGAGGCTGGAGTAGGAATGTTATAGTCCGCTCTTTCCCTTGTCTTCCTCCCTCCCTATATGACTATGAGCATTTTTATTCACGGTAGCTTTGTAAAAGCCTGGATCGGGTTACCCTTTCGCGTGTTAAAGTGGAACTGCCGTTAAAAGAAGAGCAAAAGCGAGACACTTACAACTGCATTCAGAGTTACTGAACCGACTCCAGGCTCAAGAAGTTGAACTCCGATGGGGGGGGATAAAACATCCCGGCCTCCCTGAAAAAGACCCCCTTCAGTTCCCCCAAATGATCAAGTTGCAGTCTATCAGCGCCGAGGGAATAGGGGCTGTGCACCGAAAAAAAAAATTGGTGTAAACCCATCGACTGCATGTGCGGTGCAATATGCAAATAGCGAGATCACGTCCTACCACTTCCACCACTTTCCTAGGGCTAATAACCGTGCTGGGAAGCAAAGCAACGGCTGGTTTGTTTGTTTTTCAAATCCCTCTTGATGTTTCCGAAAGCGATGCGTTTTAAATGGTCTGCAAATCCCCTGGAAATGTCGCTCTCAGAAATAGTGTCAGGACATGTGCTTCGTTTGGGTATGGTTCTGGGCTTAGTCCTGAAAGATGTTTTGCAAATTGCAGCTGCTGGTGGTTTTCAAAGCCCGAAGATTGATACCATTTCCCAAGCTACAGAACTTTCAGATTTCTCTAGGTTTAACCAATTGCACGTCTCCTTCCTTTTTCTACCTGGGTCTGGGTCCTCTTCGGTAGGGTCTGTCTCTGGAGTTCATGCTTTCTCTAGCTGGACGCGAGGAGATTTAAACGGGGGAATCAAAAAAGGATAAATCCACAACAGGGCTGGTTCAAACTAAATGTCTTTCCTCAGTCCATCTTTGAAAGAGAAGTGGTAATACCACCTGGATGTTCAGATATAAATCCCCTTGCAAATAATAAATGGATTAATAATAACAAGGTATGAAGTTCTTTTTATAGAAAAAAGGAGAGAATTGAAACTAAATGCGGCAGTTAGACAACCATTTTGATAAGAGGATAATTGAGGCGACACTGGTGTATAATTAGAGGATAATTTATGCTATATCCACTTTTATTCCACCTCCCAAAATAAACCCAGTCCATAATCATTACAGGCAAATTGTTCTGAATTTTATAGCAGCAATTTGAACAAAGTACTGCAGTTAATCATGGGAGATTTTTGTGTATTCCTGATTAGACGTCTAATTGCCTCCTTCCAGAAAGTAAAAATAACTGTAAAACGACTCTATTTTTATCATTAATAATGTTGACAATAAAATAAAATCAACTGGAATTGTAATCTAAAGACAAATTTAGGAGGAAGGCACTTTTTCTTGGGTAGTTTATATTGTAATCAAGATTTGCCAAACCACTAACCGCATGTATCATTTGCATATATTTGAAAGCATTACAGTAGCTGCTGTTTTCAATAGGGGGAAAATGCATTAGTGTCAGATCTCCAATGATTCGCTGCTGCCGTGAGCAGGCTGCTGCTCTTCCTAAAACACAGCGAATGTTGTCTCGATCAATAGGGATCGAGTCCCAGTGGGAACGGGGGGAGGGGGGCTGGAGCATGCACTTGGGGTTCTGGTTTTCCACTTCTCCGTTCCCTTTCCGCTCGTGTTCACTGCGCGGGCTGAGGTACAGTAAAGGCGAACCTAAGGTACAGCCAGACTCGGGGATGTACGGATGGAGTGAAACACCTCTAGGGTGTTAGGAGCTGTTACCCCGGGCCTGTCTGCGGGGAAATGCACACGACGCGGGCGAAAACGCGCCCGTGACAGCGCGCAGCACGCGCTGCTTTTGTCTCCGCCGTGGGCGGCTGGGAGGAAGGGACCCGCGCGGGCTGCGTGCGTTGGCCGCGGGCCGGGCTGGGAGCCGCGCCGCGCCGAGCCGCTGCAGCAGCAGCAGCAGCAGGCGCGCGCCCGCCGCCCGGGCCGGGATTCCGAGCGGCGGAAGGTGGGCTAAGCTCGACGCGCGCCCCGACGCCAGCCGCGGCTCCGGGGCGGTGACGTCAGGGGTTGACTGACCAATGGGGAGGCGCTGCCCTTTGGAGCCGAACCCTGCGCCTCGCGGCGTCCCTGCCTCAAGTCTAAAAAAGCAGAAGCGCAACTTTACCAGCCTCCACCTTAAAAAACCTCGGCCGTAAACTCCGCCGGCCCCCCGAACAAGGGGGGAACGGCGGGGAAGAGGCGAGAACCCCCCCGGGCCCCCCCCGGGCCAGCCCTCCCCTTCCCCACCCCCGCCCCTGCTCACACCCCTCCCCCCGCCCTCCGGCAGCAAGGCCCCTCTCTCACGGCTGCTCCCCCCAACAACAGCCACCCAAAAAAAAAAAACAACAAAAAACAACAACCCCGAGCCCCCCCCAGCCCCCAACAACAACAACAAAAAAAAGCCCGCGCCCGCACTCCCCGGGCGGGACACGCGGCGCTCGGGCGGCTGGGGCGAGCGGGGGGCGAGCCCGGGACTCCCTCACGCCCCGGCTTTGATGATGACCATGACTACGATGGCTGACGGGCTGGAAGCGCAGGACTCCTCCAAATCCGCCTTCATGGAGTTCGGGCAGCAGCAGCCGCCGCCGCCGCCGCCGCCGGCGCCCCACTCGCAGCAGAGCTCGCCGGCCATGGCGGGCGCCCACTACCCGCTGCACTGCCTGCACTCGGCGGCCGGCTCGCACGCGCACCACCAGCACCACCACCACGGCTCGCCCTACCCGGCCGGCGGCAACTCCTACAGCCACCGCGCGCTGGCCGCCTACCCCTACGTGAGCCACGCGCAGCACAGCCCTTACCTGCAGTCCTACCACGGCGGCGGCGGCGGCGGCGCGGCCGGCCAGACGCGGGCGGACGAGGCAGGTGAGCGAGGCCGCTTTTCGCGTCGCGGTCGGCCCCGTGCTCCGGCCGGCGGCCGCTGTCCGCAGCCCGCCTGGCCCGGGCTTGGCGCCGGGGTGGGGGGAGCTGAGCCGCCCCGGCGGGGATCCGCTGCCCGGCCGCCTTCGCTCGCTTTCTTTGCGCGCTTCGGGGCTTTCTCTTCGCTTGGGACTGGCCGGGTGCGGGAAGGCGCTGCGCGATGCGGGAGCCGGCTTGCGCGTGGCGTGCGGCCCTGGAGGGGTGCGTGTCCGGGCTGACATCCAGAGACACATGCGGTTGTGGGTCCGGAAAGCCCCGGAGTCTCTACGGAGCGGCGTTCCAGGGTGACGGCAACAGTCCCTGCCTCGCTTTGCTGCGATCTCTCCGCCCTGGGCGCGCGGTGCGGCGGTGGCTTTGGGACTGTGGCGGTGCGGGTGTGCGTGTTTGTTGGTGCGCGTTGCCCATTAGTATCCTCCGAGCGCTGGCCCGCTGCTCGGGTAAATTACATTAATAACGTGAAACTGGCCACTGCCATTGCACCGAGCGCCCCGCTCCTGCAGCGGGCTCCGGCGGGCCGGGGGGAAACGCTGGATGGTGCGGAGCTCCCATCCGCGGCCAGGGGATACAGACAATGCTTGGTGCTCCTGTGTGACCCTACGAGAGGAGATGGTCTTTAGGCAAAATGACTGTTAACGCCCGAGGAGTGAAAGTTGCAGGATGAGTTTGTTGTTGCTTTTTGCAGATTATTTTTGTGTGTTGATTTGATCGGGGGGGGGGGGAAGGATTGTTACAACTCGGCAGCTGGTGACTCACTGGCCACCAAACTGGCGACATGAAGTCAATTAGCCGTGTAAACACCTGGATGGCTGTGCAGCTAGCAATCCGTTCATTAAGCAAATGCTGTATTTTTGCAAGTAGAACAAGCCATCCAGTACACAGGGACAGTTTCTTTATGTCGGTTCAGTGGCACTGTTCTAAAAAGAGAAATTACTGTCTGCCTTTAAGCACTTAGAACCTGTGCGCACCGAGGCAATGGGATTGTGGCGTGAGGCTGGTGGAGGGGGAGGGGGTGAAGGGGCAACAAAATGCCCAAGTTAAACAGCTGAGGAGGGGGTGCAGCGTTCTCTGCGATGGCTGTATTTCAAATGTGTTGTTTGCTTGCAGATCAGCAAAAAACAACAGTGATTGAAAACGGTGAAATCAGATTCAATGGAAAAGGAAAAAAGATTCGGAAGCCTCGCACCATTTATTCCAGTCTACAGCTTCAGGCTTTAAATCATCGCTTTCAGCAGACTCAGTACCTGGCCCTTCCAGAAAGAGCTGAGCTGGCAGCTTCTTTAGGACTTACTCAGACACAGGTAAATTACCGGGAACCCCAAATCACTGCAATCTTAGCCCTACCAAGGCCAACCAAACAGAGATCTTCACTAGAAGCCTTGCCCTCTGCACATGTGATGTGAGTTATTTTACGCAGTACAGAGGAAATGGTTTACTACTGAAATAACTCACTGAATCTGCATTTTCCCCTGCCGAGTAGTTATCAAATTCTACCCTTGGATAGCACAGTTCTAAAAAATAAATGCGTCAAAATAATTACTGCATCAACGTGAAATTGTTCAATTGTGACAAGAGCACAAAACAAAGGCAAGAAACCCTTAGGCCTGAGGCAGAGGTAAAATAAAAAGGCAGATCGTGGCAACATCTAGAGACAGAGAAAGCAAGAGCATATTAGAAAATACCTGCAAAACCAATAGTTAATTCATCCTGGATGACTAACTGAAACGCAGTGGTTACCCTTGGGCAAGATGTACAAAAGGTGATAATGGATCTGAAGATCAAAAGACAACCGTGTACAAAATTATAGCAGGTTAAGCCATAGCTAAGTGTGGTTTGTGTAGCTGTGCTATTCTGCTAATTTAAGCTTGAAAGACACATGAGGCATTACAGAGTTCACAAGCAGGAGTTAGTAGAAAAGCAAATGGATAAATGGTATCAGTTCATTTTAAACGTATTTATATGCATTTATAAATAATGTCAATATTTTATAATTGCCATTGGCAATAGTAGCTTACCTGAGCAATTTTTAAATACTGAGAGGACATGAATCATAAGAAATATATATGCTTAATGTACAAATGGCATTTGTACTGACACACACAAGATGTGGGCCTGCTCCTGAAAATCTACAGGCAAACCGGCAGTCCCATTGACCAGTAGCCTTGCATAAAGACTGCCTGCAAGCACTGCAGGATCAAGAGTTTGAGTATTTAAATTCCACCCATATACCAGATTAACATGGAGGGCCCGATCCTGCAGATCTCGTGCAGGGAAAACTCAATTTATGGGACTTTTACTTGACTAGAGACGGCATGATGCGACAACATGATTTATGTCAATTACTCTTCCTGGAAAGGTAATTTCCATCCAAGATTGGTATTAAAAGGAAGATAAAGTACTTGTTCTATTCAGCCCCTTCCCCACCGATATAACCACGGACAGCTTGATGGTAGGGGTTGTCTGATTCAGGTTTTACTTTTCAGATGCCCTTTGACTGTTACCATGTCTCCTAGCACAGGTTCCTATGATCCCCTACCCCCGTTTGTCCAGATGCTCAGACGATCTCCCGAATACTGAATGAGGAATATGATCTATGTGTGCATGTATGCATGCCTGTGTCCAGATGTACGTATCTATGTCTGTGTGTGCTTACTTAAATGTGCACACACATGCGTGTGTGTGAGAGTGAGAAATTAAAACAGGATACATCCTGTTGTGCTCTAATTGTTGTGGCCTGGACACTCAGTAACACTCAGTTTTAAAACCTACATCTCGATTTCCAGCCTCACCCTTCCTGTTATTAACAATGCTGTCGCATTGAACCCCCTACGAATGCCAGCTTGCCCCCAAATCGCCATCGTTCCCATTTGGAAAACCAGGACCCTCTGTATTTCCAACATAAACCCCGTCGGGCGCTTCCTGCTGGCAGCTAGGTGCTCGTCAGCGGCCTAATATCTGCTGCCTTTTGATTACAGGTGAAGATCTGGTTTCAGAACAAACGCTCCAAGTTTAAGAAGCTGCTAAAGCAGGGCAGCAATCCCCATGAGAGCGACCCTCTGCCAGGGTCCGCTGCCCTGTCCCCGCGGTCGCCAGCTCTCCCTCCAGTCTGGGACGTTTCAGCTTCTGCCAAGGGAGTCAGTATGCCTCCCAACAGCTACATGCCTGGTTATTCTCACTGGTATTCTTCTCCACATCAAGACACAATGCAGAGACCGCAGATGATGTGAATTGTCCAAGAGAAATAGTCTGTCAAGGAGCCCTAGTCTCCACACGGCAAGCAATCCGCTGTCTTGCCAACGGTGCCAATTTAACAGGCTCTGTGTGAACTTGTATGTATGGCGAGGAGACAGGATTGGGGTTTTTTTGTTTGTTTGTTTTTTGTTTTCCCGTTTCGTTTCGTTTTTTCTTTTAGTAACCTCAGTGATTGATCCTGAACAGAAAGAACCTTTTTTTTTTTTTCGTGCTGGAGCGCATAAGACACTTCTCTTTAGGATATTTTAATTTGGACTCGAAGGCACCCGCCTCATCGCTTTGGAGTATACGTCAAAGCAAACTTTTTACAGACTTTTCCCACAAGAAGAACCTGAGTATACATGGCAACGTTTTTACTTGTTTAATGAACTAAAGAGATCACACGATGAGAGAGAGGCTATTGAAACTCCTGCATTTGTATTCACCAAACACAGACTGGGGGGGGGAAATCTGCTCGGAAGGAAAATATACTGTAAGATTAAAACATTACCACGAAGCAAAAACTGCATGCTTTATCAAAACGGAATGGATAAGCAACCAAGAAGAAACCACTGTCTCTCCCTCAGATCTCTCTTTCCCAAACTCCCACCCTAAAGTCCCCTGAAAATGAACAAGAAAAAGGCAAAGGAGGAACCCACCAAAACAACCAACCTATGACTTTGAAAGGTTTGGTACTTGATTGGTGGCATTCTCATCCACTAAGCTATAGAGACGTTTATATTGAGCAACCTTTCTGTATATATTGCTGAATTTTAGTTGTAAATATACTTTGTATGTTTTTGTCTTCTTTCATATATAGAGTAAAAGCCACAAAACGTCCATGTGTCCTGTATTTCTGTATATATTGTAAAGCACACGCTTTAGATAGGTAGGTAGATAGGTAGATAGTCACGCATTGTGTCACACAGAGAGCAATATATTTAACAATAAACCCTTGAAAAGATTTTTCCTCAAAAAGAATAAACCTGAGACAATATATATGCAACTACCGCAAGGAGACTCATGGCTGTTTCTAATCTCCCCATCATTTCTTAGATTCGTTACTTCGGTAATTCCAATATTTGAAAAACACTGTGGTGTCATTTAACCTGAGGTTTATCTCGAAGTAAAATTCAGTGCTTTGCATTACTTCCTACACAAGTAGGGCTGGGGGGGGGGGAAGAAAGAGACGCCTTCCCTTGTTTTTTGACTAACAGACAGATGATTAAAGCTGTGTAATATTTTGCAAAGCTTGAAAGGTGCATAGGTATATAACGCCCTGTCCAGGGCGAATTATATCTTTATGATATTGTGCAAAGCACAGAAATAATGAAAATGAAAGTCCTTTCCTCACACAAGCCCCATACTGCGAGAATTAATGGCTAGAGACCTGGGCATCCTTCAAATTATGAACCTTGAAACCACTGAGCCATTTATCAGAAGTCAATAGAGATACTCAGAGTGCTCCATATAATGACAGCTACATACAGTCGTGCAAAAGGACAGTCACTGTAATTAGACACAAAGCAAAGACTACTTACCGATATACCAGTTCCTTTTTTTTTTTTTTTTTGAGCAACTTCCACGCTCAGTCAGTCTTCAGAATGGTTCAAAACCGATCAGTCTTGTCATTTTCTACCATTCGTATTGTTACATTAGGAAAAATGTTTTCTTTTCTTTTTTCCCCCTTCCTACTGTGAAACTTTGGGTTCAGAGCTCCCCAGGATCAATTCTGAACAAAGCCTCCAGCTGCAGTGCCATCCAATTTGAAGCAGACATTGGGGACAATTTAAGGTTTTTATCCACAAGAAGGTTTTTTTCCCCCATTCTCTTAAATGCAGCCATAATTAGAGTAATTTTTCATGTAGCCCGCTGATTACAGCGTTTTTACCGTCAAAGATAATTACCTGTAATTTTCTTCCACTTTTAATACTAAAAAGCCATCTTTATTTAGATTCAGGAACAGGAAAGGCGAAACAAAAGAGGAAAATTATTCTGTTATTCATACACAAATTGCAGAGACGTAGGACCTAAAATTGAAAATTAACCAAAATTATAATGCTGAAAAGAATGGAAGAGGCTTCAGAAGTACAGCTGGTAGTGGGTCTCACTGAATTATTCAAATTTCGTGAGAAAGAAAGCTACCATACATTTAAACCAACAGTATTTTTTTCTTTTTTAGATGTACACTGGATTTTCTATCAAGCCTCTATTTATGCAGGTTAATCCTAAAACTAGTTGAAACACAGCAAATATCTGTCTGTCTATCTCTTCACTCACACATACCATTTCCCAAGAGGACCCTTTCTATCAGAATCCAAAAATACGGCGGTTGTCCCTTAATTGCGTGGGCTAATACTTAACCCTTTCCTAGCCAGTGACTTAATCTGTGTGACTGATCCATAAATACGATGTCTAAAGAGCTTTAATCATGCATTTTGGAGTAGATGCTGCTGCTGTACTATAAAATACAACGTGCACGCTCTGTCAACAGCGATTGCGTTGTGGCGTGCTCCATTAAAAAATGTGATCAATTTTTTTCTTGTACTTTCTGATTATTTTAAGGATAGACTTTTTTTTTAAACAATTAACCCAATTCAGACATGCGAAAAGACACAAGCAGGCCTTTCCAAGAGTAATATAGTGAGCAAATGATAGCAAAGACCGTCATCTAACATTATATAGCTGCCACCAAAAGAGAGTGTCATGAAACAGCGTCATCTATAGATAGAATAGGAACAATTCTCTCATTATTCTTTCCTTATGGCTTTCTAAAATTTTGCTTTCACGTAACTGTTGTTCAGCAGCCTGTTTGTATAACAATGACTAAACAATACATTTTTCTTCTTAATTTTTGGGGTGCATGACAGTTTGGCCCCGCAAGAAATAAAGCGATGGCTCCTTTAAAAGCCTATCCCCTTCTCAGATAAAAGGTACGAGCTTTAAATCAAGCCTTTGGTAAGGGATAGTTTATATGTGCCTGTTTGCAAATGAAACGGTGCTTGCCTGATCAGAAACTCTACCACTCCTGCAATAACAGTAAGCAAATAACCCCAGTTAGTTTGAAAGGTTAAAATCACAACCTGGCTCTGAAAACGTGCGGTGTATTTATGACAATGAACACGAGGTGCATGAGTACAAAATACACCGCTGCAGGGAAAGATTTGAATGAATATATCGTGCGCTCTTTGCCCAGCAGTTCAAAAGATGGACTCACGATTTACATGCATCGTTACTGCAGTATAGCCATCAGCCTTCTTCCAGCACATCTAAATAGAAACCAACGTCCACTGTGAATGTCGACCGAGCCGAATAGCAAACATATCTATAGAAAGAGAATTTCCTATAGGTCCCTAGCTTCTGGAGTGAAAGCTAGCCTTACAGAACTCGGAACGAGAACCAACCCAAATCCTATCGACTATGTAGAAATACTGGTAAAAATGACAGAGCTCTGAATCTATGAAACAGTGGTCTAGTAAGACGACAGAAATGACAAAAGCAGCAAAAGGAACCAAGAAAGTGTGACAAGGTAAAGATGAACTGTGCGGTGAAGTATACAAAAATAAAAACTTACCCCCAGTGAAAATCTGTTAAGCAATGATCAGGGTCTAGAAATCTATACTGAACAGAAGCAGTGTAGAATATTTTTCTGAGTCTCAGGGCAGAAGCTCTTTCTCTATATTCTTGGTTGAGTGAGCACATCCAGGTGTGAAATTGTTTGCACACCCCAGCACCTCTTATATTGCCAGCAAAATTAGCTGTTATTACTGTCACTGTTTAGTGATGGTTAGCTTGATAAAAAAAAACCTGCTGTAATCAAGACCTGGCGCATCTTTGCAAATTACAGATAATTGTAAACGTCCAGATTATGATAATAGCATCCTAATCCAGCCTGCAATATAATTATTACAGAGTGTTACATCTGAAACTGTCCAGTAGGGCTAATTCAGCCATTATTTAGACCCTATTTTTGCGCTGCAAATGGGTTGCTGAGTTGAAAATGTACGATTGTAATTTCACGGGGCACTCAATGAGTAATAGTATATGAAGAGAAAAATACAAAAGTGAAATGTGAACAGTAGCGATCAAATCATACTCTGAAGGACAAAAGACTGTTTGATTCATAGGGAATAAGAAGAGCGGGAATTAAGAAAATAGCAAATCAGTGGTCTGCAGTGTTACGTGTCCAAGTCTCAAATAGCGTGAGTCTGTTGTCTATTCAGTGGCTGATCCTTCTGCGAGCTCATGTCTGAAATCATTCCTTTTCTCAGCTCATCTAGTCCCAGGCAGTATTTCCCTGGTTTAAAAAAAACCCCACCTCTATGCTCCTTCCCATACCCAAAAAGAAAGCAAATTTGTCAATGAAGCGACTGCTTTCTCTCAGATGATTTAAGCATCTGCACGTCACTGTCCTAGGAACGGAAACGTTTTCTTCGTAGTAATAATAATAATAAAAAAAATTAAAAATACAGATTAAAGTTGCATCGTATCTGGCCATCGTGGAAAAAGCGTGTGAGCCTGGAGCCCATAGGCCTAATTCCCTTTCGCGTTCACTTAGTGGAGGAGTCATCAAGAGTCCTACAGGAAATTAGCAGAAAATGCCTTAATTGTAATTAATTAAACAAAGGAGTCTGACTAACACGGCTGCCTAACAACTAGTAAGGTTAACGCATTGGGCTATGGGCTTTAGTCTCGTGATTAGCTTATATTAACCCCGAATGTGAAACAAATCAACCTGCTTCTTTTTTAATGGGCCAAATCACCAAAGTGGTTTTGTTTGTTTGTTTGTGTTAGTAACCAGGACGGTATGAATGTTAAACCTTTTAAAACAAATCAGTCCAGGAGATACATATTTGAGGTTAATCACTGTAGGCTTATGGTAGGAAATGGGATATTTTCTTGCCTGTAGCGTTGGTCCCACTCGCACTCAATATTAAACCTGGAAAGGAGTTGGAACTGTTGTGTAGGTAAATTACAACAGCACCTACAAAGCCCATTGTCTTCGGCTCCTTTATAAGGTGGAATTGATTAAGGCAGTTTGGGTTTATGGCCTTTAAGGATTAAATTCATTCTTCGCAATGTTAATAATGTTACTATTAATTAATGTTAACATGCGAATTTTATGTGCCTGTTCTTCGTGGAAATCTATACGAATAGCGTGAAGAAAGGAAAAAGGGCGGATCAATGAATATCACAAGTCGAAAGCCTATAAAATATATTATATGGTACATGTAAAGGGGACCGTAAAAATTTCGTGGAATCCGATATTTGAGGCCAGATCCTCAGAGGCCATAAAGTCAGTGAAACTACTTCGATTCACAGTAGCTGTGGATCACTATGCAAACGCCTAGACTGGAGTCTTATGCACATAACAGGCTTTTCTGAACGGTAGAAAACAATGAAACCCTATAAAGTGCAACCCATATTTCAGGTTGCAGTTTCCTTTGCTCAGTGAGAGCTGAATTTAATCTGGTGGCTGGTAATGCGCAGTCGAACCTCAACTGAGATTCCTCACCCAAATGAAATGAAACCTCTATGGCGACTTGGAAGTGTTTTTCTTTGATTAAAGGTAGTAATGTGTGGTATTTCACGGCTTGGTATAAATCTTGGTTTCGGATGTGGATCAGCCTCAAGAAGGTGTACATTTTTTGGCAGATAAAATACTGCTTATTCCCATAAATCACATGTAAACAGAGGCAGCGCAAAACAAAGAGCAGAAACATTTAATTGCTGTGACACGGGATCTCCCTTAAAAAAAAGAGGCTTCATGTAAATTACCCAATTCCTATCTTCACGGTTCTTGTCTGACCTATAAAACAGGTTATTGCATTACTGCAGGCCCCGCTCGGATGACTGAAAGCAAGGAGGTGTGTGTGTTTAGCGTTACCGAAGCAGTATATATATATGTGTTCTGTAATCCACAACTGAACACCCTAAAGTCTGTCAGTCGCAAAATTGCGTGGTAGAAATATTTAATAAATAACACATGTGCGATGCACGTTTCTGATATATTCCTAGGTCGGTGCTGCCAGATCTGTAACGTCTGGAGGCCTGAATGCCTGTACAAAGGAATAGTGCAACTCGGGGTAATTTACTGGGGGGGGGGGAATAGAGAGAAGTGAACGCGAGAAAAATGCCGGCTTGTGCTGGCTGGGGTTTGTGTGGTGACAGGTTGGCGTGTGTGTTGGAAGGAAACTTGGACATCTCTCGGAGGTGAAGCACCCTCCACGCGGAGAAAGCGCCGGGGGGATTTCATAGGGAAAGTGACTAGGACCCAGGAGTGGATGGTCTGTTTGTAACAAGGGCACAGGATCCGGGGAGCCCAGCCGAGGCTCCTACACGGCTGATCTGACATTTGTAGCGGAGCTAACCGGGGTGCCCAGACGGACGCTGCCGCGCGGAGACGAAGCTGCGGGCTGTGTGTGTCCCTCTGCCCCAGGGCGAGCTCTGGGACCTGGCGGGGCGGGATGCGGGGCTGAGCTCTTGTGTGGACGCACTGGCAGGAGCCGTCGCTTAAGGGCAGCAGGGGCTGTGTGTGTGTGCGCGTGTCAGGTCCTGCGGCTCAGCCCTGGAGCCGCTCGGCACCCACAGGAATGCGGCTGCTCTCGGCTCCCCGGGTTGCCCCAACTCCACATGGCCGCCAGGAAAAAAAAAAGGCAGCAACCGGCCGAGTAGAAACCGAACGTCAGACAAAGGCCAGTTCATCTGATCTCTTACTGCAGAGGCGAGGGCGGAACGGCACCAAGGTGCGCTGGGTGTGCTGCACAGAGCCCAAAGCTGGCCTGGGACCGCCTGTTCTGCGGGAGAGGGGCCGAAGGGGAGAGTGCCCTAAAATACAGCCCACAGTCCGAGCAGCCTTCCCCAGATTTAGACGTGCTCTTCGCATCTGATGATGGCTTTCACAAATAAACTCCTGCCATGGGCCGGCCATGCTGTGTGTAGAGCTGCGCATTGCAGGGATGTGCACTCACAACGGTATACACCGGGAGGATTTACACGTCGCCCCCCTCCAGACCTCTCTTTTCTGACCTGCGAGCTGTGGGGGTTGCCATCGCCGATCTGCCCAGCACCAAACGAACAGGTCAAGTCTGTAGGGGGGTCGGAGAGAGGATTTTTTTGGGGGAGGGGACGGGACATCACCAAAAGGAATTAAATTCTGGAGTGGGAGTGACACTGAATCCAAACATCTACGTGCAGAGCTGGGTGTGTAGTCTCCTTTGCCTTTAATAACACGCTAAACAATCCCAGACCCAAAGCTTCAAGGTCAAGGTTGACCATAAAACGCCCCCAACTGTTCCTCTCCCCCCATTCACCAAAATGCGTGGGATCGTATATAAGGAAGGAAGGAGGGAGGAAGAAAGGAAAGAAGACGGGCCGGGCAAACTCTTTAGAAAACAACTTTCCACTTCTTGTGCCCAACCCTTTAAAAAAGCACAGAGAATCCCAAAAAGAGGGAATATGGATAGCAGCTTCCAAAGCTCTTTTAAAATAACGCGTGGCCAGAGCAGCGCCAGGAAAAGCACAGAAGGAGAAAGAACGGACAAGCTTCTCTTTCAATGAAGCGGCAGCTAGCAGGAGAGAAAAGTTGGGCTTTTTCAGCAGTTTCCAAGACCTTACAAGGGAAATCAGCAGGAAATAGTCAACAAGCAACCGAAGAGTACAGGGAACAATGTAGAAAATAGAGAAGGCTGCCCCCGCAAGCTGCACGTTTAAAAAAAAATAAAAGAAAACAAAGGAGCAAATGTTTGCGGATAACCCCGCTTCTCCCCCCCCCCGGGCCAATATTCCATCGCCATGTAGAAGAACACTTAGGAAATCACTGCATGCTGCGTGTGTATGTGTGTGTCTGTACAACCCCCCCCCCCCACACCTTTGCAACGTCCAAGAAGAAGTTCTAAAGAATAGACTCATCCATTGTACTAAAAAGTCTGTTGCCAAACCCTCCCCCCCCCCCAGCTACAAAACAGCAAGCCTGCGTTTCTTTTCTTGTGGGGAGGGGAGAAGAACGGCAGACGAGAACTGAGGGAGAAAAGGAGGGAGACGGGGAAGAAGGGACTAGAGACAGGTAAATGTGCCTGAGGGTACAAAGCGTGTCTTTTCAGGTCTTGTCTCCAAGCCCTGGAACAGCTCTTACTGAAATCCTCAGATGACAGGATGTAATTTTTTATGTTCTCATTCCCCCTCCCGCCCCAAAAGCCTTTGTCACATTTATTGCTGCCGTTTTACGGCACTTCAGTGAATACGTTTTCTGAGACCGAATCCAGGTTTTAATGCCGGTCAAGCCACGCTCAGTTCTGCCCCAGAGCTGGCTAACTTCGCCAAAGGCCAATACAGGGACTGAATGGTGCTACAGGGCACTCCAGGCGGCTATGGAAACTCAGTTGTTATACTGGTTTCAAAGATGGGAGGAGACGCCTGTCTGTCCAGTGTGTTTTTTCAAGGGATGGATTCCTCAAGGTGAAAATAAATAGTAATAAACGGTGTTGAGATATTTTTATTCTGTATCAGAAGAGGCCAACATTAAAGCACACATTTTGAAGTCACGTTCCTCACACAATACAATCACTAACGCCCCCATGTATTGTGGGAAACCTCACACACCATTTTCGCCTTTCCCATTATCAGATCTCCAGCCTGTTATCTGAAAATTGCCCCCTTTAATTGCAGTAAGACTTTAAATATGAAGAAGATAATGATCGCTTGGAGGTCTAGGCTTTCCCGTGAATACAGTTGAAAGGTTCCTCCAAAATCCCTTATTCAGATGGTACCTATTGCCGATCGCCTCTGCCCGACACAAGCTTTTAATAGGCACAAGGGGAGTTTTGCCCTCATTTTATCCTTTTCTCATATTTAGAAGCCTCCTTTGAAGGAAATGTAATTTGTATAATTACCCTAGCGTACACAGCGACTGATGAGCTTTGGAGTGCCTCGCTCTCAAGGCTAATTGCTTTCAGCGAAGGATTCAGAGGGGCTTTATAGAGAGATTTCTCTTTCCCAGTGTTAGAATTTCTACGGTTTTTAAAATTGTAAATAATGTTGCTTAAAGTGTAAATTGTCCTTGAAAAGCCCATTCTCCAGATGGAAGAGAACCGCTGGCCCTAGCGGGGGACTCTAGGTGGGTCAGATCCTCAGTACTTTCTGTGAGATTGCTCCTCTAAGCAAGGGTTCTTTATCTGCACAAGGCTCGGGCCCTACAATCTGGTTTGCAAACAAGAAAACCAAACGAATCTGTCCTCTTTTTTTCCCTTTGCAATGGAAAAAGGGGTATTTTGGAAAAGTCTCTCATGGTCGAAATAATTTTATTTATTCAGAATATACAGTTTAATTCCTCTATCTACACTTATTTACAGGGTTAAAATAACATTGAAAAAAGTCTCTGGAAAAGTTGAGGTCATAGATTTCAAGGCACCATTGATAGTGTCCACAGCTGAGCAAAAATTGTCCGTCTGTAAAAAAGGGTCTCCTTTGAAATGCAATAAGTTACATGCACAAGCGTTACACATTTAATCTTTTTGTTTTGTTTCGTTTCCCTTTAAAAATCCCCCCCCTACGTATTCCTTTGCTATTATTCCTTAACAGTAAAACACAGGAGTCCAGGGGGAAAAATATTCTAATAAATTGTCCCAGAGGCCAGAGCTAACGGGTGTTGTAGGGAGCCGTGCGGCTGGAGGTGGGAATTGATGGAGTTAGCGCTGGCATACCAGGAAGTGGAGTTTTCTAGGTAGCTGGATCCAGGGGACGGGTTGGAGTTTGGAGCATGAGGGTGATGGTTGAGGGATCTGGAAGAGCCCTGGGGTTCCCAAACCGCCGGTGACTGTGGAGAGTTGCAAGCCATGGGGTCGCTGGAGCTGGGACTGTGCTCCGGAGGCATTTCCCCGTTTTTCATAATCTTCTTGATCTTGGATCTTTTATTCTGAAACCAAATTTTCACCTGAGAGGGTGGGAAATCGAGATGATTAATACCAGCAGAATGGCAACGAGCTAAGGCGGCAGGCTAAGGGGCTGGCTTCAGTCCGGGAGGGGGGAGAAGCGGGTTACATCTTTACAAACGCCAGCACGTCAGTTATCCAGGGCAATCGCCTCTCTAGGGTGATACTGACATCGACCCCTGTCGGGCCCGATCCCGCGTCCCAACTCTCGTCCCTGAACTCTAGGCTCCGGGAAGGCAAGGGCGGCCCGCTCGGTGGCTCTCGCTTTGTCTAGGGGCTGCCGCGCTTGAGCTTGCGACAGCAACCGCCGTCTCTGTCTAAAATAGTTCGTTTATGGGCGAGTAAGAGACGCTGAGCAAAACATTTCAAAGGAAGCCGGGGAGGAAAAAAAAAAGGGCAGCGAGAGAAACCCGCCTGCTCCCGATTCGCCTCTCCCAGCCCCTCCGCTCTCCGGCAAACCGAGCGGGCTCGGTCCTCTTCAAAGGGATCCTTTTTGTCCCAGCACCTTTTTCGGCGACGGATTGTAAACACGACACGACCGCCGGGCCAGCCTCGCCCCGGAAAAGCACGGCCGGGTGGGTGGCCCAGGACATCTACATATTTCTTCCTGGGCCACGAAGTCAACCCCGAAGGCACCCGTGACAGGTTATGTTTGCAATTTACAACCTCGACGTTACAGAGGCGCGCGCAGGCAGCTCGTTCTCTGCAGATCCCTCTCGGGTCCCCCCCCCGCCTTTTACACAAATCCCGGCTTCCAAAGCTCCTGCTCGTGAAAGCGAGCGAGCACCTAACCCTTTGCATACACCGGGGGCTGCAATACCACAATGATCGCATTGCACAGCAACGAAACAAAACCCACCCAGCGCACGCACAGAAACTCAGGCCTGTCTCTCGCGTCTTGAATGCACAGCACCCGGCTACTGTTTATACCCTCGCCAGGGGCATCTGCATTCCTCTCTGGTAGATGAGACAGACCTGATTAATCACGACAAGGCCAACGCAAGAGGTCCCAAGGCTGGATTACCTGTGTCTGTGTCAGCCCCAAAGAAGCAGCCAGTTCAGCTCTCTCTGGCAGGGCCAGGTACTGCGTTTTCTGAAACCTCCTCTGTAAGGCGGCCAGCTGGAAGCTAGAGTAAATAGTCCTGGGTTTGCGAACTTTCTTTGGTTTGCCGTTCACCATTCTCACCTCGGGCTCCGCCACCTCTTTCTCTGAAACAAGCCAAAGGGGACCAGGTTAGCTTTCCAGAGAACTCAAGTTCCCGCTGGGGAAAAGAGCAGACACAAAGATCCTGTCCCACCTCTACAAACCAACCCGTCGGGGGTCAGGGCTATTTAAAAACACGGGGGGGACTACAGGGGAAGAGATGAATGGGGGCTGGCGGGGCCACTGGAGTGATCTCCCACCATCTAACCAGCTTCCGTTCACTCGGCGTGAAATATAGCGGGGGACCTCTTCGTTGGAGGGGATCGGGGATCAGTTGCAGCCCCCAATTATTTCATGATTTAAAACCCCCCTGAAGTTCCAGTGTAAAGGAGCCCGATTACTGTGCGGTGAGCGTGTTTCGGCCCCCTCCCATTCCGCCCCTCGGGCGAGTTGCAGGCGGCAGTGTCTCGAATTCCAGCCCTCAGCCTCTCGGGGAGCCCAGACTCCCAGGCAGGGAAGACGCTATATTGAGCTCTGCAGAGTTCAAAGGCCCACGAGAAAACTGGTCTCCTTCAGTTCAACAGACAGTGGCCGAGCCCGGCTCAGACAGAGGGCCGATTATATTGCTAATAATCAGGGGGCTGATCTGCAAAGGGCGCGCGGATGCGTCTGGTTTCTTTTACAAATAGACTTAACACACCAGCGGCCTTTCTTCCCCCCTTCGATCCGAGGAGCAAGAGCAAACGACAGGGGGAAAAAAAAGTGAAAGCAAAGACCTATCTATAAAATGGCGTGAAAGGTTTGCGAGAGAGAATTGCAGAGGCTGCAGTCCGCGGGGGGCTGCTCCTGGAAGCGCCTGGTTCTGGGAGGTCCAATCTATTTCACACGGGGGTGAGGGGGAGGGGAAATATAAGGTACCCCAATGCGCCCGTCTGCTCCTCAACGCTGTAAGAAGCGAAGCGCGTAAGAAGAGCCACCGAGAAGCAGCTTCGCGCGCGAGCCTGTGGTTTTCATTCCGCCCCCGAGCGGGATGCGAACACGAGCAGGGCTAGACAATGCGCCGCTGGGACGAGAGCAGCTCGGCCCAGAAACCTCCCCTACAGCTGGATCGCTCCCCTGCACCCCCTAGCCCGCCCTCCCCCAGCCCCCGACCAAGCCACCAGGTCCTCGCGCCCTTCCCAGGGACATTCGTCGCGGGGCGGGCTCCACTCGGCTAAAGCCAAACGTTGCAAACGGCACAAAGAAACAGACTCCTCGGCGTTGGCGGGGTGGAATTCCGCCCGGATCCGCGCCCTTCCACGGCCGCATTTTCCCGGGATTTTCCCAGCTATGGGAAGGGGGGAGGGGGCAGGGAGGAAAGGAAACGTCGGCGTTTCCTTTTCCACCGTTGCAATAAGGCAGAGTTGGAGACGTACAAACTGCAGGCATTTTCCCTCTCTCCTGACTTAGATTTCTCTGGGGGCAGCCCCAGGGGCCCGCAGCAATTTACCAACGTTTGCTTTACAGATGCACGCCTGCTTCGGAGGGGACTTTTCAGATCACGCCGATGAATTCGGCGGCTGGATTGCCACGCCACGGAAGGCTGGCTGGCTGCACAGGACACCGAGGAAACGCCACGGAGCCCGGCGCCCGCGACAGCCCTGGAAAGCCCCAGCCCAGCCACCCGCTCGGGGACTCTGCTCCGATGTTTTGTGCTCCCACAAAATGCTGCTCCTCACGTGCACTGCCCCTGCTGTCCCCCACCCCCAGCAGCAAGATGTCCCCCCCATGAATCCAGGCCAGCCCCCCGCTCTCACCTGGCTGGTTTGAAGAGCTCTGGACCCGGTTGTAAGCCCCGCTGTACTGGTGGTACGGACTGGCGTAGCTGTAGTCTGCATAGGCTTTGGCGGGGTAGTTCCCAGCAGGTCCGTTCATGCCGTGGTACTGGTACTGGTACGGGTTGAGCGCTTTGCCGTAGGAAGCCGAGGTAGGCGAGCAGTAGGCGTGCGGGGCTCCCCCCGTCGGGCTATAATAGTCGGAATCCGTAGCCGAGGACTCGGGTAAAGTTGGAGATTCCTGAGACGGATGGTGCATGGCTGCAGACGTCTGGAAAGGAGCCTGGAAATCGCCGGATCTGATATTGGGGACCCTTCTGTCAAATACTCCTGTCATAGCTTGGAGACGGCTGGCTGCTGGGGCTGGCTGTGGGGCTGCTCAGGGCTAAGCAGACATGTCTGGGGGAGGAGGCTGGGAGTCTCTGTGTCTGTCTCTGTCTCTGGCAGACTGCTGGCTGGGGCGCAGCATAGGCTTGGTTAAATCCTTAATTGCGCTCTTACGCACAGCAGGGTGGATCGGGTTCCATTGGCCAGAGCAGCGACACCCTAACTCGTCCAACTAGTTTTGCACAACAAAGCTTTGCTGGGGGGGGCGAGGGGGAGAAGTCCATTCCAACCTCCTTTAAAGCGACGCACACAACTGAACATCGGGATCGCGGGATTCTCTGCTCCCCACTTGGCTCGAGAGAGATGTGCGTCTCTTAGAGACACCAGGCTTTGGGGAAGATCGGCACCATTACTGCTCAGTAAAGACCCGGAGCTCAGTCCCCCCCCAGTGCAAAGCCACGGACTGCCGTGGTCATCCCAGTTTGGCCCAATGTCTCTGTACTGCGGATTGCTGGGAGATCCAGAGAGAAGGGAGTCCAACGTGCTGGATATTTTGGGACTTGTAACTGACGCAATAGTGGACATTTCGGGGGGGGAGGGGATCGGTCACTTTTTCATCCCCCGCGCTCTTCCTCCGCTCCGAGAGACGCCGCAGAATCTCCGGCCGCTTCCAATCTATGTAGTTACATCCCTGCGCGCACTGAAGCCCTCCTCACGGGCCATACGGGCGCTTTAGCGTCCCAGCCGAACTCCCCATTGATAGCAGCAGGGCTTTGCCGGAGCACGGAGAGCAGGATATGGCCCGATAAGTTTCTCTCTGCCGTGGATGTAAAGGTTACATGGCTATCGAATGATCCCCATTGTAACCGCATAACACAGCCCCACGCGGCTGCAAAGTGCCTTTCAAATAGGACGCCAGACACCAATCCCAACGGGCCAGATCCTTCTCGCCTTCCTCAAGCCCCATGGCCTGAAATGCCATTGCTCCCCACGACAGGATATACAATAGCTCTCGAGGTTTAAAACGGTCTCGTTGCAAACGATCCTAGTGTTGCTTTGACCAAGGAGAGAGAGGCTGGGGGAAGAGCTTAGTGACCCACAGCAAATCCATGGCACCTAAAGAAAGGGCAGGGTGACACGTAGAAATGGGAGCAGCGTGCTGTGCTTCTTCACTGAGCGTCCGGCCCCAGAGTTATTTCCAAGGCTACTTCCATCAAAATATGGGGAGATCTTTTGTAATTCAATCACTTACCATTCAGGTTATTAGGAGGTCTCCTGTCCATCCCGGGACTCATTCGCCCTTACAGCACGAGTTCTATGTACTTAAATACATACAAAATGTCCTTTTCAGCCTCCTGGGGCTTTTAACACTTGATATAGAACATTTCTCCCCTTAGAAAACAACAATCCCACCGCCACTAAAGACTGGTTTAGGAGGTCTGCTTTCAAGACCCGTTCTTTTATTTGCAGCAAAGCCATACACAATCCCCCTAACACTGGTCTTTCTATGATGATCAAAATAGAGTCTTAAATCAACACAGCACTGGGTCCACACCGCAGCGTAGTTCAAATAAAAGCACACATACAGCAAAAACCCCCCAAAGCAGCCCCAAGTCCCCTTACAACAGAGAGAGAACGACCCCACGCTCCGGGAGCGCCCGTCCCAAGGCATTTTACAATAGCACTGCAAAAATGTGTCAGATTTTACTAGCCATTAAGGAAAACAAATAAAAGGTTGTTTCCAGTGACCTGGACTTGTAGATTTTTCTGAAGCTGTTTACTCTCCAGATTTAGACTGTTTGCTCTCTGAAGATCTCCTAGCCAGCTGGGTAACACTTGTAACACAACCATGTGTGTTGTACTTGAACTCATTGTTTGCTTTGGAAATGTCCACCGTTCCTATAAAATCATATCCCTAACCATTTAATTATATGAATCACTTACTTAAATCAATTGCAAATACTTTTTTTAAAGGGGAGGAGGCGGAGGGAAATCTGTTTCCGACTGGGGAAAAAAGCAAGTTTATTAAAATGTCCAATGTTGCATCCATTGGGTAGGGGCGGTGGAGCTTTGGCCCAGCCGAAGCCGGGAGAGGGAGAGACGCATTTGTACCATAAATTCCTGGGCAATGCACCTCAACACGCCCAGGCAAGACAGTAACGTTTGCGAGGAGAAAATAAAGTGCGCTACAAGGCTGGCATCAGGCTAGTCTGAGGTACGGTCCAGAACCCGAGTTGGGTTTACACTAGCCAACCCTGCAGGACAGGATTGGAATCCTCCAGAAGAGAAAGTTTGTGCCTTTGTCCTATTCATAGGCCGTGGAATAAGAAGCGTCTAATATTGAACTAAAACAACCACCACCCCCAGATAATGACACCCCCCAAAGCTGGTATTTAAAAACCAACAACTCTACTGCCGTGTGGTCCGTGAGAGGTTTCCTGGCCCTCGGCATGTGCACCACTTTGTGGGTTCCCGGCCCCCTCTTTCCCGGTCTGAACCCGCTTTCCTCGCCTTCCCCGTCTCTCCCCGTGGCGCTCACTGCGCACATCCGACACGGAGAGCGGGTTGCATAAGGCGCGGGCCTGTTTTCTATGGCACAATGTGGGCATTGTTCAGCGGCGCGGCGCTGGCCCAGGGAGGCTGCCCGGGGCCTCTGCTTAGAGACACGGAGGCGGCGGGCTCGGATCCCCGCGCGTTTTGTTCCCGCGGGGCTTTTTGATTGTTATTGCTGGTGCTGTTCTCTTTGCGGGCTTCGCGCGCTGGGGGAGGCGCGCGGCGCCTCGGCCCGCAACGCGGCGAGGAGGCGCGGGAGCGACCCACGGCCCCGACGCTGCCCGGCGCTCCCAGCTGTGACACGTCCCGGGGAGAAGGCGAGTTCTTTCTGCAGCCCCGCTCCCAGCTCAGCGCCGGGCGCCGCCGATGTCTGTGCTAGGAGCGCCACACAGTGGCCGAGAGGCGAACTGCTCCGTGCCCACCCCCTGCAGAGATACCTGCTGTACAGCCAGGCGCTCTTGTCCGGGGGAAGCCGCCTCCCCTCTGCGTTTGAGGCCCGGGGCTCCTGTCTTGGTCTGCGTGCCCTTGCACCCCCTAGCGGCGCTGCTCGGGAGCGCTGCACGGGCGGAACAGCCCCTGTCCAGCCGCTCTCCACACAGCGCAGGGAGGAGCACGGGCTGATTATCTGTTGCAGCTGCTCGCCCCCTCCCCCAAGTGAGCAGCTGCTTGGTGTTCAGTCCCTCATGGGCTGGGCAGGTGCCAGGCTGGGGAGAGGGGGCGAAGCATAGAAACGATAAAGCAGCCAGCCTGCTCTGCACCTCACTGTGTGAAACAGGGAGACCAAAGGCTGAAGAGCCTGGCACCCCCTGGCTTCTGCCCCCTACTTTGTGGCTGCCTGCTCAGCACACCTTGAGCGTGCAGGCAAATGGCCCAGGGACAGGGAAGCAGAGCTCCTGGGTTCTCGCCCTGTCAGCACTGATGTCCTTTGTGACCCTTGCCCAGTCACTTACCCTCTCTACCACTGGGCCGATTCACTGGGCGGGCAGAGGTACTAAATGCCAGGCCGACAGCAGGTGACGACAGCCCTGTTGTCCTGCCTCCTCTGGCCATGCTACATAAGGGCGCGTTGAAAATTTTCCATCAAAACTGTTTTCCAACAGAAAATGGGGTTTTTGAGGAAACTATATTTGTGAAAAGTGCCTGCTTTCCAAAGGAAACAAATGTGTTTTCATCCACATATTTCAGCTGAAATCTTTTGGTGTTTGGATGAAATCTTTCCGTCTTCAAGTTTGCAGGGGGGGAAAAAAAAGCTTTGGCTTTGAGTTTTTGTTAATAACTCAAAAATTTCCATGGAAAATTTCCATGGAAAAAAATAAACAAAAATCGCACCAACTCTGGTTCTACAATGTCATTAAAAGGACAGGGCTGCAAAGGAACCAGAAATTGGTTGCTCCCCAGAACATATACTGCGTCACACCTAAACACCTTGTCTACACTGGTGGCATCCGTTAGGGTACGTGTGATTACATATAAGGCTCTGGCAGAGAAGAGGCAGTGGGATACTACTAGGGTGACCAGATGTCCCGATTTTAGGGGGACAGTCCTGATACTTGGGGTTTTGTCTTATATAGACGCCTATTATCCTCCCTCCCACCCCATCCCAATTTGTCACTCTTGCTATCTGGTCACCCTAGACACTGTACTGCTAAAAACAGCAGCGCAGACATGGGCGACACTGCTTGGGCTTGTGGAGAGCAGTGCAGGGTACATCCCCGAAGGTGCTGGTATGTCTTTATTCTCCTAAGCAGTGCCTCACTGCTATGTATATCCCTGCTAGGGGGCATGCAGTGTGTGTACAAGCCCTTCCAGCTTGTCTAGATGGGAAAGGTTTTGGGGGTATAACTTTGGGTTATTGGAATAAACTGCCTGGCCACCTCTTACCTTCCCCCCCGCCCCTGAACAATTATTTTTTTCAGTGTATCTGGTATCTTATCCCACTTTAATTAAGCCACTTTGGAAGCAACAGAACTCAGTTTCAGAACGAGTTATGCTGCTATAAGATTTGTGTGGATGTATCCCTTTTTCAAATTAACTATACCACCTCAGGCAGTCCTCCCACTGCTATCCCGTTCTGCACTGCTTCACATCTGGATGAGCCTGCACCTTCCATTGCTCCAGGGCCATCAGATCGGGCCATCACTTCCCTATTTACATGCGAGCACACACCACAGCATGTCCCTGGGCCATTCCAGCTTGGGGCAAGCTCATGACAGTGGCTATCCTTGCAGCAAGGTCATCATCCTAGCAACACACCGAGTTCAGCTGATCCTACCAGGAGCTGCCTACGTGATTGCACCACCTTATTGGTGGAGGGCTGGCGCTAGCTACTACTTGACCCACCAAGAGCCAGAGCTCACTGGCTGCTCAACACAATTAGGAGTCCTCTTGTGCATGCATCAGCCCCTGCCTTTCCTCATCCTTGACACCCCAGGCTCTGACCCTCACTCCACTTTCCAATCACATCTCCAGCTCATCCAATGGCTTTGGCATTCAGCTTCTGACCCCTGGCTCTGCTTTTGGCTACACCCAGAGGTATGCCACGCTCCTGATCCTTGACTCTGCTCTCCCCTCCAGGCCTGGCTTCCCCTATTTCTCCAACCATTAGGCATCACTGTCCACATCTTGGTTGTGTCCCAGACGTACTCCGTGCTTACGTAGGATCCTGGCTGGAGGTTCCAGACTCTCTTGCCCTCTGAGGAGAGAAGCATGTTCATTACCAATCCTTACCGGACTCTGAAGCCGCCCTGCTCTCTTCGGCCTTGCTGACACTACAGGAATTTGAGGCGCTAACTACCATGCCCCCGGCCCGCAACACTGGTCATGGCCACACACGCAAGTGCTCTCAATGGTACACAGATGAATCAATCACCATTTGGATTAGACTTGGTTCAGAGCCTGCCTTGTGCTAGTCTCCACCAGCACAAAGTCACTGTCAGGGAAAAGCACAGTAGTCCCGGTGACACACAGTCTTCTCACTGCCATCTCACGCTGCACTGGTCACTGCTTGGCTGAACTATCTGGGCTACTTTCTGCATCCAAGTGCACAGGGGACGTGCTGGACAAAGCCACTTATCTTTACCAATAGCTTTGTGCACACTACACTGCGTAGTGAAGCAATTGCACACTGTTCTGACAGAGAATGCCTTTGCTCTGATTATATCACCAGTAAGTCACACAGACAGCCAGTTTACAAGCATGCTGCCAGCTGGCCTGAGGCTACTGTTCAGGCAGTGGTATTCACTTGGGGAGAGGAGAAGATCCAGGCCCTGCTGAACTTGGTCATTTGCAAACTTTACTGTATATCTGGATGTTTGAGTGCCTGGATGAGATGGGCATCACTCTGAGCGGCCAGTAAGGCCATGAGAAGTTAAAGGGATGAAAAGTCCTATATAATAAACTGGGGCAATAAAATTGGGTCTGGCTCAGGGTGGAAATTTTGCTCTTTTTATGATGAGCTGAATGGAATTCTCTTTTGATTCTGGCAAGTACATCAGGCAGGGCATTGACGGGATGAGGCAAACACAAAGAAGAATTCTGGGGTCATGAACTGGGCAGACCAATGGGACAGGGAGCCCAACCAGAAGATCCTAGAAATGTGGCTAGAATCTCAGAATCTTTCTGTGGGTTCGCAGGATCCAGAGATTGCAGCCTACCTGGCTCAGAAGGAAAGAGAGGGGCTTTTTTCCACCTGTGAGTAAAATGTGCTGATGTGGTCTGATTTTGCAGGCCCAGGGGCTGGTAGAAGAGGTCCCTGGATTCATACGAATGCCACCATTGGTGTTTAACACCATTGGCGTTAAGTGTGCACACATGCTCTCACTTGAGGGCCAAAGCATTCGTCTTTAAAGTGTTCTGATACTTCCTATTTCTTCCCTGTACTCTACCCCTGCGACCTTTGCTATTCCTCTCGTGTCTCACCTCTGCAGCATGTGCAACAGCTACCAAGCTCCTCCTTACCCGCACTGGGGAGCCTCCCGTCTTCCGTCAAAGAGAAGATTATGGACGGACTTTCGCTGCTGCACCTCTGCTCCTGATGAACTTACCACCCACATGGGCTGCAGCCTGGGTTCTGACAATGTAAATCTGGTCCCATGTTTGCCAAATACACTGAACATCAAAACCACAATCAAAGGCTAAGTAGTATAATTTACATATTCACAAACAGAGGGCAGATTGCAGATGCCAAAGGGCTGGGGAGAGCGCAAGGAGCCTTCTCTTACACTCATTCCCAAACAAAAGCAGCCATATGGCTGAGGAGTGGAGCCAATGCTCTGTGTTAGCACCAGCTATGGTACAGCTCAAGCATGGCCAGGGGCACAGGGGAGCACACACTGCACTCATTGAAAGGGTGCAGGAGCTGCAACTTGCACTGCCCATACGCTCCAGGAGGAATTCTGGTTGAGCCAGCCACAGTTCTTCAAGGGGTGCCCACTGCAGTGTGCTCTTATACAAGACTATGCCTTAAAGTCACAATCCAGCCCATAAAATACAGGGCTGGGATATATTTAACAAGAGCTACTCGCATTCCTTGCTAACCTCGCTCCAAAAGTATTAAATTATTTTCTTTATTCCAGTATTTAAAGGAGGTGAACAAGATTCTCTGTTGTTCTTATACTCAAGCTCTGGACATATATATATATACCCTATATTATTATTGTTTCCTTATTCAATTTGAATCATTATTACTCAGTGTATGTACATTATGCCAGAGAAAGAGGAGAATACCCTAAATTGTCTCCTCATTCCCCATCAGTACGGCCTCCTAATTATGACTTTGTGTTTTTCTCTCTGAGAGAGTGGAGAAAATAACCAATCAGAAGTCTTGATTTTCTGTGTCTGTATCACAGAGACTGAGTTTGGTCTTCCACCAGCCCCTTCCCATTTAAACTTGGGGCTACTGTTTTGATAGCATCAGCTGATCTGAACTGCTGCAGAGAAGGGCATTTCCAAGGTAGTTATGACCCTAGCCATTTGGGCTTTATAGGTCTAACTATCATATTGGATGAAAACTAGAAACAAAACATCAGCTAGTGCAGATCATAGATCATGGTTGCAAAATGCTTTTTGTAGGAAGTACTGCAAAGCAAATGGACTGCTCCGTGTGGCCTGAGCTGAAGTTTCAGAATGGACTTCAGGTGTAGCGCCACATGGAGTGTATTTCAAGAATGTGGCCTGTAAGTGACAAAGGCATGGTAGGATCTGCATCAGAGAGAAAAGATCACAACACTTCACCAAGCACAGCTGGAAAAAAATCACATTTGGCCGCTGTGATCTGGAAAAGTAGAAGTAATTGTGAATCCAACATGACACAATTTTATGAAATTCGTGCTGAAATTCTAAGACCTGTGTTATGCAGGATGTCAGAGTAGATGATCAGAAAGATCCCTTCCAGCTTTAAAATATATGATTCTAGGTTATGAATCTGAATAACAGGCTAATTCCTTCATTTGAGTGGGCTGATTGATCTCTACTGATAACATTTCCTTTACTTGTTTCTACTAACCTATGGATATTTACTAGAGTCTTATCTCATTTATCTCCTCCAGTCTCTCAGAAGGGAAGAGAGTTGCTTCTTCATCAAATCCATGCATTTCAAGACATCAGGTATGCCTTTATCCATTCCTATGATGAGATTACTCTGACAGATTCCAGATTATCACTCCCGCTTTCTGAAATCCATGTTAAAGAATAACTGGTCAAAGCTTTTGAAATGCAGGCTTTTGAAGTTCAAGAGCTCCCTTAGCCTCCTTTCACTTGATGAGGAAGCCTGGCATCATTGATAACTTACTCGTGCTGTTCAGAGTGGCCTGTATGTTAATTCTCATGTTTTCAGATATAGAGGGAAGAGAGGTTTATTTTTTCTTGTCCTAATTTTTGACTTGTAGTTTTTGTCCTTTAACAAAGCCTCCTTGCAAGAAAGAAAACATGCCCTACTCTAAATGAGCCATGCATGCATACAGTTTATATCCCCAAAGTATGTGTAGGCTTTAAAAACGGAGACCTTTCCTACCCACTATGAAGATCTTCAGTTATATAAAAGTTGGCGATATTTTCTTCTCTAACTCCGCTTTTTCATTGAGACTTTCTCTTGTTACAGAGTGAAAATAGTCCTTCTGGTTGCATAAGGTGAGCTACTGAGGCTGTTCTAATCTTGGTGTCTAGGACTATACTGATATTTTGGGTTTGGGGATGCCAAACTTTTTAAAAAAATTTTTGGCAAGAAATAGGGTCCCTCTTTCAGATTCTGTCACTCACATCTTCTGAGACAGGCAGGTGCTTTTGGATCAAGACCCAGGATAAGTACCCAGAGGGGAAAAAAGATTTATGGTAATGGCTCTTTAATCTAGCAGAACAGTAAACCTTGGAACAATCATATTGAGAAAAAAAATGAGTATCTCTAGTGATTTCTGTAATCAGATACTAATATAATTTGAGATTTTTTTTCCCCCTCACAAAGTGGAAACATTAAGGAGTATGGTCTTTTCCCCCTTCTTTCCTTTCCTTTTTTAAAAAGGAGAAAACACTGGAGCATATATTAAAACTCAGTAAGTAAAAAGATCTCAGCAATATCTGAATCTGCATCCTGGCCTTCACTCCCCAAAGCTGTCTCTTTTTGTCAGTTTTGTTTTGTAACAGGTAATTGACAATAAAGACTTAGCATCGTTACAATCCAAAAAAGATTCTTGCTGATGTTTAATTAATTTAAACTTTGCACTGCGGTTTGGAAACCCGAGGCAAATTCCTTATGCTGAGTGTCACTAGGGCCTCATATAAACAGATGAAAATCAGCCCTTGAATCTACCCAAAGGGCCAGATCCTCAGCCCAGACCAAATCCCCTTTTTGCTCTTCTAGCGGCTCAGTGACCTAAAGATGAATATAGGTGGATGAAGCCCAAATGGGGCATGGTTCCAAAAGGCCAACAATTAACCACAGGGCTCCACACAACATCACCCTCCTGGCTTCCTATTCTGCCAATGCTACCTCCTGCTCCCCCTGGGGAACTGCAGCATTCACTAGTGGGGGCTCCTTGAGGATCCTAGGTTGCAGACGTTGAGCATGATCCAGGTACAATTAAAGTCAGCCGAAAGACTCCCTCACTTAAAGGGAAGCTGGATCAGAACTTTTGTGGCTCCATGGACCCTCTCGCAGATGACATATCTGGGTCCATATATCTGCCTTAATCCATCCTTTTCAATAGCAGCAGTCTAAAGCAGGTGTGTCAAAAGTACAGCGTGAGGGCCAGATGAAGCCCACAGAACAGTCTGATCCAGCCTGTGGACTGCCCATGAATCTTCAGGCTTGCCTTCCGGTCTGCACTATTGGCAGTGGGGCAGGGGGAGGATTTGTCGAGCTCCTCAGTGTGTTGTGCTCTAACTCTGCCGCATAGACCCTGCTAGTGTGCATTGCTTAGTCCTGTTTCAAATAGGACTACAGCAGGGTGCACTCAGGAACATTTGGTATTTGCCATCACTAAAATTGAAAATGAATGTAAGTAATTACCAACATGGGTTATTTATCTCTTTCTGTTTTAATAATTTTTGCTGAATGTGGCCTGCCCAAAGAGGCAAGGAATCGGATCAGGCCTGCCATATGAAATGAGTTTGATACCCCTGCTCTAAAGGATCTTTACAGAGCATTTTCTAACTCTCCAGTTGGGTTCGTCACATCCCCATTTCATTTCAGGGCACTGCAGTTGAGCTTTGATTAGTCCAACAGATAATGATTCTACATATAATCTCAGTTGTCATTGCTTTAGGCAGAAGAATCTTGCTCTGTCTTTTCATATTGTTTCTTTGTCATGTACTTGTCTCAATGTCTTTGTAGTTCAGAAAGAGCCATCGATAGTTTTGGGGACAGATGAAATCATCTCAGTGCAGCCTGTCTCAAGGCTCATCTAACTTCTCCATTGGGATATTGCAGTCCCACTGCAGCTTGGACAGCAAAACCAGCAGCTTCCTACCTATAATGGATTAGAGGCACAGGGACATAGGCCCAGATCCTCAAGTGTCTTTAGGTGCCTAACAGCCACAATGGGCATGAGACACCTAAATGCCTTTGAGGATTTGGGCCACGCAGTCGGCACCAAAGCTGAATGGAGTCAATGGGATGCAATTGGAGTGTTTCCAGGGGCTTTAGTGGGAACTGGAGCAGGCCCATGGTTCTTAGACATATTTTGGCATAATAGGCAAAATCCTGGCCCCATTGAAGTTCACAATAAAACTCCCACTGTCTTTGATGGGGCCAGGATTTTACCCAGTGAGTGCTACATTAACTGAAGTTGTGTTGTTAATAAACCAAAGTACTGCATTAATTCCACCTCCATTCAAAACAAAAAGAGCAAACTTAATAGGGGAAATATTTTCAGGTTCCTGTGGGCAGGGTTTGAATTGAGGAAACACAGGGAAGAACCCTGCTTCTTTGGTGAAACAATGGCTAATATTGAGACGCTCAGGAAAGAGATGAAGGATGGTCCCTCATGTCAAATATTTAACATTTAATATTTGCCCAGCATGATTTCACAAAGCAATGGAGTGTTAAAAAAGAGAGGGGTGATCATAGATTCCTGCACATTTTGTTTGTACAATTATGACATAACAGGCTATTTATCCTACCTAAGTACAAGTATCGAGGCAAATTTACAGTGTGTACTTAAATTCATTCTCTGCAAAACAAAGTTTACTCATCACAGATGAAAACACTTCAGGCTCATTTGAATAGAAAATAAAAGGGATTGCATTACTCTACTCCTCTGCAAATTGAGAGGGGAAAAAAAAAGATATATTCTCCCTCCAAAGTTCAGATTTCATTTTCTTCAAATGAAGTTTTGGCAGTTAGATTACAAAACCTCTGTTCTTTCCACAGATTTATAAGTATTCCAGTTGTTTTTTTAAAAAAAACACAAAACCCTTGTAGTGAGTTAAAAGGAAAATAATAGGCTGACAAAAATTCAAACCGAAGGTCCCAATTTGGAATAAAAATGGCAAGACTGAAATTTGAGCAGTCTCTAATAACACCATAACCCCTAGATCACTTTAAATTGTTAAATTCATCTCCCCAAAGCAATTCCATTTTATAATATAAGAAAACTGAATATGAAATGGTGAAGAAATGTGTATAAATCACTTCGGTTCTTAGAAAAAATACCTGAGTCATATGCCAAAATGCATAACCTATAATATAGGTGTGTCTACAGATTTATGGTTGTTTTACAATTTGGCCTTTTTTCAGACTTCTGTGATTTTGTCATTTTAGTACATTAAAACAAACAGCACAGAAATACAAAATACTTCTTCCACAGCTGTGTTTACTACTTTTTTTCTTCTCAACCAGGCAACCAGTCTGGCGATAAGAGGTTTTCCTGCTGTGTAACACAGCGTAATCAGTTGCACACATAGTACCCACCTGGCGTATTCCAGTGTGCAAGAGTAGATGAAAATTAAAGCAGTAGAATGGAAAAGTCAATAGCTTTTCCAGTGAGGCATGTTTGACACAGCAGTAGACTCATTCCCTTTTTAACGATATACATACATGAAGGAGCTTGGAGTGTTTGCTTCCCATGAAAATCTGGATTAATAGGAAATAAACAAAAGGGAACTCCATCTTTTTAAATCAAACCTTTATTTTAAAGGCGCTTCAAAATATTTCTGTATTATCTGTTTTTTACTGATAAGCATAACCTGAACAATTATTTTACAGTGTTAATACTTTTTTATGTAGCTTTGGCATTTGTGAAAGTGAAAACTTAACAGACTGATCCAACACAAATGAAATTATTTTTCAAAATTTTGAATTTTTGAAAAATTTCAACCAGTCTGTATAAACTGGTCAAAAAACAACCAAAATATTGCTGATTCTTTTTACAAAATATTTTTAAAAATGTTTGTAAACAATTCTGACCAGCTCTACTACCTGCTTTTGAAGTAAAATGTACCTTTTTAATGCACCACTTCTACAACAAGAAAAATAAACTGGTGTAGAGAAAAATACTCTCTCATCTTAAATCAACAATGCTGCTTTCTAGTCTTCATCCATTAGTGACATGCAGGAACATTTTCAAAAGCACCTATGTGACTTAGGAACTTAAATCCCATTTTCAAAAGTGTCTTGGGCATTAGGGAGCCTAAGCCCCATTTCTGATAGGTATGGTGGTTTCCTTCAAAATCTGGGACATACTTTACCTAATTAGGTTAAACCTTGTTGAATTTAATGTATGTATATTGTGGGTTGGGGACTGTACGTAATTCCATGGGGGAGGGAGACCACAGCTCTCTAGGAACTGAGAACAATGGGGGATGGTTAGGCAAATTCACTGATGTTGCAACATCTCCAGAGAGCTACCCCCACTTAGGGAGATGCTTGCGTATGCTGGTTCAAACTGGATTTTCTAGGGGCCAATAGACAAAGAAAGGACTTTTGTTTAAATAGCTTGAGTTTAAATTGATTCAGGGCCTTTTTTCTGACCCAACAAATGGGTAGGACCTTCTGTCCAATGGGGGCCCCAGTCCTTCCTGGGTAGGGTGGAAGAACTTGGCCCAGTCTAGGGGCCTGTTCTGAGCTAACAGCTGTTCTGAGCTGGTAATCACAGGAAAACCTCTGGGTGGGGTTTGAAGGTCTGCTCACTGGACAGAGCCCTTGTTGGAGTAGGGATGATCTCTGGTAATCTTATTAGTATGCATGTAGGTTCCTTTTACTATGTTTTCTCTGCAGTGCTTTTATCTTAAGAATAAATGTGTTTAATTATAAAGAGCTGTGTGGCAGGTTAACTTGGCAATTACACTATTTACTGTCTGAGGAGAAAAGTAAAGAAAGCCTGCTGGGCGGCCTGGCTTTGGTGGGGACTTCACAGTGTAGGCTGGGAGCTGTGCAGCTTGGAAATACCCCGGTCAAGAGGGAGAGACATGGGTCTCCACCCAAGAAAGGTGATGGCTGGGAGCCTAGAGTGGGTGCCCTTGCTGGACCACAGGAAGCAATACAGGTACAGTTGCCCTGAGCTGTGACACCTTTCAATTGATTTTCATGGAAATGTAGGCTGCTAAGTGCCTAAAGCCTAGCTTTGTAAAGATATCAAGGCATTTCTGTGCTCAACATTGCAACGCTGAAGTCTTATTTTTCAATAGTGCTTAAGGCACTTAGAAGCCCAACTGTCATTGACGGTCAATGGAGATTTTGGCCCATAAATGCCTTAAACCCTTCTGAAAATGAGATGTAGACTCTTAAATCAGTGAGGCTTACAACACTGATTTTGGCAATGCCTAAAGACCTTTAAAAATCTGGACTAAGTCTATTTTGAAAATGGGAATTAGGTTCCTAAGTCAATTAGGCACTTTTGAAAAGTTTACTCATTGGCTGGGATTTTAGGTAAATTTGGGTGCCTAACTCCATTAGGCTCCTTTGAAGATCACAGCCATAAAATTGAGTTTCTGTTTTCCTTTGAACTGATCATTTTTGAAAGCTTGCACATGATACTATAGAGTATTGTTTCTCTCATGTTCAGATATGGTAATTTTGACAGGTACACAGTAGATCAACTAGGACCAAGGTGCTTCATAAAAAGTCCCATAATTTTTAGTATGTGCATAGAGATACTCAATAAGGGATGCAAGCTGATATCTTCAGAGGAAGCTCATAAACACAGTCCCTTTTTTATCTGCTGTGTCATCAATCTGGTAAATCTCTTAGTGAGAGTGTCGTGAGGACTTGAAGTGCAAATATTGAAAATATAGACAATACCTGAAAGCAGAATCCAAAGAGAAGACTGACCTCTTTCCAACCCTAGAAAAGCAAGAGAAAGATAATGGTAGCTTTTAAGGGAAGAACCAAGGAATTTGTATAACTGCATATCCAGACTACTACTTATATTAAGGATACAGACTGAATAAAGTAAAATATTTATAGTGGCACAGGCTGCAATGTCGGATTGCTACCGGACATGGCTTGTCAAAAAGAACGATCCCATTATCTCTCCTATAACATGGCATGGTTGTTCAGAATTGTAGCTAAATATGATCAAGTAGAGGGATGGAGCATCAACAAGTTAAGGCACTTCTGTATAAACTTTCAGTTGAATTCAGAAATAAAGAGAGGAGCTTTCTATAACAGTGAGTAATATCCTTTTCATTTTTCAAGGGTCATATAATCAAATAAAAAAATAAACCGTTCCTGTCTTTCTCCCAAAGCCATACAGACAAATGGAATAAACCCAGGACAAGAAGCTATGAGGTCCTATATTCTAGCCAATTGTTGGAAACTGAAATATGAGAGTTCAAACCAGAAACAAGCTACACATTTTTAGCATTGAGAGTAGTTAATTATTAGGACAACTTACCAAGGAACATGGTAAATTCCCTATCCCTTGGGGACTTCAGATCAAGATAAGATGTCTTTTTAAGTGGGATTTTCAAAAGCATTCAACATTAACCCAAATCTGTTCCTGTTGTAGTCAGTAGGGGGGTTATCATGGACTTCAATTGATGCAAAGTTAGACCGGTGCTGAACCTTTTTGAAAATCCCTCTAATAAACGATATGCCCTACTTCAACTCCAAGTTGTTAAGCTAGATGCAGGAATTTCTGGGAAAAATTCTATGGCCTGTGTTATGCAGGAGGCTAGACTAAATGATGGCAATAGTTCTAGCCTTACTTTGCACTTACAAGAGCACTTTACAGATCTTTTTAGTTATGAAGTAGGTCAGCATCATTACCCTTCCCCTTAAATTCTTACATGCAGAGTATTGAAACCTGAGAGCTGCATTTTATTCTAGTTGCTAACCATTTTCCTTTCTAATATCTCCTTTGTAACAGTTTCCTGCACATGTTTATGCACAAGGAGAATTTTATGTTTGGGTGCGGTTCCTCTGAATTCTCTGGGACTGCTCAAATGCACAAGAGTTTGCAGGAGTGGGTTCTGCACATTCATAAAGCACCTCATCAAACTTCTCTTACAAAACTTCAGATAATACATGAATTCCTGCATTTTGGCATAATCTATAAATGAACAATTGCAATACCAAGATTTTTTCCTCAAAGATTGTAAGGATTTTTGAGAACTATTAAGTAGAAAAAGAGATGTACATAGACTGATCATATCCACAATGCCTATCCAATCCTTTCCTTCAGGATAGTGTATTATAGCCCTCTGAAAGACATTTCCAGTGCTGGTGTCTTCATAGTGTATAACTGAATGAGGAGTGTTTTTTCCTTCTCATATTCTTGAGAGGTGATCATCAATTTCAGTGACTAATGGGCCTTCAAATTAAATATTAAAAAAGAAACAGACATGATTCTTTAAAATGTGAACAGGTTAAAAAAAACACACCACACGGCACTGTTCTGTGCCCAAAGATATCCATGCGGGAAATCAACTTATCTTGATAAATCCATTGGATACAAAGCTATTTGGCTGTCAGGTGCCAGTTTCCTTTTTACTTTGTTTGAGCATTTCTGTCATAACAAACATTGCCCAAAACTGCGGCCCCCCCTTTTCTCTTACAATTTTTGAAGTGGTAGCAAAACACACAGATATAATTTCTTTCGTTTTTTGACATTGTTATGTCATCCCTATAGATTTACTCTGGCAGCATTTCATATTGACATCATTAGACCCTCTCAGCTGACTTTGCATTGAGAACATCATCAGAGTGCTGGGATTATCACGAAGTACAGTTTGAATAAATAGGGTCTGATCACGACTGCAGGGAAAAAATGGTATCCAAAGTAACTGTTGTGAATGCTCAATAGCAGTTTCTCAGACTCAAACATTTCAGCTGTTCCAAAGCCTTTTCTTTTCAAAATGATTAAAGACTTCCAGCACATGCTATGGGCAACATTTAGTCCATGTGTAAGCAGGTGCAACTCCAGTAAAGTTTAAATCCTTGTTACATTAAAAAAGGTGCTAAAATAATGTTATGTATATGGCAAAATCAAGCACTCAATAGCTAAGAAATGCCAGAATCTAGCAGGCCATACAACCTTAATTCTTCCTCCTTGTGCATATGCATTATGATACAGTCTTTAGTTACATGATCACATCTATTGCTTTAGAGGACCCCTGCCTCAGTCAGTGCAGAGGATGGAAGGTGCTCAGGGAATGAGGTTGGTTTTGGTTTTTTATTATCACCATTAAATTAGTGGAGCGATGAACATGTCGCTTTTACTTCATGATCTCTTCTAGGTCTCCTCCATTCAGCACTGCAGTATTCAAGTGCTAGGTAGGCCCAAACTTAGATTAGGCTGTTTGTGGTCAGTGGTTATTTTGGCAGGATGCCAATATTTTTTGCCAATCCAAACAATGGAATAGAAATGGGGATTTTCAAAAAATGTGTGTCTCGGCCACACCTGAACTGAACACCATGGGAAATGAGAAGGCACTTGCCTGGCCCCAGGGCTTTATCCCAGTTGACTTTCAAAGGCATCGTGCAAAGAAAGGAGGTGTTAGTACTTCCCACTAAAATTGAAAAGAATCTTTTATAATGAAAAGTGTCAGGCGACCTATATCTAAGGATTTCTGCCAGATACTTCTATAATAATTGTCACAGAATTCTTTTTTCACAAAACTATAGGCCTATTTCCGATCTCACTTTAGATCAGTCCAAATCAGATGTAACTTCAGTTTTTACTCCGGGGGTATATCCAATATAATTCTACTGGAGTCAAAGAACTTACACAAGTGTGAGAGGCAGCATGGCCCAGTGCAAAAAGGCTACTAGACTGGGACTCAGGAAATGTGGTTTCCATTCCTGACTCTTCCACTCACATGCTGAGTGGTCTTAGACAGGGCACTTTACCTCTTTGTGCCTCTCTTTTTCCCCTTACCACTTATCTATTTAAAATCTTTTAATAAGGGTTTGTAAAAGGTCTCTCTGAATGGGGCCCTGATCTCAGTTTAGGCCTCTGTGTATTGCTGCAATACAAAGAATACTGATATGGCTGTCTCAGATCTGAATTATATTTTTGTTTCTTTATAATTTAGCAATGATGAAACCAATTAATGCTATTTTGGATACAAAATGATCATGAAGTATTAAGTTTAGAAAAATTTCCTTCTAGAATGAAACTTGGTATCCACATTGACAGATCATAACATTCATTCTTGGCTTTTTTGTCTGAAGATAATTGTACACGCTATGCTGTATAGATCAGCTCAGGAGGCCAGAAAAGATGCCCTCTTGAAATCCCATCCAGCTCTACATTTCTCCTATTCTATATAGATGTGGATTTTTTTTCTTCTGCTCAGGCAAAAATTGCTATCTTTTATTATCTTTTATATACTTCTATAGCTGTATCTGGCACTTTTCGGTCAAATAGAAAGGTGAGGGGCAAATTTTGTTCTCGCTTACACAGATGTAAACAGTGTAATGTACTGGAGTAGTGTCACTGCAGTCCATGTATGATTGGAAACAGAATAAAAGTCTGTTCCATTAGGTGTTTACTATCATTTAAATCCAGAACAATACAACATGACAGTTGGCCACATGGACAGGGACATGGGACTGAGCCATGGAAGGAAGTCGGTGGGATAAATAAGAGCCTGAGGAGCACGGTTCACCAATGAAAAATAGATGATATATGTTGCTTATTTCATATTTATTGATCAGGCACTTTCAACTTGAAAAATGAGGTAAGACTTGCCTTATTCACATGAATAGTCCCAGTGAAGTTGGAAGTTCAGGTGGATGAGACTGTTTGTTTTTGTCTAAGTAACACAACAGTGTACTTTATATGTCTAGGACAGCAGATAATAGTAGGTGAGTATTCATTACATGAATATGTAATGCTTCATGAGATTGTGTTTGATGCCTGTGGCTTGGCTGGCAGATTGGAGATGGCTTTCATCTTGTCACACGATGCTCTCCTTCTGTTGCTGGCAGGCTGTGGGGGATGTATGCTGAATTATTACCAACAACATATACTATACTGCTAATGTTTGCTGTGTAACCTTTCTATTGGAAGGCAAGTGTGTTAATAATACTGTGGGTGAGATTCTGTGCTGCAACTCTTACAGGCCCAGGAGAAGGGATGGCTTTAAAGCATCTTCGCACTCTTCTGATCCCAGGTTATTTCAGGGGGTTAGTACACCCCCTTCCTCACTGTAATTAAGACAGTCAGAGAAGTTATGGCTGGACTCTGTGCTGCTGTGTAAGGCCACAGATGCTTGGGATCTCTCTGCAGTGCTGTGGCTTCCTCCCCAATAACTCCACCCACCCCTAGATTCTCCTATCTCTCCTCGCCATGTCCCATGTATCAGGGATATTAATGGGGTCCTTGGAAGGCAGCCTTATAATGTCTCCAGAGTGCCTGCACACAGTGACTTCTCCACTGGCCAGAAATGGCTGTTTTAGGGCCTCTATGCTGCTTCAGCCCCTTTACCCAGTGAAAAAGGGCCATAGAGAGGGTGAAGGTCTTGACCAGTGTTCCTATCTGTGGTCCTTCTGGTGTGTGCACATCTAGGATAGTCATTGTACATTGGTTACCCCACCTAAATGGTAGAATATATATATATATATATTTTGTATACTGGATATGACCTCATTTCAGCTGGATTTGAGATAGCAGGACTAGAAATAGAATTCAATGAGGTAAAAATGTTCCTTTAAAATCAAAACACATTGCCTTTTCCAGACACTTTGGCCCCAACAGAGATGTGTGAGGCACATCTAGCAGAAAACCTGATCCCTGGCCTAATCCAGAGTCAACAGAAAGATTCCCATACACTTTAATAGGCTTTGCAGCAAGCCCTTGGAGCATAAATCATCTTGTAAAGGGCTACTTCTACATTGAAACTGAGACAAGGGGCCACATTCTCTACTCACGTTAATTAATGCAGCCCAGCTGAAGTCAAAGGCATTGCACCAGTTTACATCAGTAAAGCATTTGGGCCAACTTGTCATTTCTGACACTCATCACATGAGAAAATTTCACCATCTGTTCATATTGCTTTTGTTTTCAAACTCAAGCTCTGTTTTCAGAAAATGAACTATAGTTCAGATTACAGATTTATTTTTAAATATCAAACCTCATTAAAACAACTATTTAAATTTTTAAAGGGCTATTTTCCAAAAAAAGCCTAAAATGATGTTTCTTGAGTTTCTGTTGATCAAAAACCTTCAGTTTCTTGCAAAGTCTAAATCTGGGATTACTGCCAAGTGTTTGCTTCTCTATTGCTACCACATTTTGACCTCAAATGGAATTCTCTAACTACATTATAAATATTATTATATCATGCAAATTAGGAAACGTTTAACATAAAGCCAGTGATAAAATAGTTGAAAAGTAAGACTACTGCTACTTTCAATTATTTTAAGAAGGAAGAGAAGCTTTTAAGTATTTTAAATATTTAATCCTTTCATTTAAAATATTGAAGAATAAATTACTCCACAGAGGAGTGTCTCACAGCAGTTTGCTAAGCCATGATATAGATCTTTGTCTTCTTCCCTTGTCATTTTCAGTAATAGTTCTTTAATAGTGCTTTCTGTCCCACTAAAAGAGCTATGTTTACTGTACATCATAGGTACCATATTAGATGAATCCAAGGGCATTCTAGCTAGTTAGTCACAGCTAACAAATTCTTTAAACGTAATTTCATCCTTTTTTATGATAGAGAACTTAATTGAACATATAGCTTACTGGAGGGGGAAAAAAATTGCAGAACCATTTAACGGTTGTGACTGGTGCTGGACTTGTTTGCAAAACTGCACTCTTCATTTGCAGCCAGATGAATATGTTTGATATACTGTTGCTGTGGAACAACAGTGACACCTAGTGGTCAGAGCACTCTTAGGAGTGTTTTCACTACTGATATATGTGACATCTAGTCACCAGATATTCTGTTCCTCTGGAGGGGCAGCCGATGGCAGGATAAGCTAAACATGAAGAACATAAAATGTTGTTTTAATAACACTTGCATTATATGGAGAAGTTAGCTGGCAATCTGATAGAAATTATCAAACCAAGTATTTTACAATTATATTTTATATTGATATTTGAAAACAAAAATAATAGGCTGGATCTTCAGCTGGTGTAAACTGGTATATCACCATTGAATTCAATGGCATTTTTTAGATATATTTTGAAACTATAGAGTTAGTGGAGCTATGCTGATTTATACCACCAGTCGATCTGTCCCAAGAAAAACTAAAAACATAGAGGCAGGAAATGCACAATAAATGAAACATCTAATCTTTTCTTTAAAATGAGATATACATAAATAAAGGCTTCCAACATTTAAAATTATACCATCTTCACTTATGTGCCACATTGTTAATGGTATTTGCCAGTTTTCTATTAAAATAATAGTCTCTGTAAATTTCATTCAGCAAAACGTTACACGTAATTCCACACAGATGCACAGTGTTCCAACAGTCAGTAAATCACTTTTTAAATTTAATTCAAAAGCCTAAGTCTTTACAAATGACTAAAATAGGCAATCAAAACAAGTATTTTTTTTCTGAATATGTGGAAGGTGAGGCTGGGAGAAAGTGTTAGTAAATTTCACACCAGCTAAATTCAAAATGTATCATTTTGAAGTGCCCTGTCTTCCATCAACTCTACTCCTATAATGTTTAGTTCTCCTGCTTCACTAAGCTGATGCAGTTCAGCAGAACAAGCATCATAGAAAATGATCATATTCGCCTTCTAAAAATGTTAGGTTGTACCAATTTACTGAGTGAGTGGCACTGGCTTGGAAATGTAACACAGCGTCAGCATACCACACCGAGGAGGAATACTGTGCTTGGAAAGAAGGTTCTGACTCAAGGTCATGAAAACAAATCAATCTAGAGCAGTGGTTCCCAACTTTTTTGGCATGAGGGCCACAAATATAATTTTTACAACTCTGAAAGGCCACCAGTCTATCAATTCATAAAAATGTATTGACGTATACACCATTAAAGACTACAAATCACTACATATTTAAAGTAAACATTTCGATGCTCCTGTGCTCATTTTTACATTCACTGTTTTACACCTACAAATTACTCACAATGTGTCACACATTCAGCACTAGTGTAGATGAGTGACTGTCACTACACACTGAAGCACATGGCAGCTAAGCCACGGTGGGTGGCCTGCTAAGTGAAGACCAAACCAGAAGGCACTGATTTTTAGAGCCTTGCCCCTCCTCAAGCATGGTGGGTCCTGGCTGCTCCACCGGCAGTGCCCCCTTTCTCACTGCAGCCAGATGGAAGAAGTTCTGGGAGGAGGCTGCCTCCTTGCTGATCTCCCGTCCCCCTGGCTGCAGCAGGGAAACTGTACGCATCCTGTAGTCCTGTGTGCTCCAGCTAGGTTCCAGTCAGTGGCTCCCTTCTGTAGCCAGGAGGTCAGGAAATCTGTGCTCCCTACCTTCTGGCTCCAGCAGTGGCCTCAGTGCCTAGGGACCCCACAGAGTGCTTTGCCATGCTCCCTGCAACAGCGAGGGGGAGAGAAGCGCTGATCTCCCCTCCTCTTCGCTGTAGCAAGGAGCCTGCACTGGTCTGGTAGCCCCATGACAACGCTAGTCAACAGGTCTCTTCTGCAGCCAACAGGAGGGAAGCAGCAGGCCAGTCTGAAAGACACCACAAGCCACAGGTTGGGAACCACTGATCTGGAGTTAAGTGCAACAACAGCATCGACTCATCTCACTGGACTAGACCCAGATCAGGATTACCTGGAGTTCCCAAGAGAAAGGTCCTTCGCAGAACATCTGTGGAGGAAGCAGAAAATAACCTGCAGGCAGTTAATCCTGCTTGAAGAGTAGCCAGTACTGACCAGGAAGAGTATAGCCTGAGAGCTTGGGGAATGCATTGATTTGAATGTGTGGATTAAAAATTAAGGTCCTGATTCAGGAAACCATTTGAGCAGATGCTTAACTTCAAGCAGATGCTTAACAAAGATAAGTAAAAAAAAAATACCTTCAAAACTGTATTGGGATTTCATCTGCTCTGTTGCTTTATAAGGCCCCAAAAGTCAGGAAAGCCCTTGAGCACATGCTTAACATTAAGCACCTTAATAATGTTAAGCATGTGCTCAAGGGCTTTGCTGACTTTTGGGGCCTTATAAAGCAACAGAGCAGATGAAATCCCAATACAATTTTGAAGGTATTTTTTTTTACTTATCTTTATTACAATGAGCTGCTCACGGGACAGCAGCAGGAGGAGGTTGGAAAAGAGAATTAAAGGGGATAGGGAACTACCTCTGATCTTACAGTTCTTCCACCCAACAATAAGATTTTCACAAGGCAGTAGCAAAAAGGAAGAGGAGAAGGGAGGAGAAAAGGCAAAAAGTGGGAAAGGAACAGAACAAACAAAGAGAGGCAGAATAGCACCAGTTACGCCTGTTATGCTAGAGATATTTATCTGTTGTAATAATAAAACAGAAATCTATGATGACACTGATCAGAAGTTTGAAATACCACAGAAAACTCTAGGAAACCTTACACAGTACACAGGACTTCATTCTCCTGGTATGTGTCCTAGGTTTAAATTTGGCTTTGGATCTTCGCTGTGGTAATACTAGCAGCTAGAAAACTGTGAACTGAATTCCCACTTCAAATGCCATCAGAATGTAGCATTTGAGTCCTGACTTGTAGCATTCAGAATGCAGGACAAAACAGGAATGCATGTGTGTTAAGCTGCTTGTTTGAATATGACATCTTGGCTTTCAGTTTTGAATGGCTAGATTGTGTGGAAATTTTTTTTTCCATATTTTTGGATATATGTAAGTTCTTTTAAAAGAAATATTATGAGATGTGAACTTTCATGTTAAATATACATCTAATAATGAAAAAGGAATAAATCAGATGTAGATTTCTGGCCTGCTCTCTCAAGTTACTATTTCATTCATAACCTCTGTAAGAGTTCTTGCATGTTTGTGATTTCCTTAGCTGCAATAGCCAAGGTATATTTAGGTGGGCTGAAACCTACAAACATGACGCACTCATGTCCCTGATTATTGATTATATTTACTTTAGAGAGGGTGTTAAATAGATTTGAATGTGTGTGTAGGTACAGAGTGAATGATAATATACTTGCACCCTTGCAATGTACATGCGCTCTTCCACCTTAAAGAATTAAAGAAGAAGAATGTTACTACTGCCAATCAATATGGCTTTATGGAAATAGATCCTGTCAAACTAACTCAATATATTTTTGTTATTGTTCTTGTTGCTGAAATTACAGATTTGACTGATAGAAGTAGCAGTGTTGATGTAATATGCTTAGACTTCTGTAAGGCATTTGACTAGGTACCACATGACATTTTGCTTAAAAAAGTGGAATGATATAAAATTAACATGGCACACATTGAATGGATTAAAAGGTGGCTAATTAATAGGTCTCAAAATATAATTGTAAATGAGGAATAATCATCAAGTGGACATGTTTCCAGAGGGGTCCCACAGGGATTGGTTCTTAGCCCTATGCTAATTAACATTATTATCAATGACCTGGAAGAAAACATGAAATCATCACTGATAAAATGTGTAGATGACACAAAAAAATGCAGGTAGTGGTAAATTATGAAGAGGACAAGTCGCTAATAGAGAGCAATCTAGATCAGTTGATAAATTGGGCACAAGCAAACAATACGTGTTCTAACATGGCTAAATGAAAAGGTATGCATCTAGGAACAAAGAATGTAGACCATATTTACTGGATGGAGGAAGCAGTGACTCTGAAAAAAGATTTGGGAATGGTGGTGAATAATCAGCTGAACATGAACTCCTAATGTGACATTGTGGCCAAAAGGATTATTGAAATCCCTGGCTGTAGAAACAGAGGAATCTTGAATAGGAGTAGAGAGATTAATTTTACCCCTGTATTTAGCACTGGTATGACTACTGCTGGAATACTGTGTCTAGTAGTTCTGGTGTCCACAGTTCCAGAATGATACTGAAAAATTGGAAAGGATTCCGAGAAAAGCAACGAGAATGAGCTACTGGAGTCTATCAGTATAAAGCAGAGTTTCTAATCGTATAAATCAATCTATGTAGCTGAACACCAAGAAGGTTAAGGGGTGATTTGATTACAATGTATAAGTACCTACATGGGGAGCAAATATTTAATAATGGTCTCTTCCATCTAGCAGAGAAAGTTTTACCATGGGCGAACGGCTGGAAGTTGAAGCTAGACAAATAAAGTTTAAATCGATAACAGTGTGGGTAATTAACCACTGGAGCAAATTACTGAGGGTCATGCTGGCGTCTCCATCACTGACCACTTTTAAATTAAGATTGGATGCTTTTCTAAAAGATATGCTGTAGGAATTATTTTGGGGAAGTTCTATGGCCTATGTTATACAAACTGTCAGATTAGATGATCATAATAGTACCTTCTAGCCTTGGAATCTATTAATCTACACTATGAGAATCAGAAACTATTTAGAATGTCTTATAGAATTCTTTGTTCTACTTTTATTTAAATTCCCTGAAGAGTCAGTTACATGTGATCTGTTATAAAAAGTTTTTAAAGATAATAATCAGGTTTTCCTTTAACCAACCAACCAAACAAAAAAATCTCTTGAATAGTAAGAAGACAGTTGATTGTAACCATCACTCTCCCACTAAAACACAGTCTTTCTTAGGCTATTTGTCTAAAGGGACATTGTGATGTCAGACTGGAACTTACTTTTAGGATATGTAAAGGCAAGTTTTCATATTTCCATATTGATAATTTTCAAGAGAAAGAGGGGATTTAATCTTTGTTTACTAAAAATAAACATTTCCCTATAAGGTTTGCAGCTGAAACATTATGGCCTTGCACTTATGCATGAGATCCAGAGAGTGAAGCCGACTAGAAAAGGATTACATGCAACTGAAACTATTTTGTCTGTTTTCCTTATACAAATTGAGAGACATGTGAAAACACAAACAAGCAGCTACATGGTGTAAAATAAATCAGATGTTTGTAAGGATCTAATGTGTTGTTAGTGAAAGAGTTAAGGACATTGGTTTTAAAAACAATATGGGGCAAGATCCTCAGTTGTGCCATAGCTCTGCTCTGATCAGCTAAGGAGGTGGTTAAGCCATTTTGTGCTGCCTCTTTTGGGCAGCTGGGGGTTGGGTCTGTTCTGCTTGGTTTTGGAAGAATCATTTAAATTCAGATACACCTTCATGGTGACCCTCTAACCCAAAGAAATCAGACTGCATACCTCTCAAATGATGTATTTTCTTATGTGTAGAACATCCTTTCATTGGCATGTTCTGTTCTAGAGCAACTTCACCCATAGCAAAGCAAACGATGTTTGATGTATCAGAAGATTAATTTTAAATTCATGTGTGTTAGTGACCTGATTTTCAGTAATCAGGTCTGCTTATAGCAGTGTGAGTGCAATGATGTACCTACTTTGCATACCCACTATGTACGTATACATGAATTAGGGATTTTTGCACACACATGGCTAGATAGATCATAATGGCCTAAATTTTCACCAGTGATTTTGACTGCTTCAACTTGAGGCATCTTAAAAGGACCTGATTTTCAGAGACTCTTTGGTATGCTTCTGAGCTGTGTCTTCCCATCTGAAAATCAGGCTCCATTAGGATGTCTTAAGTTGGGCACTAAAAACATTAGTCACTTTGGATAATTGAGGCCTTATAACATATACTCGTAACTGTTACAAACGTTAATAACCAAACCCATCAAACTGCAAATTTCTTGTCTAACTTTAGGACTATAAGAGGTAGCTCATGTTAATCTGCAGAACAAGAAACTCTTGTCGTCTTCACAGAGGACATGCAAAAGATGGACATGTAGACTATTTGGATTGGAGATCTGAGCAAAGAGTTGGAAGTGAGCATGCTCTAAGTTGTAAATCTGGCTCTGCCCCTCACTTGCTACAGGGTCTTGGACGAGTCATTGTCTCAATTTTCTCATTGATTAAATGGTGATACCTATTGTTGTGGACATGCAGCCTGATGCAGCTTGGATCTGGGGTACTGCTGAACCTTCTTGCTCTTGTGGCTTGTGTTGACCTCCAAATATGCTCCTGTTGATGGCGCACAGTCTCTCTACAGACCCTGTTATCACCCAGCACAACAGCAGGAGGCACTACACACCCAACTGAATCACTCATGCACCCACCATGGAGTCAGGGGACAGCCAGTAACCCCCACAGATCCCAAGCTCTTCACTACCCAGGAATTCACCCCAAGATAATACCGTCTTGTGCTGGACAAAATTTTTTCCAGCATAAGCTCATTAATAAATCTGCTTTCCCCTCTGTTAGGAAGTCATGCATCAATTTTTGTTAATGAGCTAAGAATTCTGGACACTTCAATTCAAGACAACTTGGTTAAGATAAAACATTAAACAGGTTTATTAACTACAGAAAAATATATTTTAAGTGATTATAAGTAGTAGGCTTAAGAGATCAGAAGTTACCAAAGAAATAAAAATAAGAATGCAATCTAAATTCTAACAGAATTTGAATCTAGAAATAGCTCACCCTGAGGGATGGTACCAGCAGGCTTGCAGTTCTTCAATTCATAGTCTTGAATTACAGTCTGGGTCACCTCCTCTCCCGTGCTTGCAGTCTGGGTCCCCTTCTCCCCCGTTCAAAAAGACTTGTTTTTCAGGAGTTTCTTCAGGTGTTGAGCTATGGGGATGTGAAGACAAGTGGTGATGTCATTCCCCTTCTTTTATAGTCCATACCGATGCTTGTGATCTGGGGGTCATCCTCATTGGTCACTCAGTATTCCATTGTGTATATGCTGCTCTCTGTGAAGCCCCACTGTAAACAAACCCTGTTAGTGGAGTCTATCCATCAATGTTGTCTGGCCACTCCATTGTTGTGCCTGAAAGGCTGTTTGTGGACGTTTCCTACCTTACAACATGTTCTAGTAGCATATTCAACAATATTTCATAATTCACATACAATGATAGCACATACAATTCATCAGAACATTCATGTTTAGCAGCTCAAGATTTTAAAATAGTACCACAGAAGGCATACCTTGTACAGAATATATCATAATTACATGACATTGGTAAATGTGGAGTTTCTGGGGTGTTGTTCTCAGAAAGAGAGTGTCACACTTACCTACTGCACAAGGGAGTTGTAAGGATTAATAGTGGCTGTACAACCTTTGGAATGTGCAACACACTACGTATGCTAATTATTATAACCAGTTCTCAGACTTCCTCCTTACATGTTTTCCCTTTGGGCACATGTTCAATCTCCTTCCTCTGATTATGGAGTGTAGCACATTGACTGAGATGTACCTTTCCATCATTATGGGACAAAACATCCATAATGTAATTTTTTTTATTTTTTATTTAAAAAACAAACCCTATGGGCAGACATGTGTATCCTTCCTTCTTTCCTCTCTCCCATTTTAGAGACTAAATAAAGAAAGGATTAGGATGTGCTTAGCATATTCTCAGACCTGCAAGCATTCTCTTATTAGATGGTGTTCAAACTATTTTTGAATACTTCAGCATATCTTTACTTTTCTTTGATTCTTCTGAGGTTATATGGGTGGTTACTGGCAGAATTATACAAATAGAGTGTTCACAGCTCAGCAATCTTTGGATCCAGATTTGGAGTTCAATGTGGGTGGCATGTGAGTAAATGCCAATAAGGAGGCAACGACAGGGTTGTTCCTTACAGAAACTAAATGATTCAGTATAGTCTTTCCAAGCTGCAATTTAAGGGCCAGAAGTATTTTTGTAACTACTCAAATGCAAGCAGCAAAGCTCACATTTTGCAATGATATTTATTTTTAATGAATATTTTAATCTTGCCTGAAGGCATCTTTCTGCTAGCCAATGTCAAGAGACTATCAATATCTTTCAACACTATTGCTGCTAAGGGCATTTCACAGCTCTCTGTGCTGATGGAACATCTTTCAGTTCATTTTAGGGTTAAGACTTCAAACCTCAATAACTGTATGTTCCCTCTGAGACAGCCTAAATAATCTATATATAGATTTTCTTAGCACACCCTATACTTTTCACTGGTTTTGTGGATAACTTTCCTCATGATGACAAAATATTGCCCAAACTACTTTTTTCATAAAATCTATCATATAGATATATTGCAGACCAATCCAAACCATAAAGGAAAGAGGGTCTAGTGAACTAAGCATGGAGTTGAAAACCAGGAATGATGGAATTATAATCCCAACTCTGACACTGACTCATTGTGTGGGTGGTTTGGGCATATCACAACCTCTCAGATTCTCCATATATACAGTGTAAAATGGGAATAATAAACTTTAAAATACCTTAGAAAGTACTAATTTGTACAGTGCTTTGAAATGTAAAGCAATATGTCCATGCCAAGTATGTGTAATATAATAACACACACAATAGTCATGTGGAAATCTGGAACTATATCACTCACAGCAAGAAAACAGACTTCCAGTTTGTTAATGCTAAGTATTTTATCCATATGTGTGATATCTTATCCATTATCTAGTGAATTTATATATAAAATTGGTGATATAAATCAACTGCAGCTGATGGCCACGTACTCTGGAGTCTGCTGTTTGACACCCAGCGTATGTCTACACTAAAGCTGAGTGTATGATCTTTGCAATGTTTCAGTAGGTCCCCTCTATCTTGACTAACTTTGAACATATCTGTATTTATCCTCAGATTGAAGTTCTTCTGTCTGCCCTATGTTTCTTTGCAGAAGATCTCATTAGAGTCTCTATGTAGCCTTGCCACAGTCTTTGTTACTTTCATAAATACATTTGATCAGTCCATTAGCAACAGAAAACTCACTTGTTACCAGTTATCTCAGTATTAGTTCAGTCCATCACCAAGAGGATGATGCACACATCTATTTATTCTCCTTATCAGTACAATCTTTATTCTTTTTTTAACTTTATGTGACTTGTGTACTGCAATCATTTTGCTGTATTTCTGAGCTGTAGCTAGATGTGTTTTTAATAAAGCAACATATCTGAAATATTTCAAAACTGGTCCTTGGTATTGTTCAGTAGCTGAGCTCAGCAGCAGTGCATGCTATTTGTTTCATGAGGGTCAGAGCCCTACATTTCCCATAGATCTGCATCAAAATAGTTACAAGAATCTGAAATTGTTTTAAACAGTCATGTGAGAGGTTCTGTATCTCAGGAATCCCTTGAGCAAACAATCCCAAATTTGCACCATGATCTGTATCACAGTACCTACTGCGGAATACCAATTTTGAAGACAATTGCCTTGTGAATATGCATATTCCAGCAATTTGCATATTAAAATTAGCTCCTTATGGGGGAGGGGGAGAGGGAGCAGGGAAGGCGCTGTATCTGAGAAACCCTTGGATGAAATGACACTAAATTTGCACAACTGACTTTACTCCTGTTCCTGATGCGGTATAGAAATTTTCAAAGCAATGTGGATACACATGTGGATCTTGGAGCACTTTGAAATTTCAGCTCTGAAAGTTCAGATAAGTGTACTGGTTAACTATAATGGTGCCATCTCCTCACTATGGTACACTTTGCTTAGATAATCCTTGAAGGCTCAATTTTCATTGATTTTCCCCCCACCCCCAACAGGTGAATTAAATGTTTCACCCAGTCATTAATATAAAATAGGTATTTGCCATCTTTGTTCAATGATCAACATTTCTTATTTAGAATAAGAGAACATTACCAGGATGCTCTGGTGATAACCTCTTAGTAACAGAATTTCCTCAAACTGTGCATTCTAATTTCAAGGAATCGGCATTCAGAATACTTTCTATAGTGTTATACTGAAATTTAATCAATCATTTTCTGTACATTAATTTGATTTCTCATAAAACTGGCTTGTTGTTTCCATAGAATCTCAATAGATTGCTATGCCAAATATAACAATAAGCCATCGCTCAATATTTCAATGTAAACCAGGTCACTGAAATGTAGAAAGCAAATGTCTTTCACAAATTCATCAGGAGATTGTAGTTAGTAATCTCATTTTTTCTACATCTGAAAACTAGTTTTGTGTGGCACATAGAAAATATCTTCTATTTGCCATACCTATGCTCCACAGAGCTAAATAACAATATAATTAAGATCCGTATTTCATGGGCGTAATCTTCTCAGTAATGACACACAGCACTTCTTTTAGATTATTCTTAGCACTGCCTCCAGATGTTTTTTGGTATGCAGCAATGGCACTGTAATCTTCAACTAGGCCAAGGAACTTTCAGTATTTATATGCCGAACATACTTTTCCATGTGGTGTTACATGACTCCAGATTTTAATCTGGATCATTGATACCTGTTGTTATACAAAGAAACCACAAAGGAAACATATTTAGAATAAAATCCCTTGCCAAAGAACCAAAAACAAATTTGTAAATCAAATGAACAAAACAAAAACATTAGAGTGAATAAACAGCCACTCAGATGTCCTCAGCCTGTGATCCAGTACTGATTTTCCAATGAAGGAATGCCATAATCAGAATAGAGCAGCTACAGTAGAGTACATTGTTTCATATTGGGTTTATAGTTGTCATATAATTGCAATCTCTGGTTTGACAGAGGAGACTCATATCCAACAGTCTAAGAAAAGCCACATATTTAAATAGATGGCCAATAGATTAAGCTTCCCAGGACAAGTATGATGTACTCAGAGAGCATCTAAGGGGATAGCAATGTGGTTTACTAACAGAATATTGTTTATGACAAAATGACGAATGGCACCAGATTATGTATATTTTGTTTTAGCAATAAAAAATTATTTGGAGTCTTTAAATGTCCACTCGTTTTAAAAACAAAGCTTTGTATCTGAAACTCCCCAAACTCTGATGAAGTGGATCCACATCTGAACTTTGTGGCTCTGTATTGAATCAAATGATGAATCTGAACACCCTCAAAGTATAGTAAAGTGCGGATTCGAATTACACTTTTATAGCTCAGGCCCAACTTGTTTTAAAGTCTGCGGCATGTTCACAATTACATCTCACACTATGAATACATTCACCAACTAAATTGTTCCTAGAGTGGTTGCGTGTAGTAGACTGCATACCTAGCTGTAAACTGTCGCAATATTTTAACAAAACTCATGCTTGATTAATTTTCTGGGTTTTTTTCCCCTCATCCCTATGTCTTGCCATATTGCAAAGGTAGAGGAATTATAACAGATTTGTGATTATACAGCCTTGGGGGAAAAAAGGGTATGCTCTTCTCAACTCCTTTGCCACAAGTACTGTTGCCAAAATTGAAGCAGCCACACAAAGTGCTGAGGAAACTTTAAAAACTTAATTAGGGGAAAAAGGCAAACAAAATAATGTGGTAGTGCATTTACTTAGAGCTGCAAGGCCATCAGGGAAACCACATAGCTTGAATTTATGTGCGTCTCATATAAAACATATTTAATTAAAACAGGAGACGGGACAAGAAGCTTTCTTCTAAATTCATTTAAATACATGTTTGTTGTGTTCAAATTCCCTTTGGGTTAATGTAAAGTTGATCTGAAAGCTTAAAAGCAATGTAAACCTGCCACTGTTTTCCTTGGGGGTCCTAGCCCATGAGAGTGGGAATGCCCTCAATTCCCCTTAATCAGTGGAAATTGCACAGTCTCAGCAGCTCCAAGAAGTGCTCAGTTTTTCATTGGCTTGGGCTGTAATAGATTACATTCTTTTATAGTCATATATATTTGTTCTACTTACTTGACAAATTTTTAGAATCTTAATTTGATGTAGTGATCGTCCCTTTTGCATTGCTTTCCCTCTTCCTTGGAACCATTCATCAAATAATTTTCAAGACACTGTCATGACTCTTTACATGGTACTTATAGAAGCATCTTGGCCTATTTTTATTATGTTCTAAATGGCTTGCTAATTACAATAATAAAACAAAACTCTTCAAATTAATATTGCATACATTTAAAATATATTTTAATAATTTAAAATGTCTTTCTTCCTATTGTACATAAAGATATATACATTTACAGAACATGAATTATGTTAAGGATTATTTTCCAGAGTATTGTACATTTTTCCATTACATACATACATAAATACATATAAGTGTATATAAACTTTCTAAAAGGATAGTATGTATTGTAGAGTAAGCAAGTGTATTAATATCTTTACAAAATGGACCATTAAGGAAAAGAAAATAAAGGAATTCTAAATACTGAAATTTTTAGGCTATATTTAAACTTTCAAAAGTAAATTCATAGTCAATAATGCCTTGATCTCCAGTTACATATTGACATTGAATACTGAAAAAAATGATTTAGAAGCACATTTTATACTGTATAGGCAGAGCTGGTAGCTAAAGTTGCCTGATTCTTCCCATTGTAAGACTGTTTTTCAGTTGCTTATAACTTGCCACACTTCAAATGCTCAGACTGAAATTTTACATTCTGGGTGTCAGCCCTAGGCAGAATTCTTTTGAAAAGTTTAATCTAAAATAGATCAGCTGTTTCCAAGAAGGCGACTAAAGAAAAATACAGTTTTTGCTCATGTTAACACATTTTTTTGGAGTATGGACTTGAAATTTGGTGGAGGGTGGGGTAGGTTGCTCTGATTCCAGGAATGTGCATTGCATTGTTTCTGTGAAAATATGCTCAAATTTGGCTGCATTGTAAATGTCAGGAAAACCTCAGTTTGCACATATTCGTTAGAGTTTGGCAGTTAAATTCTTTGACGATTCTATTTGCATTGGGCATGCGGGAATCCAGGGCTGCACAGGCTGAGCAAGACTTACTCTGCAATTGATCCTCCTGGTCCTGATCTATATCACTATATTTATCAGGAGATCAATATATGCTTCATAGGAATGATACAAAAAATCTTGCAGCAGGCAGTTATGGGTTAACCTGAACTCAAGAAAGATTCTTCATGGTTCCCAAAATGCTGCCACAAATGGAGGATGAAGTTGGCTTAAATTCAGAAGCATAAAACTTTGTATGTGTTCCAAAGCCCTCCCCTTCCACCAATATTTACTATTATAACTCTGAATATTCTTCTCAGCCACATAAATGTCTACATATGTATGTCAGCCCATCTACATGAGTATAAAATACGTAATTTAGTATGGTTTACTCCTTGTTTAGATAGTTTCCTCAATTAATACCATTTTTATGTGCCCTATATTCTATGACTCTAGTTACTTTATTCCTAATGCCTCATCTATTTTCATGCCATTTGGGTCTAAGGATGTCAAAATCATTCTGAGATTTTCAACTAATATTTACAATTTTGGTCTCTGGGTCAGTCAGACAAAGGGAATGTAGTAGTCTTTGTAACATAGGCAGTAATTCTGACTCTTCCCACATAGGACCATTTTTGTATTGTAAGTTGATATAGTAGCATCTCAAGCAATGTATATTTTAGTTTGTACACAGCACATAGAAGCAAATTTTGTAGTAAATTGCTAAATTTTTCTGCAGTCACTCCTGGGAACATATAGCCCTATGTTAGGACCAGTTATTCTCAGTGAAGTCAATGGTGAAATTCCAATAGGCTTCAACAGGAAGAGCAGGATCATGTTGTGGAACTCCAATTGCCTGGAGACTTTTCTTTATTGTTTATGATGTTCCCTTCAAATTAATGATGCACCTCTTTCCTATGTAGAATATATATTTTCTTATCTTTTTACTTTGTGAGATACATTGCTTTAGAATATTTAGCAGACAATCCAACGTTGTCATAACAGAGATGAAGATATAGAATGTGTCTTTTGGCTTGGATCCTAATCTAGTAAAACCATTCTAGGGCTGCAATAGTAGATAAATGAGAACCAAGTCTTGTAATTTATTTAAATTTACCCCCAAAAAAAGGCTATTAAGGAAACAAAGGCCTGGTCTGCACTCTACCCTGGGAGGAAAGCATGGAAAACCACAGCTTCACATATACTGACCCGTGAGAGCCATGGCTGATGTACATGTACCTACAGTGGGCATCAACGTTCCTCTCTCTTGTTTTGTTTATTAAGGTTCCCAAATTTCTAAAGTTAAAATGTTTACTATTATGTTCTTCAGATTCTTTGTTCAGTGCTCATTTCTTGGGCCCAGAAGTGGTGCTCCACCATCTGCAACTGCTCTGTGAATGCCACCAACAACCCTGAATTGGTTTGTGCTATGTCTCACAGCAATCTGTCCTCCAAGAAATTGTCATGCTCCCCGCTGTTCTTCTGGTGGCTCTGCAAATACTGGAGGATTGTGTGCCCTGTGCCTGCAACGCTCATGACAACAGGGCAGAGCTGTATGGGCTCTGTGCTTCCATCAGAGATGACGGACAGCAAGAAGTCCAGCACAGGTTCATGGGAAATTGAAAATAGGTGTGAAAAATATGAAATAGAGATATTTTGGGATGGAGGACATTGCATTATGGGAGGTTGGCCCCTTTCTCTCAGCCACCCATGTGACTCATTTCTGCCCCACTATGCATTGCCAAAGCAACCCAAAGGAGAGTGTGCTGAATGGTGGCAGGCTGCTCACTGGGATAACTACACATGGTGCACCACACCGTGCATCAGCACAAGCACTCCTGGTGAGTATGTGCAGCGCTGATGCGAAGAGCCAAGAATGCATGTGCATAAGTGATATACTAACTACAGCAGCTGTAAGCCAATGTAACTTGCATCAGCAAAACTTTGTAGCATAGACATACTCTAAATACTTTAGATAATCTTGAAGTAAGCAGTGAAATATTATTATTAATTTCAGATCTGTTAAAGGACAGGGAAAAAATTAGGAATAATGGTTAATTTTCACCATGGCAGGAGATTAATTGTTAGGATCACCAAGGATCTGTACTAGGATAGATGAGGTTTAATTTAACATTTATACATGGTCTGAGAAAGGCGGTTTGCACATGATGTCATTTTGGGATATGAGAAAACATAATTTGTTTGTCAGAGCTAAAGAGGATTACTGAAAATAATACTGTGCCATTGTATATTTATTTACCTATTTATATTTTGATTTATAGAAAGAAAAACAAACCCAACCAATCAAAAAACCCAAAAGATTCATTGTACATATACTTTAAAGTGATGTTCATTAATTAACTTCTTGGTATGTTTTAATCTCACTCCATGAGATCTATGTAGATGATATAATTGCAAAACAGTGCAATCTCAGGCCCTGATTCAGGAAAACATTCCTACTGAGGATAGCACTTCACACATTGTTAAATTAAGCATGTGCTTACATCCCATTGAAGTAAGAGAAGTCAATGGTCTTTAACGTGTGCTTAAGTGTCTTCTTGAACTGGGGCGTCAGGTAGGTTTCTGTTAGGGCATAATGGTCTCACATTGCACTAAATCTCAGGCTATGTCTAGACTGATGGCAGCAAATTCGCCACTGTCAGACTAATTTATCCAGATTGATTGAGTGGAAGTGAAGACCGCTCAATCAATCCGGAAATCAATGCTATTAATCCACCTCTGCCAGGCAGAGTAACGCTGTGTCTACGGGAGTGCGTTTCCCGTCGGCGCAGCGAACTGAAGACACGATAAGTAGGAGTTAGGAAGTTGACAGTTCTACGTTCTACCTCTGGCTTCCAAGTCTGTTGCCCTTACCACTACACTGCATGTCAGAGCCCCCGCTTTTGTTGCTACAGGGAGGAGGTTGTTTCGGGAGAAGCCAGCGAGGCAGGGCCTTGTGACAGAAGGAGGCGATTTTTACAGGAAGCCTGCCAACGGGGGTCCTCGTGGGATTCAAACCAGCGACCTCTGACTTCCCAGTCCGAATTTGGCAGCAAGTGTAGACATAGTCTCAGATTACAATATTAGACAGGTCTCACTTTTGGATATTATCGGTAATGTAAATATATACTAACGATGCCATAATCAGCTACATACCTGACTAATATTTTAACCCTTTGTTATCTGCCATACAATGCCTATGCTTAGCTACAGATTTCAACAGAACATTTATTCAGGGATACTGAGCAACACTGGTGGATATTTCCTGGATTAAATCAGTTTTGGTACATTCCTGGTTTTACTAACCTGCTGACCAATTCTGTATAGAACTTTTGTGGAGTGGAGTATACCGCTGACTAGTTAGTTCTCCACTCTTGTGATTTTATTCTTCATGAGCACTAATAACTGCTTTTATTTAATGGAAAATAAGCAAATTATTGAATGTTCAGTGAGCAGAATCAGGTGCCTAGAAAATCATTGGGAGTCACACAACCTATGTTAGGTTCTTAGGCTTTCTATACAATGCATACATGCATGGAGGCAGAAACGTAGGCTTCTGGGGAATTTTTACTCTAAAAATTTAGAGGCCGAGTGTGTTTAGGCATCTACAGGGTTAAGCAGCAGTCAAGCAGGGGTTTTGTGAATACCAGTGGCACCTAACTCTGGAAGATAGGAGCCTAATTAGCTTTGTGGAATTGAGCCCATTGTGCCCATATTCAGTATTCCAAATTTCCACAGACTAGTATATTTTTTGCTGTCACTTATGTATTTTTAAATTAATGAATATTTTCTAATTTCCATACTACATAACTTCTCTCACAGTTCATAATTTAGATAAGTATGCTGTCTGAGTTGTACCGACTTCCCATGTAGAAAACCATGTTGGTTACTGTGACATGATTACTGAGGCCCAAGCAACTGTACATCTACAAAGACCTAAAGCAGAGGGGGATTTAATGCATGGCGGTGACTTGACACCATGTAACACTATATTTTTTGTTAATTTCAAAACATGAAGGTGAATTTATTTGGCTATTTTCCTTGTTACTAATTAATTTTGGTGGGTACAGCTGAAACAAATGAGTATTGCAATTTGAAACCCTCTACCCCAACCACATATAAATACACCTACCTCTTCCTTCCTTGATGGGCCACACACAACTCTACTTCCCTACAGAGACATTTTATATACAGTATTTTCACCTCAGCCTTGCAAAAAAATTCTACTAGTTCACTTGCTTGGGGAAAGCACTTTTTGACAGGCAAATAAAATATTATTTTTTCATTACTGGGGTAAGGATGGAGGAACAAATATCCAGAGCACTGTAGACAGAGTAGGGCACTGTTTGGTAGTGATCTGGGGACAGAAATAATGGGGTTATTATTTTCATTTCATAGTGCCCACAAGTTCACAAGACACTGCTGAGAAAATGTGTTTAAAAAGGCATGCTCAAGCTTTGAAAAGCTGAGGATCTGTATTAAAAATTTATCAGAGGAGCAAGGATATCACTGTGAAGGGATCCCCAGGGTGCAGCCTAGAACTGTGGGAAGGCTGTGCCCCCTTAAGCAAGCATAAAACCCCTGTAGGGTGCTGTTATCACTCAGCCGCCAACCTGCAGATGCACATTCTGCTAAATTGCATGGATACTCTCAAACTATACACAGAGGAAACACCAGCAAATCTCCCAAGCCCCCAGCCTTACATCCCAGGAATATACTGTCTTGCATTGCTCAAGCCCTTCTTTGAGCAGTGCAAGTTTATTAATTAGTTCACCACTTCATCAAAGGAAAGTGGCTATGCACCAGCCTTGGAACCTGAGCAGATTCCCCAAGCACAATAAAATAAGTTCATTAACTAGAGAAATATAGATTTTGATTAATTATAAGTGGTAGGCGTAAAAGTCAGGGTTAGCTACCAAAGAAAATAAAAAGTAAGCACGCAATCTAAATCCCTAAATTTATTAGATTAAGCAGAATTTGGATCAAGCAGTTTTTCTCACCCCACTGGATGTTGCAGGTAGATTACAGTCCTTAATACACAGGTTTTCCTTTTAAGCCTGGGACCAGTCTCCTCAGTTCAAGTCTTTGTCTTCCCAGAATTCTTGTTGCCTTCAGCATAGATGGGGGAGAAGAAAGGTGGCCTCATGATGTCACTGTCCCGTTTTATAGCCTCAGTCCATGTGCCTGGAAAACACTAGCCCACACATGACCTGGTGGGTTTGCTGACAAAACTAAAAATTGAGCAATCCCCTTGGTGTGGTCTTGTGAAACTGAGTCATAGAGTTGAGCAATCCCCATTGTGTAGTGCTTCTGCAATCCTGTTATGGAACTGTAAATCCCTTGTCTACAACTCCTCTAGTGATCTTTGTTGTTGTCATGGAGATGTCCAGACTCACAACACATTTCAATAACCATACAGCAAAATCTCATAACTTCATGTACACTAACAATATACATATTTTGACAGAACAATGGATTTCAGCAGCTCATGACCTTTCCTATGCTATCTTACATGGCATACTTTGTATGAAATATCATAACTATATATGAATGATGAATATGGGAGTTCTAGAGGCTATTTTAAGGTACAGTGTGTCACAGTCACACACACCAGGGAAACATCTTCACTCAGGGGAAAAAAAGTACGTTTTAACCCATGTTAAGCTAAACAGTGTTCAAATCCTAGGTTGTCTTCACTAAGCACATATGTTTTTTACATACAATTAGTTATTAAGGCTAAGATTTTGTCACAGGTTATTTGTAGTAAAAGTCACAGACAGGTTGCAGGCAATAAACAAAAATTCACAGAATCCTGCAACCTGTCTGTGGCTTTTACTAAAAATAACGGGGCTGTGGGAGATTGACCACTGGGGCCACTGATAGCTCCCACCTCTGACAAGGCAGCTGTGGGGGCTGAAGTTATGGAAGTTTATTAAAGTAATGGAATCTGTGACCTTGGTGGCCAAATCATATACTTAGGTATCATCTATGTATACAAGGCACTTGTTTTAACCAGTGTCAGCTGGCCCTAAAGTCTAATTGAACCAATAATAAGTTAAACCTACAACTGTCTACAGGTACATTTACACTGCACACTCCTTGTGGCAGTGTTTAGAGTACATACACTACATCCCTCCCAGCATGGTGGTTTAGATGATGATGCACTGCTTAGGAGTGGGGTTTTCAGACTTCTTTTTTGAAAATATTTCAGGCTGTGATGATCCCCCACAAAAAATGATGACCCCACCCCCCCATGACACGACACCCTTACTTCTATGCTGCTGCTGGGGGTGGCGCTGCCTTCAGAGCACCCACCCAGCCAGCAGCCGCTGCTCTCCGGCCACCCAGCTCTGAAGGACTCTGGCTGTCAGCCAGGCAGGGGGCTGACAGTGGTAGCCACAGCTTGCCAGAGGGCCTCCCAAAATAACTTCGGGCCCCCTTGCGGGGTCATAGATTAGAGTCGGAAGGGACCTCAGGAGGTCATCTCGTCCAACCCCCTGCTCAAAGCAGCCCCCAGCCCCCAGCGTGAGAACGGATCAGGGTACCACCCTACTCGCCGAGCAGTGCCTTCCCCCAGCACCCCGCTGGAGTCCGTCCAGCTGCGAAGGAAGGCTCCAGTGTGAGGAAAGCCGCCTCCCGTGGGCAGCTGCCAGAGCCCTTCACCGAGCCCCGCCAGGCCGGACCCCGCCGGCTCGCCAGCGCGCTGCGGTGTGCGGCTGCACCCACCCTGCGCCTCCCGGGTGGCTCCGCGAGCAAGCCGTGAGAACGCGCCATCCCCCCCGGCAGACAAGCGCGTGCCGGAGCTGGACCGGCCGGCGTGGAAGGGCTGGCGGTCAGTCAGACTCTGTCGCGTCCCCCGCGGAGCGGTGGGAGCGGCTGGCCGGCTGCGGCTCCAGCGCGGGAGGGAGCCGCCCCGGCTCTGCGTGGGGGGCCTGGGGCCTGCAGCCGGGGACTCCTGCGGGGCGGGGCGTCCCGGCCGCGGGGAGCCCGACGCGCCGCCTGGCCCGCCCCCGGTGCCACCGCCTCAAAGCGCCGGCGTGGGCCGGGCGGCGAGCGCGTCTGTCTGCGCTGCCCCCTGGCGAGCCCCGGGGGCTGCCCCAGCTGCCCTCTGCGGGGGGCGGGCCGGTGCAGGGCCTCGGCCGCGGGCACCTCCGGGCGGCGCGGGAGCCCGGCGATGTCGGGCCCCCTCGGCCAGCACGTGTCCCGCGTGCGGGCTCTCTACCGGCGGCTGCTGCGGCTGCACCGCGGGCTGCCGCTGGAGCTGAAGGCGCTGGGCGACGCGTACGTGAAGGAGGAGTTCCGGAGGCACCGAGCGGTCGGGCCCGCTGATGCCCAGCGCTTCCTGCGGGAATGGGAGGCAAGTGCGCTAGGACCAGCCTCATGCCGGGGCTGCGGGGCTGCGGCCTAGCTAGCTCCCCCCTCTCCGGGGGGCTGCGCCCGCCCTGCCCCAGCTGCATCCAGCAGCTCTCAGCCAGGCGCCAAAGCAGGGACTGGGAGACAGGCGGTCCGGCACTGCCCTGACTGAGTGTGCGTGTGGCCCTGCCCGGGCAGGCCTGTAGGGCCAGCGTTTCCCAGAGTGGCCCCCCTGAGCGCCTGCCCGCTCCCGCTGACTTCACTTTAGAAAACTGCGGGCTTAACGTCTCCCTGCCTCAGCCCTTCCTCCCGTAGGGTGGGAGTTGTGATGCCCCTGCGCCTCTCTAAAACCCTTCGGGAGCTGCAGATGGAAAAAAAGCTAGCTAAGTGTAACATGGTATTGTGAGCTAACCGCCAACACCCTCAGCAAAGGGTTAAGGGATACCCTAAGAACAGCCTCTGTCTGTGCAGGATACTCACTCCTTGGCACCAGACCACACTGGTGGAACTCTGATAGCTCTTAAGGTTTTCAGCTGCTGGGGAGTTTGGGGTGGGGTGGGGAGCAGTCATAGTAGGCCCCCTACTAGCTGTCTTGATCCTCGTCTCCCAGTGTTCTGTTAAATTTCACCTTCACTGTGCTTGGTAAAGGTGCTGCTCATACTTCGTTGGCCACTTCTTTCTCCAGCTCTCTCCCAGATCCCAACAATGCCTTGTCAAGTGTTCTCTTGTATGCATAATCCTTCCATTTAGCTAGATCCAGGAATGTGCTCTAAATATTTGAGGTCCTTGCCTTGGGCATTTTGGCACTGTAATGTGGCATTAGATTGCCAGTGTTTCTTAGTGCTTTGACACCTGGTTTTTCTTGACAATTGAGTTCCTGCCTTGGCCTGCCAGTTCCACTTGTTTTTGGTGCCCTATGTCATTTTGGGATTTTGACACCTATTTTCTCTGTGCTCCTGTTAGCCAGTACTGTGACAGCACTTCTTGCAGCATCTTTGTTCTCAGTGCAGCAGTGCCTCAGGTTATGAAGCACGGGCACCGCAATCTTTTTTATGTGGTCTTAAGGCTGCTCAGTATGGTCATTTGTTCAGCTCTTCCTCTGCCATATTTGTTTGTTTTGTAGGTTGGTGCTTATTTAGTTGCTTGTTTCTCTCTGTTGGTCCAGTGCATCCCTTGGTACACTGGTACCCTTTTTCTTTTCCCTTTGTAGGTATAAAATCTAAAGAGGAAAGAAGAGTGCTCAGTAGCATCCCTCTAAATCTTTGAGCGATGGCCATGCTCATTGTGTTGGCTACCTCTGAGCTGACTGCAACATGCAGCAGTATCACCCATGTCTGCAGATGTCATCCTGAGCTCTGAAGAAATGTGTGACGTATTCCCAAGCCCTGTAAGCCCTGCACAAATCTGGAGAGCTTTGAAGAGTGAACCCTGAAAACTAAAACCTGAGCTACCTATAACCTTTCGGTGTCAGCGCTATGCATGTTGGTGAAGACACGGACCTTCCAGCAAGCCCAGGAGAATGACTTGCCCACCAAAAAGCCATATGTCATCATCAGCAAAGTTTTTAGGGTAGAGATCTTCAGGTATGGTATCTCTCAGCCAGTGGTTTGGTCCTCCTGGCATTTCAGAAGCCATCTACAAAAAGCAGTTACAACTCAAAGTGGATATTAAGATTCCTCTCCAAGGTGGTGGTGGAGTTTATCCTGTAATGAGTCTGTCCTGCTGACATTCTTCTCATGCCTGAGGAGGCCATTCTTCATGAGTTCAGTGTAAAAGGATCTTGGAATAGACCAAAGCATTTAGAAAGTCCACCCAGCTTCTTGTTTATTTTTGTCACCAATCCACTGGGCATGGCTGTTGTTAGAGCATTATACCTGAATGAATATCTGATTGCATTTCACATTGCTAGGACCTGGCTGACCTGAATCCAGAAAGTTATGTCAAAGTGTTCGCTCAGTTCAAGTTGGCCATAGCCTACCTTCATGAATGTTTCCATCAGACATATGTAAAGCAGCTACATGGTTTTCTCTTCATACATTCACAAAGCATTATGGCATTGGCTCGTCCTCCAGGAGGAAATCCTGTTTTGCATTCTGTGTTCTAGAACTCATTTTGAAGGTGGAGAACACCAAACTCTGCCACCTGATAAGAAGTCTTCCCCCACCCCAAGTTATACCAAATTTTCATTTGTCCCACTTGTGTGGGTTTCTGTTTCTGATAACATTCAAATCTACTGAAAGAAGTAATTATGTCCAATTCTTTTATTTATAAGAGGCCACTTACTGCTCTTTGTACTGTTTAATGCTGTACATAATAAAAGGAAAAAAGAAAATCTCAGTTAATGGTTTTGTCATTAACTTTGTTATTGCCACTGGCAGTTTTAATTTCTCATTCTATCTTTTTTGGACATTTTTCAATCTTCCTTTTCTGAAGTGAGAGTCCTGCACACATACTCTCATTAGACTGGGAAAAATACTTAATTTATGTTTCTACTTCTTTGAAAAGATCGTCTTTCAGGATTCTTACGCACCTGCCAAGTTCCTCTAAGAGTCTGGAGGAAAATGTTTCAAAGTTAACTTTTTTTAAAGACAGCTTTCTTTTACACCTTGTTTTTCACTTTTGCATGAGGTGCTTTTTTTCTTTTCTTTTTTTTGTACTCTCACATTGATCATCTTGAATTTTTTTTCTTTCTCTTAGCTTCACGTCCTTCACGTCCTATTCAAATTGAATAGAGAAGGCAGCACTTTCATACCTCAGCAGTTGAGCCATAAAATGGCTAGTGAAGGGCCTAACTTGCATTCTTTATCCCACTACAGTAACATTAAAGGTAAAAAAAACCTTGAGAGTAAGAACAGTTTCATCAGTTTTTCACTAAAGAGTCACAACCTGGGAGTGAGAATCCTGCAAGATATCCTTTTCAGAGAAGCAGGATAAAAGGTAAATAATTTTCCAACTAATTTTGATCTCTGCTCACCAACTGATAGAGCTTGGAAACTGGAAATCTTGTTCATACCTCTCATATAGCCCATGCTACTATGGGTTTTATTTGATAGTGAATTCTATAATTAACGTTGTAAAACAGTTTCCTCTAATAATTGCCTGTAGCTTTCAGCTTTGGGGTTTAAATTTTCTATGCTTGGTTTTTCTCCAAAAGTGACATGGAAATTTTTGGTTTTGAACAATCCCTTTTAGTCCCATTTGAGTTGTGAAAAAGTGGTAAAAATACGTTTTGCGCGTCAGTTTAAAAAAAAAATTTTTTTTTAAGATTACAGCAAAAATCATGAATTTCAAAACCTGAAATTTAGTATCTTTAATGAGCACTAATGGTTTTGCGAGGCATGGGGGAGGGAGTGGGAAATTGTTTTAAATTTAATAGTGTCCATTTGAAAGTGGCATTGTACACACCTCAAGAGGGATGTGTGAACCTTTTTGAAAAGATGCCAAGTTAGAGTCCGGCTTTGCTAAGCTGTTCATGTGGATCCTTTTATCTATTCCTTAGTCTTATTTCCCCCCAAAAGTACGTCAGTCTGAAGGTGTGATTACTAAATTACACATTCATTTCACAGGGTTGCGGGACGTCTTGCATCCCAGAATGCACTAGGATTCCCAGAACTTTGGAAACTTGAAATAGATTATTGGGGAAATAAGTCCCAAAGCATTTCTTCATCATTCTCTTCCCTTGCTGGGCAACAGGTTCTCAGGCTAGTGTTTAACTCCTTTTATTCCAGTGAGATATAGGTCCTCAGTCTATTCCTTGGCTGGAGGGAGTAGCCCATTCAATACAAACTTTTATGTGGGCTCTAGATCAGTTCTTGAACATCATGCACTTCATAGATGCACCATTGCAGGTATATAGTGCACTTGAAGTGTGCACCAGAGGCACTAGCATATTGCTTATAACAAGTAGCACAACTATGCTTCCAGAAATTGTGTGCACACCAATTTTTTCTTTAAAAAAAAAATCTATTTAAATGCTAAATAGTGTGTCAATTAAAATAAAAAAATGAAACAGTTACATTTCTTACAGCAACATTAACTTGGCATGTGGCACGTGAAGTATTTTTATTCCTGATTTTCTTGTTAGATGTATAGCTTACTGTTGCATAAATCCAATTTTAATTCCTCACTCACTGCACACCATACAAGATGCGTATTACGATGTGATTTGAAATCTTGTATTGGTGGAGAGATGGAATGTGTGATCTTACAATTAAATATCATATCTTAATATATACATGAGAGCTGAATTAAGGCTGAAAATGTGATGTTAACGTTTTCATTTCTTGACTTTATTTAATTTAAGTATTTAATTATGCAACCTTAAAGTTCTCAGAATTTTGTTTGTTTTCTAATGGATTTTCCTGGGTTTAAAAAAAAAAATCCTTAATCTGGAACTATTTGATGTTGTGGGTGAAACTCCTATTAACTCTAGGAGAAGGCTTGTCCATGTATCACTGAAGTCAAAAGGAGTTTTAACATTGATTTCATTCGTAGGAGGATCATGCCCACTGTGTGTATCTTGCTTTACTGACAATGCGTGCTGGGCCATTGAAAATTGTAACTGTGGTTGTGTTGTGCCTTCTTGTCATCCAGTCTTCTTCCTGGGTACTTACTAATTGTTAAAATAGCCCTGGCATTTTTGAACAAAAGTTACCACTGTTCCAAACAATTTTATTGTTCTCATTTTATTATTTACATAAATGTCCAATAAGGAAAGTGGGCAATCAGGTGTTTACGTCTCAGAAATCAATCCACAACATTTAAGTTCTCTATATTCCCATATTTTGTGACCATCCTTTCTCCTAGTACTTTAGGATTTTAATTTTTAAAAATTTGTGGACCGATATCATTGGATATGAACCCAAACCTCAATGTGGAAATTGAACCCGTGATCTAGTTCACTCACAAGGATGCTGCCATCTTAAATATATGTGCAGAGTACAAAAAGAGAAACAGAAGATTAAAGGCAGCTTTTAAGACTAATTTTTTTAAAAAAGGAGAGAAATGGGACAGTTTGAGAGATGTCTTATTAGGCAAATGAACATAGAAGAGCAATTGTGTTACCATATATTGCTATATTTAAGATCTGTCTTCATTCATTATATCACGGAAATTGCAGATTCCACAACATTAAGCTTCCACTGCAGTTTTGTTTTAAATTAGCTTACTTTGCACAGTTCACAATTTTACACACATTTTGAATTTGGCAACTCGTACTTCCTTCCTCATTAGTACATTAAATGATCTTGGAGAGTTTTGGGATTCGCTTGGGGTTCTACAGTGTTTTCCAGAGACAGCAAAGCAATCACTGTTGATCTTGCCTAATTCTGTGGATGCTGCGCATGCGGTAAGTTGGTACAGACAAGTCTTCCCAAAACAGACAGGATGCGAAGGACACCGCTGTATCTGGGTGTGCTGCACTAACATTCAGTGCCTGCGAAATGCAAAGGCTGAAATGATGGGACAGGATTTTCCACAGAAATTCTGTTAAGACTTTGTCTTCTGATTTTTGTATTGTACCAGTCACCTTTTTTTGAACTACTTGGGAACATTCCCTGGCAGGACCTCCTTCAGTGTGTCAGCCATCCTCTAGGGTTGCTCTCTCTCTCGGAGGCAAGCCTCTTGGCTTCACTCATGGGACCAAGCCTGGATGCCTTTAGCACCTCTTTGTCACCTTGTGAACTCCCCTCAGCGAGTCCACTTGAATTGAACACCTGGGGAAGGCTTGCACACCCAAAGAGAGCAATGAATCCTGACTTCCTTAGACTGGAATGACGCTCAGGCAGCGTTGTACAAGCAGATGGGTTTATTAGATGCCTGGAACACAGCATAGAAAGTCCTTAGGCTAGCATAAAGAATGGAGAAGCTACAGCAAAGTTCATCGGGGTGTGTCCAGAATTCTGAGCGTGTGTGTGCACTCTCTCTCTCTCTTTCTGACCCTCTGTGAGACCCAGTCCAGAAGTAAGAGTCTCGCTCCCAGCAGCCTGCACTATATATACCACACTCCAAAGGCCCTTCTCTGTTCTTTGTTCTGATTCCTGGGCAAAACAGGTCACCTGGCTATTCAGCTCAGTTCTTTGGTCTCCAGCTGATCACAGCTGACTGGCTTCTTGCAGAGGGTGATCCCCCAGGGTTGTCGGTTGCTAGGTAACAAAATATCTGGGCTCAGGGAGCTAGGTGGCAATCACACCTAGTCCTCTGGGTCTCTGTGAAGATTAATCCACTTTTTCCCACCACCTAGTTAAATGTGCAGTACAAAGTGGAAAGTGAGACACCCACAGTATTTATGCAAAATATTAAGAAAAATTCCCACTTCTTCACGATAACATAATAGGTGAGTGTTTATATAGTCTCAGCAAATTTTTCTTTAATAAATAGGTGCACTGTGGCTTTTCTAAATTACGCTACTACTAAAGATCCGTTATTTTCTGTGATTTTCTATGCCTTGTCCTCAACTCAGCTGCAGTTATTTGAAGAACATCCTGCGATTCAGGTAGGGTCTTAGCTATACTATACTTTTTTACTAAAAAGAGACAAAGAAGGGCCACATTAATTTGCTTAGTACAGTAGTTTAGGAAGCTTGTGACAAAATAAATCCCTAAAATCTTAAAAAGATATAGGTGGATAATAAAATGGCAAGACATCTAATTTGATTTGTTTGAACTTCCAAAATAGAAAAATGAACTGCTTTTTGAACACTTTTGCATGAAACAAGGCCTCTAAGAATTAGATGACTAGAAACAGTTTTCATGTAAATGTTAAATTTATAAAAATAATAGTATATGAAAAATAGTAGTATAATGTCATGTTATGCCTATTTATTTTGTATAGTACTGTGCTCAGATTAATGGTTCATATCCTGAAACCCACAGGAAAGTATTAATACTAGAAGGAGGTACTTGTGAAGAAAACAAGCTTTGTTAGTCAGGAGCTATAGTTCTTCAGGTGGATTCAAATTAAGCTTATCAATTATTCATATACATTGCTTTCTATTTTCTAAATATTTAATATTCTAATTAAAATAATTGGTGCTCATTAACAAGAGGCAGCTGTATAATTAGAGGGATAATGATTATTGCCTGGGAATGTTATTAATCTTGATAGGGCTGATAAGTAATTTAGCTCAACCTCTAAATTGTGCAGTAATTGATGAGCATGTATTGCTTAAAAACAAATAACAAGCTAATATTAATTACGGTACCTAGCTGGTTGGGTTACAAATTATGGATTAATGTTGTTTCAGCAGAAAATTCAGCTCAATTTTTTTATTCACTTCTAAGACCTTTTAATTATCCTTCAATCCTTAAAGCTGTCATGTTATGAGGATCAGTCCTCCAGCTAAGACTACAGAGAATCACTTCAGATTGACGTCAGTCCATCTTCCTAAAAGGCTAAGGAATTTCAGATTCAGAGCTGTGCTTTGCTGTAGTGTGCTTGGCTTAGTGAGGAAGGGAGATGCTTGTATTGTTTGCTCTCTGTAACATATCTAGTCATTTCAGGAGCTGTGTTGAGAGACTGACATCTATTCCGTCTTACCTGGAGGAGCAGGTCATTTTGACTGAGGAGCTCTAGGATTATTAATTTTTCTATTTTGCTTTTCTTACCAGTGTTGTCACTGAGACATAAAAACTCTGATTAAATCAATGTTACTTAATCTGATTGGTTTCCAAACTGTTGATATGACTCAGGATGTTGGGTTTATTTACTGTTGTGTTTTTTTTTTTTTGTTTTTTTTTTTTACATACTGGATGACTGAAGAATGTGATTTGAGGGGGTCTGATAATATTTTACTAAACATAAATTAAATGCTCCTGTTCAGACACTGTCTGACATTCTGCAAGATCTGCCTTTTGTATTGGTCCTATATGATCCTGATGCGACTCCCATTGACCACAGGGGGTGTTGGATTGGGCATTGTATGAAGTCACATGTGAAGGGCCCCCTCCAGCTTCCTCCCTATCAGTGACAGGCTCCTATCTTCACATAACCACAACATTTCCTGCTTCTCAACTCCTTGGGCTGGTGTGGTTCTCCCTCCACCACTCTCATTCGTTTTTGAAGTGCTTTGTCCACCCACAAATAGACTGAGATGTTGAGAGGTGAAACTGCAAAACTGATTTTCAGGTGGTGGTTGATGAAGAGTATTTAGGGAACTGAGCTTCTGCTATGCTCTGTGAATTCTGGAATCAAACTGGGTTATGAATGGGAAATCTGGGATACCTGTTTGATTGTCTCTCTCCATCTGTAAAGCATATCTAAGCCTACTACTGCTGTTAACTTTATGTATTCTGCTGTAAGTGGCAATGAAGTATGTTGCATAGATGATTGGCCCTTTGTCTGAGCGTGAAATAGATTTTTGATAGTTAAATATGATTTTGAGGATTTTGTCATTTCAGATTTTAATAAAAACACTGAAATAAGATTCAGGAGTGTTATTTCATTCATCTAGTGCAACATTACCAGATATAGCGGAATTTATTTTAGTGGTATTTTGACTGTGAATCAAAAAACTACTTATTAAGAGTAAATTCTATTGCTGCTGATAACCTTAGCACTAATTTAGAGTGTTCACTGGGCATTCAGTTGTAAGGATCACAGTTAGTTAGTTTTCTATGATATTTCCAAAAGTCAGGAAAGCATTTCTCACTCTTTTGAGTGCCTTTAGTTGTGGCCAGACATGGCCACAGATAGGAAATCAAGATTCTGTTCTGACTGGCAGGCTTGGTGTGCACGTGCATGTGTGCATGCAGCTTCAGTGACTTCCCTTAATCTGCTTTGCAAGGGAGAGATTTTGTTTCTCTGCATCTCTGATTTTTGGGAAGTTTCCATGAAACAACATTGAGATGTAGTTATCATTTGGATAGAATATTCAAAACAAAGGTTGCCCGCCTAGAGAGATCTTTAAAACAGGATTCTACTGTAATATAGCCTCAGTCCCATTCTTCCCGTGCTGCCTCCAGATCTAGAAAAACACAAGCACGGTTAGGGCACTGAGTCAAGAATCCTTGCCATATAGTAGAGTGTTGTCTTGCAGAGAGAGTTGCAATGACCTGTGAGTATGCCCAATAGATGAATTTGTTTGTCTGTGGTACTCATATGTCATGGAAAGAAGCATTTGGTACCTCTCATTTGGAAAGTGACGTCATTCTCTTTTGGATTAGTCTGCTTACTACTGAGGTCAGTAATTTTGTATTTTTCTTTGTTCACATTGACGTGGTATAATGTTTGATGAGCTTCTTTTGTTAACTTGTTACATGTAAATACAGCACCATTTTCCCCTCATCATTATTGGAATGTGGTCTTGAGTTAAGAGAAAATGAGACTTACAGGAGGATGTGAGATGTACATTTGTTACAGGCCTTTTGTTGCATTTTACAAGTTCAAACTCGCAAGGGCAATACCATCAGTATTTTTAACTGCTGCCATATTGCTATACCAAGTATTATTTTTGTTGTTAATACATTGAATTGTAAAGCTTACACTGAAGTAGTATCTGGATGATTTTATGTCTAAATATTTAATGCATTCAGTAACAACAGCTTGAATTTTTATACCAGGGAAAGTATCAAGAGTCATATTATTGTTAACACATTATTTAAAGATTTTTAAATACAGAGTTATGTTCTGAAACCCATTTATTCATCTGTGAATGATCTCTCCTCTCATAAATACAATTTAGCAATAGCCATCATATAATTAGGTCTCTAAAAAAGAAAATTATACATTCATTATAATCAGCATTAGAAAGAATATTTTAAAAGATAATTTAGGCTTCCACCTAGTGGTGGTAAGGCAGTCTGTACAACCAAATTAGATAAACACAAAATACATTACATCAGTTACATATAACCTGTTTATCTGGTGGTATTATAGGGCATGTAGGTTTAAAATTTAACAAATCAGAAAACTGTGAACACAGATTATGTGCACAACTGTACATGACCTTGGACCTTGAGTTTTTTAAATTTAGGGCCATAATGATTAGAACCAGTTATTATTCAGGGAACATGTTCAGAATTTAATAATATTTCTGTTTTTTCAGGGCTCTTGAATGATCCTTTAAATAAAAATTCCAACTGGATTAAAAAAAAGAGTGAAGATGAAAATTTATGAAGCCCATCTTTACTTTTATGTGTATAAGTATTTTGTTAAGTTTCCAGCTTTAGCACTCTTACTTATTTGCGCAAAACTGACTTCATTAGGCAATCCCACGAGTAAGGACTTGTAAATATGGCTCTAAGGAAGTTTATAAATAAAGAGGAAAAGTTGCCATGTTGTCTTTCCCATTTTGTTATTCTTCCACTATCCAGTTTTATTATATGTTTCACAGTAATGCCTAGAAACCCTAACCAGATTGGGGCGCTATTGAGTTGAGGGTTTATACTGTAGAACCTCAGAGTTATGAACACCTGGGGAATGGAGGATGCGTGAAATGTTCATAACTCTGAACAAAACCTTTTGATTGTTCTTTCAAAAATTTATAGCTGAACATTGACTTAGCACAGCTTTGAAACTTTACTTTGCAGAAGAAAAATGCTGCTTTTAACTAGCTTGATTTAAATTAAACAAGCACAGAAAAAGTCTCCTTACCTTGTCAAATCTTTTTATTTTTTACACTTTCCCTTTTTTTAGTAGTTTATGTTTAACACAGTACAGTACTGTGTTTGCTTCTTCCCTCCCCCATTTCTGCCGCTGTCTGTGTACTTCTGGTTCCAAATGAGGTGTGTGCTTGACCGGTCAACTCATAACTCTGGTATTCGTAGCTCTGAGGTTCTACTGTACAGACACATAGTCAAAGACAGTATCTGATTAACTGCTCAAAAGAGCTTGCAGTGTTAGCTTGAGACAAAATGTAACAAGTGAGTGAAACAAGCTGGAAGAAGTAAGATGGAGTAACGGAAATATAAAGTAATTTTTTCATAGAGGTGCTGTGTGCATGATTTGCAGGTAGAGAGATAAATACAGAGATCTGTGCCAGTAATCTGTGCTTACTACCTGCCTAGCGATTATCAGCTGGATATTGATCTAAAAGCATCGCTATAGAAGTGAATTCAAAAAGAAAAAACTAGCATGCCCTCATAAAAATCACCAGCTTTCCACAACTGCTATAGATAACGTAGCATATTCTGGAATAATTGTAGTCAAGTATCTAGTACTGTATTTGTGCATATGCTAAGCATGTCCACCACTGGACTCTGCAAGTCTGTGTAAGACTGAGGATGTCACAAAAAAGTTATTTTCTATGAGCTAATGTAGTGGACACGTTTTATATTGAATCTGGAACTCGTCTTAAATAGTAACTCTAACCATAGATTTCAATGCTGGAATACTGGGACTATCGAATATGACCTCCTGTGTAACACAGGCCATAAAACGTCTCCAAAATAATCCCTAGAGCATATCTTTTAGGAAAAAAATTAAAAATGTCAGTGATGGAGGATCCACCATGACCTTTGGTAAATTGTTCCACTGATTAATTACCCTTACTGTTTAAAATTATGTGCCTTATTTCCAGTCTGAATTTCTTGCTTCATCTTCCAGCCATTGGATCATGTTCTAACTTTCTGCTAGACTGAAGAGCCCATCATTAAATATTTGTTCCCCAAGTAGGTACTTATAGACTGTAATCTTAAACTTAACAAAGAGAAGGTAAATTGATTGTACTTTTTGAGTCTATCGCTATATAAGGCATGTTTCTAATCCTTTAATCATTGTCGTGCTCTTTTCTGAACCCTCTTCAGTTTATCAACATCCTTCTTGAGTTGTGGGCACTGGAATTGGAAACAGTATTCCAGAAGTGGTTGCAACAGTGCCAAATATTGAGGTAAAATAGCCTCTCTAGACCTCCTCGAGATTCTCCTGTTTATACATCCTAGGATTGTATTTGCTTTTTTGGCTACAGCACTGCAGTAGGAACTCATGTTCAGTTGATTATCCACCATGCCCACAAATCTTTTCAGTCACTGCTTCTCAGGATAAAGTCCTCCATCTTGTAAGTATGGCCTACATTCTTTGTTCCTAGATGCATATACTTACAGCTAGCTGTTTTAAAATGCATATTATTTGTTTGCACCCAGTTTACCAAGTGATTCATATTGCTCTGAATCAGTGATCTGTCCTCTTAATTATTTACCATACCCCTAATAATTGATTATCTGTAGACTTTATAAGTAATGATTTTATGTTTTCTTCCAGGTTGTTGATAAAAATGTTAAAATAGCATAGGGCCAAGAAATGATCCCGGTAGGAACCTACTGGGGAGATACTCATTCAATAACAGTTCTCCATTTACAGTTACATTTTGAGACCTATCATTTAGCCAGTGATTGATCCACTTAATGTGTGCCATGTTAGTTTTATATTGTAATTTTTTAATCAAAATATTATTCAGGACCAAGTCAAATGCCTTACAGAACTTTTAAGTATATTATGTCTACACTCTTATCTTTATCAACCAGACTTGTAATCTTAACAAAAAATTGTTAGTTTTATAGGATCTGTTTCCATAAACTCATGTTGACTTGCATCAATTACATTACCCTCCTTTAATTTTTTGTTAATCAAATCCCATATCAGCTGCTCCATTATCTTGCCCAGGATCAATGTCAGGCTGACAGGCCTGTAATTACCTCTGTCATCCCACTTATCCTTTGTAAAAACTGGCACATGAGCATTCTTCTGGTCTTTTGGAACTTTCCCAGTGCTCCTAGACTTATTAAAAATCAACATTAATGGTCCAGGGAGCTCTTTATCCAGCTCTTTTAAAACTCTTGGATGCAAGTTAATTGGACCTGCTATTTAAAAATCTCCCACTTTAGTAGCTTCTGTTTAACATCCTCCAGAGTTATTAGTGGAATGGAAAGATTATCACTATATGATGAGACTATATCATCTGTTTTTTTTCCCCCCAAATTCAGAACAGAAATATTTATTGTGCACTTTTTTCTTTTCTGAATTATTATTGAGTAATAGATCAACACCATTGTTGGGATTCTTTTTGTTTCCATTATAGTAAAACCCCTCTTATTGTCCTTAACACTGCTGGCCATAGATTTCTCCTTGTATACCTTTGCTTCCTTCATCAATTTTCTACAATTCTTAGCTTCTGATTTGTCTTCATATTAGCTTCCCCTTTCGTCCACTTGTTACACCTTCTTATTTTGTATAGCTGCTTTCACTTCCCCTCTTTAAACCAGGTCATTTTTTAAAAAAAAAACAGCAGCCCTTCTTCCTCAATTTTGGGATTGCGACTTTTTGGGAATGTAATAAGATGTTCTTAAATGATTCCCAATTATCATTCACATTTTTCTTATTTAATTTTTCCTCCTGGTGGATTTAGCTCATAATTTTTTTTAGCTTTATGAAATCGGCCCTTTTAAAGCACCAAGTATATATATTACTGGTCTGGACTTTTTTCAGCTTGCACATTATAAATGTGATCAAATCATGATCACTTGCTTCTAAGCTACCATTAGTTTTTAGTTCTCCAATCAGTTCCTCTTTATCTGTTAGGGCAAGTTCTAATAAAGAATCCCTCCATGTTGGCAGTAACACTTGTTGAGTTAGGAAATTATCATCAATAATGTTTAGAAATTTGAAGGATGTTTTAGTACGGGCAGCATGAGACCTCCAGCATATGTCACTACAATTGAAATCCCACATGGTCACTCAACTTTTTTCCCCTGCATATTGTAGCTAGATACTTGAGGAGGAGATCATCCTGTTCCCTAGTGTGATTAGGTGGTCTGTAGCAGACACCAACTAATATCCCATCTTGTGCTTTGTCGACTATTACATTGATCCATAAGCATTCAGGATCATTTCTTCTGAGTTATCAGTGACATGGAAACAGGTAATGATGTTTTTGACATAGTGCCACTCCCCCTCACTTTTCACACACTCAGTCCTTCTTAAATTGGTTATAACCATTGATTTTAACATTCCATTCCTTCAAATCATCCCACCAATTTCAAGTTTGATGGAGTTTATGATGATAAATGAGCAATTCCGATTCCTCCTTCTTGTTACCCAAGCTCCTAATATGGGTGTATAGGAAATTCAGGAATTGCTTGTTTTCATGTTCTTTGATTTCTTAATTCATTTTGTTCTCAACGTCTCGATTTTGTGCCGAGTGCTCATATCTTTCCCCCCCTTTTTTTTTAACCCTCCCTTTTTGCTGTTAGTTTAACCCACTCCTGACTATTCTAGCCAGCCTATCCCTGAGGTGATTGGTCTTCCTGCTACTGAGATGGAGGCCATCCAAATTATCAAGCCCATTCCTCTCAGAGAAGGGGGGAGGCAATGTTCCATAAACTAAAACTCTCTATCATACATCACTTACATAGCCAGCACTTTACTTTCAGGATCCTCTGCCTTCTGTTTTCCTTTGCTCATGGGACAGGAAAGATCTCAGAGAAGACTGCTTGGGGAAAAAAATTTTCAGCATGCTTCTGAGTTCCTTGAGGTCATTTACTATCTGCGAGATATCCCACAACTCAGTGTTATTAGTGCTGATATGAACCATCATCAGTGGATCCTTGCCAGTTACCCTCAGAAGCCTTAACCAATCTGGCATCTCATGTCTTGGCCCTGGGAAGGCAGCACACTGTCCTGTTTGCCTGTCTCTTGAGGAATGTTCTTTTGATTCATCCAACCAGAATTGTCTGTTATCCTTGGATGATTGGAAAACTGTCTGTAGGCCAGCTTAATTTTCTTAAGTGTTGGAATGATCTGCCATCCATGGGTGTGCCCCAAACATCTTTCCATTCTTTGCGCCTGCAGGATCTCCCAAAGTTTCCACATTGAGGACCTGGTATTGATTTGAAACTTTGAACTGTTCGGAATTCTTCCTGACTTTCTTCTCTCTGGTGGCTACAGTCTGCCCATCCTTATCTGTCTCCATCCATGTTGAATGCTGCCGTGACCTCTTGTCTCTGGTGGCTACAAACTGCCAGGCCTCCTTTCTGACTTCATCCCTGTCCAATTCCTTGGTGGCCAGCTCAAGTGTTCCTTGAGCCTAGGGTACTGGTATTTCTTGAGCCTGACTGTCTCGGAACCCCTCAGCTTCTCTGATTCTCAGTAATATCTCTCTTTGCCTCTCCAATCCAAGATATTTATTCTCTAGCACAGCCACCAGCTTGCATAAATGCACTGTTTTACTACTGTTTCTGCTTGCTGGAGGATCATGATGAGTTACCTGCACAAATGTCAGTATGCAGGTTTCAAAGCTGTTTTAAGAACATACTTTGTAATTGCACGTGTGCACTTTTGTCCCCCATTGGCTTGTTTGCATGCAGTCAGTTGCAGGATCAGGGCGTAAGGGTCCTTTATAATACAGTTTTATTGTAGTATTAGTTTCGGTCAAATCAAATCATTTATGTTAGTTGAGGAGTTTAAGGTTTTGTCTTTGTGACCTTGTGTTTGGATGAGCAACGTAGAGGCTCTTCATTTTGCTTTAGAAGGCTGAAAGTTTTGACCACTTGAAGCTGGGCCATATGAACATACATTCAGTAATAGCTCCTGTAATTGATTTCTTGCAGTTTATACTGTAACCTAATACTTGGAGTACACTGAGCAGCTTGTTGTTTGTATTTAAATTGTTTTCCTGTGCCTGGGAGCTACTAATTTCAAATTGCATTTTAATTGGCAATTACTTGGAAAGTCAAGCTCTTGATAATTATAGTGCATTGCAAAATACATTGTTTATCTTTCTAATTTTTCTTAAGGTCATATCCTTTATTTTCTTTTATATTAGATTTAGGTGGGTGGAATGGGGTTAGATGACTCATTAAAAGGATTTGTACTTTTTCTTTAGTTGCTGCAATACATAGTACAGGTGAAAGCTGAAGCTGCTGAATATTGATAGTTTAGGGTAACAGGAATGTATCCTCTTTGTTTTCTTTCACATTAAGAAATGGAAGCCATTCCACAGAGTTAAAAAGCCAGATCATTGGTCATCCATCCACTTGCCTTATCTAGCCAGCACAAAGCACCTGGAAAGTGGCCCTTATAGAGCAGCTGCAGATTTTCTTGTTATGGGGGCATCCTCAAAGGTAGTTTGGCCAACTCTTTATAATTCCATTCCTCACATTGTAATTTAGAGAATTACCATAAGAACAGCCCTACTGGGTCAGACCAATGGTCCATCTAACTCAGCATCCTGTCTTACAACAGTGGCCAACCAAATTACAATTTGTGCAGATCGGTGTAGGGCAGTGGTTCCCGACTCTTTTAGCTTGAGGGCCATAAATATAATTTTAGAACTCTGAAGGCCGCCAATCTATCAACTCATAAAAATGTATTGACATATACACCATTAAGGACTACAAATCACTACTTATTAAAAGTAAGCATTTTGATGCTACTGTTATTTTTACATTCACTATTTTACACCTACAAATTACCCTCAGTATGTCACACACTCACAGACAAAGCATTAGTGTAGATGAGTGACTGTCACCACTCACTGAAGCACGTGGCCTGGCAGCTAAGTCATGGTGGGTGGCTTGCTGAGTGCAGACCAAACTGGAAGGTGCTGATTTTTAGAGTCCTGCCCCTCCTCAAGCATGGTGGGTCCTGGCTGCTCCACCAGCAGTGCCCCCTCCCCCACTGTAGCCAGACGGAAGATGTTCAGCAAGGAGACGGAGACGGCTTCCTTGTTGATCTCCCATCCCTCTGGCTACAGCGGGGAAACTATGCGTCCTGTAGCCCTGTGCACTCCAACTAGGTCTGTAGGCAGTGGCTCCCTTCTGTAAAGGAAATCAGGGCTCCCTTCCTTCTGGTTCCAGCAGGGACCCCAGCACCTAGGGACCCAGGTGGAGCTCTTTGCCATGCTCCCTGCAATAGTGAGGGAGAGGGGAGCACTCATCTCTCCCCTTGGCTGTAGCAAGGAGCCTTCACTCGTTTTGTAGCCCCATGGCAACGCGCGCCACCTGGATCCTTAGGCAACAGCTCCTTTCTGCAGCCAGCAGGAGGGGAGCAGCGGGCCACTCTGAAAGACCCGATGGGCACAGGTTGGGAATCACTGGTGTAGGGTATATTGCATTACCGTTTCAGTTTATCTGAACTGAAGAGACCATCTGTGAGGGAGAATATGCAGTTTAAGTCTCCATAGCCTTTCAGTCCCTAACCTCGGCAAAGAAGCCATCAGTGAAGGGGCTGAGTTGTGATGATGGTTTTGTGAAGTGAATACCACCCACAAGGAGCTGAGTTCAATTGTGGAGACCAGTGAACAGGCTTAATCTGACATCTACTTTGTTACTTCAGAGCTTCTTGTTTATAAAACATATGAAACAGTGAATTCACTTAGTGCTTTACATATCATCATAACCAGCTCTATCTGCTATACTATTAAAAAACTCCATATTCTATTGCCAGTCTTCCAAATGATTCATTCCCCCTTTACATAAAGAAATTAAAAAGTTTAATGCTTTCATAGGTATTCTGGCAACTGTCTGTTTTTGTTAGTTATCTTCAGGTTTTTTTTTACGTACATGCAATTTCTGAAGTTTCCACGTGATGGCAGCAAATATTACATTTTCAAAGCTTCTTCCCATACTAGAAGAACTCAGGAATGTTAGTGTTTTAAATTTCATTTAATCAGATTGCTTATACTGTAAATTCTTTCAAAAAATCATGTAATCACTGTAACATAACAGCCTTCATTCTGGCATTTCCTAATTTTTGACTGTTTGATTTTGCAGTCTTAATGCTCTTTTTAACATAGTTTATTTTTGATGAAGTTTCTTAACTTTTATATCAAAAAAGCAAACTAAAAAAACCACCAGAAATTCCATCATCTGGAAACATATTGATCCCTTCCCTCCCTAACTTGGGTAATCAGCCAGGTTGGTTATAAACTAGGCCATAGTGGTTATAGACCCTTCTGCTGCATGGCCTTAGCCTGCCCCCCCCCTTTGCCTCTGCTCTACCCACCCACCTTGACTCCTCCCATCTCTCTGCTCATATTCACTCACAGCCTGGTTCCTGTCCCTCTACCCCTGGCTATTATCCGTCTCCAGGCTCCCTGCCCTTCTGCCCCCAACCTCCCACCTCCAACTTCTGTTCCTCCTTGTCTCACCTCTTTGCATCCCAATCCGGTTCCTTCCATCGTCTACTCCTTGCTGTCTGGATACCAGCGGAAGGGACGTTGAAAGACCCGATGGTAGTCTCTGCTCTCAGTTCTGTGGCTTGGCACCACAGTGGTCTGTAGCAGCTGGGAGGAGCAATTGCAGAGAAAGTCCTGCACGCTCAGTGCACATGGAATCTTCAGAGAATTTATCTGCTACATGTTAACAAGCCTCTACTGAGCGTGAATGAACTGAAATTTTTGGAGGCATGTAACGTGCCCTAATTTGGGTGTTTTTTCACCAGGATGGTTCCACATGGGGAATTATTAGTTAAATTGGAAAAGATGGGGATTAATATGAAAATTGAAAGGTGGATAAGGAACTGGTTAAAGGGGAAACTACAGCAGGTCATACCAAAAGGTGAACTGTCAGGTTGGAGGGACGTTATTAGCAGAGTTCCTCAAGTGTTGGTCTTGGGACCAATCTTATTTAACCTTTTTATTACTGACCTTGACACACAAAGTGGGAGTGTGCTAATAAAGATTGTGGATGACACGAAGTTGGGAGGTGTTGCTAATACAGAGAAGGACCAGGATATCATGCAAGAAGATCTGGATGACCTTGTAAGCTGGAGTAATAGAAAAAGTGCAAGGTCATGAATTTAGGGACTAATAACCAAATTTTTTGCTATAAACTGGGGGACCCATCATTTGGAAGTGACAGAGGAGAAAAAGATCATGGGCATACTAGTTAATCCCCAGGATGACTATGGGTCGCCAATGGGATATGGCCATGAAAACCTTAATGTAGTCCTAGGATGCATCAGGTGTGGTATTTCCAGTAGAAGTAGGGAGGTGTTAGTATCGTTATACCAGGCACTGGTGAGACCTCATCTGGAATACTGGGTGCAGTTCTGGTCCCCCATATTTAAGAAAGATGAATTCAAACTGGAACAGATGCTGAGAAGGCCTACTAGGGTGATCCAAGGAATGGAAAACCTGTCTTATGAGAGGAGTCTTAAAGAGCATGGCTTGTTTAGCTTAACCAAAAGAAGGCTGAGGGGAGAAATGATTGTTCTCTATAAATAAACCAGAAGGATAAATACCAGGGAGGGAGAGGAATTATTTAAGTTCAGCACCAGTGTGGATGCAAGAATTAATGGATATAAATTGGCCATCAGGCCATCAAGTTTAGACTTGAAATTAGATGAAGATTTCTAACCATCAGAAGAGTGAAGTTCCAGAACAGCCTTCCAAGGGGGGGGGGAACCTAGCTGGCTTCAAGACCAATCTTGATAAGTTTTTGGAGGGGATGGTATGATGGGACAACCTAATTTGGCATTTAACTCATCTTTGACTACCAATGGTAAATATGCCCAGTGGCCTGTGATGGGATGTTAGATGGATTCTGAGTTACTACTGAGAATTCTTTCTGGGTTTCTGGCTGGAGTGTCTTGCCCATATGCTCAGCGTTTAGCTGATCACCATATTTGAGGTCAGGAAGGAATTTCCACCAAAGGCAAAGTGGCAGAGACCCTAGGGGGTTTTTGCCTTCCTCTGCAGCATGGGGCACAGGTTGTTTGCTAGTGGATACTCTGTACCTTGAAGTCTTTAAATCATTATTTGAGGACCCCAGTAACTCAGTCGTAGGTTAGGGTTTATTACAGGAGTGGGTGGGTGAGGTTTTGTGGCCTGCATTGTGCAGGAGGCCAGACTAGATGATCATAATGGTCCCTTCTGACCTTAGTCTGTGAGGTCTATCTGAGACAGCAGGGTGACCCTCGCTTTACCCCCCTTGATAAATTTCAGGTCCCTGCTCCAAAACATGAGTGCTAGAAGTTCATAATGAAACAATTATAAGATATAAATATATATTTTTAATATGGGCAAAACAGCTCCCCCCCATCTCATTTTTGGAAATGGCTAAGCCATTTAGCTGACATTTTTTAAAAAAAATATTCAGCCTGTGGTAGACACCCAGCATGGAAAATTTCAGCCCAAAGAAAGTTTGGCAAAGTTATAAGCAACATTGAAACAGGTTCTCATAATGGGGAGTGTGCTGCAACAACCTTATCTGTCAATGTCAAGGACCTCTCCCCTTATGCTTGTATTCCAGTTTCTTTAGGAATTATTAGTTTGTTCTCTCTTGCTGTGCGTGCGTGTGTGCGTGCACGTGCGCAAAACACCGTGGCTGTTCTCTCTTCCTCTATAATGATAGATATTTAGAAATTCACTTTGGTACCTATTAGCAAATGTTCTAATATGGATTTCAGTAAAACAGAAGAGTGTCTGTAAAATATCAATTCCTTGGAGGTGTAAGGTTAAATAAAGCACATACATAATATCATGTCTTCAGTACCCAGCAAAGATGGTATCTCAAAGAGGTGTATTTTCTGCAGTTCTGCTGCTGATATACAGTTCTGTATGGTTCTCTTTTTTTTTTTTTTTTTTTTTTTCCTTTTCATGGTCCAGTGCTGTATCATCCTGGTTCCAGTCTGGAAATACAGTATCCTCATTATCGCCATGAGGAAAGTATATGAATTGTATAGTTCTCCTCAAGAAAAACAGCGCTTTTCAAGGAAGTGATGAGGGGATGGAAGGTGCTTTGTGAACAATGTAGTTCTAACAGTTGCTTTCATTATCATGAATGTCAGTTTTGCTTACCATCTGACAACAGGTGGCACTCCTGAGCTGGGAGACCAGCACATCCAGGAATGACTGAATAGAGGAAAATGTTTATGATGTGTGTTGTTCCTTAGAAGCCTTCTTGACCGTTTATCTTGTTTTTTTCATTCATCTCTTCAATGTATGTAAATTATACTACAAACAATTAAATACTTATTGGTGACTTTCTTAATACGACCCCTCATTATAAAATATTGTAAAAGAGGGCTCTTCTTAAAAACCGTTCTGAAGAATGATTTTTTTTTTAATCTACTGTTGCAGTGAAAACAGATGGATTAAAAAACTGCCAGTAAAAACGATGAGCTTTTTGATGCTGCAAAATTACTGACTTTTGGAATTAGTTGATTATTGAGTGGCTGGTTTAGTTGACAGGAGAATGAATTAGAAATATCTCAGAGCTCAAGAAGCTTTGTTATGAGAGTGATCTATATGTTAGGGTTCACTGAAGGGATTAGATGTCTTTATTGGGAACTCTGGGAAACCCCACCCATTATCATAGTTTTTTAAAGTGCCTAATTGATTCAGGAGCGCAGGTCTGTGTTACTTTTGCTTCTAAATCACTTAGACTCTTTGGAAAATACCACTCAGTCTCTAATATATGTTTAATTATATAGATCAAGAAAAAGAATGAAGATGCCACATAATGAAAATGGACAAGGATATTTGAGTTCCTAGTAAGAATTTTCTGTTATTTAGGTATTTACTATTTTTTATTTTGGAAATAACTTAATGTGGCTGTCTTTGGTTATGAATGATGGCAGGTCCCCGTATCTGAATTTTAAGTAACATGCACGTACACTGGAAACAGACTCCCACTTTTTTAATGGTCAAGGATTTCATACACAAATGGCATGGATAAACTTTGTGTGGACCAGCATAGAAACCTGTAGTGGAGGACTAGTGGCCCTGATAAACTGCAATTGGTAAGGACACAATGTGGCTCTTATTACATATTATAGTCTGGAATAGCAGCCTTCCCTTGCTTGGCCCCAGGTGGTAGGGAGATGAAATCCATCCCTAACTCCTCCACGCTCCACCAGCATAGTCTATTCTGCTGAATGTGAAAGGCTTTCCGGTTTAGTTAAATTGTTTTAAGGTATACGTATTTAAGATAACATTCTACCATGCTATCTCGGACAGCGAACGGGGGATCATTGTAAAGGTTTTTTTTTTTTCTATTGTACTTCAAGAATGTGCTAAGTTCACTTCTGCTGGTGCAGGGAACCCTAGGGCATTCACTGCAGAGGAGAGCAGGCAGTGTCTTTATCAGTGCACTCACCCAGGGTTTCCAGCAGAGGAAGGCAACTTTAAATTTTGGCTGGGTTCCAGAGAAACCTTGACTGCTAAGGCTGCCGGCTAAGGCTACCTGAGGTTATACTGAATTCAGTGCAGCCCTTGCTACTTTAGCTGTTCGTCTGCCCAGACAGTACTGCTGATGTCTGTAGCAATACGACTGTGTATGCTGCAGGCCTTTTGGAAGAGCAGTGATTGCAAGGTGCCTTGTAACTTTTTAACTTCCCAGATCAGAGTAGTTTTTAAAGATAACTCAAACAACATATCTTTATCTTAAGTGCACAAGTCTTTTTAAAAACATGATTAAGTGCATTTCCCTCATCTAAATCAAGAGCTGAAAATAAATCACTTTTGGGCATGAGAAGAAGGTGGAAACAAGCACTTAAAATGAAAGAGCAACATTTTCTAGTATAAGTGTTTCTATCTTTTCTGTTTGGGATTTTATTTTATGTTTTCTGTCTCCAGATGGATAGCTATTAAATTTAATCTAATCTATTCTGTTTTAATGGGGAACACTGTAATCCACATACATATTTCAGAAATATTGTATGATCGATCCATTGAGCAGCAGAGGTCAGCTGTATGTTAAAAGTCCTGCATTTGAAAATGTGATTTGAAATGTTAAAATCCTAAAACCATGTGCTTTTTCATTAATATGAAAGTCAAAAGAATGAATTAGCACAAAGACACTTTGTAGAATCCTTTCTGGCTGTAACCTGTAGAAGTAGTAAAATAGGTTTTGGGTAAATAGCAGAAAAGCAAATCTGAGAAACCTGTTTCTTAAATTACTACTTAACAAATTATGTCCCACAGTCTAATTTTGTGAAGAACATGAGTCCAGAAACCATTTTGTAATACTCTTTTATTCATATTAGTCAGCTTTTGTAGTGAGATTTTTTTGTTCCCACTTCGTTTCAGAAACAAGGCTTCTGACTTTGATTTCTACTGTAATATGCTGAATCCTTCCTTTTTTCATCAGAAGAGTTCTGGGTTTAATATGAAGAAGGCTAAACTGCTAAAGTTGAGGTTTAGTCAATGACTTGGGGAAAAATATTCCATTTACTGGGCAATATGCACCCAGCTCCAGGGGCTGGCTGAAATCCCCCTTTCAATAAGAATTGTGGAATGGTGAATTAAATACAGCCCAGTTTCCTGGTATTTCTATTTTTTTTTCCTGCACTATGTCAGACTTCCAAACTTTAAAAAAAAATTTAAACCATGTTTCACTTTTCAGTGGTTGGCTTTTAGTGATACTTTTTGTGACTGTACTATGGATTCACAAATAGCAAAACTTTTATTGTAGTCTTTTTAGTATCAGTAGTTGGAATGTCTTTCTCTTAGTAAAACAAAATTGTAACCAAATATAAGAAACAAATTCTTAGCAGTTCAAAATAATCTGTTCTTCTGGTGCTCTTCCTTCTTTCTTTGTCTTTGCCAGGTAAGTTGAAATCTTACATGCTGAAAACAAATCTGCATCTGTCCTGGCATTTGTTTGCTTTATTCCATACACAGCAGTTTTATTTAGTGGCTTTTGTACAAACAGTTTGTAAATGTCACTTTAAAACATAGGTAGGGAAACCCAAAAAAGAAAACAGTGGAATTAATAAGCAAACAAAAGCATTACATTTTTATAAGTGTGCAGACTATGACAATAATGAATAGATATACAAATCTATTCCAGACTTTGAGCAAAGAATAACTAAAATATAGAGACAAACCAAGAAAGTTGAATTTGAGGAATGAAGAGATACTTTCTGAAATAAGTGAAGATCAAAGCAGCAATCACTCTTACAAGTTTGAGGAAGGACACGCCTAATTTGAAATACACTGAATGTTAGAAAAAGGCTATGGGGAATGAGAGAAAAATATAGGGAAACTAAAGCCATGTTTAGTTAAATTCTTACTCATGTCATCGAGACACTATTTAATATGGACATAATTCCGAAGGTGGTAGAATCATGTCAGTATATGTAAGCGGTAAACATATATTCTCCCAGCAAAATTTCTTCAGTTAGCTCAGAACTCAATTCAAGGCAAATGATGGCAGGCAGAATCACTCAGATTTATATTTTCTATCAACTAGTATTAACAGCTCTAAGTGATCATGTGACAAACTGTGTTTAGTATTGTCTCCTATACTAGGACGTGTAGAGAGACCTAGAGAAATTCTCTTTGAAAGAAAATGTGATGTGCCTATTCAGTTACTTGATTGAAATATACCCTATAATATAAGAGACCATAAAGTATGAAGATGAACTGATTCAAATAGAAAACTATTCAACTAAGAGAATGGAGCCAAATTCAGTTTTCCAGTATTTTATAGCTGGAGAAAACTGAGAAGATTGAAGAACATGAACTAAAATTTATTGTCGTGTACATCCTGCTTTTTCACTCAATCTTCTAACACATACCATTAAATATTCCAAAAGTCAGATCACCAGTGATTCTGATAGTCCAAAACAAGCCTCAAAGAAATCGGTATCTGGATTTCGTAAATATGTTAGGGTATTGGCTAATTCCTCTTTTATTCAGACCTGAATTTTGTAGTAGGGACTTGTCTACCATTCAGGCCTCTTCAGATTACACTGTATGGTCTTTGAAAGAATAATCTTTCTCAGTTAGAAACTATTAATCTCAAGAAACAATGTAATACTTGTCTTTGCACTGGAATATCATTAAAACTCAAGCAATTATGTGAAAGAAACATTTGAATCAGAAAGGTATCCATTGTAGAGAATATTCATTTGTCAGCACTGAGTACCATTTTATTGTCAGATGGACAAAATCTAATCGCTTTCCATTATGTTATCAAATTCTCATAATCTGTGAAATTTTATATAGTTGTCTCCAGATCAGGAAGTGCCCTCTTTGGAACCTGAATGCAGTTCTGAAAGCTTTAATAGATATCTCTTTTGAACTTCTTTCTCTGGTGTCACTCTATTTCCAACCTATTAAAGCAGTAATTCTCCTAGCCATTACCTTAGCAGCAAAGGTTTCAAAGCTGGGTAGTCTATCCAATGAAGAGCAATTCTGAGTATTCCACAGAGGCAAAATCATATTAAGAACTTTGACTCAATTCATTCCTTAAAGGAGAAATTAGTTAAGGTAGAAGAAATCTTACTGTCTTTTTAACCAAACTCTCTATCTGTTTCAGGAAAGACAGCGGTACATGCTTGATATGAGGAGAACTCCAAGGCTCTTCTTCAGTTGAGCAAAGAATTGTAGGCAGTATAGCATGCCTTTGTTATTTTGCATCGTGGATGTAAAGGGGGGAGGGAATCTTCATTCTTTATAGCTTGGTTTCTGTAGCCATGAGGTATACTTATACAAGCTGTTCAGTTTCCTCAAAAGAAGCACATTCGTCTAGAGCTTTCAGAAATCCTTTGCATTAATAGAAAAAATGTACAAAGTTGCCATGCAGTCCATTATATACCCTCCCAACCACCCCAAAAAAACCAACACGTGGCTAATTTAGACTAAGGTCTGGTCGCAGGCTTCAGCAGATGAACATCTGACAGAGGTGAGACTGTACGGGTGTGAAGGTATGCAACCTCCTTTCTATCAGGGAGTCTTTTAAGTTAGCACAGCTTGAAAAGTGAGTGATGCTGCCTGAGAAGGGGATGTCACCAGAACAAAGAGGAGGTATCCTGATTAGCAGGTGCCCAAGTGATGCAGGTTGTGGAGGGAAACCGTGGAGCCCCCAGTAGGAATTAGAATTGTCTCTTCCCCCTCTCCCCCCACACCCCGACGGAAACACCAAAGAAGGTCAGACAGAATTACTACCTTCTGCTTTCCCTTGGAGGTGAATATCAGTAAGTGGATTTTCTGGCACAGGGATTGTGATTCATACCTTCTTTCACCCGTCTGGCTGGGTATGTTTTTGTGAATTAGAACCAGCAAGTTTCATTGCGTGCATCCTCCAGTCCTAGGTGCTCCAGGATGTAGCTGACATAAAGTAAATTGTACTTAAAGTGAAAGACTTTTTCCTCTTTTTCACTCTTTCCCTTCCTCATGGTATTCAGCTATTATACATTCATTTGTAATGGCTTTGTCAATATGCCACCTGGGGGCAGAAGAAAATTTTGCATACCTTTTTATTTCTTTCTCTTAAATGGCTGCCAAGTTAGGCCTATATTATTTGTTCTACTAAAATATAGTATAGAATTCTTGAGGCAAAATTCACTTTACACACAATCAAGCAAGTGTGCTCATGTTCTTCAGGTTATTTACTCAGATTACTTTTTTCTGTATCAGTCTCCGTTGATGTTACAGTCTATCAATTTACTTAATTTGAGAAGTTACCTATATCAAAGTTAATTTGTAATTTAGTTTTTATTGTCTTCAGCTCAGAAGATCTTGCCCAGTATTGTGGTTTTCAGACAGTTCCACCTCTGCAGAGTTCATTCATATCTTTCATCTTCAGCAGTGTTAACCACTGTTGGCCAGCACCAGGAAAAACACCACACCTAGTAGCATAAATATTCCAAAGAGTTTAAATGTTTTACTGCCATCTTCTGAGAGTGATCCCCTTCTAGTAGATGTGCAATTTCACTGAATTATACTAAACTAGGGGAGTTCATTCCACTCAGGTTTTTCATCTGTTTCCATCACCATAATATCCAAGTATCTGAGATACTGGCAGAACATTACTTCAGCCTTTGCCGTTGGCTGTAATGTGCAGCTAGAAACAATGAATGCACAGGTGCGTATGCATAAGGTGTAATAGCTTTAATGAAGATAACTTTAATGTACCCCATACGACCGAGTCTTCTCTAGGAACTGGTGGGCCAAGCACTTTTTGACTATAACTTAATTCCAAGTTGGCCGCCTCTGATGCATGTTGCTGCTTTTTGTGTAGGTTGATGCAGTGAACTGTTTTTTCTCAAGTTACTATAACTGAGCCAAGGAACCCAGTTACTATGGAGTGTGTCCTCTGACTGTTACGGCATGGTAAAAATGTGCTGTGTGGATGTGCAGAAGTGTGAGTGCAGAACATGGTTAGGTCCCATCCATACTAGAAATTCTGACTGTGGTGTAACTGGGTGGGGGCACAGCTGTTCTCAATGGGTCCCATGACTCAATGACAGTTGAAGCGCAGTTGGATCCTTGAGCTGTCCAGCTTAATCTTCAGTATTGACAAATCTGAATTGAATCTTGCATGTATTTGAGGCAGAAGAGCCAGATTATTCTTTCTGCATCTCCCCCTTTGTGCCAATCAGCTGGTTTAAAGGGGCTGAATTCTGACCATAGTTGGCTAACAGAGAATTCACTTAGTGGATTGGAATTCTTTGTTGATGTAAAACCAGAACTAACTTCTGCATTAGGGGCTATGTGCCAGTGTATAAATTACAGCAGCATCTAGTCTGCTTGAACTCATGGTCAGGCTGGCCCAGCGAAGCCCACGGAATTAGAGAACCAGAACCAGCTGAGCTCATTATGCAGGGGAACATCTGACCCATGGTTTTTATATGAAAAGGTTTTAAATACTAAGATCTGAGAGCTATATTTACTCTTGAGGTTGCAGAGAATTGTCCACTAGAATTAATACGTGGTTTTGAGTGGTTTCTTTTATCATTGTAAGAGGCTGATGTGTCATTAAGTACCTGCAGAAATTATAGGATACACAATTTGTTTTGATAAATAGGTTGTAAGCGTGGGTGACTGTGTTTGTGTATGTATGAGAGTGCATTTAAAATTCTGTATGTTTCCCATAATTTATTAGTTCTATTTAATATCTAACGCCCCCTCCCCCGCTCTTTTTAATGATTGCAACTAAAACAGTTCATGTCTTTTCAGACAAAATAGATTACATTCCTCTAATTGTGCTTGTTTAATTTACTTAAGCACTAATACTCTCTATTGGTTTTATCAATTTTTCAAAAGAGCAACCATTTCATGTAATGGATTTGTTCTCTCGCTCCCTTTTGAGATGAAGGAGCAAATAGTCTAGTCAGGATCTGGCCCCTTTGTACAACTCAGGCAGTAAAAAGGGGATGGATCTGGCCATAAGTGACAGGCTAGTAGTTTCTCAGGTGTCATAGGGCTCCCTCTGGTTTAAAGACCTAGGAGGGCTGCTCCTGTGCTAACTACCTTGCGTGCACCCTGATGTAGGAGGTATGTTGGAAGAGGGAAGAAGTTATGGGAATCTGATGTAAGGCCAGTGTTCTAAATAAGAGCAGTCCCTAGACTTGCTATCAGAATCACAGAGCTGTATCTGATTCCCTGACCCCTCTCTCCCTCCACTCATCCACCTCCTTTTTCCTACAGAGGATGGAGTTGAGCCAAAGGCGAGAATCTGGGCTGCAAAAGCACTCTTGTCACATTTGTGGTTCTCAGCTTTTTTTGGGTGGATGGAAAGAACATGGGAATATCTGTATTTATGGTTATGAATGCTCTATAGTTCTATAAATCTCTCTGGGTTTGGTGTTAAAAAGTAGCGGCGGGTTAACTCCTGCAGAAACCCACAAACTATGGCTGTAGACCTTCTTCAATCCTCTGATGTGCAAAGTGACAATACCAGGAATCCATTGTGACACCCTCTGGAGAAAAAGCCAGTCTGGGCAGGTTGTGGTGCCCTGGTCAGAGCCCCTTTTGATCTTTGGATGGGAATTCTGAAAAATAGGGACTTGGGGATGGATGGATTCTCTGACTAAAGAGGGGAGAGAGACTTACCGGGGTGTCAGACTGTCCAGGAGGCAGCGGTTGCAGGGGCTAACCTGTCTCACCCAGCCCAGTACTTGGCGAAGGCTAGGGCAAATGGAACCTACTTAAGCAGGCAAAACGAGGCTAAGTTTAGGAAACACGCGGCGCATTTAGGCTTTTGTTATTTTTAGCCCTGGTCTTTTGGAAAGGGTGACCACAGGAGAGACTGTAAAAGAGCTCATATGTGCAGCTCATCCCCTGAACGGTAACAGTGAGTTTAGGACCAAATTCCAAGTATTCTTCCATTTATGCATCTGTTCAAATTTTGCATGCTATAAATAATACATACACACAAACCATAGAATTTGCATGCACAAATCCCCTTTGTGTGAAAATCTGGTACAAATGGGTTCATTTGTTCATTCTGTCATTGTGCACAAGTAATGATGTGTTAAAATTTCATACATGAATGATTAGCAAATGGAAGCTGGGTTGGGAGATATTTGAAAAGTTGGCTCTTAATGTCTTCATATTCAAAACAGCTCCTAATAGAGGACATAGAGTAGCATCTGTTCTGAATTTAACATTATGTGTAAATAATGTTATGTTAATAAAATATGTTAATGCTACATTAAGATTGCACAGTTAAAATAAGTCTACTCACAAGAATGATGTTAGGTTTAATTTGTTTGAGTTTGCATTTTAAATATATTAACCTATTAGAGAAATTCATTAGAAAATAACTTTTAAAATCTTACTTTTTAATTAGGAGCCTTCTTAAAAACATGCATCATGAAAGTTTTAATGAAAGACTAATCTGGTTCATTTAAAAACAGTTAGTGTAGTTGTATTAACTTTCATTGGGGGACCAAAATGTTCCTCTTCATGAAAATTTTTGATTTTTTTTCATCCTGGGATGATGTATGATGATTATAATAATGGAGTATGCATTAAATTTTCATTACTTTTATATCTTTGGGGCCATTCAGAAAATTTGTATAATCAAAGTTTTTGGATAAAATGAAATTTATTTTTATATAAATCTTGGATTTCAGAAACCTATCTGAATGCCAGAAAATCCAGTGTTTTGTTTTTAAATTAATTTAGTAATTTTACACATTTTGGAAATTTTAAATGTAAAATTTTCATGTAAAATTAACACATGCTTAAGAGGATTGGGGTCTGGATTTCTTAGCCTTTTCACAAACAAATGGGGTAGAAATGACAAAGTTAGCTTTCTTTGAATGATCATTGCTGCACATGTGCAGCAGTGTGTCTCTAGAATATTTTGCATTGGGAAATGGATGTAATATCTATGCATTTTTTAGGGTGTAATATTTCAGTCTAGATCTTTTGTGGATTTTTTTTAATTGAGCACCGGGTGGGACTTGACTTCACTTCTATAAAGTGGCATTTGATTTATAAAGTACTACAACATGATTTTCTCCATGCTGCTGATGCTAGACCAATCTTAATCTAATAAGCAAGGAAATCAAGACAACATTCACACTCCAAACAATGCCACTCTCCAAGCATTAGTCCATTAGAAGATATTTGATCACAGAGACACACTAATACCCTCTGTAACACATTTAACACACTGATTTTCAGTCCAAGAATATTAACACCGTCAATGCACGCATCAAAGAATTGAAAGTCACACTGCAATGTACAGTCTTGATGCTGGCCTATTAATTTGTTCTTTAGTTATATATAAGTTCATAACTATGCACATGAAACAGTGTTTGTTTACATTTCAATAATATGATTTTTGTATGGTTTTGTTTAATTATGCAGGTTATATAGTTAATCTTTTTTATATTATGACTTTTATGTTTTGTTTTGTGTGTAACTGCTCAGTAGCAGAAATGTATGGTTTTGATAAAGGGGAGGGAAAGTGTTTTGTTGTATTTTATTTATCATTTGTATTGCGGTAACACCCAGGGGATGCAGTCCTGGATTAGAACCCCATCATGCGAGGTGTTGTATCCTTAAAGTATCTGGTGTACCACATGAGGAAAAGCTTAAACTGTAAATGTTAAGGTTATAATTGTCAGTAAATTCTTTAATGTAGTATTGAAAGGTCAGAACTAAGATTGTACGTTACAGTGTGAATTTCATTCTGCCCATATGTGCACTATGGGGGTGCAATATGGCTGAAATGAAAGCGGGTGTGCTAGAGAAGGTTTCGGTGTCGCTGTGAGTGAAGATCATGATAGTAGGTTTATGCTTGGGGTTTAGTGTTGTGTTTGGATGTGAATGTAACCTAAATTCTGATTTCTTTGCCCTTCAATGTTTCTGTTGTCATGAGAAAATATACTTGAGCAGCCTTAATTTTAAATTAGGTTTCGGTGAGGTTTTGTACCTGTTTCGTATGCTGACAAAAATAAGTACGAGCATATTTGAGAAATGATAGACTGCTAAATTAAGACAAGACCAGATCTTTAGAATTAGGCATGCATAATTGTGCATAACTGACTTGTCTGAAAATACCATCATTTTATGCACAAATACTCATTTTTTATTTTTTGAGTACAATAAGAACGTAAGAGCTGCCATACTGAGTCAGACCGTGGTCCGTATTGCCCCAGTGTCCTGTCTTCGAAATTGGCCAATACTGCAGCTTCAAGGGGAGTATATAGAACAAGGCAATTATGGAGTGATCCATCCCTGTCTTCCACTCCTAGCTTCTGGTAGTCAGAGGCTTAGGTTCTCCCTGAGTATCGGGTTGCCTCCCTGACCATCTTGGCTAATAGCCACTGATGAACCTATCCTCCATAAATTTATCCAGTTCTTTTTTTGAACTCAGTTATGCTTTTGGTCTTCATAACATCCATAGCAATGAGTTCCAGAGGTTAGTTGTACATTGTGTGAAAAAGTTCTTCCTCTTATTTCTGTTTAAATTAATGTATTTTAACTGTCAATTTCATCAGGTGACCTCTGGTTTTTGTATTGTGAGAGAGTAAATAACACTTCTCTATTAATTTTTTCCACACCATTCATGACTTTATAGATCCTATGATCTAGTTCCATTATATCCTTTTTGAGATGGAGCAACCAGACATGGACAAAGTATTGTGGTGTCAGCACATCATGGATTTAAATAGTGGTATTATGATATTTTCTGTCTTATTTTCTATCCCTTTCCTAATAGTTCCTTTTTTAACCATTACAATATAATATTTGTGAAAGCAAATTAGGCATGTGAATCTTTGAAGACTTTAATTCTGAAAATCAGTCCCACAGAATCAAAAAGATTTTGTTCCAGAGGATTTCTTTCACAAAAGTTAAAATGTTAGGCATTCATTAACCAAATCAATATCTAATGGTACATGACGTGAGTTTATTTAGTAATCTGGTAGAAAGCAAGCGACAGTGGATAATGGATTTAATTGCAACATGAATGAGCACTTCAAATTGTGGTGATTTTCTGTTTCATGTCTTTTGTTTTTCACCTTCAAATGTGCTCATTCTGTTGCATTAGTTGGAGTTCTTTTGACCTTGTCCTAATTATCATATTCCATTTGTTGATTAAAACCTTCCAGACAATAATGTATCACTGGCGTGTGTTTCTATGCCATTCTAGGTACATAAAATGACAGGGTCTCCTCTTTCATGAGTGTTAACTTTTTTGTATGTGTTTTTGGTTAGAATTTGCTTATAAACCACATTTCTGAGGGAACACATGACCCCAAAGATTTTTCTTTGACAGCAATAGTGATAGAATTTGATAACTTTGACAGCAATAGCGGTAGAATTCTCCTAGGGAAATTCTACACCCACCTGGTATAAAATAACTAGTGATGCATTTTGCTCTGCAGAGGAGAATATTTTATAGTTATTGCTTTAAAAAAAAATCAGTTACCATTTTGTCATATTTTTATACTTAGAAATGGAGGGAAGTTCTGTGATGGAAGATATAAAGGTATACATTGGACTAATCTGTTTTTAAAAAATAAGAAAAAGTGTAGTCTATAAATTATCACATGGTGTTTTTTCAGAAGAAAGACAAGAAATGCATATATATTAGAAATGTTTTTGTTCTGCAGCAATATTTTGCATTTGTACAGCTTAAAATTATATTCAACTTAACTAAATGTTTGGGCTAACACTAGTCAGTTTACAGTATTTCTCAATAAAATAAAATAGGCCCTGTCAAACTAACTTGTAATCTCATCAGAAAGAGATCAAGTTTGGTTGATAAATGTAATGGTATTTGTGTAATATACTGAGACTTATGTAAGGCTATTGACTTGGATATGACATCTTGATTAATAAACCATAACATTACAAAATCAACATATATATATATATAATATATATATTAAACGGATTAAAACCTAAATAAATACTAGTTCTCAAAATGTAATTCTAAATGGGAATAATCCTTGAGGCTGTGTTTTTTAGTGGAGTCTCAGTGTAATCAGTTCTTGGCCCTATGGTATTTAACATATTATCAATGACGTGTGCGGTGGGGGGACATGTTTAATGATAAAGTTTACAGATGACATGATGATTGGGGAAGTTTAAATAATGGAGTAGTCAGATTACTGATACAGAGTGATTTGGATCACTTGATAAGATGGGCTCAAGCAAACAGTATGCATTTGAGTATGGCCAAATGTAAGGTCCTATGTCTAGGAACAAAGGGCAGATCCATAAAAGGCATTGTGACGATAAGCATTGCAACATCTAAATTTTAGGCACCTAGAAAATCACAGCAGCAACACTGTGATCCACAAAGCCTGAGTTAGGAGCCATAGGCACTTTGGAATGTGACCCATAAGCCAGCACAGGAGGCTGGGATCTAGCTATGCTAGCCAGTGGGAGATGCTGATGAGAAGGGTGTGGCCCAAGCCCACCTCTCCCCCAGAGTTAGGCACCCAAGTTCAGGCTGCAGGGAGGTGTCTATCTCTGCTAGTGATTCACAAACCAGGAGAAGATAGGTGTTCTGCTGAAATCACATACAGGGCCTGATCTAGTAATAGGCGTGCTCAGAGGCCACCTACCTCTGTGAAAAAGTTATTAAAAGAACAGTGAAGTACATTAAAAATGTGAAAGCTAGGAGGACGGAGGAACTTGGGGATTTAAATGCGGAGGAGGCCTGGAATTAC
>ML675603.1:43484065-43683850 GCA_007922155.1 Mesoclemmys tuberculata
TCATATTGGTCCCTTCTGACCTATGAGTCTATGAGTCTATAAATGATAAATTAAGGTGAAACGTGAAAACAAACATTGAAAGGTATAGAAGTGCACAGCTGAGATCATGCAGTTTTTAATCTGCTCCCATCATGTTGACATGAGATGACTTGTCCATGTAATCAGTGGTCCGCAAGAAGAGATTACAGAGATTACTTTATGCTTAGTTCTACAGTAACTGTGAAAACTCTTCCCTTTTTGAAAGCCATAGATGTTCCCTAGAAAAAGATATACTTTGCCAATTCACAAATTGAACAGCAGCATAAAGAAGGCATTATTTTCCATTAGTCTTGCTGCTGATTATAAATTTGTCATTAGATTTAAGGGCTAACATATTTACGAATGCAAACCTCCTATGCCAAGACCATAAAATTATGCCACTTAACATACAAAGAGCAGGGGTGGTTATTGCAGGTAGTTATAATTTATGTATAATAATGTATAATAATATAGTAACAATTTTAATGCCAATTTTAGAAATACTTTTGCCTCAGCATGTATGCAAAATGGATGAGAATTCTATGGAGGCATTCAGAATTTTTGTTGGGACAATTTAGGGAATTACAAAATTGTGCATAAATTTCTAGGCATTAAATTAAACCTCTCTAAGCAATTATTCTGACTTGGGTTTTGGGGGTTTTTTTAAATCAATTTTGGGCTCTGAAGGCAAAGCACACATGATGCTAGGAAAATGCTGGTATGGTAGCAGAAGTAGAAAAGAAAAAACAGGAGGAGATTTAGATGGGTTTGTCATTCTATCAGGATTTATTTTATGGAGACCACAGAGCAACAAGTTTTTCAAAGAGATAGATAGATTTGACACATTTGTATTTGGTCTGTTCTAGGAACTTAAAGATAGATTAAAGAAGATTTAAAAATGTCTTCCAAAAGTGCTTTGAAATAAATCAATCCTACAACACTTCAGTATTGAATTCCCTAAATATCAGAGGGACGTTCAGCATATAAAATAAATTTAATTTTACCTACTTTTCTTTCTCTGTTTGGTTCCTCAAAGTCTTGCCTCTTGACAACCCAGCATGTACAAGCTATAATGTGACATACCCTGGAGTCCTGATGGATATTGGGCAGGTAGAATATTGTCATAAGGGGCAGGTAGGTGTAGATTCATAGTTTGGTATATGGCATAGTCTTGAAATAGTTTCTTTAAAATAATTATTAATTTTTTTATTTTAAGACTTTACGACATGATAAAATAATCAATAAGATAATATAAAATAATAAATAAAATAATCAATCTTCGTATCTTTAACCCTTTACAAGCAGTTCCAGTCTCTAGAGAAGCTCTGTGATATTCATCATAGCTAGAATTGGCAGAATTCAACTTTTTTTTATAGTTTCGATTGATAATGTCTGTTTCTTTTTAAACATTTTTGGGTTTTTTAACAATTTAAAATTTTGCAGTTGTGCAAAATTATGGGCTTTAATTATTTTTTTTCATTTTTATCTATTTTTAAATTTTCACACTTGCAGGAAATTATGTAGGGGCCAGACAATATATATTTAGTGACAGTGGACACAGATTCAAAAAGTTAAAGCTTTAACAATTAAAACACAAATTGTCAACATCACATTTCAAAATATACACAATAAATATCCTTAAATCAAACTAATCCTCAAGCAGCATTTTTCTTACTTTGCATATCTGTAAATTTCAGTTATAGATGGAAATACTTTTTCATCAATGTGTGTGTATGGTGAAATCAACATTTACTGATATTTATCGATTAGATTTTTAAGGCTCATCATAACATGCTGGGGTATCAAAGCAGAGGATGAGCTAGCTGTTGTGACTCTGAGGGACCTAAAATTAAAAGAGAGAGGAATTTACCATAAAATAGTATGAATGCCCCTGTGAACCTTGCTATTTGGGGCATGCAGCACAGATCGTAAGATAATTCTTTTTTTAAAAAAAAGAACCTTTATGAGTTATCTTTTTTAAAACATAAATGGTTAAACTGATCTCTGAAAAACAATATTAAGTCCTTTCCCCAAACTGAATCATTAAAGTTTAGAGTTTGATTACTTTCTCTCCTTTTTTCTTTTCCCTCCCTTACCTATCTCTGATCCTCTGCCATTTTAATAAATAATCACAGGATACAAAATAACCCCAGTATCATTGTCTGTCTGTCTTCTGGTCCCTATGGGTATTCATGGAGGTTGCACATATGTTCTGTGTGCCTGTGACTGGAAATTCTTCAATAGCAGTGTTGTTTGTACCTGCTCGCTACATTTCCTTGAGCTGTGGACTCAGGGCATAAGTGGCAATGCAGGCCAAGTGCTTCTTCAGTTTTTCTTCTACCGCTTGTGGTCTGGGATGGAATCCTTCTGTGTCTGTATGTTCTTCACTTGATATTTTTCTGTAAATAATGGTAATTGTTATTTAACTTATAGATAAGGAGCAAAACTAATTCTAGTTTAATTAGTTGATATGTTGCCTGTTCACACCAAGCAGGCTCAGGAGAGTTGGCTCTGCCAACTCCTATAAAGCTAGCCATGAGATGTAGATTGGATACAGGGCCCTCCCATTCTCCATCTTCTCATCTGAAACTACCATGTAGAGCTCCACCCATGCTGGCAGAATACAGCATCAAGTCAAAAGACTCCAATAAACAGAAGCATGATGGGGATAAGGAGAAAGATAAGAGTTCTGAGAAATCGGCTCATCATTTCTTGAAGAAGCAAGTGGCATCACCCCTTCCTTTCACTCAAGTTCAAACAAGACTCCACACCCTAGACACTGTTCTCCTGGAGCTCGTGGTGAGATTGGGCACCTATGGTAGTGGAAGTTTCTGTTGCTCTAAAACTATCATCTGAGCAGCACAAAGATAATAAGAAGTGCACGCCATCCACACCAGTGGTACCACACTGCATGCCAAAGCCTGTACCATCAGGCCCGGCACTGAAGACACCAACCAGCGCTCTCCTGGCAAAACCAACATACATCCTTCTAGAGGATCTGGCAATCTACTTGGATCCGGAATCCCCAATCCTGATGGAACTGGTATTATCATGGGAAAGCAAAACTCCATCCATCCACCAATTCCCAACACCCAGCTCCAGCAGAGCTGTGATATGGGGACACTCTTCCCAACCCAACTCTAGCCATGGACCCTCACACAGATGATGGTGACAGCCCCACCTCTTGAATCTGAGGAATCCTTGGAGGAAGAACAAGAGTCATTACCACTGTCTGACAAAGGCCTCCCTACATCAGTCTACCATAGTTAGGCCTTCTAGGGATTCATGGAGACCCTCCCATACCCAGGACACATTTACCACCGAGGGAGCAGTGGTACTCATCGTATGGTCTGCCTCTGTACGCCTACAACCTTAGGTAGCCACATTGGAGTACATGGAACCGTTAGCACTGGCTCTGGAGATGGATTACTGAAGGTACCAACCTCACCTTTCCACATTTAGAGAAGAAGCGTGGGCAAAATATCAAGAGGCACAGTCGAAGCAACCAGAATATCTGGTACCGACAGAACCGCCTATAGCTCATCTTCATCCCCAGATGAGGTGGTACTCTCTCTTCATCTAATGATTACAGAAAATACCAAGAGCTGCTAAGGAGGATAATTGAGACACTCCAAATTCCATTGGAGGAAGTGTAGGTTCCAACATACAAGCTGCTTAGACATTCTCTACTCAACGGGTCCCATCAAGGAAGCCTTATCGATGAATGAAGCCATCTTAGACCTGGTTAAAGACATTTGACAGACCCCATGCACCTATATTCCTACTCCAGAGAGAAGTAAAAAGAGATATTTTGTTCCCCCTAAGGGGACAGAATACTTAATTTCCCACCCAACCCCAACTCATTGATAGTTCATAAGGCCACTGAATGCAGAAGTCCCAGGCATACAAAAACCACCCCCTCAGATAAAAAGGCCTAAAGGCTGGGCCTACTCGAACAAAAGAACGTCTCTTCAGCCAGCCTCATCTTCAGGATTGTGAATTATCAAGCCTTTATGTTGAAGTATGACTCTCAGTTATAACAGATCTGGCTGACAGACTACCCTCATATTTGATGAGAAGCTAGTGGCCAGGTTATTATTACAGGAACCATTTGGTGCAGTGGACATGGCATCCTGCTTACTAGCAACCTTTGTGGTCATGAGACAAACCTCTTGATTACAGACATGTGAGTTCCCTAAGGAAGTTCAAGCAACAATGGAGGACCTCCCTTTTGAAGGGAACTCTCTCTTCAGCAAGAAGATAGACGAGTCACTCCACTCACTGAAAGATGTTTGTGCCACCTGCTGCTCACTGAATTTTTATACCCCACCTTCACAGAGAAAACTCTCTCTCACAACAGATATGGTCACCATCACCGCTGTTTCACCATCAAAAGTCCTCTAAGCTACCAAGAAAGTGCTGAAGACTGCAACAGGACAGAAATAGGGCTTCATCACTATCTTCCTTCCAGAGTCAGAAGTCCTTTAAAATGGTATTTTGACAAGAGCTGTCAACTAATATTTTTTAGTACCACTGTCTTTTTCATTCAGTGGCTGCCTAGCCCGTTTCCTCCCACTATGCTAGACCTTAATATCAGACAAATGGGTACTGGACATTATTTCCCCTGGCTACAGCATCAAATGCCACTCCAGCCCACCTCCCAAACCTCTTTCCCTGTATCCTTTCATGGACCCCTCTCATGAGAGGATACTCAAATAGGAAATGGACTGCTTGATCCAGCTAGGAGCCATAAAGGCTATACCTCTTGAATACAGAGGGAGGAGATTTTACTCCAGGTATTTCCTAATTCCAAAGAAGACAGGGGTTGGAGGCCAAATGTGGCCTTCAGGCAACTGAACGTCTTCATCTGTCATACAAGATTCAGATTGGTTGCATGGTCTGCCATAATCCCATTGCTGAACATACATGACTGGCTTGGAGTTCTTGATCTGAAAGATGCATATTTCCATATTGATATACATCCAGTCCATGGGAGATTCTGGACTTAATGGTGGGAATGTACTACTTCCAGTACAAAGTACTCCCCTTGGAGCAATCAGCTATCTCCAAAGGTATTAATGGAAGTCATGGCAGGGGTAGCAGCCTATTTCCACAAAAACAGATATCACATTTCCCTACCTCAAACATTGTCTTCCAAAGGGTCAACCACATCAAGAAGAACGAACACAGTATTGACTGCCCTTTTAGGCTTAAGCCATCCTTGGGGCTTCATGTAAATCCTGGAAAGTCCACTTTTAACACAAACTCTATAGTTCATGTAGATCGGAACAGACCTGGACTCAACTATGGCCAAAGCATACTTACCAAAAGATAGGTTCCTTGCCTAGAGGGATCTCAGTAGCCAAATCCTTTTCAGCCCTCAGATGACAGCTTGTTGCTGCCTGATGCTGTTGGGGCAAATGGCAGTATGCATCTATGGGACTTCATTCACCAGATTACAGCTGTGAAGTCTTTAGACCTGGTTTAAAATCAGCCTATACCCTGAACAAGGACTTCTTAAAAAGAAGGTCTTGTTCCTGCTTCCAGTTTGAATGCTTCTCACCTGGCGGGAAGAGAGGAACAATGTATGTTTAGGGATCCTTTTCACTCCCTTTTCTACCTCACAGACAACATGACCACTGTTTATTATATAAACAAGCAAGGAGGAAGGAGGTCCATATAATAGTATATTGGTTGCACCATCATGACAGTCATTCACCTACAGTCATTTTGCCCACAGCTTTTTTGAATGGGAACAGAACCAACCATCCCAACCTTACTTCCCTCCAGATAACAGCCTAGTTTTTGATTGGGCAACAGACTTAAAGTGAATCTGCTCAAATGAGATATAATCCATCTTGCTTAATAGTAACTTAGTTATAATCCACATGTTATGCTGCTCAGTGAAAGCATTTTTCCTCATGTGACCAGAAACATCATCTTTCTGTGGAACCATCAGAGCATCCCTGTATCCTTGACTGCCTCTCCCTAAATACATTGAGACTTTCAGTCAGCTCAGTGAGAGTTCATCTAGTGGCTATCATCGCATTTCACCATCCCATACAGAGCTACTCAACTTTTACTCATCCCACAACAGTCTGATTAACACTTTTTCTCTCTGGTAAATTGATCAACAGCTCCCTGGGATCTGAATTTAGTGCTCAAGCGCTGATGCAGCCACCTTTTGAGTGTTTGGCTTCATGCTCCTTCTTATGTGTGTCAGTGAAGGTAGCCTTTTTGACAGCATTTACTTCAGTTAGGAGGGTAGGGTGGTCCTGGTGCCCTCAGGGCAGACCCATCTTACACCATCTTTCACACCAGAGACAAGGTGTCCCTCTGACTACATCCTAAATTTGTTCCTAAGATCCCATCGGACTGCCATCTGAATCAAATGTTCATTCACTTGTATTTTACGCAAAGCACTAGAAATCACAGGAAATTACACTTTCTAGATGTACAAAGTGGCCTTGGTTTTCCACTTGGATTGAACAAAGCCATTTAAAAAATCTTGGCTGTTCATTTCATTTGCCAAAAGATTGAAGGGCGAGGCCATCTCTTCTCAGATACTTTCAAGGTGGATCTCTGGCTGCATCCTCCTCCACTACTAGCTTTCAGAAACTCCTCCCTGCATGATCTCAAGGCTCACTAAAATGGGGCCTAGGCAGCCTCAGCAGCATAACTACAACCCTCTTTCTCAAATCTGTAGGGCAGCTATTTGGATCTCAGTCTATACATTCACCAGACACTATGCCCTGACTCAAGTCTTGGCAGACTCTGGTGCCATTTATTTCCTCATATCTTCCTCCCAAATAAGCACTGCTTGGAAGTCACCCACAGTGAATACCCATAGGGACCAACACTTGAAGAAGAAAGCTACTTACCTTATAATAACTGGTGTGCTTTGAGTTGTGTGGTTCTTATGGGTATTCACAACCCACTCTTCTTTCCCTTTCCTTCAGATCTTCACTGATTTGTGGTAGTGTTGGAACTGAAGGGTTAGTCAGTCCGCATCATCACTCATGCCCTAGGCTTGCAGCATGAGGAGGAAGCATTGTGCGCAGGTGTGGACCAATGGACACTGCTATTGAAGAATTTCTGATCCCGGGTGCACGGAGTGGGGGAAGGATTTTCAAAAGGGCTATATTGAATGTCATATTGTGTCTGGAACTTTTTTTGAAAAGCCCAGCCATGTTGCCCAAGGACAGTGACTCTTCATACTTAAAAAGCACATAGTTCCATATATAGGGTCTCTTTTTACCAAAGTCCTAATCAAATTCCCAGGATTAGCTCCAGGGGAGGAATGTCTAAATATGCAAATGCAATTTTGCTAAAATAATGGCCCCCAAAGGGCTGTAATTCCAACTAGGGATAGCTGGACTGCCACAGTTGGTCTATACTGGGGGGACCAGGATAGAACTGGCCAAAGTAGTTCAAAGAACTTAGACTATAGGACAGAATCTTGTACAGCATTTTTTGTTAACCATTTTGTTTCCCAAAGTAACAAAAGAAGGACCCTATTTTATTCTATTAAAGTAGAGACTATGGAATTTATTCAGATAAATGAGGGATATTTTTTTCTAGTCAGTGCTTTGTGGTGTGTGCCAGTTTTTCAGCTAGCGACCATTTGGATGATTTATGAAAGATTACCTAAATTTTATATAAAATTATTTATTAACAGGTCTGTCTCAAACATCTTGTATTTATATTAGGCCAGTAACAGCAGCATACGGTGTTTGTGTGTAGAAATAATTCTGTATTCTCCCACAAGAATTTCAGTGTTTAGATACTCTTTGCTATGTTAACATGGTTACATGGTGCACGTTCTTTAGTGCCATCAGCTAGGATATGTAATCTTTTATATATTCTTGTTTAGTATCTAAAAGTCTGGAAGCTAATATGGTTGTCTTGGAAACAGGTTTTTTCCCTGCAAATATCTACATGTTCTAACATATTCTATTTCTGATGTTTTTACATTGGCTTCCAGGAAAACCTGTGAGCAGTAGGCATGAACTTCCGAAAGATAAAACCTTGATCCATTTAAGGGGATCATTCTTCAGGTAAAGTACTTCATATAGAGCAGTGTAGGAGATGTTTCCATTTTGTGCTTTAATTATGTGCTGCTAATTGGATGGCAAAAGACCTGTAATTTATTACATCACAAGTCTGAATGATTCTACAGTTGCAATTAACTGGAAGCAATGTATGTTAAAAAAAATTTCAGGATAGAATTTTAAGTTACTTTTTTAATATAAAAGTGAAAAGATACAATAAAATATATTAAACAAACCTCTTTTCTTATGATTAATTGATGCTGCGACTAAATGTGATGTTTTTCATTCTGTTTTACTTTAAGACAAGTTGTAAACCTTAGTATTCTGCCCATGTGTGTGGCATTTCGTTTGCCTGACAAAATAACAAGTGTAGGCAAAAATGCATTGGACAGATTGTTTAGTTGGTGAGAGAGCTGCCAAATAAGACACACAAAGTCAAAACAAAACAAAAACCGAGTCATCTTTGGAATTGACTTTTCTTCGGAGGATTTATTAGTATTTGTATGAGTATTTCTAAACAAACCTTTTATTTCCTTTCTATAACTTCTTTTGGTTACTGTGTATTCTTCTAGAGTTAGCTATTATTGTTTATCATCATATAGAAGATTATAAAATATGTTTATCGTGTTGTTTATATGTTAGAGCTCTAGAATGAACAATTTTCTTTGCTTGCTTTGAATTTTTCAATGAGATTCAATAAGATTTTTTTTATTATATCCCTTTGAAAATAAATATTTTTCTCTCGATGTCACTTCAAAAGTCCCCCAAAGCACACTGACAGTCGAAGGGTTTTTTTTTTTTTTTCTTAAAAGAGGATAGTGTCTCCTAGGGCTAGATTGTAACTTTGATTATATACCAACAGGAAAATAAGAATGCTCTTGAGCCACTGCATGGATTACCCAGACTTTTTAGTCCCTAGCCACATGTTGTTTCCTGACCTCAGTCCCTTTCTTCTGTTAAGACCCTCACCTGTTGTGCAACATCTACATTTCAGGTTGTAATCTCTTTCTACAGTACTAAATCAACTGCTTTCCTCCTCCTTGCCACTTCCCTGTTTGGGGCTGGTGACTTTTATAGCTTTCTTACAAAACCCGTAATCATGTGTCTTGCTGTTGTGCACATTGGTCTCACTAAGTTCTGTCAATATCCGGTTTGTGTATCAAGTCTTTGGCTTCCCCCTTGATCATCTTCCATCTATGATCATTGCTAGGGCCATCCTACCAATATAACTCGCAGGTCTCCATTGGACATGTCCACACCAATGTAGCTTAGCCTCCCTCAACATCTCTTCAGTTGGGGCAACCTGCATTAGGCCCCACACAACCTCATTTTGTTTCCTATCATGGAGTGTCCAACCATCTCACCATCTTTGTTTCTGTTGTGTAGGGTATACTGTTTTCTTGTCTTGTGGCGGCTAAGTCTGTTCCATATACTAGGATGGGTCAAGTTACAGTTTTATACACTCTATCTTTTAACTTAATTGGCATCTTTTTATCACAGAGATTTAGGCTCCGCTTTCATCATTTTTTATCAAGCAGTTTCAGTATGATGCCAGGGATTGCTCAGGAGCGCACCACTGATAGCAACTTTTGACCCTCTCTATTGAAATTCTTTTACTCTTCTAAGCTTTCTGCCTGTAATATCCTTTTATGGTGGGTTCTGCTCTGTCAGTTGTTAGAACCTTAGTCTTACCAATATTCACTCTAAATCTCACCTGCTCGAAACTGTGTTGCCATTTTTCATAGTTGGTTTGCAGGGTCTCACAATCTTGTGCACATATCACTAAGTCATCAGTGAACAACATATTCGAAGGCAGATCCCTTTGAATATTTTTACTCATCACATCCAAGACAACTGAAGACAAAAAAGGGTTCAATGCTGACCTCTGATACAGGCCAATGTTTACTGAAAATTTTCTGCTGTAGCCCCATTTGGTTTTGACTGTAATAGTAACTCCATCATATATATCCTGGATAAGACTGACGTATCCTTCTGGTGCATCTCTCAGTCACAAGCTCCACCAAACTAATTCTTGGTACAGGATCATAGGCCTTCTCAAGTCCACAAAGATCATGCCAAGTTACAGTCTTTTCTCTGAACTTCTCCATGAGGATTCGTAAGGTAAATGTGGCATCAGCTATACTTTTTCCTGACATAAATCTATACTACCCTTCCAAATTTCAGCTGTTCCATGCAGATGCTTTTCAGTTGTTTTCTCCCATATTTTCATAGCATATCAGCTGCTTTCTTCTTTCCATATTTTTTTCAAATTGCTTTTGCTTCCATACTTTTTCACTAAAATTGGGGAACAAGTTTTACATTTAAGACCTGTTTCAAATCCAACTATCGAAAGTGGAGAGGCCCTTTAAATATTATGTGGTGTTATGAGACTATGTATAAGGCTTTTAGTGACTTAGAGTTTAGCCCTTAATTAAAACCACCATGCCTAGTCATAAATGGTGAATATAACAAAGTTACGTCAATACTTAAAAAATGAGATCAAAAGCATTCAAGTCACATATGTTCCACATCAAAATAACACACTTAACTACAGATTAATTTTCTACAATTTACAATATTACTACCTCTGTTGTTTTATTACTGTTATGCCGTATTCGTGAATTAACAAAATTGCTGTGCACCTAGCTTCACAGTGAGGACACTTTTTTCCAGTTTTGTCTCAATTTAAGATTTTAAAATAATGTCCAATTTGAATGTCTTTAAAAAAACTAAAAACAAAATGATTGAACCTGTCACTGAGCCGTGTCACATTCCTCTAAATAAATGTCATTCCTTCCTCTTAACATCTCGAGTAAATTGTGTTCAAACAAAGCAGCCCACTTACTATCTTCCTGATCTAATAATAATTCTCCATGCTCATTACTAAAGACTACATGATTATATTCATCAGCTCCATTCTAGCCAAACAATCTTTCTCCTCTACCAAATTAAAAAAATTACAGGACTAAATAAATAAAAACATAATGATTTATGTATATGTAGTTGTAACTCACATGAATCACCACAAGATCTTGATTCTGTTCCCCTTTTCATTACACTACCTTTTCCCGAATCCAACAAAATCATTATTATATCCAAATTCCTATTGTCTTATTGAACCTTTTGTTTTCTTTCAAATTGGAATTTAGGAATCTTGGAAGTTTTCTGATTGTTTCCATACTTACACAACACACAGGTTTTGTTCTGGAGAATCCCCTAAACTGCCAACTCATATTTTAATTATGGATTACTACATAGTTTCTGGTACTCGGAGGCTAAAACTTCATATAAGCAGGGATCAAGGCCCACAGTGAGTAGAATTTGCATTCCTTTGGGTACAAATAAAACATCTGTTCTTCCATATTTTAATAGTAATATAAGAATGTGCTCTAAAGAGATTTTTTTCAGGTATAAAGAAGGTGCAGCCTTTTGAAAGTTGAACTAATAATGCTGCTCCTTTAAATACATCATCAGTTCAAATAACTTAGAATCTGATGATGATCCAGATATTTCTCAAAGGTGCTTACACTTGTGACCTTCTTGGATTAGAGATAATACTCTTATCTATTAAGCAATTATATTTCAGTATTGGTGTGCTTGTATAGTTGTTATAACAAGTCTTTGAGTGAAACTGGCCATCTTGATGCTTCACATTTTGCCTAACAATTTCTGAGAATGATAATTGTCAGATAGATGAATTTTAGAAATGTAAGGAATACATGTTAGCGTGTCCTTGGAGCGTATGGCTTTATGTTGACAAACTGGCTACGGATGATAATCAGATCTAAGAGCAGTAGTATTTATAATGATTTGCGCTTATTGAATGGAAATAAATGACACAACAAAGGACAGCGAACACCTGTGCAGTACAAATCAGATCCCTCCGTTGCTCCCCCCCCCAGAGGGATCAGAAGAAGATAGAAAACTGATACACTGAGAGTTTATCAATTATGGAGGTCTTTGGTTCCTTTCTCATCCAGAATCCCTAATGGTTAATAATGTTTTATAGTTTAAGTTGTGAAACATCTATTTTTCCTGAGAACAAAAAAAAGAACATGCAGACCAGGAGCAACCAGGAGTTTCAGCTGCTTTTACACACTCCTGATCTTGGGTTATGCTAGAGAACGAAGAGAGGCCTCCAGTATAAATTAGGACTTGACTTCAAAGCAAAGTTAGCTTGATTTACTACACTTGAATTACAACATCTTGAGCTAGCCTAGCTTTAGTGAGAGTGGCCACACTGCGAAACAACACTCGAGCTACACATGGTGATTTGATTGGCAGCACAACTCCTTAGCTGTTAACTTGAGCTATAGCCTGTCGCTGAGTCCCCACCACATTACTAGCTCGAGCATCAGGAACACTTGAGCTTCAATCCATGCCCTCAACAGGCCAGCTAGCTTGAGTTTACAGCCCCATTTAACTCAAACTAGAGATTTTTTGTGTGTGGATGAGAGTCAGGTTAGGAACAAAACTCAAGTTACTAATAATGCAGTGAAGATTGCTTTGGGAGCCTAAGTTATGACAGCCTCCCTGGGCTGTCCTGTGGCTGCCACACGACCTAGAAACTCCACAGTTTCGCAGCCACACTCTTTCACCTCAGCTCTGTTCTGGCATGCCTCCGTTACACTTGGGGGCTCCTCAGAGGGTAGCCTTTTGGCAGTTTCTGCATTACCTCTGCTGGGGAAATCCACCTCCAGCTGGAACTGGGGTTTTTAGAACCCCTGTACCTCACTCTAGCCCTTTTACCTGGTATGAAGGGGCTAGAGGGGAGGATGAAGATCTCACCCCAAGAGTTTCATTTTTTTAAAGTATCAGCAGGATGTGAAAAACTGTAGCTTTCATACACTGAAAAGCCACTAGTTGACACTGAAAGCATGAGCCAAAATTGCATACTAAGGTATCAAGAAAGAATATATTTTAATCTGAAAAATAAGGAAGACTTTTGATATCTACCATAAATGCAATGGAATGCTAGCTCTGTTAAATCTGCTAAATCAGGATTTTACAGCATTTTAATATGAAGGGTCAGCTCATTACCAATGTTTTAGGGGTTTTATTGGCATCCAAGTTTTAGAAGACCCAGATCAGAATTTAAAATATTGTAGATAATGAATATTACATTACAGTTGTGACCCTTTGATTCAGTGTTTGGTGTCATGTGAGTCTGGGATGGATGTTAAGGTGGAATTTAAAGATCCCATAGCATTTTTCAAAAAGAGTAGGAGGCTAATCTGTGTTTGGTTCCTTTTTTCAGTCCAAATCCTGTTCCTAATGAACTAAATGAAAAATTTGTCATTGACTTCAATGTGAACAGGGCAAGGGTAGGATTTTTCAGAACCACTAAGCATTAACCAAACTCTTCTTCCATTGGACTTGATGGCAAAATTCTTTTGACTTCAATAGGAGAAATGGTAAGCCAGTGTTGAGTGAGTGCTTTTCTGAAAATCCCTCCTTACCAATCAATGGTCAAAGCTGTTTGCGAGCTGTGATTGTGCACATAATGCATGCTCAGTTTGTATTACCTTGTGAAGTGCATTGAGATACGTGGGACTCTGCGGAACATAAGCTGTATTGTAAAGTTATTTTTTTATATGGCTGGGATCCTCAAAAAAGTTGCTGAAGGGAGTTAAGCACCTAAGTCCCCCTGTGGAGTTTCATTGGCGATTGGGCACCTGGCTCCCATACACTCCTTTGAAAATCCCAGGGAGCCAGCGTTCCTTGACTTCTGTCAAGCTTTCGGATGGTTAGCTGTATATTATATCCTTGAGAATGTGATCCTTAGCCACTGTCTATTCACTTTAGCAGAGCAAACAGTATTTTTGGTGCACACACAAGAGACTTGTGATATTGCAACATTGTGTCACATTTAGAATGATTTAAAATAAAACTCAATGAGTATTCTACAAAGCAACAGAGAAGCCCACTTAATACCATTATATTATGTTTTAAATTTATGTTAAATGATCTTAGTACATCTCTTCTGCAAACAAAGGTAGCTTGAAATAATCTAATAATCAATTGCTCCCGGTATCTGGTTACATGACTTCAAATTGAAATGTAAAATAGCTGCCAGTTCATATTAGATTTTTTAATAAATTATTTAATTTGATCCTGTAGCTGTATTTCATTTGATCTTGTAATAGGTTGTTTTTAAAGTGGTTTTGAAGGATGATGTGCAGGTTATGTTTGTTTTGGTTTTTTTTATTTGAGGCAAAAGTGAAAATATACTTTAGGATTGTATATTGAGTTGTGCTATACAGTGGGTAGAATTTTCCTGGTTTTACTGTTACATTTAAAACTATTCATAAAGCTTGTGGTAAAATTTAATTCAAGTGTATGATGCTTTGGTGGCACATGAGGCAATTATTTTGTTTAAAATCACTGCTCTAAAGATCTAATCTTTTACAGTTATTTTACAGATATTTAATTGGGTTAAATTAAAAAAAAGATGTAAAAAAGTTTTAAAATCAGTCGTTTTTAAACATATACCTTTACAAAATTCTGGCAAAACATATTGCAGAAGTACATGCAGAATATTTCTGCCAAAAATAACAGATTGTTTCCTACCATGCCATTCTTTTAGTATCATTGCTTGTCTGTGTACTCCGCCAAAACGGAGGGTTCGTGGTTTGAGATCTCAATGGCGAGATAGAATGTAGAAGGACAAGACAATACTGCTAAAAAGCTGTTTATTCAGTTACAAGCATGCATTTGAGTCTGCAATCAGGGAGGGGAAGCCCATTTCTCTCCCGATAAACAGCTGCCCAGGAGCGGACCTGACACGTAGCATCCCGTGCACAGGGTCTAGTGCGAGCTTCAATTTCCTTATGTTACCCTGCCATGATATAGTTCACTTCGATTCCCTTATTGGTCAGCTTTTGCTCCATTCCAGGATTGGCCATTGACCCTTGCCTTTTCTTATATTATTGGTGCATTTTCAACATCCAATCAAACTACAAGCGGTGGTTAGTTGTTTACAACTTGAGCTGCTTTCAAACTGCTTTATACTAGTTTTATGGTTAGCTCACTTCTGCTTTAGCTCGAATTTATATCTAGGTCATCCGGCCGAGTCTTGCTCCCTAGCCTGTATCCGTGTTACAATTGTCTTCTGGTAGCCTAACAGTCTGTGCTCTAGTTTTGGCTGTGTGTATTAGATCTTACTACGTGCAGCAGAAGAAGATTTTGAAATGCTGCAATTCCAAGTTAACTTTCAGCATCATATTAGGGGGGCAACCTGCAGAACCACATTTGTTCTCTCACGTTATCCTGAGAAAGGCCATTTTCAGGAAGCTTCCATATAATACCACTTTCAGTGTTCTACTTGAGTCATGTTTAGTGTGTCCCGGAAAAGAATCTCCTGCCCTGGCCCAAACAACAAAGATGTTGTTTCATCACTATTGTCATTTTCTTCATTTGCAATCGAATTAATTTTGAATAGATAAATGCATTAGTCTTGCTTATCCAAAAAAGGAAAATCATAATCTTAGGAATTTTGCTTTTAAAAGAATCAAGCAAGAATTTGCTGGCAAATCATACGGATACGTAACTGTGAATTGTCCTCCTCAGTCTTTTGTCTCCTACTTCTAAGATCATGAATGTTCGTTGGGTTTTGTTTTTTGTTTTGTTTTTCTTCTATATAGCAGGGGCATAGCTATGGTTGGGCCTGGGTAGCCACAGCCCACCCACTTTGAAAGCAGGCCCACCCAGTCTGTTGCTTCTGCTGCTGATGCCCCGCTTGAGCTACCATGGAGTGTCAGGCTACTTTTGCCCAGTCACTACCTAACTTCCTGCTTATGGCCGTGTGACCGGAAGCAGGAAGTTCGGGAAGCGACCTACAGAGAATCACTAAGCTGCCCGAAGCTCCAGTTGCCAAGGTAACTGGAGCGTCCGGCAGCTTAGTTTCTTTGCCCAGTCTCTTCCTGAACTTGACCGGAAGCAAGAAGTGGCCCAGACCCACCAAAGTAAATCACAGGCTGTGCCAGAAAATCACTTCTGGCTACGTCCCTGTTATATAGTGAACCAAAGTCTTCTGGGGCTTTTCTCTGTGATAGACCAAATGCTACATTTTCATCTCCATAGATTCCAGTGCCAGAAGGAACCATTGTGATCATCCAATCTGATCTCCTATATAACACAGGCCATAGAACTTTCCCAAAATAATTCCTAAAGCATACCTTTTAGAACAAAACCTGATCTTAATTTAAAACGTTTAACTGATAGAAAATCCACCACGAACCTTGGTAAATTGTTTCAATGGTTAATTACTCTTACCATTAAAAATTGATGTCTTTCTTCCAGTCTGAATTTGTTTAGTTTCAACTTCCAGCCATTGGATCATATTATAATTTTCTCTGCTATATTGAAGAGCCCATTATTACATATTTGTTCCCCATGTAGGAATTTTATAGAAGGTAGTCAAGGCACCTTTTAACCTTCTCTTGTCTCAGTAGATTGAGCTCTTGGAATCTATCACTATAAGGCAGGTTTTCTAATCCTTTAATCATTCTTGGGGCTCTTCTCTGAATCCTCTCCAATTTGTCAGATCCTCCTTTAATAGTGGATACCAGAACTGGGCGCAGCATTCCAGCAGTGGTCATACCAATACCCAATACAGAAGTGAAATTACTTCCCCATTCCTAGTCAAGATTCCCCTCTTTATGCATTCCAGGATTGTTTTAGCTCTTTGGGCCACAGCAACACAAGGAGAGGTCATGTTCAGCTCTCAAATCTCTTTCAGAATCCACCAGCACCCTAAAATCTCTTTCGGAATCACTGCTTCCCAGGACAAAGTCCCCCATCCTGTAAGTACGTCCTACATCTGTTATTCCTAGATGTATGCATTTCCATTTAGTCATGTTAAAAAGCATGCTGTTTGCTTGTGCCCAGTTTACCAATTTTTCCAAATTGCTCTGTATTAGTGACCTGTCCTCTTCATTTTTTACCACTCCCCCAATTTTTGTGACATCTACAAACTTTATCAAGGGCAGTCTGTACATTGCAGTTCAAAGGAGATGGTTTTCCCTTTATGTTCTTCGAAGCCAGCAAGACTGACGCTCTCTTCCTTTGACATGATGTTTTTGAACTTTGAATATCCTGCGTTCAGTTGCCTTTTTATAATTTATGAATTGCATGGATGTTTCAAAGAGAAGAAGAAAACTATATGAAGCTCTTTATATAATTAACCCATTCATTTTATCTTTGTAGTTATCACTTACTGTAAATACTTGCCCCTTTTTTGCAGAAAAGGCTTAAAGAACATTTGCTTTTTCATGAACATAATAGGTGGGATTTTCAAAGGCGCTTGAGTGATGTAGGTCACAAGTTCCATTGAGTCTTTTTTTTTTTTTTTTTTTAAATGGGACTTGTGCCTAAATTACTTTTATTTAGGCGCTTCTGAAAAATCCACCCAGTAAGCCTAAAAAGTGTTCTTTGGTTTCTTGTATTTCACTTGCTGGTGGTTTTAAATGTAGCTTTACTGGGGAAGCAATTCTTAATGGCTTTTAATATGTAGCAGCATGTGTGCGTATTTGCTTCAGAGTGGTAACATAGCGAATTAACTAGGGTCCTGATTTAGCACAGTTTTTGAGACTGGTGTTTTTCCACTGCTGTACATGTATTTAGAGTGTAAACTCTTTGCAGAAGAGACCTTGGGCTTGATCCTTGCCCCATTTTGTGCTCTTTGTACTGATAGAGGGAAACACAAGAGACAGAAAGCTGCTTTAGCAGCTATCTGGCAGTTCTCCTTGTGTACGGGAATACTCAGGTGGTATGAAATTGCTGCACTTTGGGCCAATAAGGGGTCATTAAAGCCAGAGCTAGGTAAAACAGTCCTGAGGCTGTTCTAATGTACACCAGGGGCCAAACTAGTGCTGACTGACCCAGACCTCACCTTATCATGGATCGGGGGATGGAAAGACACTTATATGCCTCGCTTTCCTCCTCAAGTGCACTGGGCACGGCTCTGATGCATCTGAAGACCTAGACGCTTGTCTTTAGTTTTGTTCATTTTGCAGAGTGCTTGCTGCAAACTACTACAAATAAACATGGCAGAATAATTCCTCCAGTGTATGTTGCTATGTAAGGTTTGCCATGTGATGCACTGAGGCGGTTTGCTATAGTTGAAAGTTACAAAAATACCCAAAGAACATTGCAGCAGAAGAGAGGTAAATATTACTGATACTGTCATGAAACTAAACAAGAGTTCAATCCATTAATTAAATGGCGTGCAGTTCACATTTCAAGGAAGATGACACATTGGAAGCCTTCACAGAAAGGTGATCTAGATCTAGGGTATTTTAATAAATGAAAGCTAAGTTATGCTGCAGACACTTCATTGTTTTTGCTCTTCTTACCTACCGGAAAAGGAGTGTAGTAATCTCATGTAGACGTAGAAGGACTATATATTTGTTTGAAGGTTAGGTGGTTGTTCGGCTATGCTGAAAGAAGAACCCTACTTCATCTAGGCCATAATGAGGGAAAAATTCCTTCCCAGCACCTCCCCTCCACCATGCTGACCCAGACCCCCCTGTTGCAGCAGCTTCTGACCTCTTTTCCCCCCCCCACACCCTCAACTCAGTTCCTTTTCCTTGGCAAGCCAGACAACAGCCTCCCCCTTCCTGCACTTAAAGGCACTTAATATAATTTTAATCACCTTTATTTGATTGATTTTGATTTATTTAATCAGTTGCAACTTTATTAGTATATGTCTGGGACTACCTGGCAGATAACAGTGTGCAGTGCAGGTAACTGCATGTTCATTCAATAACTACCCTTTGGCTTCTGCCAGCCCCCCCTTTTTCCATCCATGTCCCCCAGCTAACCCATTGGTGGGACCTTACCATCCCTCCTTCCCCCCGAGACAAGGGTGGGCTATAAGAAAGAGGGGTTGCCTCCCTGCACTACCATTCATAGGTGCCCCAAACACTCCCCTGTTCCATTCCTTTAACCAACGCCTACTTTTTAAGTCCTTTACCGAGCCATTTATGCGGTCACTGTATGCCTTCCCTATGGAGTATCTGCACTGGACATCCACCACAAGGAGACACCAGCATTTAGCGTGTCAGGTCCCCAGACATCTCCTAATGCTCTTTCAGATTGGCCAAAAACGTGTCTGCACCTAAGTCTTGATAGGTGAACCCCATCCTCCCGATGTAACTCTGGTGCCCATACGCTTTGCCAGGATGCAAAATTAGTGACTCTCATATGGTCCCAAGAAATTTGGCTAACTACTTATTCACATATCTCTTCACCTTGTGCACCTGGGGAGATCCTCACTGCACCCCATCAGACCCAGCTTTGAAGCATGGCCAACCCCACAATATTTACTCCTGGGAAAAATTCATGATCAGCTTCAAGTCCCTTTTCTGTCAAGAATAGCCCTGAATAAGATCACCTTCTGTCCACTATGACATATGGTGGCAAGGATATGCACAAGATTCCCAAGAATGTTAACAGTGATGGGATGATGTAAATCCTCCTTGGGGCCATTGGTACATGACCACCCCGCCAGAAACCTTCGAACTAAAAAACTGCTGCAAGGATCTAGATAACCATCTAGTCTACTGATGAACATAATGGCTGAGAGGTAATTCAGGATTGTTGAGGATGTTAAGTTGGCAGGTTGCCACTGACAACATGTGCCGCAGCATCCGCTTCTTCATAATGGGCCATATCTGTGGCCAGCCTTCCCAATCGTGGAATTGCATGAAATCATTAAAACTGCTCTTATAGCTCTGCCATGTTTGCAGAGCCACAAATCTCCATGCTACACTGTCAAACATCCTATGCCATGGTTCCATAGTGCTAGGGACATCTGCTCGGGTTCCTGGCTGGCTGCTAATGCCAGCTCCCAAAAATCTGTGCATCTGAAAATGAAACAAGGCATCTGCTAAGCCTTCATAAACCCCGGAAAGATGAAGATGGAATCGATATTCTCCTAGAGTCTGTTGGGGGGCCAAGCCTCAGGGGATGGGGGGAACCCACAAGTTCTCTACGGCCCTGCAACTCTGCCCTCAATTCATTCCTGTGGAAGCATTGTCTTAACAAGCTGCTTTGCCTACTCCATGGGAAAAAAGCTCATGCCCGGGGTTGCCCCTTTTCAATCCCTCCGCCTTTCCGGCCACACTGATCCACACCCCGTTTTTCAGCAGCTTCTGATGTCTCCCTTCCACACCTGTAAAGCACTGGACAAAGCCACCCTGCTTAAATCTGCAGTGTAGTCATTTTTCCATTATGGCTTTTAACTTACTGTAATAGTTTGTCTAAAACTGGCATGTCAAAAAATATGTATGCAGTGAACAAAATGTCACTTGACATTGTAAGCTAAACCTTAAATTTACAGTTTTCCAAGGCAGCAAATTATATAGTACAGCTATATGTAAATTTTACAGCTACTTGATGCAAATTAGATAAAAATAAATATGAATTTCAGACAGCAACAACACTGAATTTAGTAAGTATTCAAATCATGTTTGGGTAGTTCCTGAAATGGCACCATAGACAAAGTCCGATCCACTGTATTTGCTCCTTTGTATGCTACTTTTGTAAATATTCTTTTGTATTGATGCATTACTGCCTTTAGGTATGATAAGCTGAGACTGTTCCATTTTCTGCCACATGCAAAAGAAAAGGATAATGTTTTTAAGCTCATATTTCCAAATTTTTGTTTCATATCCGTTTGTGATATAACTGAAGTTTTCTGAGACATGCAAAGTATTCATTCACCTAGATACGAATTCTGTTGAATGCACCTATCCTCACAGAGGCAGATGTCTTCATGCAAAGGAGAATTAGTGGTGAAATGCCTCTAGATGGCAACTATTGGGTGCCATCCTTGAAATGTCATGGAGCAGAGTACTGTCATGCAGAAGAGGTAGAAGGCAAGAGAAGGGTATGCCTAGGGGATATGTATTCAGATCCCTAGCTACTGCCCCTTGTAGAGTGGGGATGCAAGCACTAGGGAGACTGCTGTAGCCTCGTAGCTTCAGTAGCAACCACAGAGTAGCTCCCAACAAGGTATTCCTGCACCTTTGTAATCTGGGCTAATTAGGAATGGCATAGCTTCTGAGCTATGTTCTCGTTAACACCAGTGTCTTGCAAATTGTGATGCCTGAATGCTAGAATGTAAAGAAAATGGATATAATTCATTATCACAGCCAACATTTCATTTGCACTTTTTATAGCGTATAAGCTATTCTGCCTTAATAGAGAGAGAACCCACACTCAGTCTTTGCAGTGGCTCTAGATTCATTTACTATATTTTGAATTCCTTTTAGGGTTCTTTTTGTTTTTCAAGTTCTGTCTTAGAGGTGCGTTGTATAAATACCACAAGCTTTACGTTACTTGTTTTCTGTATTGTTACTGAGCAAGATCGTACAGTTGTTGCTGTTTGGTATTCTTAAGAAGAGCTGTAGAATGAGAAGTTGTTTTTTTCCTTCCAGGTCTACCACTTAAATTTAATACTAGTTGGATTGTTCTTTGTGTAGAATTTTGCAACTAGAGTGAAACAAAATAATTTGCCTGTGTAACATGTCAGTGATCTATTAGACTAAAAAGGCTTCAGAATTCAAATTTGGTCTTCTGACTTCACAAGAAATTGTGCAGACCATGGAACTGCAGACTAGCTAATCTATCAGCAAGTTTTATATGTTGCTAGTAACACTAAACTTTTTCTTTATGTATAAGAAAATCTATATTTTCACAAACCTAGGGCCAATTCCTATCTCATGTAACTCCACCTCATACTCCACCGAAATATCCATGTATTTGACGTCACAGCCGTGGGATACATTTATGTAGAACCTGATCCAAAGGCTATTTACTTCCATAGGTTTTGGATTAGGCCCAAACATCATATATGCAGAAGTGCTATATGTGATGCATTTACTTATATATTTGTAATTTATCATATGCCTGTGAATACATCATTTGGCCACTAATTCATTTCCCCTGGATATATTCTAAATTACCATTATAATAATGGCTTTCGTAATGAGAATACTTAAGTGCTAGTAACTGGAGTGATCGCACCAATTCAGTTCACATAAATCACTGAACAATTATAAATGGGAGTGTCTATTTATCACCTCTCATCTAGTCCTCCCCATGCTTAATCCTTTACAAAAAGTGTTGCCTACGCAGGTCAGTTAATCAAAATTTTAATCTATGCAAAATATAGTTTCTTTAGTAATTCAAACTTTTGTTGTATTCAGAGTCACACTTCAGGGTTTCTAAAAAATGTTAGAGTTCTTTGTGGAATGGACCATAAATACATTATGCACAAATGCATTTTATACTTTATTTCTAACTTTTGCAGTTTCATTGTTTCCAAGTCCATCTGAAGAAAAGTAAGTAAATAGGCTCCAAACCAGCAAAACATTTAAGCCTGTGTTTAAGTATAGGAATAGTTCAATTAATTTCAATCAGTAAGCATCTTAGGCAACTCTTGACAAATCCAGTCGTCAAAATGCTCATAAAACCCTGTAGTGATTGCCCTCAAATCCTGTCCTAGATCCTGTCAAAAAAAAAAAAAAAAATCTACCCTTCAAAGCATTTTGCTTCCCTTTTTTCCCACCTCCCCCACACTTCAGAACTGACATCCAATCCTGCTTGCATGGAACAGAGGTTTCCCAACCGGCTCACATTCCCATCTTCCTCTCAGCTTCTGCAAAAGCCCTTGTGCTGAGCAGCAGGAGAAGTGTGTGTGTATATATAGGAGGTGACAGCTGGGAATCTGCTGGCTCAAAGCTGCAGCTGCCAGAATCAGCAAGAAGAAAGGGCCACTGAGTAGGTGGAAGACTTGTTGACGTGCTCTGAGCCCAGCAGTGTTACAGCTGTATCCTGCTGTTGCAGTTCCATTGTATAATTACCTGGAACAAATTTATAGAGCCCTAGGCTTTCCTGGCCAAACCAGGCGTCTTGACAGTCAGTAAGTCATCGTTGCCAGAGGCTTTTCGAAAGAGGGGGAAAGTAAGTTTGAAATCTTGCCTCCCTTCCACAATAATCCTCTGCCACTTTAATTCCTCATTGTCTATTATAAAAGCTAAATTGGAGGTATTTTAAATAGCTCTCCATTTAATATTGAGGAATAGACCCTGAGACTTGTACAGATTCTGTATTGTACTGTTGAAAAGCTGGAATGGGATTGAGAAAGAGGTTTGTAATAGGAGAAAAGCAAAGGGGTCTTGAACAAGCTTATTTTAAGTAAACGTTCAGAATATTATAGAAATGTTTATCATTTCTATATATACCTTTTCCCTGCAGTTTTTCCTTATCTTCCTATTAGCCATTATTATAAAAGATTGGTTGCCAGATTAATGCACAGGCTGTGTGAATCCCCATTAAGGGTCAAATTCTTCCACCCTGGCTCATTTAAGTAGTACCTTATACTTCAAATAGTCCCATTGAAACCACTAAGGCTGTCCAAAGAGTAAGGTACATACTATGCACCAAGAGCGAGTGTGGCAGAATGTGGGCCCATAACCTTTAAAGGCCAGTTTAAACAAAATTATTTTGGGGCCATTTTCACCACTGTTATTCACGTTGGGTAGCCTGACTCCATAAGAAGTCCTGTTGAAGTCAGTGGACTGCTTTTGAAGCAAGGTACTATTCCATGTGAAGCTATCAGAATCTGGCCTGTCAACTAGATATGCACGCAGATACTACTTTTTATATGTAATATTTGATTGCTTGCTGTCAAGAAGAGTTGCAACTTTTTAAAAATTAAGCTGTAGGTTTGAAGGCTTTCTGTAAGACCTGTGACTGCATGTGCTTTAGACTAAAAATCTACATTTGTGCCTCTAAAAATAGATATTTTGCATAAAAAATTAACAATTTAATTTCAGTAATACAAATGTTAATAATGAAAAACTGATAAATTATTGTGAGAAATACGGTTCTGTAGCGAAATGTGCCCTTCTTTTAGCAGTGCAATTTTAAAAAGCAGCAGTTGATAAGAATTGTACTAAGCATATGCTGAAAAAGGACATTTATTGTAGCCCAGACCATTACTGTTTGGAATGCAATATTCCACCAGTAGCATGACATTAAAATTAAACATGTTATGACTGATTAAGGCAGAAAATGTCATAAGCATTCGGCTTAGGCAAAGGAAATGTTGATATTTAACATTCTTCATTGCTCCTATAGCATGAGGCTATTGTGACTTAGACAGATGAAGTGTAAGCTTATGGATATGTTACGTTTTGCAATAGTTAAAAATGGTGTTGAAAAATTGGAGAGGGTGCAGAGAAATGCCACAAAAATGGTCCAAGGGCTGGAGAAGATGCCTTAAAATGAGAGATTTAAGAGCTCAATCTCATGAGCTTTATCAAAAAGAAGATTGGAGAGATGACTTGATTACAGCGTATAAATACATTTAAGGGGAGAAAATACTGCGTACTGAAGGGCTCCTCCTCAATCTGGTGGAAGAAAGCATAACATAAGATTGGAAGGGACCTCCTGGATCATTGAGTCCAGTCCCCTGCTTTTGCAGGCAATCATGTACCAAGAATGCATGGCTCAAAGTTAAAGCCAGACAAATTCAAATTAGCAATCAGGCACAAATGTTACAGTGAAGGTGATTAATCATTGCAACAAGCCACCTAGAAAAGTGGTAGATTTTCCATCTCATGTGGTCTTCAAATCAAAACTTGGATGGCTTTTTGGGGACATGGTTTAGTCAAACACAAGTTATTAGGCTCAATGCAGGGGTAGCTGGGTGAAATTCTGCAGCCTGTTATACCGGATGTCCGACTACACAACTTAATGATGCTCTCTCGCCTTAAAATCTGCATGGTATGATACTTATTTTTTTAATGTGCATACTCTTTTGATTTTTTTCCCAAGATTTTTGGTAACATTTAATTTCTTCTTTTCTACCAGTAAAGAAAATGCTAACCCTGGGGCCAGATCCCCTTGGGCAGATGTGAAATTGAGGGCTAAACTGTGTGGTTTACATTTTTTAAAAATGGGAGAAGGCATAGAATTTTCTAAATATATCTTTTGGTCACAGTAAATGACAAGGCTAGGACCCTGTGTGGGTGGTGAGATTCCCTATTATAATGGTCTTGAATTTGGAGAAATTAATGTAAAAATAGTTAATCTACATCAGAATGTAATTCAAGGATAGTAGTAGTGTTTATCATCACCCCCATTTGCTTTCCTAATAGACTGTTGCTGTCCATTGGGAATTATGTAATGCTAGATGGTAAGACAAGGAGAAAGCGCTGTGTAATGGAAGAGTTGGAATCATAAACATCAGTACTGTAAGCATTCATCTAAGTGATTGATAAGCATTTAGAATGTCTATCCAGCATTTCAAGCAAGAAGAGTCATTCCACTGTATCTGTGTCCCTTTCACAATCAAGTTAAGTGCACACACTCTGTCCCAGCCCCCATTCTGCTTGTCACATCACACAGTCATTGCAAATTCAAATTCATAATACAGTATTTCCTTTTGTTAGATATCTGACTTCTTTCCGAATGCCATGGGATTCTCTCCTTGAAAAATTGCTATGTTTATAAGTTATTTCACTTTGGTAATCTGGGACGCTTACAAAATTCATTGCAATTCACATGAGACCTGATCCAATACCCACTGAAGTCAGTGGAAAAACTGGTTGGGGGAATGAGAACCAGTGTCACAATGAGACCAACCAGAAATCTTACATGCATTTTTAAAATTATTTGTGCATGTGCCTTGAGCTCTGGAGAGGTGCTTTAAAAAAGCATCAGCATAAATAAGCACCCCTGAGCAAGAAAGAGACATCAGCACCAATTCAGGAAAACGCATAAGCATGTCCTTAACTTTAAACATGTGTCTTAAATTGTATTGAAGTCAATAGATCTCAGGCATGGGCTTAAGAACTTCTCCGAACTGGGGTGAGAGAGAGTATTCCAAATTAGGTAGGGTTTTATGGACAAAATCTGATTTTACCAGGAAACGTGAGTAGCTTTAACTCAGTCTTTGAAGCACAGAGTATTATCAACATGCCATTAAGCAATCAGACAGCAATGTTCTATATTAACAACAGAGTCATTTAGTAATTTTCAAGGCTAGCCCCCTGAATGTGTTGCAGTATTCTAGTGTGTATTTGCAGACAAGTAGTACCAGTCCAATCACATCAACGTGCAGTTAATTTTTTTGATACTTTTGCTTGATAAACTCTATAAAAGCATAGCATCTGTGATTAAATATACTATTGACCAATTGAGATGCATGATTTGATGCATGACAAATAAATTAATCCAGCATTGGTAGACAGCTGATTTAAGATTTTTGTTTTAAACAGAAGTGTAAAATTACCAAAAGGCATTGGAATTTTTATATATTTTAATAGGTTTTAATAGGTTTTCATTCAGCAAGATGCTGTCATCATTTTGTTTTGTGACTGATCCAGAGAAAGATGCTTGGTAAAAGGACTGTAAACTTTACATGTATTAGCAGAGTTAATAAAGTCAACACAAATCTTGCTTTTGTCATCTTTCTTTGACCTCTCTCTTATTTTTCTTTCTATATTAGATCTATGCAGAAATGCTGTGGCAGCAAGCTAATGAAGACAGACAAAACTCAAGAAAAAAGACTTGCTTTGGAGCCCACCTTACAGAGGAGAAACTTAATGACTTCCATAATGAACAGATTGGACAGCTGCAGGAATTGATGCAAGAAGCCACTAAACCTAATAAGCAATTTAATATTTCTGATGACTCGGAATACAAAAACTAGGTTTTTTTAAATGCACTTAAAAGCATTTTATAGAGCTTCCTTTTTCAATTGGAATAGAACATTATTATGAAGAATAATGAAAGCTGATGATATGGTACAATCTTGGTGTTTTAACCTGACATATCTGTTTCCTTGTGCAATGATGAGTGTTAGAATTACTCTGTGGTTCCATGTTACGTATATTATAACAACAAACATTTGCTCTTTGTAGGATTTAGAAAATATGCTGTATTTTAAGAATTTGGTCATATAAAAATTGTAATATGTTTTCAAAATGGAGAGCTTTATGCTAGAATTGGATTTAAGCACCTGGTAGATCTTGATTTCAACTACTTCTTCCTTTAATGATGGAAAGGATGCACTCAACAGTAATTTTCTGATGTGGATTCAATGTGCTACTGATTTGGGTTTATTGCATTGCAGTGAAGTAAACCATATTTAGAAGGATGCATTCTTCTTTCATTTCAATGCTAGTTTTCTTCATAAGTTTTATTGTGAAATTTTCCTTAAAACAAAATGTATTCTGCTTAAAACCACTGGCTTATGAGCAAAATAAACTGTTTTTCAAAATCAGACCCCTAGCATCTATCCAAGTATGATTCCCTTCCTCATCCCTGAAATCCTGCAATTTCACAGATAGTAAATTTTCTAATCATTCATTCAGCTGTAAAATAATTCTTTAGTTGAAATGCATACACTAAGTCATTAATATACAATTAAAATGCAAAGAAGCTTAATGGCTCAATATCAGCTATATTCTGCTTTTATACAGAATCAAATTTTGTTACATCTAATAACAGGAATGACCCCTGCCCCCTTTTCTAAGTGTTTTATAAATATCAGAAATAGATTCAACGAGTGGTTCATGGCCTGCAGGCCGCTTGCGACCCAATCAGCACATAGGTGCAGCCCATGTGACATCCTCAGGGCCATACAAGTAGTTTATATATTGTATGGATGAGACCAACGTAAGACCTAAAGAGATGCATATGTGTCCCACAATGGTAAATAGGTTGAGAAACACTGGATTAGACAAACTTTAATGGAAACAAAGCACTGCATTCATCAAGACACGGTGTACCTATTGTAATGCTCAGCTCCCTGCAATGTGCAGATTTCTGTTTTTAAAAAAACATTTCCTCCCATAACCCTCCCATGTCTTCAAAATGCACAACTTATTTGCTGTTAAGGCAATTTTCTCTTCAGTATTTTAAACCTATATTTATATTATAATTATTGCTCATGTTGTTCTACTTCTGGATCTTCCACTGACTGCTCCCTGTAGAGTATTCAAGATAACATAATTTCTTTCCTCTTCAGGGACAACAGCTTTGACAAGGAAGTGCATTTACAGATATCTCAAGCCATCGCAACATGCTGTGTTTACGCAAAGTTACTGTTCTGGGAGCTAATTCTGACAGGTTGAGGGAGTACACTATCTCCCAGTACCTGAAACCCTCAACAGGAGTTACAGGCTATTTATCACCATTCAAGGTTAAATCCCTAGATTGTGAACAAGGGGAGCTTTTGATTGCTATGCAGCATGTGCTGGCAGCACTTCTTTGCTGCTCTTGTTTGTTTGTTTGTTTGTTGCATTGTAGTACCACCCAAAGGCCCAACTAGTATCAGGGCCCCCATTTTGCTAGACACTTCAACACATAGGAAGATATGGTCCCATCTTGCATAACTTAAAAGTCTTTAAAAATCTAATCAAACTCCAGTTCAGGTATTTGATAAATTTAGGAACTATGTTCAAATTTAAATTGGATTTACAGTAAATTTAGTAAGTTTCTGTAATAAGGCTACATGAGGTTTTAATGTGGAACTGTGTGCTTCCATGGGAAAGCTTTAAATAACCTCACTAGTAAAACTCATTTTTATAGTTTCAAGCCCAGTTAGAACCCAACATTTTATATTTCTGCCTCTAGAACATTAATATTAGAATGTGAAAAACTTAGAATAAATTATTCTAAGAATATTCTATGTTAGTTATTCTAAGTTAAGTTAAAGGTCTCTTCCTTTGTGGGCACATAAAATGAAAGCAATATGGCTCTTAAATAGCTACTTGAGTATGTTTTTAGTCATATAAAAATATTTGGTGGCAAAATTAAATTCACCCAATTGTCTAGTAGATAAATTGATAAATGGTGTGATTTGGCAAATAAATATCTATATTAGAATATTTATATGTACAATGGACCTGAAATTTATAAGGTTAAATTTATAACAATATTAATCTGTATTTAAAAAAACCCCACACCTTCTCTTTTTAATAAATCCAAGGACTCAGAAGATTAATTTTGTTGCAGTTCAATTTTTTCAGTTCAGTTTTTTATTTTTAGTTTGTAAGTAAAACAATATTCTTTAGCGACATGTCTCATAGAAATCCATTATTGATGGAATATCTTCACACATTATAAATTTGATAAGACTATTGGTCATAATGAACAAATTTTGCTCCAATCCTACCAACGCTTTAGGTGCGTCACTTCCCATACATGGATAGTCCCATTGAATCCTAGCAAAAAATAGCAAGGGTGAAATTCTTTGGTTTATAATACAATGAATGAAAAATAAAGGACACTGGGCATCGACCACAGCCCACTAGAACTGAAGGAGAGCGAGAAAGATGTTTCTTAACCACTATCAGGTTCCTTGAAAGCACAGTATACTAAACTGATGGAAATTTTTAAACTACTTCTTGCTGGGTAATAAATATGGCCAAGCATGCAACAAAAAGGTTTCAAAATTAAATAGCAAACAGGTTATGATCTAAAATGTGAAGACCCAATTAGAGGGACGGATACACTGGACCTACTTCTATTATTGAGGGAAACTGAGTATATGGGAATCGTGGGAGCCAGTTAGATCAGGCTACTTGAATTCACTACACTAAGGAATGGGCTCATAGAACATACAATACCCAGATACTACATTTCACAAGGTGGATTTTGAAGGATTAAGAAATCTAGTGAGTAAGGTCCAACTGAGAAAGTATTAAAAGAAGGAGGCTGGGGAGTCCATAAAGACCTATGATTAGAGCACAAAGTACCCTTTCATTGGAGCAAGGGAGGGAATAATAAAAACAAACAGCAGAAAATGTGGCTTCATGAGGATCTGATCAAAGATCTGAGTAAATTTGTTAATCATTAGAAATGGAAAATGAAAAGGTAAACAAGAATACAGTCTGTAAATGCATGGCCTCTTCCCTTGGAGCAACCCTATAGCTGTCCTCTCACCTCACTTTCCTTCTTGGGTCCCAACTACTCCAGTTCAGTTTATCCTCTAGTCCAGCAGTTTCCAACCTTTTTAGCTCAAGGGCCACAACCTTGAATCTATCAACTCATAAAAATGCATTGATGTATACACCATTAAGGACTACAAATCACTACATATTTAAAGTAGACATTTTGATGCTACTGTGCTCATTTTTACATTCACTATTTTACACCTACAAATTACTTACCATATGTCACACATTCACAAAGCACTAGTATAGATGTGTGACTGTCACCACACACTGAAGCACATGGCCTGGCAGCTAAGTCATGGTGGGTGGCCTGCTAAGTGCAGGCCAAACCAGAAGACACTGGTTTTTAGAGGCCTGCCCTCCTCAAGCATGGTGGGTCCTGGCTGCTCCACCAGCAGTGCCCCTTCCCCTACTGCAGCCAGACAGAAGAAGTTCAGCGAGGAGGCTGCCTCCTTGCTGATTTCCCACCCCCCCTGGCTGCAGCAGGGAAACTGCACATGTCCTGTAGCCCAACTGGGTCCCTGGGCAGTGACTCCCTTCTGTAGCCAGGAGGAAAGAAAAATCAGTGCTTCCCTCCTTTTGGTTCCAGCAGGGACCCCAGCACCTATGGATCCAGTCAGAGCACTTTGCCATGCTCCTTGCAACAGCCAGGGGGAGGGGAGCACTGATTTTCCCTCGGCTGCAGCAAGGAGCCTGCGCCTGTCTTGTTGCCCCACAGCAACGCGCTCCGCCTGAGTCCTTAGGCAACAGCTCCTTTCTGCAGCCAGTAGGAGGGGAGCGGCGGGCCGTTTTGAAAGACTCCTTGGGCCACTTTTGCCCCCAGGCCACAGGTTGGAAACCACTGCTCTAATCCATTAACAAGACATAGTGCAGGTAGTCCATAACAGATGTCCCTAAACATAATCCATATCACCACCAGTGCATTTAGTCTGCAAAACCCAGCTTTGCTCTCACCATACTCCGTGTTTTCTCCCACACCTCTGTCCCTCTGCCAGGATAGTCACGCCAGCCTTTCCTTCTGCGGTTCAACACCTCTCTTCCCAGTGAGATTTCCCACAGCCTCTCTGCTGGGAGTAGTCTTGCCAGGGGAGCATCCCTCCCTCCTGTCACTCTCTCACTATTCCTCAGGGTGCAGCTCTCCAGCAAGGAAACATCAGCAGGTAAACCTTTTTGCTGCTCCCCCTTCCTTCAGCCCTCTCTGGCCCTTGGCTCCAGCTTAGACTACAGTCTAGATCAGTGGTTCCCAAACTTTTCTCTGCCATGGCACACCTTGATACCTTTTAATTATTTTGAGGCACACCACAGTATAGTCTCCAAATGAACTCATGGATATTCATGAGCCAACTCAGAACTCAAGTAGTTTTTCAAGAAATTCCGTGGCACACCTGCTCAGGCCTGACAGCACACCAGTGTGCCGTAGCACACTGTTGAGAAACACTGGCCTAGATAGACCAAGTACCCAAGGAACAGGGGGGAAAGATGCTACAAAAGCAAATAAGACCAGTGATTAACAGCTCACCAGTAACTAGCTTTCTTTTATTAGCACATCCTGATGCACAACAAGAATACAGCCATGCACAACAGCACTTCCTTTGTAATTGCCCGATCCTGCATGATCTTCTGTAATAGAAGTTCCTCTTATAGGAACTTTTTCCCAGCATGCATTTCTGGGGGATTGGCTCTTTAAATCAGAAAGCTCTTTAAAACAGAAAGAAGCTGTTGTTCCCTTAGAAGAAGCCATTTTAACTGAATGCTTTTGGGTGTGTCTCTCTCTCTTTTAGCCAGTAAGTACTTTAAATTCTAGTTACATTTCCCCCTTCTTGTTTTTGAGAAGATATATTCCAGAGACTCCAAGAATATGCTTTCAGGAAATCTCCCTAATTTAATAAGTAACATAAACATGCAGACTAACAGTACATTTCATTTGTGGCTATTAGGACCAATGAGTAGAGGAAATGCAAATCTAGAAGTGTCCTTTTGTCGTTTTATAAGTAAGGGAAATATTTAGAGGGATTTGACTGCTTATGACTTTAACACCATATGGAGACAATAGACTTAAATTCTTATGTTTGGTATTATTGAATGTGGAGCTCTTCAGAGCAAAAACTCTATATATGCATGCCTTGTACAGGGCTAGTACTTAAATACAAATAATTATATGTTGAGTAGCCAGAGCCTTCTAAGCACTGTACAAGAACATCTATTTATTATTATGGTACTAGGCCTGAACCAAAACTTTGTCTCTAAGCCCCCACAAACTTTGGGAAACTGAACTTAATGGCTTGGTTCTTATCAATGTAAAATGCACGCTGGATGTGAACAAGGCTTCAATTATATTTTTACAGGATTCAATTCTCGTGGATTCTTGCATCAATGGCATTGGGCTCTTCTGCTATTTTTAAACCAAGCCTGTAATGTCATTTCTTAAAAACAACCATATGTATTCTATCATTATTCATTTGTATTACAATAGTTCCCAGATGACTCCAGTCAGCGTGGGGATCCATTGTGCAAGGTGCTGTACAAAGACAGTAAGGGACAATCTCTGCTTTGCGGAGTTAACAATCTAGATTAAATCAAGATGCAAATAAGGGAGTGTAAACAAATGAAGGGAGTAGTAGGTGAGGATGGTGGTAGCAGTAACAGGAGCACATGGTGAATATAATTTTAAAAAATGCATAAATAACCTCTATTGAATAATAACCATAACTGCTGATGGCTACTTGCCTAGTCATTAAGGTTGTGGAATAAGAATACAAAGGAGGACAGGGAGTGACTGTGCAGTGAGAGTTTTCAGTGCATAAAGAAAAGCATGGAAAGAAGCTTGAAGGTGCTTGTGGAAGAAGAGGCCAAATCAGGGCTCAAGCCTGACATTGTTGGCAGAATAAAGGGGGTAGAAAGACAACATAATTAGAGGCAGGGGAGGAGGTTAGTTATGAAGGCTCTTAAAGATGAGAACAAAGAGCTTGTATTTGATGCTATAGAAAACTTATTAGCAGTCGACACAATCAGAACAGGGGGGTTGGAAGATGATCTTTACAGCAGCGTTTAGAATGGAACTTTTGGGTGAGATAGGGCAAGGAAGGCCGGAGAGGATAAGGTTATAGGAGTCAAGATGGGAGAAAGGACCTCAATGAGAGCTTTAACACTGTGGACAGAGAGGAAAGGCATGATCTTGGAAACACTGAGAGGAAGACACACGGTTTTGATATGGCCTGGTTGTGTGGGGATATAGTGGATATATACAGGCCAGTGACTGAGGGTCAGTTTGGTGCAGTGACCGCTGGCAGTAAAAGGGAAGTCTTGGGGGCAAACTGGGGGGTTCAGGTTTTGTTGTATTTAAGCTAACCACGAGGTGACAGAAAGACTTGTTGAGAAGTGGGATTGGACACAGAGTGAAAGGTCCAGGAGAGACAGGTAGATCTGAGAGTGCCACAGGGGAGCTGGCCCTCTAAGAACTGGGGCTCAGCTGCACCTGTGACAGAGCTAGCTCACGTCCCCAGGTGGAAATAGGCAGTCATTTGACAAGGTGATTAGAAGCTGAGTCTGCTGGAAGATAGGAGGGCAAACCTGAGAGCAGAGAGGGAGTGACTCTAGCTAGAGAGACCAGGGAGCCAAGAAGAGAGGGAATCTAGGAGTCAGTGCTCTATAAAGAGTGGGAGGCAGCTGGGAAAGCTGGTAATCTAGGAAGAGGGCCTAGGAAAGAGAAACCACAGGTTGAAGCTAGGTGTAGAAGGCGGTACAACTCCTTAGGGTCCTAGAGGTAGGAAGCCACAGAAGAGGGTGGGTGTGGGTTCCCCCTGTACTACCACCTTCTATGTGAAGGAGTGACCCCTTATCATAAAGGGAGGAGTGAGACACTGCCAAGAGCCCAGGAGGGCTAGAGCAAGGCCCAGGAACAGAGAAGAATGTGTGGGTGAAGAGGACAGACCCTTGAGAAGGGACAGAGGCTGAAGACCCTTTTGGTTTTGTTCTTGTTTGCACCCTGGAAAGGATTGGATTTATGCCTTAGAGAGAGGGTCAAGTCATCTCAGTGGCCTGACCTTACTGAGTGCTAGAGAACCAATGTGTATGAGAGGGAAACTGAGGCAGCAGCAAGCTTGGAGATATCAACCAGGTAGATACATGCTGCTACAGTGAACAAGCACATAGATCGCCTAGAAAAATAGTATAGATGGAGAACAGTGTGTCTGTGTGGCAAGGACAGAGTCCTGTGTGACCTGTATAGGAAGTGGGAGATAGGAGGCAGACGATTTGATCAAATAAGACGACAAAGGAACAATCAGAAAGGTAGCTGAACTGGTAAGAGAAAACTGACAATTGTTCTTCTACTTTGGGCCAGATTTAACACCTTGTGCATTGGGAAAGACTGGAAAACTTTGTGCTGGAAAGGGGAGGGCTTGAATTAGGAAGACGCCTTAGAGTTCTGTGCACTGGAAGCCAGAATTTGTGTTGATTTTTGTCTCTTTCATAATTATAAAATCTGTCACCTCTGTACATTATCAATCTCATACCTTTGCACTGATTATTTTAAATTTACATAGTCCATGGTATGTCATTATGCCATTTGTGAATGGTAGCACAAATGAGCTGTCTCTAATTCACATTCATAATATTCAATTTCACAAGCAATTTCTGCCTGCAGCAATTGCTTAAAACCTCTAAATATAGGCTGTAATTTAATATTCTAGTATAATTTATATAGCAAAACATACCTTAGGTTAGAGAAAAGATAACAGATAAAAGCAGAATGGTTAGGTATAATAATTTGGAGGCATTTCTATTGCTTTTATGGTATAATTGCAAAGTACAATAATACAAATCTAAGACAAGCTAAAACATTAGAATATGAGTTCGTTACAACTTGGATGAAAACAATGCAGGGAATTTACATCAAAATTAATGACTTTACTTGCATATACTTATAATTATTTGTATAGAAAACAATTATTTACTTCAAACCTTTCTTGTTTTCCTTTGCAAACAAGTTGCTTTCTAAAATTCCCTGTCATGATTATTAAACTGTAGACAATAGAATTATTTATAAATCTGAGCAATTCCCTTGTTCTATGCAAAATACTTTTGTAGAAGAGAAATGGTATTTAGCTGCATATACTGAGGCTGTCAGAGGTAGAATAACAGATCAAGGTTCTCATCTAATGAGTGTTGAAATGACAGATTCCTCAGAGCTGTGACAAACTCTCCCACTCAATGTGCCCAAAATATAAAATTGTCAGGTAAGTAAAGTCTAAATGTCTTAATACTGAAAAGCAACTGTAACATCTGTTGTGGTCAGTGGGATGTTATGTGGACTGGTATGTTATGTGTTATGAGGACCTGATTCTCATGGGGGACTTCAATCACCCTGACATCTGCTGGAAGAACAATACAGCAGAGCACAAACAATCCAGGAAGTTTTTGGACTGTGGTGCGGATAACTTCCTTGTGCAAGTGTTGGAGCAACCAACTAGGGGCCGTGCTGCTCTTGACCTGCTGCTCACAAACAGGGAAGATTTGGTAGGGGAAGTAGAAGTGGGTGACAACCTAGACAGCAGTGACCATGAAATGGTTGAGTTCAGGATCCTGACAAAAGGAGGAAAGGAGAACAGCAGGATATGGACCATCGACTTCAGAAAGTCAGACTTTGACTCCCTCAGGGAGCTGATGGGCAGGATCCCTGGGAGGCTAATATGAGAGGGAAAGGAATCCAAGAGGGCACAGGAAACTTTATTGAGGGCACAGGAACAAACCATCCCGATGTGCAGAAAGAATGACAAGTGGGGTAGGCGCCCAGCTTGGCTTAACAAAGAAGTCATTGGTGAGCTTAAACACAAAAAAGAAGCTTACAAGAAGTGGAAGATTGGTAAAATGACTAGGGAGGATTATAAAAATACTGGTCAAACATGCAGGAATGAAATCATGAAGGCCAAAGTGCAATTGGAGTTGCAGCTAGCAAGGGATGTGAAGGGGAGCAAGAAGGGTTTCTACAGGTATGTTAGCAACAAGAGGAAGATTAAGGAAAGTGTGGGCCCCTTACAGAATGGGGGAAGCAACCTAGTGACAGAGGATGTGGAGAAAGCTGAGGTACTCAATGCCTTTTTTGCTTCTGTCTTCATAGGCAAGGTCAGCTCCCAGACTGCTGCACTGGGCGGCACAGAACGGGGAGGAGGTGAACATCCCGCAGTGCTGAAGGAACAGGTCCAGGATTATTTAGAAAGATTGGACATACACAAGTCCATGGGGCCAGATGCAATGCACCCAAGGGTGCTGAGGGAGTTAGCTGATGTGATTTCAGAGCCATTGGCTATTATCTTTGAAAGCTCGTGGCAACAGGGGGAGGTCCCAAATGACTGGAAAAAGGCAAATATAGTGCCCATCTTCAAGAAAGGGAAGAAAGAGGATCCAGGCTGGGCAGCCTCACCTCAATCCCTGGAAAAATCCTGGAGCAGGTCCTCAAGGAATCCATTTTAAGGCACTTAAAAGAGAGGCAGGTGATCAGGAGCAGTCAACATGGATTCACCAAGGGAAAGTCGTGCCTGACCAACCTGATTGCTTTCTATGAAGAGGTGATTGGTTCTGTGGATGAGGGGAAAGTGGTGGTCGTGATATACCTTGACTTTAGCAAAGCTTTTGATACGGTCTCCCACATTATTCTGGTCAGCAAGTAAAAAAAGTATGGGTTGGATGAATGGACTACAAAATGGATAGAGAATTGGCTAGAGCAAAGGGCTCAACGAGTAGTGATCAATAGCTCCATGTCTAGCTGGCAGCCGGTCACAAGGGGAGTGTCCCAGGGTTTGGTTCTGGGGCCAGTTTTGTTCAACACCTTCATTAATTATCTGGAGGATGGGGTAGCTTGCACCCTCAGCAAGTTTGCAGATGACACTAAGCTAGGGGGAGTCGTAGATAGGATACAGAAGGACCTAAACAAATTGGAGGATTGGGCCAAAAGAAATCTGATGAGGTTCAACAAGGACAAGTGCAGACTGCACTTAGGATGGAAGAATCCCATGCACAACTACAGACTGGGGACTGACGAGCTAGGCAGCAGTTCTGCAGCAAAGGATCTGTGGGTTACAGTGGATAAGAAGCTGGATATGAGTCAGCAGTGTGCCCTGGTTGCCAAGAAGGATAATGGCATATTGGGCTGCATTAGTAAGAGCATTGCCAGCAGATCGCGGGAAGTGATTATTCCCCTCTATTCGGCATTGGTGAGGCCGCATTTGGAGTATTGTGTCCAGTTTTGGGCCCCCCACTACGAAAAGGATGTGGTCAAGTTGGAAAGAGTCCAGGGGAGGGCAACAAAAATGATTAGGGGGCTGGAGCACAAGACTTGTGAGGAAAGGCTGAAAGAACTAGACCTGTTTAGTCTGCAGAAGAGAAGAATGAGGGGGGATTTGATAGCAGCCTTTAACTACTTGAGAGGGGGTTCCAGGGAGGATGGAGCTAGGCTGTTTTCAGTGGTGGCGGATGACAGAACAAGAAGCAACAGTCTCAAGTTGCAGTGGGGGAGGTCTAGGTTGGACGTTAGGAAAAAGTTTTTCACTAGGAGGGTGGTGAAGCACTGGAATGGGTTACCTAGGGAGGTGGTGGCATCTCCATCTTTAGAGGTTTTTAAACTGAGGCTTGACAAAACCCTCACCAGGATGATTTAGCTGAGGTTAGTCCTGCTTTGGGCAAGGGGTTAGACTAGATGATCTCCTGAGGTCCCTTTCAACTCTAATATTCTATGATTCTATGTGGACCCTTCCAGGGGTAATATACTGTAAGGGTTGAGCTCTATGAAACATGTAAGCTCTTTTCATGCCACAGTGCTAGACCCATGAACAGTGCTGGCCACTAGCAGAAGCTGCTAGAAAAGCTTTTCCATTTTGTATGTACATTGTACGGAAGAGCTATTTAATATTCCAAAAGAAATAATTGCTGCAAAATAGCTTCAGTTAGAAATGGTCACTTTTTTTTGCATCTAAACATCTTTTTTTCTTTTTTTTAAATTACAAATGGCTTTTTGGCTAATGAAATGTTTTTTTCCATGCTTCCTTTCTATTTTTCTCTTTCTCTTCCTTTGGGTGGAAGAAACCAGAGGAAACAGGGAGGGAAAGAATATTTTTTCAGTGTGAAACTAAAAAAACAGTTTGGCTATTTGAGCATTTGTCCATGTGGATCCCACTGTCGGTGTATGCATCCCAGCTATGTGAACTTGGAATTGTTTAGCCAGCAGTGTCCATCGGGGTTATGCATGAACCCTGCATGACCTCGTGCTCCCTATTCCTGAATGCATAAAGGATCTAGTAGCCCCAGTTGCCACTCAGTTCCATCTCACTGCCTGTGGCAGTCAGACAGAGCTACACAGTGTCTCACTATGGCCCTGTAGTTTTTTAGGGCTCTTTTATACTGCCCCCAAATTCAGATTAAGGGATGTAAATAGCAGTGCTCCCCAAAGTGCAGCACTGTAACTGCTCCCATGTGCATGCTGCAGGTGTGAACTAAAAGATTTCTGGTTAGGGTTGACACAGTCCTCTGCAAACAGCAGCCTTTTAGTTTGCACCTGCTGTGTCCAAGGGGCAGTTGCTGCACAACACTTCAGTGTGCGCTGCTGGTCCTGGCCCTGTAGTCTGAACTGAATTAGATCGTTTTAGGATAGTTAGTTTGTTAGTTTTACTGTTGTGTAGCCATAAGTAGAAGTGGTTGCAGTTTTTCCAATGCTACAAAGTTTCATTGGAAAATGGTGGTTTCCTAGCAGGCTGCTGGTAGTCATGGGTTCTGGGATCCACAGTTCTAGGGCCAGGATCTATAGGGCTGGGAACAGCCTGCCATGAGGACTGTCCCAGGCCAGGAACCCAAAGACTACCAGACTCCCTGCTGCAAAGCACGAAGTCTACCAGCCCTGATAACCCTTCATCAAATCAACCTGATAGCCCTTCATTTGCTAGGGCAGGAACAATTTGAGGCCAGGCTTGTCATAGAAGGAGGGGCTCCATCACCATGAATGGGAAATAAAGAACTTGGTTCCAGGTCAAGTATTCCAGAGAGGTGGGATTGGCGTTAATATTCTATGATTCTATGATATTTGCTACCAATGTTAACAAAAGGTATCCCACATTTTCCTCCCAGGGAGGAGTGAGTTCAGACTTTCTGGTGGATACATTTCTGATTCACTGGAGGGGAAAGAGCTGTTATGTGTTTCCCCCCAGTCCACTAATTCCTAGCATCATCAGGAAGATTAGTCAGGCCAAGGCCTGGGTAATAGCAATAGCCTCAGCCTGGGCACACCAGTTTTGGTTCTCCAATCTGATTCATTTATCAATCTGCCCATCTCTTTCACTTTAAACCTCCCAGACATCATTTCACAGAACCAAGGTCTGGTGCTACATCCAAACTCAGCCTTTCTACATCAGAGAATGTGGAGATTAGCTGGTTAAGCTTTGTTGACAGAAACAAATTCAGAGCAGAAATGTCTCTATAGGACTGACATATAAAACTAAATGGAAGCACTTCAACCCTTCGAGCCTTCTATCTCAGTTTTCTTGGACTCCTTATTGTTCTGTTAGAATGTATTTGGTTGCTATCTCTACATATCATTTGCAGGTGAAGGGTTATTTGTTCCCCCCTACCTTTCTATTGTATCCAGATTTTGAAAAGATGACTCATGTATTTTCACCAGTTAGAGCCTTTCCTGCCAGGGAGTTGAATGCAATGCTGCTCTCCTTAATGGTTCCTCCTTTTGAATCTGTCATCCTGTTCACTATATCATCTCTCTAGCAAAACAACATTTTTCGTGGCTATCCTTTCAACTTGCAGAGTGAGACACGGGCTTTGATGGTGGGTCCTCCAAACACCGTATTGCATCACGGCAAAGTTACTCTCAGGCCTCATCTGAAATTTTGAATTAAAATTTTTTGATTTTAATATAAATTAATTCATATATTTACCAGGTGGTTTTTTTCACTCCCAAACTTTATGATTCTCCCATGGAGACTCAGTTTCATAGACTTGATGCTCTTAGAGCCATGTCCTTTTACCTTGCCAAACCAAAACATTTCTGAAAAGTAGGTTTCAGATTTTAAGATCTCTAATGCATTGAACAAACTACTTCGCCCCTCTCAAGTTAAGGCACACTCTTCTAGGACTCAGGGAACATCTGTTCCTTGTTTTAGGATAATCCCTATTTTTGAGATTTGTAGGGGAGCTACAGTGAGTTCTGCTTTTACGTTTACCAATCACTATCCCATTCTAGATCAGACACCCTAGTTGGCAGGGCAGTCTTAGTGTTATTTAGATAGGACTCCTATCACTCACCTCCTTGAGAGAGAACTACATTGGGATATATGTAGAAAAATGCTCCAAAAAGAGAGACAGGATATTTACCTGACAGTAACTGGAGTTCAAAATGCCTTTTTCCACACAGATCCCATGACCCATCCTCCTTCCCACTGATATGGGGGAAGAAGCTCCTTTACACCTGGATGTCTGTATGAATGAAGGAACTGAGTGCTGGGTTGGGGCTGCTGAGAGCACTTGTCCAGTCCCAGTGGACACTGCTGGTTAAAAGATTCCAGGCTTGCACACTTGGGGTTACACATATCTATAGTGAGATCTGTGGGGACAAACGCATCTCAAACTCCAGTGACTGTATGGCAAGTAGCCTCTTTTCATTTAATTTAAAATTCAAAATGTTCCACAAAAAGTTTCAAACAAAACAGTTAGAAAGTGTCTTGATTTTTTTTCTTACGGAAAATATATATGAAAATGTAAATGAAAATTTTTTAGCCAGCTGTATTGTCAATTATTTGCAATGTTTTCAAACTGAAGTTCCACTGCATGTTGTTTAAGTGTTTTCACATATAGGCTTTCCTGAGTGGGAAAGTGAAAATATTTCTACAATTAAATGTATCCATCTACAGTAGTTAAGAGAAGAGATTATGGGGTGGATCCAAAAACCATTGGAGTTGATGGAAAGATCCCATTGACAATAGTGGGTTTTGGATCAGGCCTTAGAAAGGCACTAATAGATGTATAGTTTCAAGACCTTTTCATTGGGACTGAACATGGCTATTTTATACAACTAAAAAAGGCATTAGGTTTTTTTCCATCCTCAGCAGAAGTTATTTTATTTTAATATTTTTCTGTCACCAACACCACTGTCATGTGAAAAGCCATTTATAAAACAATATGCAGGTGTGCACTGAAGCTGGGATTGGAGAACCTATAATTCAGCTGCTAAGCGACTGAGAATTACAGTTTAATTTCCTAACCTTCTGTATTACAAGTTGCTGGTGAATGTCAGGCACTTCAACAAGCCCACTGAAATGCAGAGGATGTGGAAGAGATATCAACATCTGAGCTATTCTTTTCAGGCAAAATACTGTCCAACGATGTGTCAAAAGAAGATGTTTTAGAACAAACTGAACAGTAATAAATCACTCAGACCAGATGGTATTCACTGAAGAGTTCAAAAGGAATTCAAATGTGACATTGCAAAGCTACTAATTGTGGTTATGAAATTTATAGCTGAAATGAACCTCTGTACCAGATGACGGGAAGGTAGCTAATGTAACACCATTTTTTTTAACAAGGGCTCCAGAAGTGATCCTAGCAATTAGAAGATGTTAAGCCTAACTTCAATACTGAGCAAATTGGCTGAAACCATATTGTCAGACATGCAGATGAACATGTAGCGGAAGAGAAACATGGCTTTTATAATGGGAAGTCATGTCTCATCGATCTATTAGAATTCTTTGCGGGTGTCAGCAAGTATCTGGATAAGTCAATAAAGTGTATTTTGATTTTCAGAAAGCCTTTGACAAGGTCTCTCACCAAAGGCTCTTAAGGAAACTAAGTAGTCATGAGAAAACAAGGAAGGTCCTTTTATGGATCAGTGACTGGTTACAAGATAGGAAACAAAGCGTCATTTTCACAATGGAGAGGTGTAAATAACTGAGTCCCTCAAGGATCTGAACTGGGACTCAGGCTGTTCAATATATACATTAATGACCTGGGATAGGAAGTAAAAAGTTAAGTGGCAAAGTTTGCAGATTATACAGAATTACTCAGAGTAGTTAAGTTCAAAACTGACTGCGAAGAGTTACAAAGGGATTTCACAAAACTGGATGACTGGCCAACAAAATGATTAAATTCCACACTGATAAATGCAAAGATATACACACACTAGAAGAAATAATACTTTTTTAAAGCATATACAATGCTGGGTTCTAATTTAGCTACTGCCACTCAAGAAAGAGATTTTGAAATCATGCATAGTTCTCTGAAAATTTCAGCTCAAGGTGCAGTAGTGGTCTAAAGGCTACAAATGCTACAAATCTTTAGGAAAGGGATAGAAAATAAGACAGAAAATATAATGCTCTGGTGTGCTGACACCTTCAATACTGTGTCCAGTTCTGGTTAGTCCATCTCAAGGATATAGGGAAATGGCAAAGATTCAGAGAAGGACAATAGAGATGATCAAGGATATGGAAGAACTTCCATATGGAGAGAGTCTAAAAGGATTAGGGCTGTTCATTTTAGAAAAGAGATGATTAAAGGGGGCTATAGTAATGATCTATAAAATCATGAATGGCATGGAAAAAGTGAATGAAGAAGTGTTATTTGCTCTCTCACAATACAAAAACCAGGAGACACCCAACGAAATTAATAGACAGAAGGTTTAATACAAACAAGAGGAATTACTTTTTCACACAATGCACAAATAGTCTGTGAAACTCATTGCCCCGGGATGTTGTGATGACCAAAAATATAACTGGATTCAAAGAAGAACTAGATAAGTTCTTGGAGGAGAGGTCTACCAGTCACTATTAGCCAGTTTGGTCAGGGATGTAATTCCATGCTCAAGTTTATCATAAAGATGGGTGTATCTCTCCAGAATTCCCCTGTTCTGTATTTGTCAGATTGTTACAGAAATGCTGTGAAATACAGAAACAAGCCTGCGTTCTTACCTGCAAAGACTTTAATGTAGTGGTCACCAAACTTTTCACCTCACACCTCTCCTTTCCCCTGTATGTAACTCCCTCCCCCTCAGCTGCATTTGGGAGCCCAGGCTGGAAGCAGGACTGTGGTCAAGGCTGGAACTCACTAAAGTGTTTTGCAGACGCTTTGCCCCAGGACCAGGCACTGGACTTTAGTACCATCCTGGAGGAGGGCGTCACGGTGTCCAGAGAGGCATTACAGGTGTCTTCGGACGAAACAGATTCAGTGGGCAAAGTATGGCTTCTGACATCTACATGCGCAGATGCTCATGGCTGCAGTCCTTGGGGCTGACTCAGGAGGTCCAGCAGTCCATCCAGGTCAGCCCCTTCAGCGGGTCAGCCTTGTTCTTGAGCCAGACTGATGCAAAGTTGCATGGTCTGAAAGACTTGAGGGCCACATTCCGCTCCTTGGGTCTCTACATATCCCAGACCTCTAGGCACCAATTACGTCCTCAGGGCCAACAACAGCAGAGGTACCAGCCTCAGTGATTCATGTCCTATAGGCAGAGGATAGGAATAGGGTATCTAAGAGACATCAACCAACTCCTGGGTCCTCCTCTGTCCCTCAGCAAGGGTCGTCTAGAGGTTGGGCAATCAGAGGAAACAGTTTAAAGGTGAACCTGAAGGTGACATACCAGACTGTTTCCCAGATCCCTCCCGCCCTTTCTTGAACTGCTTACCTCCCTTCCTGCTTAATTCCCTTCCGAATGGACCAAGGTCACTTCAGACCACTGGGTCCTTGGCATAGTTTCAGCAGGATATGCCCTCCAGTTCGTTTCTACCCCTCCCAACCACCCTCCCGCCCTGTCCTTCTGCAGGGACCCCTCTCATGAGCAACTCCTCATTCAAGAGGTGGCGACACTTCTCAGACTGGGGGCCATAGAGAGGGTTCCACCGGACACGAAGATAAGAGTTTTACTCGAGATACTTCCTCATCCCCGGAGCGTAAGGGGGATTAAGGCCTATTCTAGACCTACGTCATCTCAATAAATTTTTAAAGAAGTCAAAACTTCATATGGTCTCCCTTGCCTCCATCATCCCCTCCCTGGATCCGGGAGACTGGTATGCCACCCTCAATCTGAGCGACGCGTACTTCCACAGCTCTATCTTTCCCAGCCACAGGCATTTCCTCTGCTTTGTGGTAGCTGGTTCCCATTACCAGTTTGTGGCACTGTCCTTTGGCCTTTCCTCGGCCCCAAGGGTGTTTACAAAATGTGGTGGCGGCATATCTGAGGCTCAGAGGGTCCAAATTTTCCCTTATCTGGATGACTGGCTAATTAGAGGCAGGTCCAGGGCCTACGTCCAGAGCAGTGTAAATCTCACATGCGCCACCTGCTGCCAGTTGGGCCTGATAATAAACGAGCAGAAGTCCACATTAACCCTAGTGCAATGAATAGAGTTCATCGGGGTGGTTCTGGATGCCTCCCAAGCCAGAGCTTTCCTGCCCCAGCCACAATTTGAGGCAATGTTTGCCATCATCGCTCACCTGCACCTCTGCCCGACAACAACAACCAGGCACTGTCTGCAGCTGTTAGGCCACATGGTGGCCTGAATTTATGTGGTGAGACTGGCTCGCCTGAGACTCAGACCACTTCAGTCATGGTTAGCCCTGGTTTATGTTCTGATCAGACATTCCTTGGACCAGGTGGTCACAGTTCCCCCTCACATCCTGGCCACAGTAGATTGGCAATGGAGCCCCTGGGCAGCATGAGGGGTGTACCATTGAAAGAGTCAGTCCCCTCAGTTACCCTGTTAGTGGATGCCTTGGACTTAGGGTGGAGGGCTCATATCAACTACAACCTCAGCACACGGGGAGTCTGGTCAAGGGAGTAAGGCACATGCATATCAATGTAAGAGAGTTACGGGCTATTCAACTAACATGAGGGGTGTTCCTCCACCTTACTGTGGGCAAGGTGGTGCAGGTACTGACAGACAGTACAGCAGCCATGTATTACTTCAACAGATGGGGGAGTTTGTTCGTCAGCCCTCTGCAAGGAGGCCATTTGTCTGTGGGACCTGGCTGTGAGGCACAATTTTCACATAATAGCCTCTCATCTCCCGGGAGTGAGGAACGATGAGGCGGACACCTCAGCAAGTCATTCTTACCCCACCATGATTGGTCACTGCAGCTGAAGGTGGTCGCTATGATTTTCCAACGGTGGGGCTATTTGCATCAGCATGGAACAAAAAATGCCAGCAGTTCTGCTCTCTCTGTGGGCTGGATGCCAGCTTGCTCTCTGATGTCTTCCAGCTGCAGTGGTCAAGGAGCCACATGTATGCATTCCCACCCATTTCTCTCCTTCACAAAGTCCTGCTCAAGATCAAGAGGGAAAAAGTGAATGTTATCTTAATTGTGCCGGCTTGGTTTAGCACTGGTTTAGCATGCTGCAGGACCTATCAATCACGCCCCCTCTGTAGCTTCAGAGATGGCACAATCTCCTGTCCCAGGACCACAGTCGCTTGCTGCATCTGGACCTGAACTTCCTACACCTCACAGCATGGAGACTCTGTGGCTGAGCACAGCCAAGCGAGCCTATTTGGTGCAACTCCAGCAAATTCTGCTGGGTAGCAGAAAACCTTCCAAGCAGGTCATATATCATGCTAAATGGAAGCGATTCGCTTGTTGGGAGGAGTCCCAGGGGATGTCCCTAGGGTTGTTGCCAATACAGGCAATCCTGGAGTACTTTTTACAACTAAAGCTCCAGGGGTTAGCCGTGGTCTCCCTGGAAGCCCACCTAGCAGCTATATTGGTGTTCTACCAGCCTTTGGATGAGAGAGAAGTTTTCTTCCACCCCATAACAATTAGATTCCTGAAGGGGTGGAGAGGCTCTATCCACAGGCCCATGACCCGGTGCCTCCCTGGGATCTCAACCTGGTTCTTTCATGGCTCACGGGGCCCCCATTTGAGCCCATAGCTACATGCCCTTTACTGCTGTTGTCATGGAAGGTGGCCTTCCTAGTGGCCATTATATTGGCAAGGAGGGTTGCTGAGATCAGGACACTGACTTTGGAGCCCCCTTATACTGTGTTTTATGAAGACAAGGTTCAGCTGAGTCTGCACCTGGCCTTCCTGCTTACGGTGGTTTCCCAATTTCATTATAACCAAGATATTTTTCTCCCTGTGTTCTTTCCCAAACAGCACAGCTCAGAGGAGGGGAGGAGATGGCACATGGTAGACATCAGACAGGTGTTGGCATTCTACATTGAATGCACGAGATTGTTCTGGAGATATACACAACACTTTGTTGAAGTGGCTGATCAGATGAAAGACTTACCTGTTTTCACCCAGCGCATCTCATTGTGGATAACTTCCTGCATCAAGTCCTGCTATGAGCAAGCGAAGGTTCCACTTCCAGGGATAATTACAGCCCACTTAACCAGAGCTCAGGCTTCATATACAGCCTTCCTAGCGAGAGTGCCTGTGCAAGACATCTTCAGGGCTACCACCTGGTCACCTGTGCACACCTTCACGTCCCACTACACCATCATCCAGCGGGCGTGAGATGATGCAGGCTTTGGCAGGGCAGTGTTGCAGGCAGCTCATCTGTAACTCACGATCTATAGCTGAAAGGCAGAGGGATGTTTAATCCTGAGGATTAATCAAAAACAAAATGGTGGTACATGAGAATAAGAGATGAACCTCTCAGAGGATGTAAAGTTTTATTTCTAATTCTTAATCTGATTTTGTAGTTTCTTAATATGAGGAGATGATACAGTTTGAGCTTCAGCCTCATTGAGGAGGATTCTGGGGTTTTGCATTTAGTAAAGTACAGCCACACAAGGGGGTTTTAATCCACAGTACATGTGGAAGAGAGACAGAGGGGCTTGTCTGCTGTACTCAGACAAAATTCTTCCTTGGAAGTGAGCATTGCAATGGTGGAAATTCTGCTACCCTTTCAAAAGAGTCAGAAGGCTGCTAACCACTGCAGACAAAGGTGTGCTGTTATGGCTTGCCTCCTTCCTTTTGGATAGCAAGTGTCCAAGGAAAGAAAATGGCGAGGGATGGAACCTTTCCAAGTGCTGTCTGGCCTCTATATATCCATACAAGTCTGGGCACAATCAAGCCCTTAACTTTTCTTATACTTGATGTTATATAACTGGACCTAGCCATTACATATAACTCTGGAATCTTGTCTTCATGTAGCAATGAACTCAGTTAATATCTAGATAAATAACAGAAGAAGGAAGACTAGTTTATCTCAAAGGCAAACCATTTTCTATGAAATGTTTCACTGGAGTTAAATGAAATACAAACTTTTCTAAAGCACTTGTTTACGTCATTGACTTTCATCTGACCCTTTTAGACCTGGTTCTCAAAACACTTTTGAATAAAGTGAAGCTGCAACTGCTGTTTCTGAGCATGATTTTGGCTCAATTATAGTGTTGGCTATTTGGGGGTGAGAAAAAAGGCTTAGAGCACTTAAGGAGTTATTTGTTCTCATCTTTCAGTATGTTGCCAGCCTTTTTGGTATGGTGATGTGCTGAAGTGCAGGGTGTTTTTTCTTTCTTTCTCTTTTTCCCTATTTCAGCTTGTCTAACCGTTTTGGAATAATGTAAGAGTCTCTGTACTGTACATGTAAGCTCAAAGAGCTGACTGGTTTGCTGAAGCCTGGTAGATACGCTAATGGTTCACGTAACACTTGAGGGTCTGAGCCTTCATTCGCTTAAGTTAATGGGACAAATAGATCCTTGAAAGTGTGACTTGTGTAGTCAAAAGGTGATAACAACTTCGCTAACTTTTTCCTCCCCGGAGCTGTGCTGCAGTTTTGTGCTGTGTTCTGAACTTCTGATTTAAACAACTTCATCTTCTCCCACCTCGTTATGTTAGTCATTCCTGTCACATAGAATGTATCTTATGATTCAGCTGAATCACCCATTGCAATTTGGACGTGTATAGGACTCTCAAGCCTTCAGTTTGTCTATTCATGATATTTTCCCTTCTTGATGCAGCTCCTTATTACCATAGGAACCACCTGAAGTTTAAATATAGCAGCTAATTTTTTCAAGTAAAGGATTAATTAGGAACAACAATGGTACAGGTCCTTAAGACAATTAGTTACAAAAGACTAAACCATTAGAAATCTGAACATGACTGAGAGCTACTACCCTTAGACTGTTAGGAAAATTGATGAGATTATCATTTGTAAAATGCAGTATGTGGTAGAGGATACACTTCTAGCTTTATATACACATCAGATAACTCTGAGACCTATAATAACTGTCACGATTTTAATTGTTGCTGCAACGAGATGTACACAATGCGATTTCACTAAAGCAAATGAAATACTGGATAGTGAGTTAAAGTGTAGTAATTTGTAAGGTCTTTCCTTTCCTTTCTGCCTTAAGAAAATTGGGTATGTCCCCTAAAATGGATCATGGTGCTACCTGGGCTGACTGTTTCAAAACTGCTGATTTAAACTAGTTACTGTCATTAATAGCATGTTCTTCAATGTGACTGTTCCATGAATACCAGGTGTAATCCATAGCCGTGATTAAAGCAAAACCACATTTTTCTTAGCTTTCATTTTACAGTAGCTCCCTCCCATAACCAGATATTTAGTTGAGCAATTTGGGGTCTCAAAAGGATGCTGTGTGCTGAGGGACGAAAACATCCTTTGCCCAGGCCGCGGAGTCAATCTGTCATTGTTTACAGTAGTCTGGGGCTGCCCTAATCCCTGAGGCTGCTGTTCACTACCAAGAGAAGGTTGCATTGGTCGGCAGTCCAAATCCTGCGCTTGCCATTCCTGCATAGCAAACCCACAGGACCTCTGTGTTTAGGGCCTTCTATACTCATACAGTGGGTAAGGGGATGGGCCAGATTTCCCCCTACAACTGCAGTCAAAATCACCTGCTGTGCCAGGTGGCATTACACTCCCAGGATATTATCCCTCCTTGTGAAAAGTGTATTGGTTCTTAGCCATTGAAGTATGTTTATTGCTGCCATGGAAGTGGTAGATTAGCTGAGTTTGCACTACTGCTAAATTGCAATCTCATTCTCTTCTAGCAAAAGAAACACAACTATGTTACCAATAATACCTATCAACTCCTTTCCAAGGCAATTGTCCTCAGAAAAGATTTTCAGTGTTAAAGAATCAAGAGAAAAAGATCACCTCTTAAAATGTGATCAGAACAAATAAACATAAATAATTTAGTCTTATTTTCTGCCGAGCATTCTCAACTTCTGGGAAAAGAAAGTGTTCAGTGCTTCGTAGGATGTGCCTTCAATCTGGCAACAAGTAGTTTTCTATATACATATAATGAGTGAATATCTTATTTAGAAAATACTTTATTAAATAACACAGAAAATACACCCAACAAAATAAAAGGCACATTTTGGAACCCCATGGAGAACAATACACGTAATGGAAAAACAATATAACATTTTCAAAGAAATTATAGTAAATTTAAGTTTAAAAATAGGTCGGTCTCGTGTGTGTGTGACTCTTATCTGAGTTGATCAGTGATATAGTCTAATGAGATACACTTCTTAATACTTGAATTTCTTGAAATTCTTAAATTTCCAGGCCTTGGAAATAATTGTGTATGATGAAATGAAAAAGTCTGCCCCACATCAATGATTTCTCCCAACTACTTCTAAGGTGGGAAAATGTTGTCTATTTCAGAAGTCCTTTTAAGGAAAAAAGTAAATGCTGTCTGTTTCTGCTGGGCAATCTAACTTTTAAGTCCCCCTCTAGATTCACATTTCCATTTCTTAATCTTGTATACAACAGCTTTTAGCTGCTTGTTTCTTATGACCCTTTCATTCAGTCTTCTATTTTAGTTTATTCTTTTCTATTTATTTACTGAGTTTTTAAAATTCACAGCCTCGTCTCATGTGAATTTTTCCCTCAGAGTACTATATAATCATCAATATTTCGCTTACTCAAACGTTATCTTCATTCATAAGTAATTTCTCCACACAATCTAAGTCTAAGGCTAATCTCAAAAAGAACTCCGGAGACATGGCCTTGCAGTACAATGTGAATGGTACAAAATTCACTTCAGACCAACACATGAGTTTCTAATCTTCAGTCCCCAGAATCCCCTTTTGGCTGAAAAGGTGTATGTGAATTATGTTACACAGCATTCATTAGCATAGACTGCTGCCACCTAACAGTCAGGAAATATTTGTCTGTCTCATGTTGTGTGAGAAATAGTGTATGCATGATAATAATCTTGTTGCTGATGTAACAAACTATGGTCTCCTACTGCCAAGGTATAGGCACCATGTTCAATGGGAACTGAAATGTAGATCTTCAGCATCACAAGTGAAGTCCTTTACCTTGTGAACTAAAAGAGAACTCCTTCAGCAGTGAGAATTTAGTAGACTTTTGGTCACATGCATTAGGCCAGTGTGTTACATAATCCTCCTGTTTAATAAGCTTACTAAGTCCCTAAAGTCCACATAGGCGTTAACATCCCAATTCTAGGGTACCATTATGTAAAAACAAAACAAAAATTTGACATGTACGGACATGACAGTTGTTAACAGGGATAGAACCTGGAACTTTCAGCACCAAAAACAAAGACTTCGCATACTTGAGCTGAAAGCACGTCTTTAGTTAGTGCTAGTAGTTGGTCCCTTATCTTTTCAGGCTATCCACTGGGGGGGAAAATGTCACTACATTATGGTAACCCTTTGGATAATCATGCTTATAATTTGCTGCTAGGGATGGTTGATAATTTTCTTTCAAAACTGTTTTTGGACACAAAATTGGATTATCTACAAAATGAATTTTTTTTTCATGAAGCATCTGCTTTTCAAGGAAAATTTTGATTTTTCATTGAAAGACCAAACATTCAAAATACCTAAATGTTTCAGCCAAACCCACATGTTTTGATTCAATTATCCTGTCATGGTGCCTCATGGGAGTTGTAGTTAGGTTTCCTCATGTCTCCCTTATCCTCCATGGGCTGGTCTCCCCAACCAGACTACATCTGGCATAATACAACAAAGTTCGGGACTCCCATGATACAACTGCCTCACAATAAGGAGACCATGGGGCATTGTGGAAGGTGCAATCTGGTGAGGGAACCCTGCCTATATAGGAGAATGGAGCATGAAGCACCCAAGCTACACCTCCCATGAGGTCTCATGGCAGCATTTCCAAGTTAAAAAACAAAAAACTATTTTCAGCTGAAATTTTTTTTTGCCGAAAAGTCGAATTTTCTCCAGGGGGAAAAAGCTTATTTTCTGAACTGCATTACTTGCTGTACATCCCTATCTCTTGACCCATATATTTATGGAAAGCAATTTTGCAAGTATGAGAGAACACAATAGAAATGTGTTTGAAAGGAGCAGGGAGAGATGGTTCAGAAGGAAATAGAGATGAGCAGTAATTTAAAAAGAAAGGTATAGAAATAGATTTAAAAAGGAAAAAATATAACTAGGCAAAGATTTAATAAGAAGGATGGCAGAACATGGACATATACAGACGTTTTATTAACAAAAAATGAAATCTGACAGTGGTATTAAAGAAAAAAACGTCCCCAATGATATGGAATAATCAAATAAGTAAACTGTTAGACTGCAACTGTGTGATCTTACTACTGTTACCATTGTGTGCCCTTGTCTTTCCATTCTATTGTTTAATAGTCACTCACTCTTCAAATAGATTGTGAACTTCTTTGGGGTCTTCTTGTGTGTTTGGAGCAGTTGGCACGTTGGGACCTCAATTTTGAACCTGAATTTTTTTCATTTGGACTTCAGTTTAATTGCTATATGCTGGTAAACAAGGCACTTACTCTTCAGGCAAATCCCTTACCATTCTCAGGGTTTCTGTTTTTGGTTTAATATGTTGTGCAGGTCTCTCTGGTTTAGCACCCATATTTCAGTTCTCTGCAGCTTGTATTCAGAAAGTCCTGGGATTGTTGTAAGTTCAGAGCTGCAGCTGTAAAGTTGTCATCCCTGGGATTTTTCTCGCATACCTGATGTCATTCATTGTTCAATTTGTAGAATGCTTTCCCCACATGCAAAATTGATTACTAAAATGATTGCCTTTATTTTCCCAAGACATCAGTAACTCCACTTACAAACTGACCATAATGAAAATTGCCATTTGTGTTATTGTCTGGACCAGTGTGTTGGCATTCACCAACATTTCCTTGATAGTGGTTAAAGTGAAATTGTAACATGCCATCCAGTTAATCTTATTTTATTGGAGCCTTTTTGAAAAAATCTCTTACTCAGATGGCCTCATGTTCTGCAATCATGAGAAATATCTTCTCTAGCATTTTCTGGAAGTTTTCTCCACCCCTTTTATTTTTTTTGTCTTAAGCAAAAAGTTCCAGATAAGGCAGCAGAATAGCATAGACTATTTCTTACAAAACATTTCAAGAATTTCCTAACCCAGGGCTCTGTCTCATATTTACAATTCAATCACAGCTGCTGCTAGAGCTATGGACCTTTCTTGTTTGGTTTTAAATGCCCTATATTAGCAAGGCAGCCTTGTGAAATGTTGCTTTTTCTGAAACGGCAAGCACAAGGCACCATTTTAAAGAAGGGTGAAATCCCCATAGCCTGCACACATTGACTTCAAGGGGGGAAAATGGGGATGTCTGAGTAGTTTTTCATATCAGTTCTGTTGATTTAATGAATAGCACTGTTGTCCTAGAAAAATGGGGACTCTTCCCTATCATTTGAAAGGACTCAAGGGCCTGCTCCTCTTGAAATCAAAGGCAAAACACTCAAATTGATTTCACTGGGCATAAAATCAGGCTCCAAAGCATTCAGTTCTCTGATGCAAAACTACCAGGGAAGTTTTGCACGAGTGTAAACTGCAAAATTACGTCTATTCTACCCTTCAGTCCTGCCAGCATGGCTATTATGATTAGGAACAGAGTCAGGCAAATTTTGGGAGGACATATAGTTTATACACTGAACAAATGCGGTTTTGATCAATCTGAAACTATTCATGACGTTGTGTCAACTTTGCCGAATAGTTTCAATGGAACCGAAAAAAAATAATCGGAATATTTCAGTGAGGTTGAAATGAAATGTTTCGTTTCTACCCAACTGGCAATTTTTCCGTTTGGATTTTGGGCAGTTTGACAAAAGCAGAGGAGGACTAAATTAACAAAACACTAGTGGGAGGAGGAAAGGGAGGGAGTGAGGCCTTCTCTTATAACTTTTAGCTCAGTGGCTAGGATATTCACTGGGTTGTGGGAGTCCCAGGTTCTGTTTCCCTCGGGGGTGGAAAAGGGCTTTGGACTTAGGTCTTCCACATTGCACAAGAGTGCCCTAGCTTTTGTGGTGTGGTGCTTTCTCTGTCTCCTTTTGAAGCTATTCCACGTTTTATAAATAATTGATGACTGGAACAGTTGCTGCTAGACATCCTAGGTGAATGACCTAACTAGCAGGCTATGGAGTCATTCTCACTCTTTTTCCCTGTCCCAATAAATATTCATGGTCATTTTGTAGTGACTCACCATTGCATATTAGTTCCACAGCTGATAAAGCTTTTGCTGTTGCCCTGGCATGTGGAATTAGTATTGCCAATCATGTCAATCCACTTTTAAAAGCTAGTTTTAGTATGTTGGGTTTGTATTTATTACCCTGTCACATAGCCTAGTGAAAGCCTCCTGCTGGCCACCAACTAGGATTGCTGTGAGGGGAATCCAAGCCTGTGGTGCTTTGGATTTCGGGGTGTTTGGGGCTTCCGAAGCCTGAATGGAGATCAACCACTGCCCCAATCCTGGGGTCCATAGGCACATTCTTGGGGCACAAACCTGCTGTCTAGTACCTCATCCTGAGAGATGGCACTCACTGCCCAGTTGCCTAGATCCTCTGAGTGCAGCACTGACACTTCAGACTCCTTTGGACTTTGTTTTAATGTTATACAGCACCTGAGCTTGGTAAGGAATGGGGGAACCTTCTAGAAGTAAGCTAATCACCCTTATGAGATGTGACCTTGCATAAAGTTCTGCCTAGGATTAGTTCTAATTAATCAGACGAAGATAAATCAATTACCAAACATATATTCAGATTTCAATTTAACGAATGAAGATCTATGTAGAAAATAATAGGGGTCATGTGACTCAAGCAATACAATCTACTAAGTAACTTGTACAGCTTGTCTAGCCTAATCAAGCCCTTCCTTACTTCTTGCATGATTGAGCACATGAGTTTTGGAAGTCCTTCTAATCAGGTGGGTAAACACTGATTTACGTTAAAAAGCCAGTTATTATAACATGGCATAAATAGATACAGAAATTATGAAGCCAGGTCTCACAGGTTTCTGCTCTAAATAAAATCAGTGGAAGTGCCATTGACTTCATCAAGAAAAAGATGTGAGCTTATTTGTACACAAATATCCAGACATCTCTTCTAGCAGACAGTTGTTTTTATAGCAGTCTAAGGTCCAGTTGGTGGAGGGGGACAGTTGGTGTCCCTGGATGGTAATTCCTTTGTAGGAGCCAAGAAATTGTCAGTTTTCTTTGCATTCATTCATGGGGGGATGGATCAGGATTGCCCCTGTGGAAGAAAGTAAGGTCTCAACCACAAAGTCCAAGGCTCCCTTTGCATCCACAGGGAGGAAGGGGGAATCTGCATAGAAATCTAGTATCCACAGCTCTGCCCATGCTCTCTGACAGTACAGATCTATTGCAACTGCATTGCCAAGAACTCTTCAGCTAGTGCCTGCCTACAGGGCTTCCCTCTGGCTAGTTTAACTTTCCTCTGATCTCTGCTAGGAACTAGATCTCCTCCCAGTCCTTTTAGTTCACTTGCCCCTTCGCCATACATGGATGCCCAGACCTAGAGAACCCTCAAAGAGAAAATGAAGGAGCACTACCAAAGACAGCAGATTTTCTCTCTCCCTGTAGAGAGAGAGGCTGAAGCACACACAATTATTTTTATGATTAATATTTATTCATATCACAGTAGTACCTAGAGGCTTCAGTTATCTGGGGACCCATTGTGCTAGGCAAATAGAAAAATGGTCCCTATTCCGAAAAATGAGTTCTCTTTGCATGCACATCCTAAGTAGATGACCTGCCCCTGAGCTCCCCGAGGGAGCTAGCTGATAGATTTGAGTGAGCTTGCTTGTGTATCTATATTGAGGTTCTCTGAATACATGTCTAAAAGGATTGTTGAAAGGAAGGCTTTCTTCACATCTAACCTCTGTATCTTTAAGTGAGGCTGTGAAATTACTTATTGAAACATTATTCAGCTCAGACGCTCTGTTCAGATTTTAATTACCTGCAGATGCCTATTTCATATTCCCATTGTTGGTGGACACAATGCACATTATTGCATCTCAATAGTCATTTACATATCACAAGGGTCAAAATGTTTTCTACTTGTGGTTTTAAAGTCCCATTGTACCATTTTATGCCTGCTCTCTCATTTATTACAGGAATGTATTTTAAAATGGAGGCTTTCCATACAAAAATGTAGTTTTATATGATCTATTGTGTCAATATCCAAAAGTTAATTCTTTTTAAAGTTAAGCAACCACCTCCCCATGTGTGACAAAAGAATCATTGGTTAGTCATGTCAGAGCATGAGCTGATGTCTGCTTTCCAAAAAGTGAAACAACTGCACATCACAAATGTATGGTATTGAGATTGGTATTGAGAAAAGTATAACTGGGTTAAAAAATGAATTAGATAAGTACGTGAGTGAAACAAGATGGTCAGGGGTGCAACCCTGATCTGGATGTACCTAAGCCTCCAACTACCACAAGCTGGGACTGAACATTAGGGGATGGATCACTTGAAATTGCACGGTTCTGTTCAATCCCTCTGTAGCATCTGGCACTGGCCACTGTCAGAGACAGGATACTGGGCAAGATAGACCATTGGTTTGACCCAGTATGGCTGTTTTTATGAGAGTGAGAGAGATTTTGAAGGGACAAATAGGAGAAGAATAGAGACAAAAGATATGTAGGAGCGAGGAAAGAGAGCAGTGTGAAGACCTGACTTTTCTGTTCACTGGCAGTTCTGAAAGAAAAAACAAAAAAGGATTCCGGTGAAACCAAAGATGAAATTTTGGTGAATCAAAAGTTGGGGGGAAATCATTTCAGGTGTAATTCAATGTTTTGTTTGACCCAGAATGTTTTGTTTCAGGCACTTTAATAAAAGGAAAGGAAAGGAAGCCCTATGTTTCCAAAAACACAGCTGGTGGTGGCACCTCCTTCCCCAATAGCCCAGTGGTTTGGACACTCAGTTTGGAATCCCAGCAGTTGAGCGGAGACCTGAATACCAGGATCCCCCCTTTCCACTTGTGTGCCTTCACTACTGGGTATAGTGTATTGCAGGATGGGGCTCTCTTAATCTCTTTGGAATCTCTTTCATTTTGTAAATATAATTAAATAATAATTGGATCAGGGATTGGAACCTGGGCGACCTACATCCCAGTTGAGTGTCCTAGTTGCTGGGCTATTAGTCATTCTCATTTTCTGATGCAACAGAGTGGAACTGCTTCAACAGGCCAGAGTGAGAGATCCCCACCCCACAATACCCTGTTATCTGGTAGTAATGGCACTTGTCTGGGGTGGGGAAAATCTGGGTTCAAGTTGCTGTTCTAGAGAAGCGATTCCAACCTGGGTTTCCCCTACTGGGTATATGGACACCACACCATTCTCCTTCTCCAGTTTTGTGAATGGTGTCTGAATCCCCTTGTGAACAAAACTTGAAAAATCAAAATGTTTTGTTTTAATAAAGTTGAAACACTTCACTTTTACCTTTTGATTTTCTTCTTTTTTTAATTTCTACTGAAACAATTTGCTAAAGTCTATATGAATTTCTTAAATATTTTAAATATTGCATCCGATGAAGTGGGTTTCTGCCCACAAAAGCTAATGCCCAAATAAATTTGTTAGCCTTTTAGGTGCCACAGGACTTTCACTGTTTAAATATTTTAGTCAACCAGATCTGCATGTTTTAGTGAAAAAAAATTCTGAAAAATTTTGCCCAGTTCTGGGGACTGGATCTCCTCTGAATTGTTTTGGTCCACTTACCCCTTCCTCCATCCAGAAGCACCAAAATGAGTGGAGTTTAGTGTAATCTGAGTTATGAGGGCAGGCCTGTAGGTGCTGTCTGATCCTGTCCGGTGGCTCCACTACCTAACCCAGCTAGAATGATTACAGCTTTTTTTAGTGGTTGGATAGGAAGGCTTTACCAGAGTTCATTCAGCACTGGTACTATTTTCAGCATATTTAGCAAAGATCCCCTCTCCATGATCTTCTGACAATCCTCCAAAGAGCACAGTATCGTCAGTGGAAAGCAAGCAATAACAGGGGACCACTGCACAGAATTCTTACAACCAAGAATACACTCTTTGCCATAATATAGGAACTCTTTCATCCGCTCTCGGCTCAGTTCCACTACACATCTAATTCTGAGTTTGTTTACAGTTATGGTGAGTCCCAAAGCATCACTGGAGGAATTCTGGATAGAAAGCTTATGCAAATGACACTTTCTCTAATCGTAGTTCCCTCTGTTGACCAATAGATGGGGACAGAGAGCACTTCTGCCTCTGGAGCTTCTGTCCATCTGGAGTTCAGAGTAAATAGCTAATGCAGATCAAGCAACTCTATAGCTGGTCTTCCTCCAGTTCACTAACTAGAATAATAGAAATGTAAGGCTGGAAGGGACCTCAATATGTCATTTAGTTCATCCACCTATATATATACCTAGACCATACCTGGCAGATATTTGTCTAATCTTGTTCTTAAAAACCTCCAGTAATGGGGCTAAAACCTCTGTAGATAACCTATTCCAGTGTTTAACTATCCTTATAGTTAGAAAGATTTTCCTCATATCCAACCTGAATTTCCCTTCCTGCAAACTAAGCTGATTACTTCTTGTTGTACACTGAACAGCAGATCACCATTTTCTTTACCTTTTACATGTCTGAAGATTGTTATCATGTCACCCCTCAGCCTTCTCGTCTGGACTAAATAATGCACAGTTCTTTCAACCTTTCTTCATAGGTCATGTTTTATCTTATCTAATCTTACGACTTTTGTTGCTTTCCTATGGATTATCTCCAATTTGTTCACATCTTTCTTTGTATTGTGCCCAAAACTGGACACAATACTCTGGCTGAGGTTTCACCAGTGCTGAATAAAGAAGAACAATTATATCCTGGGTCTTACATACAACACTCCTGTTCATACATACCCGAATCAGATTTGGCTGTTTTGCAACAGCATCACATTGCTGACTAATATTGAATCCTTTTCTGCTGTATTACTGTCTAACCAGTTATTTCCCATTTTGTATATGTTGATTTCCCCCCCCTTCCTTAGAGAAAGTACTTTGCACTTGTCTTTAATGAATTTAATCTTCTTAATTTCAGACCAATTTCCCAATTTATCAAGGTCATTTTGATTCTAATCCTGTCCTCCGAAGAGCTTGCAGCCCCTCACAGCTTGGTGTCTTCTTCAGATTTTATAAATATACTCTCTACTCTGTCATTCAAATTGTAAATGAAAATATCAAATAGTACCATAACCAGAACAGACCTTTGTGGAACCCCATTTGATATGTCCTCCAGTTTGACCATGAACCATTGATCATTACTCTTTGAGAATGATCTTTCAACCAGTTATGCACCCAACTTGTAGTAAGTCCATCTAGATCATTATTGTTAAAAGCTATAGCCGATTGCTTTGACTATACTTTCGGTTCAATATTAAGAACGTTCAAGGAACCAAATGACCAAACTTAAATAATTTGTTGCCTAATAACAAAGTAGTACAATATGAAAAGGAGGTATACATACCACTCCCTTTGGGAAGCTATTTCTCACAGTATATAGTTCATCATACACAGAAGGTATGATCTGAAAGGCACTCCCAAAACTACTTCTATTTATACCACCCCCATTTACAAGTTAGAGATATTTCCATATATAACTGAGTTCTAACCCATCAGTCTGTAATAGGTTTGTATCTTTCATTATTTCCTGTTTTGGACACTACATTCCAGGTATCAATAGGTGAGAAGGAATCTCCCAAGCTTGTATCAGGGCAGAACATACAGGTATCTTGACTTTGACAAGTTTCCTATCTCCCTATGCCAAATGTTGAGTTGTCCTGCTACAAGTTATTGTGGGGTATATATCCTGAGATGAGTGAACAGAAGTGGACAGCATTGTGGAAAAGACATAGTATAATTTAGTTAACATAACTGCCCGCATTCTGGATATAATGTAGTGTGCACTACATGCATCATATATGTATTGTCTAATAGCATATTTTCTAGTTTGTTTATGAGATTGTCATGTGGGACTATGTCCAAAGCCTTACTAAAGTCCAGATATGTCACATGTCTGCTTTCCACTGATGAGAACAGAGAGCTTCTTACCTTATAGAGCTTCAGGCCAGAGGGTTTACAATATCATCAGCTTTGGTTTGTAACATGCCTTGAGAACCTTCAGAATGAAAGGTGCTGTATGTAGGTAAGGGAGTTTTATAGTAGCACTTGTGCTCTGTTTATGAAATATCCATATAAGATGTCACTAATGATTTTGCTAGTTTGTGTGATTCAGATGATAAAAATGAGCTAAGTAATATGCAGAAAAGGAGCTAATCTAGAGCTGTAGAAATAAGATTTGCAACTTGGCATTGTCAGTGGCTATATGAGATTTTGAAGAGTTTTGCACCTGTCTCCTAATAAATCACAATCATAAAAGAGAGCGAGAGAGAGATGGCAAAGTTCACCTAATCTAATTCCCAGCACACATAGATCCAAACTCAAATTGTTTTTGACAGGGAGATAGAATGGAAATGGAAATGGGTCAGAGCACAACCCTGGGAATGAATCCTGAATTCCAATCAATGTAACAGCACATCATGGCTGGTTGCTGCAGCTATGTCTTTAAGTACCAGTATTAATTACCCAGGCAAAGGTTTACATACAAACCTCCTCTTTCCCTGCAAACCCCTGCCTTGTCTATACAAAAACCCAAATCACAAGGAACTGAAATATCTGTGTAGAAATATGCAAAGTTTACTTTATTTAAAGGAAACAATGTCATTTTCTTTATACACAGATAAATAGGGATGCAAAAGAATAAATAATAGCACTCGATAGTAAGCACTAGTGAAAAAATGGTGGTGGACACAGCTATGATTCTGTTTTCTGTGACAGCTAGAGGACAGGGCTGTCAGGGATTCAAGACTCTTCTTCACTCTCAGGGAGATTTATATTTGTCTTTTCTTTCTTAGTTTCATCCTTAATCTAAAATAAGTCATCCAGACTGACACTGCATGAGAAAACAGCCCATGTAAATATCCCTCTTCTATGACTATGGGTACATCTCACTGAATAGCTGATAGCTCCCACCAGGGAGGAGAGAACAAAGTGTTGTTGGGTCATCTCCTTCTCCACCCCTCACCGTTCTGGTCATCTCACCACACATCACCACGTCTCACTTTTCTGACCATGTTACAAACAGGTAACATTTCATAGTTCCTACCCATTCCACATCCAGACTTGGTGGGACCGGCTAGTGTGAAGGGTATGGGGACATAACCTGCCAGGGGTAGGACAGATAAGTCACAGCCATTTTGTGATCAGTCTGAAGATAGCAACTGTTAGGCGTTAGGCAAGCTTTGCCTTTCTCTAGCAAAAATTCCAGTGGCTTCCATTAAAAATCCTGAGTTTGGTTCCAAGCTCTAGTGATTTCTTTTAAACTCCTTCCTCCTGGAGCCCCTGGATCTTTTCACCCATTTATTGGTTCCAAAATCTAGTTGGCCATCTGAAATCAGCAGAAAATGTCAACTGCTATTTCCACTAGCAGAAATAACTACAATGTTTGTTTTTAAAGCCATTTTTATACAAACTGAGTTGACTTTGAAATTGGGGGGAGAAAAACCCAATGGAGTTTCTCTGGATTTGAAATATTCATCTAAGTTAGCCCAGGGAAATAGAACATCTCAATTATAGGGGAGTGATGATTCCATTTTTGGCTATCCCTCATTTTGGGGACAGTAATAAGGAGAAAGATGCTGGCTTGCAGGAGCACACAACTTAGTAAGGAGTTGTGGCTGGTGATGGTGAGACATAGGTTTTGGGCAACAGCATAGCTTGGGCTAGTGAGGTTGAGATCCTGACAGCATCTTCCTTAATAGGTAAACTGAGGGCTAAAACAAAAGCAGGTTGTAGAGCGTAGGTACTATGTCAACAATAATATTCTGTGAATCTAACTTTCGTATCCTGTACTTAAATACTTCAGTGATGGGTACATAATCTATAGCATCACAGACAGATATGATTTATTTTACTGAATAAGCTGTTTTGCAGGTCAAAATGAAAAAGCTTCACGAACTGTTTACTACATGGTTATATTACTTACACAGCACCCTCCCCACACATGGCACCAAATGGCTCATATTAATATTCGCGTTTACTATTCATTGTACTTGCATTAGCTACTCCCATTATGAACTCATTTGGTATTAATGAGAAGAGGCAATTACATTCATAATATCAATTTAATAATCATTATGAATTCATACACTTAAGAGTGTGACAAACCTCCAACTTGAAGAAAACAAATCCAAATAAGGAAGGAAGCCAGAGCCTGTTCTAAAAGTATTTAAAAAGAAAGGGGCTTCTGCTTTGATGACAGTTTTTAACAGGCAGGATGCATCTTCTGTTTGGCCAACCAGAAATACCATTTTCCATCAATAGGACTCATCACAGCCCAGCTTTGCTAGTCTCCCTGGGGGATTTACAGCTATTCATCTGGTTTGGTTTTCTACTGTGTGGCAGCAGACACATCTGACCTTTTGCACTCAATCTGCGGCTGCTGGTTTAATCAAACAACTTGTCCAGTAATGACCCTGGGAAGCACATTGAAAATAGCAATCCATCCCCTTGTAGCATAAATTCAGATGTAGTATTCATAACTGCTGCTGGATTCTGCCATTAGATAGTCCCAGTTTCCCTTCCTGCACTTCTGACTGGCTTTGCTTTTCACTAAGGACCTGAACACAGCCGCATGCAATTCCTTCCCATTAGGACATGATAATCATGTCTGTTTTTGTTGCAGTGTAATAGGAGGATGAACTGAGGTAAGACAATCCTAGCTTTGCAAAATTAAACCTGCTCCTGAACTTTCTTTGTAGTGCCTTAAAAATGAGGGTAACTTCATTCCTACTGAATTTCTGGTTGCCTTTCTCTCACTGAAGGGCCAAGGTGGGTGAGGTGATCTCTTTTATTGTCCCAAATTCTACACAGAGCTACAGGTCATCTGAAGATGAGCTCTGTTCAGCTTGAAAGCTTGTCTCTTTCCCCAGAAGACATTGGGCCAATAAAAGATATCACCTCACCCACCTAGTTTCTCTAATATACTGGGACCAACATAGCTACCACAACACTTTGTCTCACTGGCTTAGTTCATTAGTTCATTCACATTCTTGTGGCTTGTGCTGTGTAGAAAAATCTGACCACCTAGTTCATCTGGGTATTACTGCTGTTTATTTATTTCTCTTTGGGTAGTGCCCAGTCTGGATCATGCAACATTGTTCTAGGCAGTGTACAAACACATAAGAGTTGGCGAGCGTGCACACTGAAAAGAGAAACACCACATAAGGAGTGTAGGGAGGGGTACAAATGCAGTGATCAGGAGGAGAATTAACACATGACTTGTTAGCTTCCTATCCTCTGCCTTTCATGCATCAGGAGTGGGGTGAAGGGGAAAAGTAGAGACTGGATGAATAGGAACAAGGGAGTTTGAAAAAGGAAAAGAGGAACACTGCTGAGGAGGGGAGGGAAGGGTGGGAAGCATGGAAGGCAGGGAGATGGAGGCTTGCAGTGTGGGGAGGAGAAGGAAGAAAGGAGAACAGCAGGATACAGACCATGAACTTCAGAAAAGCAGACTTTGACTCCCTCAGGGAGCTGATGGGCAGATCCCTTGGGAGGCTAATATGAGGGGGAAAGGAATCCAAGAGAGCTGGCTGTATTTTAAAGAAACCTTATTGAGGGCACAGGAACAAGCCATCCTGATATGCAGAAACAATAGCAAGTATGGTAGGCGACCAGCTTGGCTTAACAAAGAAGTCATTGGTGAGCTTAAAAACAAATAAGAAGCTTACAAAAAGGGAAGCTTGGTCATATGACTAGGGATGATTATAAAAATACTGCTCAAACATGCAGGAATTAAATCAGGAAGGCCAAAGTGCAGTTGGAGTTGCAGCTAGCAAGGAACGTGAAGGGGAACAAGAAGGATTTCTACAGGTATGTTAGCAACAAGAGGAAGATTAGGGAAATTGTGGGCCCCTTACAGAATGGGGGAAGCAACCTAGTGATAGAGGATGTGGAGAAAGCTGAGGTACTCCATGCCTTTTTTGCCTCTGTCTTCACAGACGAGGTCAGCTCCCAGACTATTGCACTGGGTGGCACAGAATGGGGAGGAGGTGACCATCCCGCAGTGCTGAAGGAACAGGTCTAAGACTGTTTAGAAAGACTGGACATACACAAGTCCATGGGGCCAGATGCCATGCACCCGAGGGTGCTGAGGGAGTTAGCTGTTGTGATTTCAGAGTCATTGGCTATTATCTTTGAAAGCTCGTGGCACCTGGGAGAAGTCCCTGATGACTGGAAAAAAGCAAATATAGTGCCCATCGTCAAGAAAGGGAAGAAAATAGATCCAGGGAACTACAGACCAGTCAGCCTCACCTCACTCCCTGGAAAAATCATAGAGCAGATCTTCAAGGAATCCATTTTAAGGCACTTAAAAGAGAGGCAGGTGATCAGGAGCAGTCAACATGGATTCACCAAGGGCAATTCATGCCTGACGAACCTGATTGCTTTCTATGAAGAGGTGACTGGCTCTGTGGATGTAGGAAAATGGTGGATGTGATATACCTTGACTTTAGCAAAGCTTTTGATATGGTCTCCCACAGTATTCTTATCAGCAAGTTGAAGAAGTATGGGTTGGACGAAAGGACTATAAAATGGATAGAGAACTGGTTAAAGCTTAGGGCTAAATGAGTAGTGATCAATGGCTCCATGTTTAGCTGGCAGCCAGTCACAAGTGAAGCGACAACCGGTCATAAACAAAGGGGCTGGTTTTATTCAACATCTTCCTTAATGATCTGGAGGATGGGGTAGATTGCCCCCTCAGCAAGTTTGCAGATGACACTAAGCTAGGGGGAGTGGTAGATATCCTATCCCTCCCTTTCAGGGTATGGAAGGTCCTAAACAAATTGGAGGATTGGGCCAAAAGAAATCTGATGAGGTTCAACAAGGACAAGTGCAGAATCCTGCACTTAGGACAGAACAATCCCATGCACAGCTACAGACTGGGGACCGACGAGCTAGGCAGCAGTTCTGCAGAAAAGGACCTGGGGGTTACAGTGGATAAGATGCTGGATTTGAGTCAGAAGTGTGCCCTGGTTGCCAAGAAGGCTATTGGTATATTGGGCTGCATTAGTAAGAGCACTGCCAGCAGGTCGTGGGAAGTGATTATTTCCCGCTATTCGGCATTGGCCAGGCTGCAATTGGAGTATTCTGTCCAGTTTTGGCCCCCCATTACAAAAAGGATGTGGAAAAGTTGGAGAGTCCAGCAGAGGGCAACAAAAATGATTAAGGGGCTGGAGCACAAGACTTATGAGGGGATGCTGAAAGAACTAGACCTGTTTAGTCTGCAGAAGAGAAGAATGAGGGGGGATTTGATAGCAGCCTTTAACTACTGAAAGGGGGGTTCCAAGAAGGATGGAGCTAGGCTGTTTTCAGTGGTGGCAGATGACAGAACAAGGAGCAATGGTCTCAAGTTGCAGTGGGGGAGGTCGAGGCTGGACATTAGGAAAAAAATTTTCACTAGGAGGATGGTGAAGCACTGGAATGGGTTACCTAGAGAGGTGGTGGCATCTCCATCTTTAGAGGTTTTTAAGCTGTGGCTTGACAAAGCTCTGGATGGGATGAGTTAGCTTAGGTTAGTCCTGCTTTGAGCAGGGGTTGGACTAGATGACCTCCTGAGGTCCCTTCCAGCTCTAATATTCTATGATTCTATGGAGGAGGTTGGGGCAAAGAGCCAATCAGGAGACAAAATACTTTTTATGTTAAAATTACAAAAAGCTGTCTGCTGCCATTAACAATGTCCAAGAGTGTGTGCTTGGTGAGGGGGCATAAAAGAAATGGGGGCCCCAGCTAGGTTTCTCCTGCCCTGTTTTTGCTCCTTGGGATTGGCTGCACCCCTTGGAACAGTTCAGCTTCTCCCATCCCCAAATAGCTGGCAGGGAAGGAGAAGGGGGTATGAAAGCTTATGGAATGGGGTCTGATTTTGGGGGGTGATTCCCCACTGCTCAAGTCTGGTTCCTTGGGAGCTGAGGGTAAAGCAGGATCCTCAGGTGGGCTTCTCCCACTACTGCTGATTGGCAGTGCCATTACAGGCACTTTTGAAATGTGCATATAACAAAGTGACTTCATAAAAGGAAGAATTTCTGAAGGGCTGGCATGCACCAGAACTATATAACCATCTTCTGCCTACTACCACTGAAGTGCTGCTTCATAGAAACGAGCACCCTCGTGTCATCTGCATGGGTTGCCCTGAATCAGTGACACTGTATGAGAGGGGAAACAGGAAGGTTTGACACAGAAGCCTCTATAAAGACTAGCTCTGAATGTGACTCAGCTGTAGCTTCAGGAGTTTGTAGGATTTTGACACTGCATCAGTAAGGGAGGCCAGAGGAGACGTTCTTTTCTTCCATCATAGACTATGTGAAATCATGCCCAACAGAACTGCTCCAGATACTGAACCTTTTCGTCAGCCAAGACTGCCTTCACCCCCAACCTAAAACCTTCTGCTGACAGGAGTTTTTGTGCTGTTTTACAATTAAGATGGAGCAACTCCAAGATGGCCTCCATGAGTCAGTAAAATCAATATCAAAGCGGGAGTGGGAGTAGTACTGTTCCCTTCCCCCTAGTAAAATTCAGACTGGTGTTGGAGATGGTGGTTTTAAATTCACTGAGGGAAGTCCTTTCTGTGGTGTGTGAGCTATGGATCTCTCCCCTGTGGCTAGAGCAAATCAGTTGGGGAGTGCCTGGATTCACTCCTGATGGAGATAATTAATGCTTTTTTGAAAAAGGTCATGCTATCAACAACCCATAAATATGTGATGGTCCAGACCTTACCCAAGACATCATCAAATATCTTGTCACTTTGTCTCAAATTTTTCTTCTCTCCCCACTCCCTCTTTAGTAAATGTAGGGGAGGTCATTAGAGGCTCTGGGCTGCAGTGCTATGAAGAGTCCAAGTTCCTAGACTCCTTTTCATCAAGCATGGGCAGTAGTCACTTTGTTGTCCTAGTGCCTGGGTACAACACTTTTGGATGAAAAGACGTTCAGGCTGAATCCTGGCGAAACAAAGCCAACTAGTTGACCTCATAGGTGTTTTGCATCTCGGATTTGTATGAATCTATAAGGTTGAGAGGCTCCACATCCTATTACTGACCCCTCACCCATAGTTTTCAGAACGGATGGCAGTTTTAAATGACATTTCTTGTATAAAGGCTATTTATAAATGATGTGAAGTAATTTCAGGATTGTCCCTCTTTCAATATATTTTCACATGGATTTGCCTTCAAATACTGTAGATGGCAAATTACACATTACATCCACCATAAACACTGAGTAAAACAGATGATTAAGCAGTGAAAAAAATAACCATGGCTCTGATGGCATATACTTTCATCTTTTAGCAAATAAAGAAGTGACTGAAACTTGCTATTAGCAGACCATAACAAAGAGCAAGTGTGTTCAGAAAAAGAAATAATTCCCTGTTGTTTTTGTTCAAATTGACATAATGAGTTGTCTCTCCAGTATTATCTCTGAGCATTAACTGACTCCACTATGCAAGATAATACTCAGAATAATTATTACTTATCCACATGTACATACGTTGAATAATAAAATAATTAGACCTTTTAAAACAGGATTGAAAAGATTCCACTTAACGTAATCCTGGGTTTCTGATTATAAGGTTGGAATAAATAAGATGTGGCACTTTGTCAATGTCAAACCTGTAAATTCTGGATTTATAGACATTGGTACTCACTGTGCATAGTATTTTTTTGGGTCTGTTCAGAGATTCAACTCTAGAATTAGAATTTATATAAGACTTTCAAGATTATATCTAAAATTCAGAGAGGAGGAAACAATGACTGTTTTAAAGAGCTGTTTAGTTTTCCTATTGGCTCCTGTTTTCTCCCTCTTTTGGTACTGGGAATTAGTTGTGCTACCATAGCTTTTTTAGCAGCCCTTGAACAGAGGAAGTGCAAACTGCCTCCCCCCAAGGTCTGTGCCAAGGATGAATTCCTTGCCCCTTCCCCCAAATGGAACTACTTGTGCAGTAAAAAGAGAAAGGATAATTTAGATGCCAGCCTGAGACTCTGGCCACTTGACACACAAGAAGTCTGTAGCCTTGGGCAAGACACTTAAGGCATGTCTACACTGTCCTGCAGTTCAGACTATGGAGGTGTGAATAACAGTGTGCACCAAAGTGCTGTGCTGTGACTCCCCCATGGTGATGTTGCAAGTGTAAACTAAAAACAGGATTACATTAATGCAAAGTAGGAACCTTTAGGTCCGCACCCTCAGCGTCCACATGAGGAGTTACGGTGCAGCACTTTGGTATGCATTACTGTTCACACCCCTGTAGTCTGACTGTGGGGCACTGTAGACATAATCTTAGGCCCGGTCTACACTTACCTTCCAGATTTGGTGGCAGTCAACTGGAGATACGCAAGTGACGTAAATCACTTGTGTATCTCCCGTCGACTTCGCTGCATTTGTTCTACAAATTTGCTGCCGTCAGTGTAGACCCAACCTCTTTATGCCTCAGTTCCTCATCTGTAAAATGGGGATAATAGTACTTTTCTCTCTACATCTCTATGAAGCAGGATAAATGGTTGTGAGGAGCTTGGATAATATGGCGATGGGGACCATATAAGTACCTAACATAGAGAAAGTGTGAGTAATGGGGGCCAGAATCTGGCCCAGTGTTATTAAATGCTTTTATGCATTCATCTGACTACAGTCCAGCTGAGGAAAGCCACGGTGCAGTGGGTACAATCCATGTAGAGTTTTGCATGGCTGACTTTCAGTGATCACAAAGACCTTTCCCACTTCTGAAGATAGCAGATCCTCTGAACATACAATGGGAACTACTCACCATTTCCCTCTAGGGCCTTGAGGAGCAGAGTCATGGACCCATCCCAGGTGAAAAGGGCAGACTCTGGATGTTGTGTAATAATGATATAGCCCTAGAAGTCAGACTTCAAACAGTTCTTTGTATCTGTGCGGTCAGGCTTGGTCACTGAGCACACTGAGGCCAGGATTTGGCCCTTAATATAATTAATGAAACAGTCAGATCTTGAAGCTCACCAAAAAGTCCTTGTGTACCAGTTAAAATGAAGCGAAATTGACAGGAAATAGGTGATGCAGATGAAGGAATTAAAAATGTTATAGTACGGTTCCAAATGCCACTCAGGGCTTCATCCTCCTTGCTGCTGCTGCTTATTTTCAAGAGCTGAATCTCCAAATGTTATGCCGCATCCTCATTCTTTGACTCACATTTTTTTCCTCTAGAGAGCTGACTGGAGCTAATTTGATTTTATATTTATTCCTGACCAATGATTGATTGTACTTCATTCAGATTCCAGAGAAGTGACTTTGACCTACACACACACTGCCCTATGCTCACACAGTGCATTGTGCACACGCACCATTTATCACTAGGTAAATTATTTTTTATTTAGGACACCTAGGATATTACTGAACTATGCCAGATAAATGATGAGGAAACATTTCATCTCAGCCTTTGCTCAGAATCCCAGATGCTGGGTTACTAATACCAATGAGAAGGAACTGGAGGCAGCTAAGTGGAATATTTTAATTCTGCTTGTTGGCAACTATAAACATAATTGGTTTACCTCTTTGTTCAATATCTTAATTGGGGAGAGTGCTTCCGTTTGTGAAGAATGTGGGATTCAATCAAGGGTAGATGACTTGCAGATTTTGATGACTCCATTGGACCAAGGACAGATAATTCCTTGTTTTACAGAAGGATGAAAAAGGATAAACTAAAATGATAAGGGTCAGTAAATGTTGATTTCCAGTACATGGAGAACAATTTTTTAAAGGTACCAAATATGACAAATGATTTAAGTTTATAGTCTAATAATAAAGCAACACACTCTTTATTTTCCTTGGAATGTTAATGACTTGATTACTAGAATTTTTAAAATCCAAGTTGTTAAAGCATTTGTTGTACTCAAGTCTCAGTCTTGAATTGAAATTAGTTTTAGATTAAGTACACTCTTCTCAACTGAGTCCATTCCATAGACATATGAGCTAGAGCTGGTTGGAAATTTTCCAACAAAGCTTTTTTTCTGTTGAAAAACATCCATCTGACAAAATCTATAGTTTTTGCAGAAACACAGCATTGTGACTAAATTTTTGTCCAGAGGGTTTCTTTGGTCCAGGAGGGACTCAGACGGAGGCCCCCAGCTTAGCAAACATCTGTAGCTAGGGTACTCACCTGGGATATGGAAGACCCAGTTTAAGTTCTTACTCTAAATCAGGTAGTAACTTGAACCTGGGTCTCCCACATCTCGGGGGAGTATCCTAACTGCTGGACTATTGGCTGTTCTAGGGTAGAAATATTTCATTTTTCTCATGTTTTTTTGCAAAAGGTCTGATTTTCATTTCCATGTGGAATGAATATAAATTTAGAACTCTTGAAAATTTTGGCAAAATTAAATTGTATTCCAGCCCGCTCCACTATGAGCCATGATAATGTCTCTGAGAAGATAGTGGATAAATATACATATGTGTTGGCAAACTTCTGTTCTGTTGCTGTTACTTATTTGTAGTACAATAGCACTAAGATATTTCAATTGAGATTGAGGCCCCATTGTGGTAGGCATATAATAGCAGAGACTCTGCACTGAAGAGTTTACAATCTAAATTGGCAAGAGAGGGGAAATACAGGTACAGAGAACTGAGTGACTTGCCCAAGGTCACGCAGTCGGTCAGTGGAAGAGCTGGGAATAAAACAGATGTCTCCTGACTCCCAGTCAAGTCCCTATTCGCTGGACCAAGCTACCACTACATGGTGTTATTCTGAAACTGCAGTTTAAGGAGAGCTTTCTACTTCTTGATCCCGCTTTTCAAACTTGGATGCATTAAATTAGATACCTAAAATAGATATTTTGGGGCCAAACATTTTTGAAAAATGGGCACCTTATTGCATTCATATTAATGATAAAATACTTCTAAAGTTTTGGTTTAGGTGAGCCTAGCTTTATTTTAGCTCACTAGCCCCAAAACAAGGAACTGCTGATGCTATGCCTTTGCCATAGAACAATGATCAGAGCTCTGATCCGAGCTACTCCAGGTGACAGACCACACTCCTCTTGGCTCTGTTTCACAGCCTCCTATCTGTCCATATAGCATTCCCCCAGCCAGCTCTGTTAGAATTTCTTGCTATCTATTTAGCCCTTTAGGTCCAGCCCCTCCTGGCAGATCAATTAAATCCAAGCCAAACATCACCTTTCCCTGACAATCCCAGTCTGCATCCAACGGGTAGCATTTGTATCTGCAGATGGTGTTGCTTTCGCACTGAAGTGCTGCAGTGCACCGTGTGTATGTGGTATTTGCAGTTCTTTGAAGCAGTGACGTGCGGCAGGAACATTCCAAATGCACAAGGCATTCTGAAGCGCTTCAACCCAAAAACAAGATAAACTGTACTGGAATACAAATGTGGGCTCCAGGCTGCAGATAAAAATTGGTGGAGGTGGTAGTCAGGTTGGGGAAGGAGAAGGAACAGTGTAGCAGTGTGGGGGCAGGAGTTTTTATCTCAAACTAGAGCTGTGTTCCACTCTGAAGAACAATACTGTACCACCATTTCCTGATCACTAAATCCACAGGGTCACATTCTGTCAGCAGCTACACTCACATGCAATTCTCACTCCCCTCAACAGGAGTAGCACAACAGCAGAATTTGACCAATACAATTTTCCAGGTCTAGAGTTCCAGGTGATGTCACTTGGAAGATGACCACAGCCAGCAGCAGGTAAAAAAATCCATTTAAGTTAAAACCATTATTTTTAGGGTGGGCTCTTTATTTTGAGAAATACTACTGGCTGTCTCGGCTTTCTGGTTGCTATATTGGATAGATGTCTTTTGACCTATTCCTATTGCCTTAGATCTGTTTGAACACATGTAAAATGCATGTACAAAATGGCAGGGAGGCGGAGAGCTGAGGCACTATCTGGGTCCTTGTTTCCCCTGCCACGTTCTTGGTCCAGGGAGTTCCTGCAGGGAGGCATAGTCATGACTGAGTCCCATTTTACTTCCTTCCCTACCATGCAGCAACCCTTGCTTTTAGCTGTTGCTGTAGATGGTGCTGCTATTGGAAGTCTCTGTCTTGTTCCGTGTCATTTAATAATCATGTCATTTAATCTCTCTATGCCTCAGATTCCCAATCTTTAAAAAGAGATAATAACTACTGAAGAAGGATATAATGAAGTTCAATTACCTAATATTTTAAAATTGCTTTAAGATCTTAAAATGGAAGTCATTTTAAGTCTTATGATTATTGTTGTTTTTGATTTATGTACAGCCAACCACAGACTAGGTGATTTACAAACAAATATGAAGATGAAGTCCCTGCCCCACAGAGTTTACAGTCTACATAAACATTAATGGTGTATGGATGGGGGTGTGACATTTAGTGCCCTAAATGCTGTGTTTGTGGGCCCCATTTAATGCTTTGTAGATTTCATTGATATCCACTTGAAAACAGGAGAGGGTATTACAGAAGTTATTTTAGAGAAGCTGAAAAAAGGTGATTCAGATATAGCTGACTTCAGGGGACAAAGCCATGACAATGGTGCTAGCATGGCTGCAGTATACAAAGGTGTTCAAAAATCAAATTCGGCTGTTAAGGCAGTACACTTCTTTGATCCCCTGTGCTGCCCAGCCCCTGCTGCTTCTCTCTGGGAGAAGCCACTACAAAGGTTGCTCCTCAAGTTGTTCTGGTTTTTTTTGGAAATGTTCAAAGGTTGTATACTTTGTTTTCCACTTTTACTAGTCATTGGGGTGTGTTGAAAAAGCACATTAGCAGTACATTAAAATGCCAAAGCATGACGAGGTGATCAGCTAGGGTAGAGGCAATTTGTCCATTATGAAATCATGAGGGTATTTTTGACACTTTAGAAGAGATCAAGAATTCACACAATCTTATGCCAGAATTTAAGTTGGAAGATGATACAAGTAAACATTTCAGAGCTTTTTCTTCTTGTTTTGGCTAAGATGTGGTGTGCTATCTTATCAAAAATTAGTGTTGTGAGCAAAAAATTGGAGTGTCTGGATATTGACATTTTTACGGCTCATAGTTTACTTGGTGGCCTCCAAGAAGCTTTATCTGAATTATAGTCTTCTGGCTTTGTTGCATGGAAGGCTGAATCATAAGGAAATCTGAAAAGTTAAAAAAGAAACAATATCAAAGGAAGAAAGTAATGCAAAGTGAACATGCAAAGGACAAAAGATCATCAGATCTTGAAAACTTTTTTGCATGTGTCTTAGACACATATTAACACAATTGGACAATAAGATGTGTAAGTACTATGGAGTTGGAGAATGATTTGCTTTTTTTGACAGGTGAGAAACTGAAACGTCTCATTAGCAAAGACCTAAAGAAGCATGCTTGGAATTTAGTAAACCCTGAGGATTTAAATTAAGAGTTTTGTGAATGAGATTGAACTCTTCACCAGTTTTTGCAGAAGAATCTTTATGGATGACTTGGAAATGAAGACATTCATTATTCTACTTAGTCACATTCATACAAGGTTTAGATATGAGTTTCGAGAAACAACACTGTATTTTCTTTTGCTGTCTTCCTGTAACTGTGGCTGCTAATCAAAGGAGTTTCAGAAACCTAAAATTAATCAAGACCTAGCTAAGAAAATCCAAGGCAAGAGAGGGTAAGTGATCTGGCAGTTATTTCTAGAGACAATTTCAAAGCAAGGTAGATAGATTGGGATGAGCTAATTAATGAGATTACTTAAGAGGAGGCTAGGAAAGTCCCTTTGTAAAAGTACTTAGTGGTGATAGTGGGGTTTTTTTTTGGTGGTGGTGGTGTGTTTGTGTGTGTGCAGGGGGGGGCACTGGATTTGAGTCTTCAAATCAGGCCCAGAGCACTCCTGGCACGGTCCTGGGCACAGTTCATTCGAATTTGTCAAATATGGGCCTTAACACTATTGTGCGTTAACTGAGCATCAATGGAGTTATTTATGCCAGCAGTGAAATAGGCCCATTGTACTGATTATTTTGAAATCCTAGCAAATTTGCAAAATGCAGTGGAAGAGCTGAAAGTTCCTTCATCACAGCAACTTAGAAGATCCATGTGAACCAAAAGTCTAGGGATGGGTGAATTTCCCAGGATAACAGGACAGTAAGCACTGTAAAAGTGGTCCTGACTGTAATGATGTGTAGGTGGAGGAAATGGTTGTCACAAAAATGTGTAAAGGTAATCCCAAGAGAACAAGTAGAACTGAAGTTAGAGCTTGTCATAGGTTTAGTTTAGGACCTTAAATAATAATTATTGTGTTACTCAGGGTTTTCTGAACCTGAAACCATGGTAATTTATATTTTCCCCTCCCCAAGCAATTTCAGAAAATAAATTGATGGAGACACAGCTCCCACATCTGATAAATGATTGGTACAAATGAGAGTGCTTTCAGCTAAAAATCCTTCTTACATATAAAGCACACATCTAAAATACCAATAGTCTCAGAGCAAGCCTGACATGGTTATCCAAAGTCTGAGATGGTGTCGAGTGGTCAGCAGCAGGTTTCTAGTGACCAGCCGTCCTCCTAGCCCCTGGGGAGTTGGATGTCAGATCCTAATTTGTAGAAAACCTCTCTGAACTTCTCTAGATTACACAATCTAACTAATCTTTTTTATAGGTTGCTCAAAACAAAGTGAAGAACTCATAGTAACCCTTTGCAAACTAACGATTTTCCTAGCATCAGCAAACAATTCATAGTCATAACATCAACAAAAAGACTTAAAATCAGGAACACCCAGATCCAAGGTCAGTTATCCACATTTCCACCCATTCACACATGGTTCTTCCAATTTAACTTTACATACTTATCAGCAAAACTGTATCTGCAGCTATTTTATATGCTTATACAAAACTGAAGTTATTTCTACTATAAGGTGCGCTTGCTTCCAGTTAATGGTGGTTGAGTGCACAAAATGACTGTGGTTAGGTCAAGTCAATTTCTTTCATAACAGGGGTTGGAGGAGAGGGAAATAGGCTTGCCCTATCTATCAGCCATCTTCTGGGTTAAATGGACAGAATGGATTTATTTATTGTCAAAAGCGGGTAAATTAAACAATGCTTTAAAGGGTTTCAACAAAATAAATAATTGCAAAAGTGCAGGAAGTTTTATTCTGACATAGCCTAATCATAGTAACAAGGGAAAAATCCTCCTCTGAATGTGGTGAATGCATGTCAGCATTTGCCTTGTACTCCTGCCAAACAAGGTTTGCATTAATCACACAAAATGGCAAACCCCTCTGCCCTGGTCAATGCTTATTTACATAATCACCTCAAATTGCATCACTATTTAGCCATTGTTTCATAAAAAACAGCTTGGTTAATATTCAGTCATTCTGTTTCAGTCAGGCTGGATAGATCTTTTTCAAGGTGTGTGGGGTTGTTCTAGTCCCAAGCCTATTTTCTTCAGGGGCAAAATTATGCAGTAGTTATTTCTGCTGCTGTTTTATTATAGTCATGAAAATAGAGTTAGGCAAGTGCTTTTCATCTGTGAAATTTGAAGAATACCCATATCTCCTTCAATATTTAAAGTCACATTATTTCTAATAAAAGAGCAGCCCATGCGAATAACACTTTAAAAAAAACATTTGTAACCCTGACCTTTTAATTAAACTCAAATTATATCCAAATCACCTGCTTCTGTAGTAATAAATGAACCATAAAATGAATTTTTGGAGAGATGTGACTTTCATAAAGTTTCAATAAGTTTTATCACACTAAATCTGATAATGCCAGGAGTAAGTTACTATCTTATAAAGAGTAAAAAAGACCAGTGCTGAAATGCCACATATAGAGCTAAAGAATATTTATCCCCTTTGAGCTTTCCTTTTATGCTTATCTCAGGAGAATCTACTATTTTCATACTTATTGATGTGTGAAAATCCTGCAAGAGGGGGGTTGATATTTTGTAACTGAGGTCTCTATTTAATTGTGTGAGTATCATTGTGGCTGTCAGAATACTGTAAAAACATTCCAGAGTGGAGGACGTGATGCTGTGGAGGGTGGCCATGCTCCCTGCCTCTCCCATCCCTGTCCTCATCCCTCCTCACTAGCAGAAATCAAATCCCTCTGGAGAGATTATATAGGGTGAAAAGGAAGTGGATGATAGGGCACTGAAGATTGATGCCATGTAGATGATTCCCACTCCTTTCCCCTAGTCCAACAGATATTTGCCATCATCATGGAAATAGAAGAGATGATCTGTTCCATTAATTTTATTTCTAAAGCACACTCAATCTAGTACACAGGACACTCAATAAACAATGAAAATTGTAACAAGTGAGTTAATATTAAAACATCAAAATATGAGAGATTAACAATATGAAATAAACTGAAGCTATCTTCCCCTTGTGTCTGTAGATTCAATGTTAATTAAGACTCTAATCAGTCATCTGCTCAATGTCTTCTGCCAGTAGGCAGATCCACAAACCAGTGTTGCCCATTTCCCAGTTTCTGGGAATCTTTGATGAACACTTTCTAGATTATATTTGCTCATAGACAGAGATAAAATAATTTTTGTCATACTTTTTATAAGTGCTAGTTTACCCTGAAATAGACAGATTCATAGAAACCATTAAAGCAATCATGGTATTGGAGATCATTTTGCAGCATTGTCCCTGTTTTCTCCAGCAATATGATTGACTGAGATAGTTTTGTTGGAGACTGGGTCATATAATATGGACCCATTTCCCCCTCATTGCTCGTTAAAATCAACTCATTTCCCAAGGTTGCTAATGCTATGGCAGATAAATGCCAAATGTTTGTATAACAGTCAGACATTCATTCTGTCTTGTATGAAAAACTCTAATCAGCCTTTAATCATTTCCGGCTGTATAAATATGTGGTATTTGGGTAGTTGTTGTACAAAGTTAATGATCCTGGTTTTATTTTTATACAGTTACTCATAAACTTAGATTTAAAATAATCAACTCTATAGGCCAGATCCTAATTTTTTTGATCTGAGCAATTTTTTGTTGAGTATGTCATCAGTCTTGCAGCATATGCCAAAGGAACTTGAGCGCTTTCTTCTTCTGAAGCAATACAACCCTGAGGAGCTTACGCAGGCATCAATAGAGATTCTGGTTGTTTCGTTTGGATCAAAGAACATGAGCAGTGCTCTAGTTCACTGATTATTCCACTAAGGTTCATGCTGTGTTCCCCAGGAAAATCAGCTTAGGGCTTGTTTGTGCTTGAAAAGCTACAGTGGCATAGCTGCAGCTGGGCTTCTTTAGCACTTCAGTGTAGACACTATCTATGCTGATGGGAGGGGTTTTCCTGTCGGCATAGGTAATCCATCTTTCCAAGGGGCAGTTGTCTAGACTGGGGGTTAGATCTGCTGAACTACATTGTTCAGGGATGTGGATTTTTCATACCCCTGAATGATATAGCTGGGTTGACCTAACTTTTTAGTACAAACCAGGCCTTACTCTTTCAACAGTGTGCTGGATGCATGGGTGTGGGCAGACATAGGTCATGTCTTCTTTTTCAGGGTACAACATTTTAATGGCCACAAAAACGGGTTTTTAACTGTCCTCATGAAAAGAGATGTTTCCCTGTGTTATTGATCATTGTTGTGATTTACTGTAGTTTCTATCAGTGAAGATTATTATCACATTCACAACTGTTGTAAGTAGCCTCAGCTCATCTGAATTCAGAAGTTTTGTGCCTACTTGTGCCAGTGGTGAATTTGGAATTATGGGTATAAATGGGCATCAGGTTGACCAATGTGTATACAAATGTGAAAGTATTAATTAACTTCCTGCTTCAAATTTGATATGAATTTGTTCATGTGCTTAATAATCGTAACTGTATCAGTGAACGTTAATTAATTTTTTAAATCTGTGCATATTTAGCTGCCTGCACTTTACCCTGCTTGTTTGTATGCTATTAGTGTGCAATTGAGCTCCTAGGAACATGATCTGAGAATTAGCCCTTTTATAGTTCATTTTCAATTTATAGCAGGTGAGTTTTGGAGACACTCACTTTAATTTACTATCATATTCTTGCTTTCTGGGTGTGACACTGTGTGTCTGAAAGCAACACTCCAGGAGCCTGTATTCACCACTGTCATATAATTATGACATGTTCTGTACAAATTATGTCTTGTGAGGCAACATTTTAAAGGTCTTGATCTGCTAAACATTAATATCCTGGTGAATTGTATGTGCTATCATTGTATGTGAAGTTATGAAATATTGGTATATATGCTACTAGAACATGTTGTGGGGTGGGAAACACCCACAAACAGGCTTTCAGGCATAAATATGAAATAGCCAGACAGCCTCAATGGTTTGCCAACACCAAGCAAAAAGAGAATCCATCATCCCAGAGACAGTATACAATGGGGACTTCACAGAGGAAAGTATGTAGGCAATAAACATTCTTTGACCAATGAGGGTGGTAACCCCAAGCCATAAGCATTGATTGTTCCAACAAGCTAGAACAGGCTATAAGGGGAGTGACATCACTTGGCTTCACTCCCCCATAGCTCCACACCTGAAGGAACACCTGGAACATGAAAGTACTTTGAAGGGAGGAAGGGAACCCCAAGCAGGGAAGGCAGTATCCACCTGCATTTAAGGAACTGCTTGTACCAGCTAACAAGGGTGAGACATTGCTAATTCAAATCCTGTTCAGTAATATAGAATTGAATCTGCACATTTATTTTGATCTCTTTTGTAACTATATCTGGTCTCTTCAGGCTTATCACTTATAATCTCTTAAATCTATTCTTCTGTAGTTAATACATCTGTTTTATAATTTTACCTGAAATAGTGTGTCTTGGCTGAAGTGTTTAGAACATCTTAGCTCAGTAACAAAAGCTGGTGCATATCCCCTTCACATCCAGGGAGGGGCAGACTAATTAATAAGCTTGCACTCTACAGACCTCTGTTCAGTGCAAGACAGTATACTCCTGAGGGGTAAGGCTTGGACAGGTGGCAGAGAATTGGCTGGAGCTTGGATTGGTGTTTCGTCAGGGAAGGCATTCCTGGAAATTCAGTTGGGTGTGTGGCTCCATTTGTTATTATGTTGTGTGATAGCAGGGTCCAGAGAGGCTGGCTGTTCATCGCCAGCAGAACATGGTAGGGGGCCCACCTCAAACTTGATACTTAAGGGTGCTCAGCAGTTCCACAACTTCTGGACTGCACTCCGGGAGTTACCTTCCGTGACACTGTGGCCCCTAATATAACTAACCCTTGTCTGGAATATTTTGATTAAACATTTTTTGGAAAATACCAAAGCTCTCATTGGGAAGTTTCTCTCAGATCTGGGGATGGAATTTCTGGGAAGAGAGGGAAACCCACCATAGAATAGCCAATATCCCTAGGGTTAGGGCACTCACCTAGGATGTGGGAGAACAGGTAGCAGAGGGATTTGAACCTGGGTCTTCCACAGATCTGGTGAGTGCCCTAACCACAGGGCTACTGGCTAGTCTGAAGGCGGTGTCTCTTGATTTAATCCCAATCTGGAACTAGAGATTTTTTTTTCTTTTTGAAATCTTGAATATTTTCTAGGGACAGAAAAATGGGTTCCCACCCACTTCTATCCTTAATTTAATCTCTAATAAGAACATTATCAGTATTCATTCTATCCTACTCTTTTTTCCACAGTTTTAGTAAATATTTCAGATGGTGAAATAGGATTTAAAAGAAGCCTCTGGAAACAAAATCTACCAAACAGCATACTAATTAGAACTCTCTTTGTCAAACTTTAACTACTGGAAACCATGTAAAGAGTTTAGAATGGGCTTCCAAATGGTTTTTGACCTCTCTCTTGCTAGTTTCTCTCATTTGGGTATCTCTCTTTTAAAGTTACCCTTGAAGTTTAAAGACTCACACATGCACAAAATGAACCATTTTTCATTTCTACTTTTGAGTGAACCTAGTCAATAGACTTCTAAAAGCTACTTCTAATCTCATTAGTCTATGAAATTTCTTCCATATTCCATAATTCTTCATGCCCTGCGGTGGGTGTGCATCTGTGAACTGATTTTGAATGTGGAAAAGTATGTGTGTGGAAGCGCTCTAATAAAGAACTTGCCTGAGGGTCCTTTGTATTTAACGTTTGACTGACTTTATCTCAATTTGCCTATCTGGTGATTTACTCAGAATTGAAGTTGGAGATGCATGTGAAGCAACGATCACCTAAGTGACCTAATCCTGTGGTTGCACAGTCCACAGAAAAAGGCCTATGATGGTCAGGATCACCATATATCAGAGATACCAAGCCAGCTTTTGCTGAACCAGTTTCTGGCAACTGCAGGTAGGCTGAAGTTCTTTCTTAACATCTCATAAAATTACCTGCCCAATGTCTGATTTAAAGTGGGCATCAGGGGGGGCTAAAGCTGTATTTCATTTTTGTTATGATGAAAGGGGTTGCTCGTTTACAAACAAATGTAGACACCAACATCTCCCTGGCAACAGCAGAGGAGAACCAGGAAAGCCTTGAAGGCTTCAGGCTGAGAAGCAATACAGATTGGAAGCATGCTATAGATATGGGTAAACTCCATATTCATGATACTCCAATGGAAAGAAAAGATCACAGTTCTTATTTAACTCAGCAGTCAAAAGGAATTGGAGAACATGACATTACTAGCTCAGGTGAGCTACAGCAGAATTGCACAACTGTCTGAAAAGTTGACTAGAGGACAATAGAGAGTCATGAATTGAGTGGGAAAATAAGCCAGTAGTGATGGAGAAGTCTGGATAGCTGTGATGCACCTGTTTAGTCAAATAATCTGCTTTTAGCATTATAAGGTAGAAAATGGAGAAACAAAGATTTTTCAGTGACCAGCTGCCTAACTAGTATGAGGCTTGCACATGGATTACACTCACTAGGTGTCATGTGAACTTAAATTTGCAGTAGTGACCTGAAGGTAACATAAATGACTGAACCAGATTACACTGAATTCTGGCAAGGAAACTAGATGAAAAGCTGGAGTGATAAAAGATAGAAAAAGTTGAATCAATGTAAAAATGGTGTAGAATTAAAATGGTGTAGAGAAAACCAGCAAAAGCGGGAAAGGGTATATTTAAATTATATAAAATCTGAAGTGCTCACCCCGAAAGCAAACATGCACAGTTTACAGAATACACCTGTATTACAGGATACGCGCATCTTGATAAACACAGGTATTAAGAATAGAAAAATACCACAGAGGCATTGAAATTTGGAAATAAACCAACTGAATCACATTTATCCTTTTAAAAATTGTCTTTAGTGAATTTTAGCAATTGTGAAGGCTGCTAGATTGACATAGAGGGAGACTGAAGCCCTTTCTCCACAGAACAGGTATAGCACAGTTACTAGTTTTTCCATGATCACAGAGGGACCAGCTGTAGGTGAGAGAAGATACCTAATGCCCCTGCAATGAGCTTTGCATGGACAGACCCCCACTGACCTGAGTGGTACTCTGCATGGATGCAGGTGTCCCCATGGAGTTCATTGCAATATTTGGGCCCAATTCGCTGTACTCATTCAATCCTTTGCTTCTCTGCAGGCACGCACTTTGCATGAAACTTATTTTACTTTATGTACTTTACTTTAAGTAAAATATTGCTACATAAATAATTCAAGACACTCTCATAGGTCCATAGTATTGTGCCCATGCTGTCACTTCCGGTCTGTGAAGCACTCCAGGAGCTAACGTCCTTCTCCATCTTCCTCCCTTTTCCCATCTGTGAATAATGTAGATGTCAATGGGACTGCTCAGATGTTGATGGTAATGTGCTCAAATGCTTTGGTGGGTCAGAGCAAGAGTGTTCAACACCTTGCGAGACTGAGCCCCAAACGCTAATTTTAACTCAAGTTTTTTCCAGAATAAGACTCTAGGCTGTGTAAGTATGAAAGTTAAAGCTCTAGTTTATTGCTATCAGCTAAATAGTAAAGATAGAACTTTCTCTACTGTTCACTGGTTAGAAACAAAGGCAAGAGATTGCATTTCAAGCAAGAATTCCATTTTTTTCTCATAATTTATTTAAAAACTAGTTCAATTTAGTTTATTTCTAAACAACTATGATACTTTTATCATAAACAGTAAATCAATATTTCACAGACAATTAAACAAAGTGTGGGTAATCAGTCGCAAATATACATTTGATTATAGTTAGAAGGAAACATACATCAGTGAAGAGGTTACATAAAATTACTTTAAACAGCTACTTTTTTAAGGTACCCTAACATTATCTTTAATTTTCAGGCAAATCACTCCCAGAGTTAGGAAAAAATTATAGCAGTTTTAATGTTATTAATGTTAATAAGAATGGCAATATGGTCCATCTAGCCCAGTATCCTGTCTTCCGACAGAGGACAATGCCAGATGCTTCAGAGGGAATGAACAGGACAGGCAATCATCAAATGATCCATTCCCTGTTGTCCACTCCCAGTTTCTGGCAATCAGAGGCTTAGATCTTCTCTTATTTATATTTAAAATCTCATAGATATTTACAGATATCTGTCATCTTAGTATATAAGTGCAGAACAACAATTATGAAGCAACAAAAAAAGTTCTACAAAGCCATCTTTCTTTCTCTTTCCCCTGGCTCCTATGAATGTGTGGGATTTTTATGAGACTCATTGCTGAGGAAAGGGTATATTAAAAAGGTATTTTACACTTTACTCTGAACAGTCAGTGTTAATAATAATCTGCTATATACCCCAGTTCCTTGGTATTCATCTTGAGTGTTTTAAAGTACTTTAAATCCAGGAATAATTCCTCTGACACAATCTGCTAGCTATCTCATTGTACTATTGAGTTAGCAGTTCTCAGACTTTTTCTGATTTTTTGCAGTCTTTGCAGTTCCTCACTTCATGTGACAGATCAACATTAATCTCTCATTATTTCATATCTGTGATAGTTCAAATTTAAAGTAGTACAAATATTAGTCTTCCAGATAAGACAATTTAATATGCAAAAGCATGGTACTTAAGATAGCTGTAAAGGTAGAAGTGTGTGTAGGAGGAAATCTTTGGAATTAACTATATTGGCAGGGCTGGGAGACAATATTGTCTATCTGGAACTTTCAGAAGAATTTTTAACATGTTAAAAATGATACAGGAAAAACAGGAACCACCAAACCAAGTTAATGGATATGGGAGACACAGAATACGCATTTCACTTTTATCTCCTTTGTGGAAATAACTGGGAAGAGTCACCGATCAAAGCAACATAAAAGCTGTATCTGAGGGATATAGAGAAAAAAGGGGAGGGAGAGATGACCTGGGTCCAGTACTATTCAATGTTTTAATTAACATTAACATTAACCTTGACAGTGAAGTGGACAGTATATTTATAAAATTTGTAGATGACACAAAACTTGGAGAGGGATTGCAAACACTTTGGAGGACAGGCTTAGAATTCAAAATCACCTTGACAAATAGGAAAATAGGTCTGAAATAACACGATGAAATTCAACAAAGACAAATGCCAAATACTCCAATTAGGAAGGAAAAAATAATCAAATGCACAAATACAAAATGGAGGATAAATGGCAAGGTTATAGTAGATCACAGATTGAATATCAGTCAACCATCTGATGTAGCTGCAAAAAAGGCTGATATTCTGGTGAGTATTAACAGGCATACTTGTATCCAGGACACAGGAGCTCATTGTCCAACTCCACTTAGCATTGGTGAGGCCTGAGCTGGAGTACTGTGTCCAGTTCTGGAGCCAGACTTTAAGAAAGATGTAGACAAATTCAAGAGAATCCAGAGAAGAACAACAAAAATAATAAACAATTTATGAGGAAAGGTTAAAAAAAGAGACAAGGTTAATTTTGAGACAAGAAGGCTGAGGCGAGACCTGCTAAGTCCTCAAATATGTTAATGGCTATTATAAAGAGGCTGATGATCAAATTGTTCTCCATGTGTGCTGAAGGCAGGTAATCGGCTTAATATGCAGCAAGGGAGATTTAGGTTACCTTCAGCATGAGGCAGAGACACAATAGTCCCCTTAATATTTCAGGCACAAGAAAAAAATGTTAAAAAATCATAGAAACACAAGGACAGTGGCTTTGCTTGCCACGCTCTAGAATGTTGTTAGGATTATTATGACTATCTTTCTGTGTCCTAGAAAGGTAATTTTAAAATGCTCAGGAAATAATTTTAGTACTTTTATGTCAACAGATGCTAATATCATGCATGTTGTTATCCACTGATATATAAACACTTGGGATGAAATTCACCTAAGCCAGACAGTTAAGGGGATTGTGTAGGCCAAAAACCTCTTTCATGGACAGTGAAGCATTTTAAGAAGTTCCTTTGTGTTGCAGAGCTGCTGATGAAAGGAGGATTAATGGCAAGGCCAACTTTCAGGACCATGTGATCCTTGCTCAAGAGCCCTAGGTTAGGATGTTTCCTATGTGTAAAGACAGGGGTTGAGTGTGATTAAGCTGTGAGATTCCAGGACAGCCCAAGACAGCTGTTTCTTGGAGATGGGGTAGTGGTACTTTAGTTAAGATTTCTGCAACAGGGACTTGCCTCACTGCAATTTATCACCATCTCTATTCAAGGAATAAAAGGTCCTCAAATCTGACTTTCCAAAGAAGCACCTGCATTGATAGTTTTAACACTTTCACTTGTCCCTACAGAATCACACACAAGTTACTCATTCACTGTCAGGATCCCAACCAGGGTAGTCAGGGCCAAGGGTCAGAACAGGGGAAAACTTGAGACTGGGAGTAGCTAAAGAGTTTGTAGATGGGTTCCAAGCCATGGTGATTTTGAGGGACAGAATCAGTCAGGAGGCAAAGTCCAAATCAAGCCAAGTATGAGCTGGGAATTCAGGAGCAGGAACAGTCATGGCAACTACCAGAGATCCATACTGTTGCCTGGACACTTCCTGGGACACCCCTTGGTTTATATAGAGGAGGGAGCCAGTCCAGAGCCAGGTGGTGGTTGTTTGTCATACCCATGACAACTTCCCCTGGTCTGTGTCCATAGCAGGTCATAGGAAGAGGGATGCAAAGGGTAGCAGGGACTGCTGGGTGGTGGTCTGGTTGCTCTGGAGGCCTGGGTTCTAGACCGGTAAGTCCTTCCATTCACACAGGGATGCAAGTCTAAGCAAAGCTTGGCCAAACATTTGAAAACATCTTTGGGATAAATTCACCCTACAGGTATGTCTACACTGCAATTAAAAACCCAACTTGGGCTCTCAGGCTCATTGGGCTGTTTAACTGTTGTGTAGATGTTTGGACTCAGGCTGCAGTCCAAGCTCTGGGGCTCTCCCACCTCCCTGGGTCCTAGAGCCCAGTCTGGAGCACGTACACCACAGTTAAATAGCCCCTTAGCCAGAGCCCTGTGAGCCTGAGTCAGCTGGCAGGATCCAGCCATGGGTTTTTAATTGACGTGTGGACCTTACCCTAAGTATCTGTAATGTTCCTAACATCAGTGGAGTTGCAGCCACTTAGACCATTGGTGAATTTGGCTTGAATAATATTTGGTATGATGTTATTTAAACATTGACTAAACATGACTAACTAGTTAAAAAGATGAATTCAAAGAATTTGTGTGACACTTCAGGCATTAGATAGTGCAACCTTTGCTTACACTGCTAAACACTTACCTATGTAGCCACACTTAGGCTGGGTCTATACTGATGGTGGCAAATTCGTCACCACCAGGTCGATGTCTCTGGGTTGACTGAGCGGTCTGTGTAAACCCGCTCAGTCGATCCAGAAATTGACGGAGGAAAACCACCCCTGTAAGTGGTGTAGCGCTGCTTCGACAGGAGCGCTGTTCTCTTCGGTGCAGCTCAGTGTGGACGGCATGTGGAACAGACGCAGTGAAGTTGACGGGAGATACGCAAGTGTTTTACATCACTTGTGTATTTCCCATCGACTGCCGCTGAATCCGGAAGGTAAGTGTAGACCAGGCCTGAAGCTCCAGTTTCCAGTCAGGCTACTTGTTTGAGTAAAAGTTCACCAGTGTGGGTGAATGTTGCTCCATCAAACTCAAGAGACCATTGTTAAGCGAAAAGGTTATCATTCAAATAGACTGATAAATTTCAAAGCAACTGGATTTCAAGTTCTATAAGGAATAAAACCCAAAAATTCATACCCAGGACCATAACCACATCTGAACCCCAGTAATTAATCAATAGAAATCATTATTCTGGCTGTGCAAAGATCGATAAAGAAGGATTGAACAAGATAGCCCTTTGTTTTTACTCTTTATGAGACAAAAGCATAAATCTTTAAAGATTTCTGCTTCATTTGGCATTATAACAAGAAGAAACCCACCTCAGAATAGTAGCTAGTGAGCAACAACTGTAGCCTGACATATCAATCGATTTTACTGGCCTTTTGTGGCTCAAGAGACTGGTACCAAATGAATGGAAACAATAGTTTCTGAGGGAACTTGGATATACCTGTGGAGGTTTTGGCAGCCACATCTGTTGCATACCCATTCCTTCATCCTTTTTGTGTTAAATGGACTGAGTGCCATTCGGCTTCCAGTGTTGCATGTTGGAGGACCAATCATCCTCAAATAGCTCTTTAGAGTAGCAGGGTAATTGTGTCTTAGCTGAAGGTAATGGTGTCTTAGCTTTCTGCAAGGGGGATCCGAGAGCCTAGCTGCCCTGTGTGGGCATGAAATATTTTATGGCATTATTGGAAGAAGACAATTTGTTCAATATCCGTGGCCAAAGTTTCCATTCCCTGAGCTGTTGTGTGAACTGCTGATTGGCTTCCACACCAAAGATGGCTACCTATTGATGATATTATTTATTTATTTATTTGGCATATGCAACCCAGTCAAGCCAAGCCACAGAGTTTTTATCAACAATGTTCAAGACATAAAGACCTCCAGGAAGTTGAGTCATTTTGCAATCCTCAGCAATATGTGTTGAGGTTTGCAGCAACCCACATTTACATAGTGGACTATCTCTAAAAGGCCACTGAAATTCCACTGCAGCACAAATGCCATGTCCAATTCAGAGGGCTCCATTGCCTTTGTGGTAAATCAAACCCATGTTGACGTTGAGTGGGGTCCAAGACAAGATAATTATTTGTCACTTTCTCTGTGAACCAGGAAGCTTACCACGTGTCCTGATATGTGGATGGCAGGAAAACCTCTCGTTATCTTTAAAAGTAATGTATTTAGTGGTACTAGATGTCTATCAATGTCTGTATACTGTAAGCAGAACGAATACTGTGCAGTGAGTTGCATTCTCTGAGTGCCACAGACACATGGGTATTCATTTGAACAGATTTTCCAAATCTCACAGTCTTTCCCCTTTGCTTATACAATTTGTGAAATATTCTTTCAATTATTTAGGTAATTTTGATGCTTAAAATTAGAGGGGGTGGAAATGATGTTACAACTGCCAGCTGAAAGGTGTCAAACTCATAATATGCTGTTTGGTAGCAGTGAAAGTATTTCCTTTTAATTAGCTATGGTATTTTAGAATAATGCTCATGTATGACAAAAATACTAGTTGTTACAGTATGTAGCAGATATGGTAAGTAAAGAGTGAGTGGATGACGTTACCTTTACTCTAGCCCCTGACGATATGGTCAGGCTTTGGCTCATGAAAGGTTTAGAATGGAGAGCACCTGTTTATTTATTACTTTTATTTTTCTTATGATCACTGCTCTTTGTAGTTATAGTTTTCTCAGAGGACTCCTCCAGGATGTTGTAGGAGAGCAAGCGGGAGGGCTAGTATCTCAGCAACGGAAACATGATTAACAGTATGGTAGAGAATTGTCAGTCCAGCCACCTGTAAGTACGTGTCTGAATTATGTGTCTGTCTGTTCTTATTTATTGAGTTCTACGGGGTGCTCACTCAGTGTTGTGCATCATTTGGTTGGCTTATAGGGGGACATAGGTGGTTGGCCTAAAAATGAAAGCAGCCTGTGTTTATGAAGTATGACATACTGTGAGGCTTCATAGATGAAAGCGTCAAGGGCTTGACATATGTATGTGTTAACAGGGGGAACAAATGGCTCTTTGATGAGACACATTATGGTGAATCTGCCAAAAGTAGAAGAGACAAGAGTGTGTAATCCTACAGTTTTGTTTAAAAGAGAAAACAAATGAAAACAATTCTAAAGGGAAGTATTGATACTAGCAACAGCTCTCTCTGCCTGCCTTGAGGATGAAATGAGTAAAGAGCAGATATTGAAATGCATTCTCTATTCAATTTCTAAACCAGGGATGTCAAACTCAAATACACAGTGGGCCAAAATTAAAAACTTGGACAAAGTCGTGGGCCAACCTTGATATTTATTGAAAAAATGTCTACAATTGAGGAAGTTTTTCCTTCTCATCAAATATAACGATGAACCTTTTCATATGGAAACAAACTTAAGTTTTGCTTAAACATTGAATCTGGAACAAGCAAAGCTTAATACTATAAACACATGTGAAATTGGTGCATGCGCTGTCTACCGGCGGGCCAGCTCTAGTAGACATTTGGTATTTTCTCGCAGGCCAAATATAATTACACTGCGGCCAGATTTGGCCCGCGGGCCTGAGTTTGACATCTATGGTCTAAACGAATGCTAGCTATTGAAAACGGAACACATTCTTTTACCATAATGGATTTTGATAGTTAATAAATAGAAAGACTGGGACTAATTCTGTTTTCGAAGGCAATGACAAGTGACAATGGCAATGTCAATGGTTGTGCTGTCCAAAAATGTATCTGTGTATCAAATTTGTTTTAAGGTAATTGCATTTTGGGTCTAATCATGAGCAGAGTGAAGTAACCTGCAGGATGCAAGCAATGCTGGATATTTAATCACGTTTACAGGAATAAATTATTGTGCTTTTATGAGAGTCATATCTTGAGTAAAGAGCAGATATTGAAATGCATTCTCTATTCAATTTCTAAACGAATGCTAGCTATTGAAAACGGAACAGTCTTTTACCTTAATGGATTTTGATATTTAATAAATACAAAAGTGCAGTAATTATGTTTTCTACCATCAAACAGTGTTACGTTGCAGACTTTTTAGAAGCCCTTCCTAGAAAATATATTAAATATTTCGGGGCACATTTTAAAAACCTTTTTGGAGTTTTCTTTCTGCCTAGCTCTTCGCACTGGAATTTTCTGCAGGAGGTGAATATTTGGACCAGGATCATAAATAATATTAACGTATGTTTAAATATCTATACGTGCTTAAAATGATGAGAATAAACATGTACATTAACTTCTGTAGACTTTCCTTTTTAAATCTTAGGCCCTTCAGCTTTGTGAAGTATCAAACATGTTCAGTCCAACATTCTTCTTCAGGACAGTACTTAAGCATATACTGAAAGCCCATTGAATTCAAAATTTAAAATTATGCACATGCTTAAGTGCTGTGCTGAATAGGGATGGATTTTATGCACGTCCATAAATACTTTCCTGGATCATGATCACAGTGCTGGAGAGAGTTTCAGGTTTGTTGCAGACATATCTCTATGTGTTCTAGTACATTAGTGATCTAATTTATATTTGTTTGTTTTTTCCTTGGCAATTCTGTGGTGCTCATCACTCTAGTATTTGAATTAATCCTCCCCCAATACTTCTCAGAGGGATGTATTCATGTTCTATTTTACCAGTGAGGAAGCTGAAATCAATGGGAATTAGGTATCTATCTCCCCTTTAAAATTCTGGCACCAGATGGCTAGAAGACTTACTCAAAATCATAAATGCGTAGTGTTTTACAGTAAGAAATGAAAAGTTGAGCTCTCAAAGTAATGTGTTATAGATCAATAATATTATAATGTAATCTCTTATACCATGAATCATAAGCACCCATGCAGACTTTTATGTAAACAACGCTGACTACACTAATCAGTGCGTGTAGTTCCTGAGAGTGCTTTTCATTAGAAACAGCATGATTAAAAACATTGCAGAGCAACCATGATAAATGGAAATGAAATGTGGGAATTTGCTATTTCTAAACTGACTGAATCCTTAAAGTACAAACTTCTAATGCAGAACCAAGATAATGCTTTCCAAGTCTTCCTGCTTTAATTCTCTTCACTTTCTTCCAGAGTAGGGACTGCACAACTGTGCATAAGTTCAATAGCTTTGAATTACTATCTTAACAATGAAATTTTACTAAAAGACACATTGTCAAATAGTTTAGGCTCCAAATGTAGGTTTAAATAAAAATATTATACAAAATATAATTGATGAAATCTCGAGGCCCTTACTCAGGCAAAACTCTCATTGATTTTAGCTGAATACTATGCTAAACACTGTGTCCCACTTTGTACTTAACTGCTATTGTCTGAGTGCATTTTCCAGCCCTGAAGAAGAACTCTGTCTAAACTCAAAAGCTTGTCTTTCTCACCAGCAGAAATTGGTCCAATAAAAGATATGACCTCATCCACCTTGTCTCTCTAATATCCTGGGACTAATGTGGCTACAAAAACATGACATAGATTGATTTCAGTTGGCATTTGCCTGGGTAAGGACAAAGTAGGGTACAGACACAGAAAACCCTGAAAGCTCTATTTTATCCTATAGAGAAATAATCCATCTAAGAGACAATAACTTGTGGAATTCCCTCCAAATTCTTTCAGTGAAGTGGAGATGGTTTTCTCCTATACAGAGAAGGTTCATGTTCCATCCACTTCTGAGATCTATGCAGATCATTGGAGATGTTCAGGAAGTAATAGTCACATACATATCACGTCTTCCACTCTGCCATGTAATCCTGCTGACTCCTGTTGAACCCTGTGAGCAGTAGCCCCACATCAGAACGTCCCCTCAAAAGGGGCTCTAAAACACAGAAAGGGAAGCAAGTGCAAGTTAACAATACAGCTTCAGGTTTACTAACTTGCACTGTTTCCCAGTGGCTTGAGGGACCAGAGGATCCCATTTGGTTTTCCCACCATCCCTCCTCCCGGGCCAGACTCACCTCCCCTAACTCATCAGAACCGTAACACCATTGGTGCGTGTGGTAGTAAAAGATGCGTGCATATGTTGTATTTCCCATCAAATATTTCCAAAATAAGCACAGAGAGATTTCATTTTGCAATAGGGCTATCAACAAAACATGCACTTCTAGCAGCACAGACAGAATGTGCTGCAGACCTGGAAGTTCTGAACTATATGCAGGAGGAGAATTGTTTGGAACCAACAATTTTCCAAAGCGTTCGAGCAAATGAACAAGTGTCATTTTGAGCTTTTGGAAAAATTGATTTTTAAAGGTTTAAAAAGAGAAGCAAATTCAACAGGTCCTTTTCTTAAAAAAAAACCAAAACTCAAATCTTAAATAATATAGCAGGGACCTAATTTATAACTCTTAGGAATTCAAATAATTCTGTTGCAACCTGATACATTTTTATTACTTTCAAAGAACCTTTTTGGAATATTTGCAGTAGATGCTGGTTTTTCTACTCTCACATTTGCGGGAAGTTGTTCCTAATATTCAACAGCAGGCAAATCTACAGTTTGTGAAATTCCATGAAAAAAGGCTTTTTTCCCAGAATGGAAGCATTTATAGCCTGGTGCTCACAGAAGGAGATGGCTGTAATTATTATCTTACAAGGTTATAGGGTAGCACACAGAATTACTGTTTGACTTTTTCTAAATGGCATTGACAGCAGCTGATGAGGTCAATCTTTTGAGTTGGAGTTCAGTGCCAAAAGAGAACATTTTGTATGTAGCATATCTAGCCTTAATTGGACTAGCATTCCATGTGGTACATGCTGAACTAAGCAGCATACAGTTCAGGACATCTCACAGCAACCTCTTCTGTGCTGCTTTATAAATAAGTGCAGGGAAACTTTGAGTGCCGCAGGCATTTTGTGATCAACTCAGAGAGGTCTTTTTAGAAGGCAGGAGAAAAGAACAAGAATACTGAACAAGTTGAAGTTTGCGATGAAGTAAGCAAAAGGCAAATTCAGTTGTCTAAATAAGTCACCTGCCAATGTAATTAGGGATTCAGATTTTCATTTTAAACAATCAACCAGATAAAACAGTAACTGCAAGTGTTCAAGAATTGGTTTAAAAATATAAGCTGTAGGGGACAGGGAAGGAAGAAAGCAAATGAACTTTCAACAGAATTCACACACTGTCTGCTGCAAATTTCAGCCTCTCTCACTTCTTGTTCATGCACTTTAGTTTTTGTCTTGGTTGCAGCAATGTGGTAAGTGGCTTTTCTTGTGTGTGAATACACAGGACAGGAAATGCAAGGTGCAAAAAATAACTGAGACTGTTTAAAACAGCCTTTTGTGAACATTTTAAAAAAAGTGTTTTTCATTGCTGGTGAAACAACCAATTTCTGCTCAAGCTTTTGAATGCAATTCAAACATAAAATTTATTTTCTAGGAAGTTACAAAGCACTGATATATCTAACGAATAATAACGTTTATAGCGAACGAAACACAACTAGTTTAATATAACTAGCTAATAACAACACAGGCAGTGAATGAGACTTAACTAGTTAACCACACACAAAAGGAGGGAAGACATGACATTTTCTACAAACAGAGCCGAGATTCTCAATGACTATGATAATTACCAGTCAAATTCTGATCCCCTCATTCATACTGAGTAATGCCTTAATCGGCAGGTAGCCATACTGGTGTTAACGGGGCCTCATGAGGTCAGAGGATGAGTAAGCGGTCAGAATCTGGCTCCCTAATTTTTATTGTGAACAAATACCTTTGGCTTCTATGTCACCTACAAGCGTTCCCCTGGTAAATACTGTGTGTATTTAACCCCAGCTCAATCACCTATGGAGCATTGTTTCCAGCTTCCTCAGGGCTTTTTTTAAAGTACTTGTTACACTTTGTAGTTCCAATCATCGTGTAACCAGAACAGTGATTAGGGCACCAACTTAGGCGTTGGGAAGCCTCAGCTCAGGTATTTACTTTGCCACAACCTTCTTGTGTGACCTTGAGTAAGTCGCTCTTCTCTCTGTCTAAGTTCCTCATCTATAAAATAGGGATAATAGCAATTCCCTACCTCACTGGAGTGTTGAGGATACATATATTAAATGTTTTTGAGACATTCAGATACTATGCTAGTGCGGATCTGTAAGAACCTAAAATAGATTAAATTTAATCATGTTCACTTGTAATTCCATGTCACTTGCATGATCAACCCTCTTTATATCCTGTGCTGCATGTTGAATGTTGTTCAAAATGTATGCACTCAGTGTAAACTAATGTTACCATGACAGCAAATTACCTTACAGAATTTTCACTCTGGTATTCATTAATACACTGTACTTTGTATTCATAGGTTGTTGTTTAGAGCTGTTAAACATCATTATATTGTAAGTAAACCATTTCTGTTTTTATGGCAAAATTTATCTAAAATATAGCATAATAAGTAATAATGCTGGGTAATCTCCCAGATAATGTGGCTTACTTAATGTTCAGTCCCTGCTTAAACATTCTCACTTTGACGCACAAGGATTTACATCCATAAATCCTATTGGTGTCACTGGATTTACTTGAAAATCCTTGCACACAAGGGGTCTGATTCTGCTACATTTATTTCTGGTGATTAACACCTGACTTCCCAAGCAATTCCATTGGTTTCAGCCAGGCTGTTTGCAGTGCAAAGTGTTACTTAGAGGAAACAAGAGTGGCAGAATCAGACACTCAATAAGGATACTGTGGAACACTGACATTTCATGTTGTTCATTACTGAAAAACCAAGTGCAACATCATGAACGGCAAACATCTCCAATTTGTTACTGGTAATCTAAAAGTCTTTTATAGGCATCACAAGACATCCCTGGGTAAATTCTGTTATGAGCCTGGTGCCATTTTTCCCCCTTTACTTATTTTTAATGTGAATGTAATACTTTGTGAAAAGCACCAGACTAATAGCCGTGGAGCCTGATGTCCTCTTTAGCTAGAGCAAATACAGCACAGTGTCCAGCCAATTTGTCTCCCCCTTGAATTGGAGGGATCAGCTGTTTCATGGAGAGGCAGTAGCTCATTTCCATTTCCAGATTCTGCCACCTTCCCATGCACTACCTTACTCTATAAGTAGTTACATTCAAATCAGAGTGATGGCTTGAGGAATAAGGCATCATTCCACACAAGAAATGGTGGCAGGATCTGGCCACTTGTCTTTGCTATTTCTTCTGAGATTGTTGACAATGGAGCCTCCTTTTTCTCACATACGCACACCTGTCTATTCTGAATTAGGCTGAAACTATGAATTCCTACCGACTAGCTAGCATTAGCAACATACTTGGCCAATTGCAGCCATTCTGCAGTAGTTACTAGATTCCATACCACCATAGTGAACCTTGAGCCACTTAGCCACTTCACAAGTTTTTAATAATGTCATTCTAAAATCTTTTCATAAGGATTCTATTAAAGATAGTTTGAACTACAGGCAAATGGTTTACAAGACAAAAGAGTGAAATATATAGAAACACTTTATATAAATCCATGTTTCATCCAGAAAGATTTTTGGGCAGTCAGTTTAAGTCTAAAATTAAATGGCACGTATGAATATATGGGACATATCTAATTAAGTATCTCAGTATCCTCAAAAGTGGCTAGCTGATTTTGGCTACATGTTTGCCCTTTATATTTTTAAACACATCAGCCACAGAAGTAACATTGTAGAGCCAAATAATGCATTCTGTGCCTGCTAAAATCAATGGAAATATTCCCATTTGCAACTCTTCTCCTATTCCTTTCCATCCTTTTTTCTTTTGTTACCTTCACTACTTACGTTATGTCTAAAATTTAACTCCAGATTCTACCCAGCAAAGATTGCTCCTTCCCTTTTATCCCAGGAATACACGATGCCCCAACAGCATAGGAAAAAGAAAGAGCCACAGTTTCGCTTTTCCTATCAAACAATAAGCGGAGATGATCATGTGGGGGATAGTCCATTGCATCCCAGAGGAGCAGGCATAGGAGCAGATGTACAGTTTCTGAGGGCATGGGAGATATGGGATGGTGATTCCTCTGCCAGGGCAGAATTTCACCCTCCTTCCACATATAGGCTGTGACCACAAGGCACAATTGGCCCTTCCATCGTAAAGTCTTCTGGCAGGTAACTTTTACAGCTGGCCAAACTGAAAAATTGAAAAGAAAATGTTTTGGGTCAAATAAAACATTTTGGTTTTAACTTCAAAAAATAAAATTGAACTAAAATTCTAAATGAAAAGAGGTTTTCAATAAAAAAAATCAGAATATTTTCTTTTGATAATATTAATGAAATGTTTAGATGTTTTCAGAGGTTTTGGAGGGATGTTTGTTTTGTTTTTGATTGAAACAACTTGGCGAACAACACAAGTTAATGAAATATTTTGGTTGACCTGCATCTGTATTTTTCAGTGAAAAAGTTTCTGATAAAAAAATTCCACCTAGCTCTAGTCTGTAAGTTTCCTGTAAAGTGCATAGCTCAGTTTTCGGTGCTGTAAAACCAGTAAATGAACATAAGAATGTGAGAATTCTTTCATGTAAATCCTTGAAAAGGGCATCCAAAATAAACCTCTTCTAATTAGATTTGGATCTGTGGTTGGGTTGGAGAGATAAACCAGCTGTCAGCCTGAGGGTTACAGAAATCTGAAAAACATTGATGAGTGTAGTTTGGGAATATAATAGCTATTGTGTGCAAAGCCGCATTTTCTTTTAGAGGTGACAGACCCTAAAAGCCTAATGCAGTACTCAAAAGGGCACTTTCATTCAGCTGTGCAATGATTCATTATTTATCTTAGAATCATCCTAAAGATTCAAGTGTTCTTTGTTGATAGCTGAACACTATTGACTGGTCAAGATTTCAGTGACTTCCAGCTCTCAGACATCAGAATAAATTCTTACTGGGGATGTCTCTCCCAACAAAATGTGCACAGTGTCAATTTTATTTCACCCTGTCTACCAGCTAAAGGTTCTCCATGTTTAATATAGATTTTTTTTTGACAGCCTGTCATTTTTTACAGCCTACACAAGGTACACAAGTGTACCGCATTCCCTGGATTGGATATACTTCATAAAACCAGTTTTACTGCTTTTAAACCCAAGAGAGTTTTGCATCTCTTGGCATCTGACTGATAGAATTATAAAATATATTCTTCAGTAGGATACAAATAACTTGCATATTGGTGCATTATATGCCATAGACATGTCTCACTTTCCTATTTACCTTAATGCACACTAAAAATATAACAAGTGTTACAATGTCTGGATATTACACTGTATTTTTCCCGGCTTCTAGAGAGAGAGAAAGAGTACTTAAAACTTCCATTCACCAACAGTGGGCACTTTTGCTTTGGGGCAATTGTCTGAAATGAGTAGAGGGACTCTGTTAATAGCGAACACGTGTAATAAAAACATAAGGAAATGGGGAAAAGCTACTTTGCTGAAATAGGCAAGCTTCCTACAGCACTTGTACTGAATTTCTGCCAGCTTGTGTTATTTGAACTCTTATATAGAATCTCTAAACACACTGTAATAATAAATAGTATTTCATATGAATGAATACTTTTCAGTTTTATAAGCATGAAGAGCATGTATAAATTGTATATAGTCTGTAATAAGGGCAGAGCTGAGATGGACTGCTCAGAGGCACTGATCCAAAAGAATCTTGTTAACTTCAGTGCATGCTGGATGGGCCCAGAGGGAGCTGTAGGAAACATTCTGCCTGAGGGATGCTTCCCAGAGAGTGTGCATGGGGGAGCAAGTACACTGCTATATCCCTTCAGGGAGTGCAGCACAGTGAGCAGTGAGACCAGCCCCCTCTGCTGACTGGAGCCTGGAGAGGTGGAGACAACGCCCCCATCTAACCCTTCCTCCCTGCATCCTTCCCCATGAATGTCAGAAGAAGCCAATAACTGAGTTAGAGCAGGTTTCTCACTGACACGCTGTGATGTACCCACATTAGACTTCAATCAGCATGTCGATTATTAACACAGACGATAATAAAAAGACAGCACATTTACTATTGGAACGTAACCTAACACCTTGAAATCTCTGAACAGTTTCCATTCCAGCGATAATACTTGGTCATTACTAAATGTATGTCGCCATCAGCCTGCACTATAACTCTGGAACTTGGGGAAAGTCCTAATCTGAATTCAAATGTTGCTGATCAGATTCTCCTATAATTGTATTCCTTAGTAGGTTAGAGCATTCCCAGTGCTAACCAGCCAGCATTTCCCTACAGTGGAAACAGTCACCAGTGCTTTGTATTCTAAAAGGGTAGAAAAGTTTTCAATTTACAAGGTGATAGAAAAGACACTCAGGGGAAAATGAGTTGACAGCACAAGAGCAGGAGTTACTCCCGATAGAAATGATACTTTGCGGACTGAAGTGCTTTGCAGCTGAGAATTGTGTGGGTTATGAAATGAAGGCAATTGTTGTAGCTTTGTTGAATTAACAATGGAAATAATTTGTATGAGAAGTAACCCAGTCTTTGTTCATTAGATCTTACGGGTGGTGTTTAACAAAAGAGGTGGGCGTGGGGAGGAGGGAGAGAATTCATAACAGATTTTGTAGACTATGCACTAGATTATAGAATAACATGTAATAGTTTTAAGACCCGCAGCTACACAGCCAAGCTTAACAAACTGCTATAGCTCTATTGTGAGCAAACTAAGCTATAACATGGTTTGATCCCAGGTAAGTGGATTGATTGAAACTCACCAGGTCAAATCTGTTCTAGATGTCAATAGGACCAGAATTTGGCCCAACTTTACCTATGTTTTTCTTTTCTTCCTTAATTTCCCCCCTTTATTTTCCTTTCTTTTACAAGTTGTTTTATTTACACACTGATTTCTGTAGTACACTCCTTTCTTAGGATAAGGCTCTAAGGTTTCCCCAGAAAGTAAATAAATAAGGCTGTCTTACATTCCCACAAAACAGCTCAAGGGGTACTGGGAGCAATCACTGTCTAGGAAAGCCTGATATTGAAGACCAGATAGAGCTTCAGTTCCAGAGCATGAAGGAAGAGCTGCTGGAGTCACAGCACTTCTGTGAAGATGACCCTGGCATCCTACAGATATTCTGGGATCCACATGGAATTGAGGGGATCCATGGGGCTTGAAAGGTGGCTGTGTAACCTGTTCAGTGGGGTTAGATGAGCAAATCTCTATCTTGCCTTCATAATATATTTGGGATTTAAGAGGTTACGATTTACAAATTCTGGTTACGTGTGTATAGGTTTTGGAAGAAATATTGTTAGTTGTGGTTCTTTTTAGATGCTGAACATAGCAGCAGTAAACCTTGTTTTTTCTGCTTCAATCTCTTTCTGATTGACCTAGTTACTTAGGTGCAGAGCTGTCACCTAGAGGGTATAGCGTACCCGCTCAAGGAAACAAAAACTTTGTAAGGTGAAAAACAAAACACAAAACAAATGAAAAAATCTAAGGCAACCTAAGGAGGAAGCTTTGCAGGGAGAAGCTTGTGGTGATTTCTATTTCCTTATTTGTCTCCTGCAAGCTTTTTTTCATAGGAAGAGATCACTGGCTTCTGAGAAAGAATTATGGGATCTGGCCCATTCATAATAATTTGTTTCTTTCTCTTTTCTTTTATGGATATGTAATACACTATATAAAAATAAACTGTATTATATTTACAATTATGTTTCTCTCTCCTGCTTTTCCTGCCCTAATGTTTCCTAACATTATATTTGACACATACAAAGTCAAATGTTTGCTGTCAGATGCATGATTTAGGATTCCCTAAATCTTAAGAACTTTCCACTGGGTTAAAATTTCCCATGTCAGTGGGCTGTAAATGAGGGTGTAAATTGCATAACAGTCCTCTCCTTCCAAGGAATGCCTCTAACAAGTAGCTCTCAGTTCAAAACCCATAATTTCAATTACCATGCCTTCGTGTGAGCCAGTGGTATAGTGGTCTCATCTTTGCAGTTCACTGCTTTGTGCTAACAGCCTTTGACAAAGTTTGGTCTTCAAAATAGGAGGCACAATGAAACTCATCCTGATTTATGATACTCCGTTATTAACTTTCATTATAAATAATAGCACCTCCTTGTTACTGTCAGAGCTATGAAAAGAGAGGGCATATCATTGCTGACCCAGTCCTCAGCTGTCTGCATTGGGGGCATCGTGGATTTCACCATGACAGCATGGCTGGTTGCACCAAAGTTACCATGGTCTGCTGTACATATGAAAATGATTCATCTGATCATTTTAAGGAGCAGACTGGCTTTATGGATTTTAATAAAGTTGTGTGGGAAATGCTCACTTTAAAGCTTGGAAAATATTGGAACTACAAAGGAGCCAAATGGGTTCAGAATATTGTAGGTGTTTAAGTTTAGGTGGTAGTTTTGCTATGCATGGAGGCCTGAATGACCCTTCCCTCCCTTTTAGAGATACAGGAATCACTCCACTGGGATCAATGGTCTGCCCAGCCAAATATGCTGGCTCTGACAATGAGCAATAAACGAAGCTTCAGAGGAAGGTTCGAGAAATCCTCAACTGGTTAAGTATGCAATAACCTGCCCTGAGGTAAATTTCTTTCTAGACCCCCTCAGTTAGATGTTGATTTATACCCTGAAGCATAAGGGTTTATATCCCTTCCAAACTCTTTGCCATGTAAATGTTCGGTCCTGTTTTTGAATCGTGCCAAGCTACTTTAGTGATTTTGTAGAATATTTATTTGCGAGGGGACATTCAGCAACAGCCATGTTGTAACTAACCTTTAAAACATTCTTTGTTCTCCTCGCCTTTCTCTGAAATTTGGTTGGGTACACTTCCTTGTTTATTGCAGGTGTCGAGAAATGCAATGTCACAACAACCAGAAGTCTCATTGCAATCCATGCAGTTCATGATACCCCAGTCTTCAGTGACACAAGGAATGCCAGAGACTTTCAAAGGGGGAAATAATTTTAACAGCAGTTGAGTTAAAAATTAATCTTGTTAACTACAAATGTTCATTCTAACTCTAGAAATTCAAATTCTGCTCTATTCTGGGAACTATGACAAAGGAGTCAAATAAGGAAGCAGATCTTGCCAGAAAGGTACTTGTTGATGAAATAGCCCACACTGGAGCTCTAAAGTAGTGAAACAAAATGTAGACCTCAGATAACATAGCAACAGGCAATGCAATTCTAGAAAAGAAACTAAAAATGCAAAGGCTTTTGGACCCAATTTGCAAGTTCTCTGTATGGGAAAGTCCCCTTTGTATCAATGAGAATGCTGTCATGAAATATTTACTGGATTAGACCATTTCGTTTTACATAATCCTCTTTAAATATTTTAAAAAAGTCACTTCAGCTGTGAATTTATGCATAACAATATCTCGTGAGGACAATCAGAGCTAGTTTCTGATCTCATTTCCACCATGATAAATCTGAAACATATCTTGAAATCATGGAATTACTCCAGATTTACATCAGTGAAACCAAGATCAGAATCTGCCCCCTCTCTTTCACTACCATACAGTTAAGAAAAAAATGATTGGGTATTGCTTGTTTCAATTCATTCTCACCATCACACTTCATTAGATTTAACAGTTCACTTTTCTTTTTTATCTCCACATATGTTCATAATACAAATACTACTTTCACCACCAATGATATGCTGCTTTTATATAATGCTTATGTCAAAATGCATAGGTGGCTCTTAACTGCACATCTGATGCTCTGTACATGGAGCAGCTTTTGTTAGGGTAACCTGTAAATGTAGGTAGCATAGATAAATTTTCCTAAGAATTTGCCTGTGAAGTTATAATTTGTATTCGATTACACTTTCCTCATCGTCTCTGGTTTCGTGTAAGAGCAAACCATTTTTCACACTTAAGTGGTTGCTGTCTTAGTCGTAGAGTCATAACGTTTCATTAAAAAATCTAATTGACCTACCCAAAGTAAAAGACATGAGATTTAATTAAACCTATTTAATACCTCAGACTAAAAAATTCTAGCTTACCTCCTAACATTATTGTTACATAAGCTGTACAGACATTGAACAGGGGAGTGGTGATTGGCTGACATCTCACTGACTTTTTGACTCAGTTCCTAGCAGATATTTTTTCATTTAAACAATTCAACAGTGATTTAGAGAAATAGCTAATCTTTGCTCAAGCAAAAGCAAGCCGTGATGGAACATGCAGGGAGATTGACTCATGTATGTAGACAATGGTCTCTCAAGGTCAATTAGGGGGCTGCATATCAGCATCAGAAATATCATTCCTGCAGCTGAATTTCTTCTTGAAAAATGAATTGCGGTGTTGACTTGTCAATTTCAGGAAACTGAGTATGCGTGGGAGGATTTATGTGCTCTGTGTGTGTGCGTGCACGTGTGTGTGTTTGGAGAGTCCATTTATTAGTGAAGAAGTCCAAGCATAATCAACTGCTCTTCCTATTACTTTAGCTTGCCTGGGAACGCCAATCCCTTGTCACTGCTTCAAGTAGCAATGCCTAAACTCTGATTCTTTTTAGGAAGTTAACTAATTTGAAATAGCTGATCATATTTTATAAACTTGTGGCCAAGTTCTGCTCTGGCTGCACACGTCACCTACATGGAGAGAAAATTTCTGCAAATGTCTACTTCAGTGTGTCATAGAAATGGATATGTTAACCCCAATCCTGCCCCCATTGAAGGGAATGGTAGTTTTGCCATTGACTTCAGTGAGTTCAGGCTCATGGACTGCAGAAAGCACAGGCTAAAACTCAAGTCAGATGTCCATCTTCAGGATCTCTTTGCATACAGTCATTGGTCCTACTGCTGGCAAATTCAACCAACAAGCAATTTCTATTTGTCTATCAAGGAAGATACAAGCATAAACATATATAATGTAACCCACACAAGAAATCACCAGCATTTGACAATGTCCTGTCTTAGCAGAATGTTCTAAAGCATCCTTGCATATACCGAGAAGTGCTTTTTCCATCCCATTTTTATTAGAAGGTCACCTCTGTTACATTAGTGATTTTTATTGGCTCACTAAGTGACCATTTTACAGAAGCTTTACTGTAATTTATTCTGGCAAAAGGTTTTTATGGCTGTGTTTTAAAATGTAGAATGTAATATGAAGCCTGTCTTAAATTACCAACAAAAAAGTGACCGAACAGAGGTGATCTAATAAAGATGGAATAAATCTGTACTCATTATGTCTGGGGATTCATTGCGGTAGTCTTTTAAGACAGGATGTTGTTTAATAAGATTACCTCACAGTTGTTAACCTTATGAACATGTTAGATGGGGCTTTCCTGCTTTTGTGAAGGGTCAGTTTAGTCCTTCCTAAGTGTTATCAGGTTTGAACACTGCTGGACTTAATGTTTACAAACTTCCAACTTCTCTACCTACTGGAGCTGCTGAAATACACATCAGACTTTCTAGTACTTCTGGTTTTATGTATCTTACAAAGTTAGCAAAATAGACTTTCAGCTGTATAGAATAATTTCTGGAAGATTTTGAAGAAGTAATTTATGTCAATTAAAAGTGGGGGCAGGGGGAAAAGAGAATTTTATTTCACATGAGAATGTTTTTCTTGTATTACATATTCCAGAATCTTCACAGCTGAATAGCATCAGAAGGAGAAAAGAGAGAGCTTGAATTATCCCCTTTTTTTCCTCTCTCAGGCCAATTTAAATACTATGGAAATGTTGGCTGGAATGAATGGAAATGTTTTTGTCAGTAAAATATGTCTTAGGCACTGACTAGAAAATAAATAAATAAAAATCCATAATAAGGTTCTAAGATTTTTAGTTTAAAAAACTAATGTTATCACCGCAGCATGTATTTTCCTGCCACATGATAATTAATTTTACAAAATGGAAGAAATAATCATAATCTGTAGCTCATTACATATTCATGAAACTTGATTTACTCTCAAAATATTCCATAAATGTAGAGACTTAGCACTTAGCCTTTCTGAATTGGATCTTGAATCTAAACACAGTCACTAGCAGTTGCTTAACAGAAGCTGTTATTTGTTTCCCTACACCATTTATTTATCCTTTCTGTCCACTCAAACCTCATTAGAACTTGGTACAATGTGCTAGAAGTTTAATTCCATTCATTCTAGAGGTGCATTCAGATGCACACTAGACAATCACTTACCTGCATTAAGAAATTAGTGTAGCAGTGAAAATAATTTTTAAAAAAATGTTCAAGTTTTAGGACAACCAAATTCAAAGGCTGGAAGAACTAAGAGAATGGGTTTCTGTCTGAGGGCTAAATCCTGGGCCCATGTTACAGAAGTCCACTACAGGTCTTCATAGATCCTGGTCCTCTTCTCTTCCTGGGCAAGCTCCATGGAGACTACAATGAGCCAAGATGTGCATCAGATCCTATAGATCAGTGCTACAGTGGGAGAAGGAGGAAAAACTTTTGATGGTAATGACGTGGTGATTCTAAATGGGCAGCTTATATTTTTCCCCCATCCCCTCAATTTCTACAAGACACTCACCCAGAAGAGGAATTTCTCCTATTCCCACCTGACAGCTCTGTTTTATCATCCTATATTTTAACAGCACTGACTGAATGTAAGACCTTTCATCCAAGGATGTCAGTAGTGCTTTACAAAGGAAACTGAGGCATAGATTGTCAAATTTCTACTTTTGGATGTCTGTTTTTGGTTGACCAATTGGATAAATTTAGAACCTTGTTTTCAGAAGTGATAGTCACACCCATATAACCCTTTCACTTCAGTGAGAGTTGTAGGTATTCAACCCCAGTTAAATTCAGGGCCTAGAGGTAGCAAACTAAATATCCAAAAATATAAGAACCAGAAAAATGGTGGACACATTCCAAAATGCATGCCTTACTGACTTGCTCAGGACACGCAAAGAATCTGAGAAGCTCAAGCAACAGAATCCAGATATCCTGACTCTATTCTCAGTTTACAGATGGGACTAATTTTGTAATGTGGACAGGTATCCACTGGAATGAGTCTCTGATTTTGATTTTCATTCAACTAGACAAAGAGTTGGGACACTTAATTCACAACCTAAAACTGATTAAAACCTATAATTCTGGTGAAATTAAATGTTCCATTCCTCTGAAAGATATACAGTCATTAAAGGCACTTATGCTTTAATATATATTAAAACATATTAAATAGGTAGCAATCTCTTTCCATTAGTCTACAAAAATAATATTTTATTTTCCATGAGATGGTGGAGTCAAGTCTTGCCTACAATCACAGTCAGTAATTTATGCTGTGAATGGGCTATGGATGGGCAAACCAGTTTGGAATAAGTAAGAACTGATTTGAGCCTTTACTCAAACCACACAGCATAATCCCGTTGCAGAAGAGAGGGAAAGATTACGCTGTGGTCCACTAGCCTTTCTGTGTAAATCTGAACCTTAATTTTAATACTGTGTGCAACAGAATATTTTGGGCTATGTCCTGAGGGTTAGGCAATCAGAAGTGGATTGAGATTTAAGGCATAGGGACTATAGGCCAGTGCTCAGAGGCCCAGTTCCTAGAGCCAGTGATTAAATCAATCTAAACTTTTTTTTAACACAACAGTAAACTTCTAGCCCTCATGGTTGCAAAGAAAAACTTGAAAACATGAGCTAAGTGATACCAAGCAGCACTATCTGCCTGAGCCTGCAGGCAGCCTGAAACAATAGCTCTAAGAGGTTGGAACTGCCCTCTGCATCTCGTTAGGTTGTTAACGCTAAAACCCACTACTTTGGGAGGCCCCATCAGCACCATCCCAGCAAGATGTGTGGCAGGGGAGGCAGAATACAGTGGGTCCAGCCATCCGTGCAAATAAACCCCAGCTGTTGGGGGAAGTAGTTGGTCTCTTGGGGCGGGCAGCGCGAGCCTGTGTGCCAGAGGGGAAAGGCCCCTGATGCTCATTCTGGGGTGGAATGACAAAAGGAAGCACCCTGCTGCTTCCTTGCCTCTCTAGAGGGAAGGGGGCTTCCTGCCCTGTCACTCCAAGAGAGAGGCAGGGATATGGTAAGTGGGTGGGGTTAGAGGGTACAGCCATGGAGGGCCCCATGTTACGGTGTACCTAGTACTCCAGATTGCCTTATTCCAGCCTAGTGGCACAGGGCAGGTCCACACCAGCCTGCTTGATCTTCAGGATGTGGAGTGCTACTCAGCTGCTTAATTAGGACTCAGTACCCAAAAAGGTCATTCAAACCTTCCACAAACTCTTCATGAAACCATAAACCCCATTGAATGACCTACAGAAGAGACAGAAGGGCCCAGGCATCTGCAGGATTGGTGAGGAATCAAGGGGGTCACGGAAGGCTCTGTTACCCCCATGTCCCTAGCTATATTCTATTTTTCTCATCCTCTCTCTGCCAGAAGGGCTGGCAGAAGCCTCAGAATTTATTCTGTCTTTTCTTAAAGTCAGTGTAAAGCAGAATTATGATTCATAACAAGATATTTATAAGTTCATCTGGGTAAATATTTAGTTCTTTTAATCTCTGATGAGAACAACCAGATGATGAACAAATTGTGACACTAAATACAATTGAAAGTGCCAAAGTGTGCCTTCATGGGGAATAAATACAACAATTAGTGGCTTATTTTATCAGTTGTGTAGGATTGTTTCTAGTTGTTATGGCATTCACAGCATTACATTCAGATTGCATACTCCATCTAGTTCCAATAAAATCCCAGATTTTTACTTGCTCCTTTGAGATTGAAACTTTTCCTGTTTGGTGTCAGTTCAAAGATGATTGTTTTTTAAGTTTGAGAACCAATCAGTTCAGCAATGTTTGACCTGTAAATGAGTGGAGAATGTACTTTTTAGGGCTTTCCTGAACCATCCCCATCTGCCTCTGAGCACAGAGCCTGAAAGGCAGTAGAAGTGTTGTGAGTCCATTGAGCAGGCAGAGGGAAAGCTATGCAGAGCCACTAAGAGGATGGCTATACTGCACTTAAACACCTTCAGCTGGCCCATGTCAGCTGACTTGCATTCATCGGGCAGTGTACACGTTCATACTCTGGGTGCAGCCCGAGCTCTGGCATCCTTCCACCTTCTGGGATCCCACAGCTTGGACTCCAGCAGTATCCAGCTACGACAACAACATAGTTGGATATTTGTATAAAGAGGATCTGCTTCAAAGAACTGAAGACTATGGGCCAGATTTTTAACTGGTGTAGACCTATGCAGCCGAGCATCTGGCCTCTGTGTGTGTGTGTGTGTACACAACCATCGACACACAAAATTATGCTAAAATAACATTATTAAGGTTGCAAAGACAAAGACTCAAAGGTTAGGTTATGCCGTAAATTAATCTTACAACCTTCATTTGGCCCCCTTGTGCATCTGTATTATGGTATGGACTTTAATTACATGATCACATACTATTTTTTCTACCAGAACCCCTGCCTCATTCAGTGCACAGGGTGTTCTAAGAATGAATCCATGTTGTATAATGAAAGAGTTTGTTGTCTGTATGACCCCTACTTCATCATTCTTTGCAGAAACTGGAAGGTGTGTAATTATGAGGCACGGGATTGCAGGAAGAGAAAGGATGGTCTCATGTTTGGCAGTTGAATTCTGCTTCTGTAACAGAGTTCCTGTGTGATGCCAGACAAGTCACTTAAATTTAACTTTTCACAAGTGGTCACTAACTGTGTGTTCCTTGTTTTCTGGGTGGCTGACTTGACATCCTGGGGTCTGATCTGCATAAGTGCTGAGTGCTCACTGCTGCATCTATAAAATGGATAGAGAACATCTATAAAATGGATAGAGAACTGGCTAGAGCAAAGGGCTCAATGAGTAATGATCAATGGCTCCATGTCTAGCTGGCAGCCAGTCACAAGTGGAGTGCCCCAGGAGTCGGTCCTGGGGCTGGTTTTGTTCAACATGTTCCTTAATGATCTGGAGGATGGGGTAGATTGCACCCTCAACAAGTTTGCAGATGACACTAAGCTAGGGGGCATGGTAGATACCCTGGAAGGGAAGGATAGGATACAGAAGGACCTAAACAAATTGAAGGATTGGGCCAAAAGAAATCTGATGAGGTTCAACAAGGACAAGTGCAGAGTCTTGCACTTAGGATGGAAGAATCCCATGCACAGCTACAGACTTGGGACCGATGAAGTAGGCAGCAGTTCTGCAGAAAAGGATCTGGGGGTTACAGTGGATAAGAAGCTGGATATGAGTCAGCAGTGTGCCCTGGTTGCCAAGAAGGCTAATGGCATATTGGGCTGCATTAGTAAGAGCATTGTCAGCAGATTGCGGGAAGTGATTATTCCCCTCTATTCGGCATTGGTGAGGCCACATTTGGAGTATTGTGTCCATTTTTGGGCCTCCCACTACAAAAAGGATGTGGACAAGTTGGAACGAGTCCAGTGGAGGGCAACAAAAATGATTAGGGGGCTGGAGCACAAGACTTATGAGGAGAGGCTGAAAGAACTAGGCCTGTTTAGTCTGCAGAAGAGAAGAATGAGGGGGGATTTGATAGCAGCCTTTAGCTACCTGAAAGGGGGTTCCAGGGAGGATGGAGCTAAGCTGTTTTCAGTGGTGGCAGATGACAGAACAAAGAGCAACGGTCTCAAGTTGCAGTGCGGGAGGTCTAGGTTGGACATTAGGAAAAAGTTTTTCACTAGGAGGGTGGTGAAGCATTGTAATGGGTTACCTAGGGAGGTGGTGGCATCTCCATCTTTAGAGGTTTTTAAGCTGCAGCTTGACAAAACCCTCACAGGGATGATTTAGCTGAGGATAGTCTTGCTTTGAGCAGGGGGTTGGACTAGATGACCTCCTGAAGTCCCTTCCAACTCTAATATTCTATGATTCTATCTGAAGTCAATAGTAGCTGTACTTCCATATAAAGTGCTATATAGTGCAAAGTACTTTGCAAAAGTGGGTATTAGGAATCTCAGATTGGGAACCCCAAGTTAGTGGATCCTTTTGATCTTAATCTTGTGCTTCAGTTCCCACTCTGTAAAACGAGGATACTATGACCCGCTCACTTCCCAGGGGTGTTTGAAAATAATGTTTGTGAGACCCTCAGATACAGAGGAGTGCCATAAATAGCCCATGAAGAAATCAATAATTCTGTCTTCACAGCAAGATTTGAAAAGTGTGTAATAAATAAAGCATGCGCCCACTCACTGAACAGTAAGAAAACAAACTATTGAATAGATGTCCATGAAATGATCATTTTCCTTCCTGTGCACTGAATGAGGCAGTGGTTCTGTGGAAAAGATAGTATGTGATCATGTAATTACTGTATCATAATGCATATGAATAAAGGGAACATGCCCTAATATTTGAGTGCTTGACTGCAACCTTAATAGTGTTCTTTGAACATAATTTTTGTGCATCATTTCCTACATGTTTGAAAAAGTGAACTAAAAAACAAATTCTGTCATGTGGCATTATATTGATACCCTTTTGGTCATCATCAGCTTTAGAACCTTTAGATTCCCAGTAAGTCCTCTGCCACTTGAAGTAATGGAGTAACTGATAGCAGGAGTGGGTTATCATTTTCTGTGATGACCAGACATTAAAGGAAGAGGAGATGCACATGTTGCCAGTGGATTTCACAGATATTTGCTGACAGCAAGAGGAATGGTAACACTCAGGAATCTTGGGTTCCATTCCAGGCTTTGGAGGAGGGAGTGTTATAGTGGTCAGACCTTTCTGCTTGTTCCCCCCAAATTAGACCTCTTCTGCCCCATAGCCTCCAACCTGTCCCTGTCAGAGTCCTCTGTCTTCCCTACTCCTGGTTCTTTGTCCCAGTCCCATTCTCCTCCCTAGTCAGTCCTAGTGTACACTCCTCAAATTTCTCATGCTAGTCCCAGTCTCTTTGCCTAGCCAAGGCTGTTTTCTCAGCCCCGGCTCCTCATCTTCTCTCCATCTCCCCCTAACCCACTGGCTCCCACGCCAACTCCCACTTCTCTTTCTGGCTCCCAGTCTCCTTGTCCAGCTAAATTCCAGTTTTCCTTTCCCTCACACCAGCCTCTAGTTCCAGTCTTCCTCATTCCTGCTAGTCAGACCCCTTCTCCCAATCTACTGCCTCCACACCCACAGGTCCCCCTCTTGTCCTCTCTGCACTGGAATCAGACAGCTTCTTCTCCACGTTGACTGGGTCCAAGTGGAGAGACAATAACCCTGCTCTCCATTCCAGCTCCTGGCCCCAGACCCAGCCTGGCCTGCAGCAACTGCAAGGAAGGTCCTGATCAGCCTAGGCTGGAGCATGCCCAGTGCAGACAGACTCTTCAGGGAAATTAGCTTTTAAGTGCTAAGTCTTCTGAGCATGTGTGAGCTGTGATTTTTCAAAGTTTTATAATGTGGCCAAATATGAGCAGATTTCCACAGAGAAAGCAAAAGGCACATCCTTTACACAAAGGCCACCCCTGAAGAATGTCAAGTCTCTTATCCAAAGGAAAGGATTTGCTTGAAATTTTCCAGGAAAAGTCAGCAGAACTTTCGAACATGGGCAAAATATATTTTTCTCTATCCTCATTCTTGGAAATGGCTGAACCATTTTGGCTGAAATTTTCTGAAAATATTCAGCCTGAGTCAGAACTCAGCTAGGAAAAATTCAGTCCAAACAGTTAAAGGTTAGCAAAGGTATAAGCAACTAAAATCAGGGTCTTTTAATGGGGAGTGTTGGGCAACCTTCATAACAAGTGAGGTGCATTCAAATTTAGATTTTTTTGTATATTTTTATGAGCCATTGGCTCAGCGTGAGAGAACAGGCTACTGCATTTCTGTTTTCTGTAGTATAAGAACTCTTTCAGTTCTTGATCTCTCTATGCAGAAGTAGAAAACTCACTGACACATTTGCCTGTTAACCCTTCAATATGATAGATTCTCAACTGGCTTGCTCAGCTATAGCACACAATTGAAATTGGTTTGCAGAAGGTTGGCGAAGACTGAACGGTGTTTTCAATAGCTCCTGGGGACACTGTCAGCAGCCCAGATTGTTTAGCCCACTATTTAGTTTTGCCTGAATCTTTGCTGTAATTGCATTTGCACTTCTGCTGGCATTTTTATAGAAATCAAGAAGTCTGACAGATGCTATTGTCTTCTGAAAAGCACCTTTTACTGATATAGGGAAAGTGAGGTGTGCTGTGAAAACGGATGCCATTCTGATTTTCCAAGAGGTGTTCAAATAGTTTTATTAATCAGTATGTAATAAAGGAAAATAGTTTTGATGTAGTCTGACCAATAACGAATACTTTGATAAACGATGATCACCTTGTGGTCAAATCAAAAGTACTAGATTGGGAATTTAGTCTTTGTCCCAGCACGTAGCAAGGGCCAGTAAGTAGCTGCTCTTCTCTAGAAGCAGAATCCCAGTCCCAATTCCTTCCATAGTTCCCCTGTTGGAGTGGGGAGAAGTAATCTGTTACTGGTATAGCTCAGTAGGCAATTATTTCCCCTGCTACATGGGCTCAGCTAGTACTGAATACTATGGCTAGTGCCTTTGGAGGAAAGAAGTGGAGCCAAAGTTCTCTCTGCCCATTCTTTGCCCCTGCCACCTAATCCTCCAACTATACACTTGGTATATACACTTGGTATATTGAAGGAGACCATCAATAAGAGACACTCTTGCTAACAACTCCGAGAGGCCAAACTCTCCAATTTGTTAATGTCTTGATTTCATTTCATTTCTTTTTATTTTGGGTGATTATTCAAATGATTTTAAATACTGAAGTTTGAGGGAATGTAGTTTCCGAAACTTTAAGATGTTTGACATGAAAAATATAAATTAAGATTTAAAAAGTATTGGTGTCCTGACTTGGCGAAGGCGTTGGATCCAGGTATAAATGCATATTTTCTAAAGAAAGGCCAGATTTGCCTGGCTGATTAGGCAAAAAAATATAGTTCTGGGCTACATAAAATAAACTGAATTTTAGAAAGATCCATTGTAGGGAAGTGATATTCAAAGGTGAAAGTTATTATTCAACTAAAAGAGATGTTTTGTAATTTAAATCACTCTGAATATGCTTGAACAAGTATATATTTTAAAGGAAGGGGGGATGGGTTTTTTTAAAAGCACATATAACTTCAGCTAATGTACTTTGAAAATGATGATTTAATTTTTTTAGAAAGCTCATTTCCATACCGATTAACATGTACAAAAAAACCTAATAAGCTTTGACAATTTTTGCAGTTTGAAAATGGTTATTTTCAGCCCTGTTTTCTGAAGGATAAGTAATTATATGCAGACAAATGTATTTGCTTCCCTGATAAAGACTAGCAAAATTTTCAAACCAGTGCCTTTGCTGTACATAATTTGATGTAAGGAGGTTTTACTTTCAGCTGAAATCTTAAGAAATTGTGGCGCTCTTTTCATTTTCAGAAACTGCTCAATTTGCTACTGCCTCCTTGGAGTTATATACAGTGCAGATACTATAGTCTTAAACTCTTCTGTCTCTTTTAACTAGTAAATGAACTTGGAGTTCTTCTTCAGGTGTCATTTCTCAGGAACAGTCAGAGGTTGCAATCCAACTCATAGGCATATTTTGACTTCTATATTTGGGGAGACAGAGTTGGGGAGGGTTGGGCCATCCCCATGTGGTGGAGCTCAGGGAGGGAGCACCACCTCCGTCCCCTGACTCACCTCAGTAGTTTTCAATCTTTTTGAGCTGACTCCCCTTCTTTTGAATTACAATTTTTGGTTGTGCCCCCACAACCGAGACAGGCTCGGTGGCCTTCTGAGGTGAGTTGGGGGTGGAGGTGGCACTCCCTCCCTGAGCCCTTCCTGGCATCACTGGCCTGAACCCCTCCTGGTATGACTGCTTGCTGCTCCCCCCGAATATTCATCCATGCACCCCACAGTTTGAAAACCTCCATAGATCCAGACATATGGGTGGTCACAAGCTCCCCCCCAACCTTTAAATTGTGCTTCGCCCTCTATCAACAATTACGCATCACCTCTGGGTAAGGGGTGTGTGTGACTTGAGCCATTTGGAGGGCAGCCAAACCTTTACATTGTTCCTCCAAGTAACAACATATAGTTTGGGGGAGGCAGCACCCTCTCATGCTCTCCCGATGCCTGCCTGTGATTCATCTCCTTCTGAAGCTAATGAAGCTATTGACTTCAGAGAGAGTTAGGCCTACAATGACATAGCAATGAACAAGCTGGTTAGCATAAGACAGGATTTCAATTTTTGCCTGAAATGTGAACCAGCCCAAAAAAGGCGGTGTGCCTCTGCACTATTTGCTTTTAGGGGCATACAGAAATATTATGAGAAACATCTCATGATACTTCTGGCCCATCTGAAACTGAGACAAGCCTGATTGTTCTGTTTTGACTAAAGGATGAAAGCAGTCAACAGGATTAAATTTGATTCTTTATTTAACCTAATTCACAAATGGATCCAGCCTCCAAAACCTTATTTCCTACCATATTTCTCTATACTCGCTCTACTGTTCTCAAGTATGTATTGTGTTTAAACGCTTTTGGTCTGTTCGGTTGGCATTAGATACAGCACTGAATTACAGATGAAAGAAATTCAGATAAAACTTAGATTAAAGCTATTCATAAATTTGGGTGTCTCCCTGTCACCCCAAGCAAACCAATTGGCAGAAGCTCTGAAGGTTTGCCAATTTGTATGCCAGTCATCATTTGGTGGACAAAAAGACAGTCTCACCAGCAGTTATCTGATGATGTTGACAGTGGACCTGCATAACATCTTCAATTACTGGTGTTTTTTAACAACCAAGGAATTGTGAAAGTAACCAATATAAAATCACTAGCATTTGCTGAGCGGTTCTCTTCCTTAGTTATACAGCCTTGAGCAGGTGGGCATGGATTCTGCTGTCATCTACATCCCTGTCATACCAAAGTAAATCCATTCACTTAACTGACGTAGCTCTTGATTTGCCTTGAAGTAAAAGACCTTAGCATCAGGCCAGATGTCTACAAGTAAGGATGTTTTTCTCTATTGCTGGATAGTGAATCCAAACTTTTCTGTAGGATAATCATCAGATCTAACAAACCAAATGGACATCTTTTACAAAACTGGGTTTTTTTTCAGGGACACCACTCTTCAGTTGAAAAAATAGCTAAATTCACAGTATCTGACATTTGTATTATTGTAGTGTAGACAAAATACAAAATGTGGCAAGATTGACTTTAAATATGTGATTTGGGGAATTTTTAAAGTTCTGTGCTTTGTGTCTTATCTGCTTGGCTAAAAAGCAAACTGTTTTCTAGGGGGTGTTTTGCAGTTGGATGTAACATTCCTAAACTATTGTATAATTGTGACAGTGCTTGTTCCTAGAGCTTTGTCTTCTTTTCAGGGTTCAAATCTGAAAACCCGTGATAACAAAATGAAGTATTGATGCCTTTAAGATCAGCCAACTGATGCAGATAGTCTTGAAATTTTTGGACCCCTGAATCTGAGTATTATCATCTACCCCTACAACATTCAGCAAGTCACAGGACCTTTTTCTGACATGAACCCCTCACTCTAACAGACCCCAGAACCTTACTCTCTCATTGTTGTCTTCAGAGAGAGTGCGGTAACAGGAGTGGGTTAGTGACACAAAGGGACAGGAATGCCCTAGAAATACTTATTGGGGGAATATGGAAATGCGTAACTTGGTGGTCCTCCCAAAGATGAAGAGGAAGGAAATGGCCAGCCAGTCACCCCTGAAGGATCTAGAAAGGAGTGCATGGGTTTAGTCAGCTGTCTCCTAAGGATGCCAGGAAATGAGTAGATGAAAGCTACTAGAACACACCCCAGAAGATAACACCTGTTAAGAGAGAGTGTCTAGGGGAGAAAGGGAGAGTAGGTACTACAAGATCCAAAGTTCTTGGTATTTACCAATACAACACACACTGCATTTGACCAAGTATTTCTTAATCTCCCCTTGTCTCTCTTCTGAGATCGGCTCCTTTTTGGTGAAAGATAGTGTGGTGTTGGACTCACCATTGTGCTTACTTTCCTTTTTTCTGTCTTCTGACCTTGGGTCTCTAGGGGTTTCCAGCAGGGGTACCTCGTAAGATTGACTATAAGGCTGTGCCATGTGAATCAGTAGTGACTTTTATCCTATAAGATCTTGGAGAATCTACTCATCTCCTTGGCCATTTCTCTGAGAGTGCCTGAGGAATCTCTTGTTCTGGAGAAGCCTTTCAAATCTATAGGGGATTCAAATCCTTGCAGTCAGAGACCCACTTCTGGGTTAGTCTCCCCAACCACTTGGAAGCCCACTTCAGGGTTCTTTCGTAACAATATCCACCAGTTGTGGGCCAGGTCCCTATTAATACCAGTCCTTGGAGACTCTAGCTCCACATACACAGTCAGCTGGAGGCTCTAGCTCTACTGAGTGGCTCTCAAATCTCATGACCCCTTAATAGCTTAGGGACAGAACTCTGGGTTCACGGAGTACGTTGGCTTTTGTTGTTGCCCAGTTCTTTGCCATCCATGCTCTTACACTGTACCACAGGCTACAGCAAGGTGGCACCTCCTGAACCGTACCCCAATACTGGGTTGCAGTGAGTATTTCCCTTCAAACTTCACCCAACAGGTGGCACTTCCAGTAACGTATGCCTCTTTACGCAGCACCTACTGGCGTAATACACTTAATGGAGCTCTTCAGCACCCACCAGCAATACTGTCACCTGTGTGACTTCTCTTGAACCACCAGCTTAGTCTGGTGCTGCTACTCTCCAGTGGTCACTAAACTCTTGTGAGATCCTGGGTCACTTAATTAGGCAGCCCGTCTTGTGGCTTATGCCTCTTCTCTTTAGTGAGATCCTTGGACAGGGCCGAGCTAATCACTGTTACTGTTACCAGCTAAAACCTTGTTTTCAATGTTAAATCTGTCACTCATATTTATTTATCAGGAGATACTCACTGTTCATTTCCTCAGTTTACCTCTCCCTGCTGGCTTGCCAATTATATTAGCTGGGATAAATCCTCAACTAAAATTCCTCACCTGGGTTGCCCCAAACATAATAGATTCTAGGACTAGGGTTTGGACAGGCTGTATCTACAAAGGCATCTACCTCAACCAACTGATTATGACTGAGATTTAACAACAAAAAGACAGGTGAAGGTATTTATTTTCCAAAAATAAATGTGTTTGATTTTTCTACAATAAATAATACACTATGTAATTGAAATACTATGTAAGAGCTGAATGGTGGTATCTTTAAGTCCTGATGTTATTGAATGGATGTTCAAAGTTTGCTTTAAAAGTCTCTTACATATAATAATGGAATCCTCTCTTGCATTACAGGAGTCTCTAGTTTACAGACGTTATAGAGATGGTGGTCTTCAAGGCCAAGCAATGGTAATCTCTTAAAACGAGGATGCCAGGCAATGACCCCAAGGGCAATTGACAGTTCTCCAGCTGCACAAACACCTAGCAGGCTATGACCTCTAATTAGGAGTCTGCACAGCTATTTCCCCAATTCATCCAAGCCTGCAGAATCAAATACCAAGAGAAGGTTAAATGTCTTAAATGGATTTTAACTATAGCAGCCACACTAAGACTGGCGGCCTTTTGGATTGAAACTTAATATTGGAAGTGGCCTTGAACAGAGTGCAACCTTCAAGCAGTGGGGGTTCACTAGTGCCTTACCTCAAGGGCCCAGATCAGCTATATATTGCTTCATCTAGACACACCTATAGCTGCACTCGCTTTTTGGACAGAACTCAAGTTGGGTCTCACTCCTAGGGCTCACACACACAGTCATTTCTGCCTCTTCTCCTCTGCACTGCTATGTGCAGAATGGCTCTTCAGCTCTTTTCCCCCCCTGTGCTGCTATGTGCAGCGCCTAGCTCTGGAACCTAACTAAAGGCACTCTCCCAAACTCAAGGTAAGTGATTCAGTAAGTGACTCAGCCCACAGTGCAACTTAACAGGTCCATACCACCCTGTAGGAAGCATGCCACATGCACCAGTCCTATCCACTGCTCCAGCAGATACAGGTCAGCTGCTCCCCGACTCTGCTTGGCTCCTCAACTGCTGGCTGGCTGGCAGATATTTGTTCCATGATCTTCTCCCTCAGCTTCTTCTCTGTCACTGACCCAAAGTAACAGCAGAAGCCTTCTAGGCTGCTCAGACTTTTATAGCTTAGCCTAGCCAATTAGAATCTAGCACTGTGGAATGTGGGCCAAAATGAAAACCTGAACTCTTGGCAGCATTTCAAGATATGCAAATAGCTAGGTTATCTAACTGTCCAATCCACGGCTGAGTTGGTGCATAATAACTGGTTCGTTTATTACCAACTATGTAAACAATGGGTAGAGGAGGGGCAGGCTTGACTTAAAAAGTGACCTTTACACATACTTAATAAAATAGTGGTTTTGAACTGGCAACCTTAATTGGCTTTTAACGTGGCAGTTTGCCTAACATGGGTGGCTTGCTAGGATCATGTGGGCATATCTCACCTAATCAGTTCCCTGCCATTGAAGGGGCCTTGGGCATGGCTGGCATTTCCACTTCTCCTGATCTCTGCCCAGGGCATATAACAAGTTTGTCTCCTGAGGACTGAAATGCTTTAGTCTAACCCAAGTTATTCGGCTCAGAATAGGAGTATCTGGGTGACATTTAATGGCCTGTAGTATCCAAGAGATCAGACCACACAATCTAATGATCCATTCTAACCTTAAACTCTATTAAACTATACGGTGGGTTCTGGGTCTTTTGAGTGATTGTGTGAAAAAAGGGGGGTTTGGCTCCAACTAACTTCTTTCACGGCAGGGTTGCTTCATTTCTGAAGTCCATAGGAGCAAATTAGTTGGGGCTGCCTCCAGAGAGCCTTCTCTCTCCCACAGATACTAGAAGAGGGGCGTCCAAGGATCATTTCTTCCCACTCTGTATTGAAGCTAGGGAAAGAGAGAATGCTAGCTCTTTTCCCTCCTCATGGAAGGCAGATTGCATGGGGTGCCCATTCGAAAGGATAGGAGGGCTTTTTTTGTCCTGCCCCCCAATGGAGACCAGCAAGATGGCTGTGTGCTGTGGTGAAGTTAGGATGTTCATTTCCTCCTTCACAGCTGATCTGGGGAGATGGGCTCAGCCAGGCAGCACTAGATCTACTGTGCACAGCATGAATCATATCTTGGCCAGTAAAATACCAAGCAAGCAAACGAACCTTTTAAATATTCTAAGATACTAAAATGAATTATATTAATAATATTCATGCTATTTCAATAGAGCATTCATTCATTCCCAATGGCTATGCAAACCACTTAGTTGATTTATCTTATGATGAAAACCTGACACGTGGTGTCAGCAACTTGTTTTATGTTTTTCTTTATTCCCAGATTATGTGCAAGCACTGACAATTATCTGAATCCAATACTCTAGAATTTTAGGAGTGGTGACATTCTAGCAGTTCTATATAGATATGAGAATAGGCACCACTATGTATACTCTGTGGATGGCAAAAATTGCACTCTGTTTTTCATTTCACAGCAGCCTCAATAAGACAGATATCCTGAATTTCACCCTCCCTGATATATAGTTTGCTGTGTTCTGAGATAAATTGGGGCTGTTCTTTAACATGTACATTTATTTCTCTGAAGCATAGTAGTGGTCCATCTTGCCACAATGAATCAAAGCATTGGTCCATCTAGTCCAGTTTTGTGTCTCCTACAACAGCCAATACAAATGGTCAGAGGAAGATGTGTTGTATTAATTTAGATGGAATATATGGGCCAAAGGTTCAATACTCTAGTCACTGTCCAGCATAAACAGTGTTAAACAAGGTTTGGGAGTTAGGATACTAAGACCTCAGTCTACTTAATACCATGACAAGCATTCCATTAAAATCCTTTTAGTCTTTTATTAAATATATAGAAAAGAAGGAAAAATATTGAAAGCACGTAAAATGTGAAATGTTAAGTAAGGTTTTCATTTTAACAACATTTCTTGTTACCGCTCTCTTTCGCTGGAGAGTTTCTGGATGGAAAGCCCACTTGTTTGATAGTTAGATGGATTAAAGGTGACAATAACAATGCTTTTGGGGGCAAAGAGAAGAAGCTGATGAACGGGGCTGGGACTGCTTCTGCTGCTAAAGTCAAATCCCATTTCATCCCAGGTGGTGTTTGGGATTCAGCTAGAGCTGGTAGATATGGCAGTGTTATGTGGAGCCATCTCTCTGGCCCTGTCTGGGGAGGACATCTCTCAGGATTAGGGCAAAGAAGGTCTGGGGTCCCAGGAGATGGTGGGGGCAGCAGCCATGATAGTGAAGCTCTCTCTAGCAGCCTCTGCCTGTTCTATCTGTTCTTTTACCCCCTGAAGTCTCTTTAAAGACCCAAAAAGGGAGTTAGTGGTGGCATATTTTACCCTCATTATTTTGTCCAGCAATTAAATCTATTTACATAAGGTCTAACATGGTATAGACAACTTTGTTCCCACATTTTCTTGTTTACCAAGTATGATCTTGCCACAGTTCTTGACTTAAATCAGAAGGTCATTTTTTTTGGACCAATTCAATTGGTCCAGCTTTCTTGCACCTGTTCATAATATTTATTTATTGAAAACAACTTGATCTATTTTCCAAGCTTAATTTTTAGGCAGACAAAAGTCATGGATTATTGTGGCATTTTATGAACTTTCTCATACTTTTCTTACTTGGGTTTAGGGTAAATTTTTAGATCCAATAATCACAAGAGGTGATTCAATTATGCAATATACCATTCAGGGAAAAGTTTATTCTAGGAAGTTAATACACTGACATCCATAACACATCTAAAAATGCTGAAATCTGGGCAAGAATCTCCATTGCTAAGGCAATGCTGGAACATCAAAAATTGAAAATGAAGAGCCCACTGCTGCTTCCATTATAGCTAACAGCAAAAGTCCTATAGATTTCAAAGGGTACATATTTTGTTTACTTTACACAGGCCCTTAAAGTTAATGAGAGCTAGATGGTGGGAGATGCTAGAGTGGGAAAGATTTTAATTTTTTTGGGCTCTATCAAAATAATTATATTGAAAGTGCTCATGCAGTGCATGGGTTTCCAAGTGTATTAAGAGAGCAAGAGTTCTGTGGCACCTTCAAAACTAACACATTTATTTGGGCATAACCCACAGTTTCTGCCCAAAAAAGCTTATGCCCAAATAAATGCGTTAATCTTCAAGGTGCCACAGAACATTCGCTGTTTTACTAAAAACAGACTAACATGGCTACCCCTCTGGAACCCAAGGGTACTGTTTCTAAAACAACATATCAATATCAAGATATCAAGATATCAATAAGCTGTCACAAAATCAGAATGACCTCTTTTTTTAGCAGTCAAAATACATATATTGAGAGAGATGGGAATTTCTTGCAATACCCTTGGAGAATTTTACTGACCTAAGTTTAAGTATCTTTGAAGTCTATTGTATGAAATGCAAAGGTTATGTATTATTGTGGGCTGGGATTGTCTATTCCTTCTCTAGAGTGGACTTGGGATGGGAACTCTGGGAAGTGCTTTGAACTGCAAAGTACTGTACTGAACAAATGGGCAAGACAAGAATGGACTTTTCTCACAAACAGTATCAAGTGTTTGCCTGGGGAACCTCATGGGAGGGGCGAATGCAAATTCTCACCTTCAGTTAGGCAAAACCCCAGTCTTTTGTAGCTATGCCCTTAGATGGGGACCATTGTCTGCAGATTACCTGTTACCAGAATCTGAAGATGCAAGGGCCAAGCTATATAAAGTAAAGACGAAAATATTTATGGGGATGTTAAGATGGTTATAAACTTGTAACCACAGAAAAACCCTTTGTGGAGTCTGAAGAACTGACTCCTCCCAGAGCTCTTGCTGGAGCTGGGAGATGATATCTGGGTAAGCTTATTATCATGTGTTTAAGTTCTCTTATTTTTTTAATATGTATTTTTTCCTCTAATGCTTTCACCATAAAAATAAATGTGCTTGCTTAAAAAGGCCTGCATAATAACTTATAACTGATGGCAATTATGCTGGTCATAAACCTTTGGAGAGAAAGCAAAGTGCAGACACTGTCTTGTTTAGGCAGCCTGTTTTGCTGAGAACGTCACAGAGTAAAAGGGAACTGTGCAGCTTGGAAAAACCCACCAACAGAGAGAGTGACTTGGGTCTCTTCCCAAGAGAGGTAATGGCAAAGGAGCTGGGAAGCTGGAGTGGATGCTCATAGTGGACCATAGAAAGGAAACACAAGTACAGCTGCCTTGAATTGTGATACATACATTTCAGTGACTACTGAGGGGGTGGGGGGAGAGAAGATCAAGCTCACAGTCTTTCTGCTATCTTGACAAGTAAAGCCCCATGATTCTTACCCAAACCTTGTCTACATAAGGGAATGTCTATACTGACAGTGGCAAAGTCGCTTCTGCCAGATTGATCTTTCTGGATCTACTGAGTGGTCAGTGTAGACCCACTCAATTGATCAGGAAGTCGATGCTGGTCATCCACCCCTGCAAGGGTGTAGTGCTGCGTCGATGGGAATGCAGTTCCCGTCAGTGCAGTGCAGTGAAGAGGCACTCAGAGAAGCACAGCAGTCTATGGGAATTACTCTGCGTAGCTTGCGTAATTCCCGTCGACTGCCACTGAATTTCCAGGTAAGTATAGACTAGGACTATACCATATTTGTATAAGTTTTGTAAAAAACTCTATACAAGTTACCCCAATCATTCAATGCAGGCAATGTATAATTCAAGCTTACTTGGATTTGGGTCAGTATCATTCAAGATAATCAATAGGTCAGAATTCAATTTAAATGTTAAAGGTATAAATGGGAAGCAATGTAAAAGCTGCTGTACACTCACTGTTGGTGTTGCAAAGATTGACAGTAAAAAGCAGACGGAAGTTTTACACGAAACCAATAACTTTCCTTAAGGGAATGTAGAGCTTGGTGAAAAGTGTCTGACTGACAGTGCTGGGAACCAAGAACCAGCTTATTGGGTCAGTATGTGGGGTGTTTAGCACAATCCAGGAGAGGACAGGGGTCACTGCTGCTTTTTCCTGAAGTCTCAAGAGCTTTCAAGTTGGTGGGGTTGGATCTGCCCACACCTAGACTTGATCTCACTGTTTTGAAATGTATAAGATCTGCTGGGGAAAGCAGGCCACTGGCTTTTCTGGCTAGAAGGCTGGTGTTGTAGCTAGGATTTCTATGTGTGGAGTTACCTGTGTAAACTTGCTGCTATTTTCGGCATCTCTGTTTAAGGTAAAACAAGCCTTTTGTAAATAAATTAGACTAGGATATACCCATTTCTCTATGACATCTCTTCCAGACAGATATTGACCTGTCCACAAAATGCTAATATTCAACAATGGAAGAAAATCAATGAAAAAAATCAAGCCTAATAGCCCATTTCCCCCCACTTTACTGGGGAGCACGTTCATTAAAGACTGGAAAGCACAAGAGATCCTCAAATAATGGATGTCTGCAGAATGCATTTGGCCTTTTAATAAGAAATGTAACCTGTAGACTTGGGGATGCTTTTGGGTGATGTTAAGACAGACTATTACCTGTCTCTTGTACAGTTTTCACTGTGATGAAGCAAGCATTAATATCCATCTATAATTTAGCACACAGATACTGCTGCAGCCTCACCTTAGGAACAATGTAAAAAACTGTACTACATTTATGGGATTATCTCATTTTGAAAGCGTTAATATCTTGACAGCTCCATAAAGGAGAATACAGATAACTAAAAGTGCTACATGACGGAACTGGAGAGATCTTCTCTCATGGAAAGAGAACACTCCTGAGTGCAGGGAGCTCTGCTAATTACATCTACTTCTGCTATCATTTCAAGTCAATTCTCTTGAAAGTTGCCATTGATTTTTCTAAATGTCAGAAGACTGATTTATGGCCCTCCTCAGCTCTGTTCTTATGTAAAACTCAAACCATGTTTTGGAAGAGAAAAATATCTATTATGCTCAAAAGGATCTTCATTGTACAGAAGACTTCCAAACTGTTACATGAGGAAGAAAAAAAAAATAAAGCAGATTGTTTGCATTCTGATTTCCATTACAGATTTAAAAGAAATACAATCAATAATCTGCGAACTGGGTATTTAAAGATCTTATGATTTCCCCTCTGATTTATAGATTAATTTCTCCCGTCCATTTCCTCATTATGGCTTTTTATTCCCAATGGAAATGTACGTTAACAGAAGAGGAACAAACTGTCAGGTTTCCTGCCAATACCAGTAATTAATCCATAGCTATTTTATTATCTCTCTGACTTTTCCTTCAACAGTTACATTCAGTCTTGCACAAATATTTTTATGTCAACATGCATATTAGAGTTAATATGCCTCACTGCAGTTTTGTATGCAGTGTTGTGGTATCCATGTTGGTCCCAGGATCTGAGAGAGACAAGGTAGGTGAGTTAATGTCTTTTTATTGGACATGTTGTGATAAGCATGTGTAGGACCCATGGATCTTGAGAGATGTGTTGATCAGCATAGTAGTAGAGATATGTCTATAGGTTTTGTATTTGTTGTTCTGGCAGGGTCTGCTGCCACTTTGAAGTGTTGTATCCTGGTCTGTGTGGAGCTTGAGTCTGATGATGAGCTAGGAGAGGTTGAGGGTTGTTTGAAGGCCAGAAAAGGGGGCTCGGGAAAGATTTCTTTCAGGTTGTGGTCCCCATCGAGTATGGACTGTATTTGATAATCCCCATATGGCTTCCAGTGTGGGGTTATAGGTGACAAATAGAGGTGTGTGTCACGGGCGGGGGGGTATTTCTGTACTGAAATAGGTTCTCTTGAGGTAAATTGCATCATGGAACATGCCACACAAATACTCAGAACAGTTCTGGATCTCAGACTCACATTCTGCCAACATCTGGTGAAGACCACCGCCAAGATAAAGGCTAGGAACAGTATAATCCACTTGCTAGCGAGGACCAGTTGAGAGGCAGATGTTCACATCTTGCAGACAGCTTCCGTGGCCCTTGTCTTCTCAGCAGCTTAATATTGCATACCAGTCTAGGCAGGTAGTGCACATATGAAATTGGAAGTGCAACGGAACGTTGCTACGAGAACCCCAACTGGAGTGTTGAGGTCAGCTTGGACTGTGTGGCTCCATGCTCACACATCTTATCACTTTTCCTCTGAAGAGCAGCAGCAATATATAAGAATACAACTGCACAAAAATGAACCCAGATGTGCCCATCTATGAAGATATCCAGCCCTCTCACCCCTTGCCCAAGGTGCCATCTTAATATGAGGAACCCCTTCTGGTTAGTGGCCAAATCTCCCAAAACCTTGGGACTTTCGCCAAAAAGTAAGTGGTGGAGGCTGTGGGGCAATAGCAGGGCCAATAATCAAGACCTAATCAAGGATCCTACAGACCAATCACCTTGCTTCTCCAAGTCACATAACATGGATCACAGCAAACTGCATCAGAACCTCACAGGTGCACTGCTGTCCTCTGAGATCTTTCTCTGGAGGGACAGCCTTCATCATTCTATGTAACCAGAAGCTCTAGAGTCAATGACAAATTTGAATATCAACCTTTAGTGTTGCTTTTTAAGTTCACCATATGAAAGAAGAAGACTTTTTTATAGTGCTGGGTGGGAGATGTTAGAGTGGGAAAGATTTTAATTTTTTTGTGCTCTATAAAAATAATTGTAATTAAAGTGCTCGTGCAGTGCGTGGGTTTCCAAGTGTACTAAGTGTTTCTAAAAACTGACACTTTTCTCAGTTTTTGTTTCACAAAAGACATTTTGAACAGTTTTATCAGTAATTAAAATACATTTAACAATTATGAAATATTTTAGAGGCAAAGACTAATTTTACATAGTTGACATACAATATAAGTCATTATCTGAATGATTTTCTTGCCCATATGTAATCTAGCTCAAGCTTTCATTTTGTTCTGTTCATTTGCTATGCCTTGCTTTGGTGTGCATGTTGTGGGTCTCAGCAAATGGATTTTAAGATTTTAGCTCACAAAAACCAAAGTTTTGCCTGTGCAAAAGGGAGATAAAGAATGGAGACTAGGGACCTATAGAGCAAAGCACAGTACAACGTGGCTGAGTTAGTGCAACACCTCTCTCCACCTGTTACCTTCTTTAATGCCAATCTGCATATAGGTTTTGATGGTCAGGCCTAGGTTCTTATGGATCCCACCACCCCCTCAGCAGGGTGTACCTGCTTTATTTTTCCCCCATCAATTTAATTGGCGGTGCCTCCACCCTCCTCACTCCTTCCTGGCAGATCACCAGGGCAGCTTGGGAAGAAAATTCTAGCCACAAGATAACTCCTACTTATTTGCCAGATAGTTGGAGACTCCCAAGGAATAACTCAAATACATACAATATATTCCACACAGCCATTATATTAAACCGGAGATAAATATAGCATAACATGGTAAGACACTACTCCTAGGATCACCAATCACATGACCTGATGTAACAATTGTAGAATTAGTGTCCCTTTGGTACATGTACTTTGTTGCGGCCCTTGATGTCCTGCGATCACAATATCTTCTGGGCCGGGATTTAGCAGTATGGCTGACTGGGTTCACAGTTACAATTAGGATAAGGTGGTCAGTCCTTCTGCAAGTTTAATAGGCAGCATATTATTAAAATCCCCCAAATCCTTATTCCCTGGATTGAGGATGCCGTTCAGGGAGGTTCCCCAAACAACTTCCCTAACTAACTAACAGGCGGTGCACTCACACACTCCAGGAATGATCCTTAGATGGAGAGATGACTCTGGACTCCTTGGTCACTGCAGAGGGGCTGGTCTCTGCTGGCAGGGATCCTTTTCATGCAGGCGTCAGGCTGCTTCTGGTCCCAGGATTTCCCCTTAACACCAAGAGGTGCAGGGCTCTAGGTGCAGATTAAAACTACACCAAAAACCCAAATTTCAGTCTCCCACCCTACTGCCTGGCACACTCACAGCAGGCCGCGGCCCAAGACTCACAGCCAGAGCAGAGCTTTCCATGTGGTGCCTCTCCCACCTAGGGCGCTGGGGGCTAACTCACCCTGCTGGGGGAATTTTTCTCAACAATGCTCTACAAACTGGAAAACACATGGGAGCAGGAAGGGCTCAAGCTGAGAGATCTTGCTTTCTGGTCCCCAGAGGCCAGTTCTCAGGGGTACCCTGCATGCAGGCCTGAGCTCACCAGCTTCCCACACAGCCAGTCCTGCCCCTTTCCCCCTTGGCTCCAGACTGCTCCCAAAATGGTCTCTCCCCTCTCCTGAGCTCCCTGAGAGGGGCATCTCCATCCCTGCTGGCTGCCAGGCAGACTCTGAGACTGCCTTGACTCCCCATCCCTGAATGATCAACACACAGAGCCCCAGGAACCTAGGTAATCTCCTTGGGGCTTACATTAGTATTGCTGAAAGAACCATGCACTATGCATTTCTGTTCTACCATGAACATTGCAGCCATAACTTTACATCCAAGTATGCTGAAATCCTTCATGTTTCTGTGAAGAGTCCCATGAAACCACTGGGAGAAAAGCAAATTGGATTTGACTCCTGGTTTTTGCATTTCATTATTGAATTTCCTATAGGAAAAAAAGAACAGACTTTTGACCGAGTGCATGTTCAAACAAATAAACTTCCACGTGCAGTATTATTTGTGCTAGAGATTAATTCTGTTAGTTCCTAGAGCCTTTGCTTGCTTCAGTAAATAATTTCATTCTACAATGACTAAAAATGACAACACAGCAAAGGAAAGACATTTTAATACAATTCAGATTTAAAATCTGCCTATTCTATCATGGATCAAATTCTGATGTTCTTAACTAAGGCAAGATTATCTCTTGCCCTGCACCCCCTTCCCTCCCAGTCTTGAGCCATGACTTGAGCTAGAGCATGGAGCAGAGGAAGAGCACCTTCTGAAGGGCCATTATTTCCTTCCCATAGAGCTGGGTGAACAGCTTTGGTTCTGCCTCTCTTCCCTGTCCTCCCGCAAAGGGTTAGTTCGGTGGGAAATTAGTTCCTCTTCTGCACTACCTCAGCTCCTCTTACTGACGTGATAGGAGAAGTGGAAGCCAAGGCTACACCTGTTCCTATACCCAAAGCAGATTACTTCTTTTCTGGGGCAAGAGGAGAAGCAGGGAATGAATTGCAGCTCTGAGTCACAATTCAGCTTCCTGGTCTGCACCTGGAACAAGGTAGCTGTGTGCTTCTCCTCCCTTAGGGTAAATTATTACACAATGCATCCTCGGTGTGATGCTGTCTGGATTCCAGGTGACCATTTATTATATGATTTCATACCAACATGACAAAATTGCATATTTTACAAGATAGGCCATGTCAGGTACCATTGGAAAGGTTATAATTTGCTCAGTATGATAATATTATTTATGTGTATGTATTGTCTTTGTGTTGTAAATTATGGATATGTGTGCTATATCTGTATCCAAAAACTTGTGCTGTGCTACTGGGTCACAGCCTCCAGGCAGATTAGTGCCATCATTGATGACCCATTGCGGGTCTTCACCTGTATAATGAGCCCATCGAGAGAAGCCAGGGCTGTACCTATGAGTCATCAGGATATGTAGGGACATGCCTGTGGTTAGGGGGACTGCAAGTGCTTTTCCATGCCAGGTGCTTTGTGGCTATGTTCGGGACAAAGAAAGTACAAGCCTCATGGCAGAAACTATAATATGCAGCTGCACCATCCCCATCTTGTTTTCATTCCTGCTTCCTTTTTACCTCTAGATCAACTGTTCTACATCTGAAGCTGTGAAAAAAAGGACTGAGACCCATCCAGATGCTGGATGTACTCCAGAGGAAATGTACAAGCTTGCAAAGTGCAAACTCCACAGTTCTGCTGAGAATTTGATGTATACGGGCTTCGAAGTCATTTTTATGTATCTGATTGCTTTAACCATTTAACATCTCTCTTCTTATTTGTTTCTTTCCTTTTATGACAAACCTTTAGTTCTAGTACTAAAGGATTGGCAGGCAGCGTTGTATTTTGGATAAGATCCAAATTTATATTGATATGGCAATGTGGTTGACCCTTTGGGGATCAGGAGAATATTTTGGTAAAGGGAATTGAGTTTTAAATAACTTCTCTCTTTACTGGACCTAGCTTCTGATTGGGAGCCAGCTACTGAAATACAATAAAGGGGACTGTGCATTTCTTGTTGTAGCTTCTTGATAACCAGTGTGGGGAATCAGGAGCACTGTTTGTGACTGGTCAGGGAATCTAATTTCAGTGTTACTCATCAGTTCTGGGAGAATCTGCTCTCCTTTTGCAGCCTGCCCTGACCTTGGCATTTTCAGGTGGGCTACCCTAGTCATAAATGGGTCAAACTCAGCTTTTGCTCATTGTTTATTCAGGTAACATCCTGAGTTCAGAAATCACTTCCATGGGAGTCTGCCTAAATGAGGACTGAGGGAGGAAAATGAGTAAGGACCTCAGGCTGTGGCCCTTTGAAAACAAAAAACTCCTCTGTTAGTACAAGTGAAAGAAATATAGTCCAATACCAGTAACGAAGCGTGCACACCTGAAAAAAAATGAACCATCAAGGAAAAACAGTATTTTTCTGTCCTAGTTCTAAGCCCCAATGTGTTTTGATAATGGTAAGACTGACACAACTATAATTGTGGCTGTGCTGGAGCCTAGAGAACCTCTTTATAATGTGGACAGCTGAAGAGAACCCCTTTTAACCTATTAGGACAGAGTGTGCTTTCGTGTGTGGATCTTGCCAGCAAATAACAAATGCTGCTTATTAAATAGCTGCCTTTTTGTTCAGCACTCTTGAGTAAACAGAAGGTGGAGAATGATTTAAATTGAACCTGCTGCTGACAGCACCACTGTAATATATCACTTGGTCATATTTATCAAAACTCTAGCCTTTCAGAATGGTCCCATTTTCTCTTATACTCCAGGAATCGCTCATTCCCCTTTTGTATTAAAACACCTGAAATAAGATGTGGCTAGAAAGCCTGGCAAAAATGTGATTTTTGAGGGTAACTTTAATTTTGCAAATTAAAAAAAATTGGCAGACTTAACTTTGTGTCCTTAGCCCTTCTTTTTTTTAAAACCCTTTTAATTATTATAGTAATGGTAAAGTTGTATAGATCCTGCTTCGAAATCTTATTCCTTGAGCAAGTTATTGATGCTTCACTGAAACTTTTTTAAATAGTCCATGTAGAAATGCAAGACTTTCTGCTTGTGTATGTCATATGCCTATTATAATATAATTGTTCTCTTTACTAAAAGATTAAGAATACATGCTTTTTCTTTAATAAGAATATGCTCCAAGAATGTTCCTTTCTTTGGACATAAACCACTATTATAGTTATATTCCAAAAATTTACACCATAGTGGCTGATAGAGTTATTGAGTCAGTGGGACATAAAAGGCAGGAAGAAATTAACTCTTAAATAGCTGACATTATAGCTATATAAAATTTATAGAATTTATGTAATTTCATATAACTCAGTCTCCTCAGTCATTAAAAATGAAGAGAGAAATAGAGAATCATTTTCCAATGTTAATTATAGTTTCCTTATTTGAGAAAAATCCTTATGAGATTGGGAGAAAAAAAGATCAAACATTAACAGTTCAATAGCTCAATATGTTGCCTATACTTATGAAAACACTATTTTTCATTATTTCAGAGATTGATGCTCCTGTGGAGCAGTTAAGCTTGAAGTTGACAAAGTGGTAACAACTCCAACCAGCAATGAAAGACCCTTTAATTCCATTAAATGACAGGATGCCTTCACCACTTAGGACTAAGGAGCAAATCTCCAGAGTGAAAGAAGTTTAACCAATTGGAAGTGGCTGTTGGATTGTGGTTGGAAAAACTGGCTGGGGTTTTCCAAAGACAGGAGAGGATGTGGAATTGGGAACATTGGGTGGCTGTCTCTCCTGCCCTCCAGCAACTTTGACTTTGCAGCTCTTGAATTCTTGAAGGTGAGAATTTGTAAATTCTACCCAGCATATTTGCCTGTTATAGTGTTTCTTCCTGCAATGCCAAAACCATAGTTTAGTAGTGTTTTCTTTACAATCCAATTTGATTTTCCTCTGACCTCTGTTGCATTGTGGTCTAAAATAATGGAAATGCTCTATTTATAATCCTTTGTGGCTGCATCATACTTTATGGGCATTCACTTTCAATGTGCCTCTTGAAGGCACATGACCAAAGCACTGAGATTGGATTGGTCATTCCCCTTTAGTGTGATACACAGGAGTTTGCAGCTTGAGTATCTAAGGGCTCCTATTGGTTTAGTTTCATGAGAAGACAGGGAGTCTATAACTCTGTGGTTCAATAGTCATTAAAAGTTTGGGACTTTTTGTCTATGACAAGAACTTCTGATACCACATGAAAAACTCGGAAGAATCCATCTGGTAGACATTTCTTCTAGATCTTATGTTATACCTCTTATGACAAAGCCTGAAGTAAATTATTTACATTAGCTGATATATCACAACTTCTTCAGACACCCACACTTTTCAGGTATACCTCGTGTTAGCTCCAAACCTATGTTCCACACAAATTATTTCCACGCACAGTTATTCCTATCAGCAATGAAAAAAACTTCATGAAAGTCTTACCAGTGAGGCTTATTTTCCTTTTGAGTTATGAGTCATCAGCAACATGAACATACAGGCAAGCAGCAGTAGCAATGCTCAAGAATCTAATATGATATTGGAAGGGGAGATGCAGAGGAAAACGAAGACACACAATAGGAACAATGACGACAGAAGGAGATTAAAAGGGAAAGATGTAGACTGGGTATGCATAACATGTATACCTAGGAACACCCCTTGATATTTTCTATCTAATTAAAGGTGTTCATATTTTTCATTCTGACCAGTCCAAGTAACACCTCTGGTTTTGTATGCTACTCTTGCCTTTGTCCTGGCTTCTCTTGTTATTAATATATTTATTTACATTCTGGTACTGCCTAAATGCTCCATTTAGGACTAGAGCTCCTTTAGGCTAGCATTGTACAGACAGGGAAGGGAAGACAGGCCCTGCCCAAAGAATTTATGATAAAAAAGAGAAAATGGACAAACAATTTCTCGCGCTACCTGCTCTTTCCCTAATGTGAGTTTGTATCATCCATTTTGTGGAAGTTTATCCAGTTTTGTGAACTTTTAGATGCAAGCGGCACTATTGAAATATCAAAGGAATTCTATATAACCGGAAAATTTTGTGAAGTCATAGGAAATAACTTAAAGTTCAACATCCGTAGAAATTGGAGGTAGAAAAGTGCTATTAGATCATCCAGTTCATCTCTCTGCAAAGTGGGATATTTTCCTACAGTATTTTTTTTGGTCCAGCCTAGTTTGAAAAAACCCCATGAAAGATTACTCCATGGCAAAAAGGATATAATTACTAGGATTTTTTTTTCCTGATAGGCAGCTAATTTTCCTTTTAATAATTGCATGCCAAACTTTTGCTGCTCTGATGTTAGGTAGAAAATAATCTTTCCACTGTTGGTCCTGTAGAAAACATTTTTTGCACTTTCATGTTCTTTTAGCATTTAAAAATAATTATTTACCTGAGTCAAGGAGAAAAGCGGTACAGTATGGGATACAAAGCCAGTCTACATACGGTTCAAACTATTGCATCAATTCTGATGATCGATGTAAATTAGATAAGTAGCAAAATGACAAGTCTTCAGCTAAACAAACCTAATTTGATTCTCATATTTTAAAACAGTAAATAAGATCACTAGCTGTTACTGTTTACTATCTGTTTACAGATAGGAGGCAAATGCTTTGGAACAAATGCTGTATTTCCTCTTGCCAAATTAATAGGGAAACAAAAGGGAAGGTGTTACTTACCCTGAAATAGCACCCAGATCAGAGAATGTTGCTGGTGTCCATTCAAAGTAAGCTATCTAGTTATCACCTCAGTGGTAAAGTGCCATCAGGAGGTGGCCATCAGAAAGTGCATGCATACCAAGGCACGAGTCCAACATCCACTGTAGTCAAAGGAAGTATTTGCAAGAAACAAAATGAAAGAATAATTCTGAATAAAAAAAAGAATGATCTTATCACACCTGGGAGTTTCTTTTTGTTGTCCTTCTTAAATATATTTTGAAAATATTTCTTTTGATCTGGTTGGTTGGAAAGAGCTGATAGTCCAAATTCTTTGCTATTAGGCATATTGCACTTAAAACCAGTATCAGTAAAAGGGTTTCATGTTCATAGAATCATAGAAGATTACGGTTAGAAGGAACCTCAGGAGGTCATCTAGTCCAACCCCCCTGCTTAAAGCAGGACCAACCCCAATTAATTTATCCCAGTCAGGGCTTTGTCAAGCTGTGCCTTAAAACCTCTAAGAATGGAGATTCCACCACCTCCCTAAGTAACCCATTCCAGTGCTTCATCACCCTCCTAGTGAAAAGTTTTGTTCTTAATACCCAACCTAGACCTCCCCCAGTGCAACTTGAGACCATTGCTCCTTGTTCTGTCATCTGCCACCACTGAGAACAGCCTACTTCCTTCCTCCCTGAAACCCCTCTTCAGGTAGTTGAAAGCCACTATCAAATTCCCCTTCACTGTTCTCTTCTGCAGACTAAATAAGTCCAGTTCCCTAAATGTCTCCTCCATAAGTCATATGCTCCAGTCACCTAATCTTTTTTATTGCCCTCTGCTGGACTCTTTCCAATTTGTCCACACCTTCCTGTAGTAGGGGGCCCAAAACTGGACACAGGACTCCAAACGTAGCCTCACCAGTGCTGAATAAAGGGGAATAATCACTTCCCTTGATCTGCTGGCAATGCTTCTACTAATGCAGTCCAATATGCCATTAGCTTTCTTGGCAATAAGGGCACATTGTTTGCTCATATTCAGCTTCTTGTCCACTGTAACCTTCAGGTCCTCGTCTGCAGAACTGCTTCCTAGCCAGTCAGTTACTAGTCTGTAGCAGTGCATGAGATTCTTCTGTTCTAAGTGCAGGATTCTGCACTTGTCCCTGTTGGACCTCATCAGATTTCTTTTAGCTCAATCTGCCAATTTGTCTAGGTCACTCTGCATCTATCTCTACACTCTAGAGTATCTTCCACTCTCCCCAGCTTACTGTCATCTTCAGACTTGCTGAGGGTGCAATCCACCGCATTCTCCAGATGTTGAACAAAATTGGCTCCAGGACTGACTCCTGGGGCACTCCACTTGATACCGCCTGCCAGCTAGACATCAAGTCTCATTGAACACTACTTGTTGAGCCTGATGATCTAGCCAGATTTCTATTCTCCTTTTAGTCCATTCATCCAATCCATACTTCTTTAACTTGCTGGCAAGAATGCTGTGGGAGACCGTATCAAAAGCTTCACTAAAATCCAGATAGATCATGTCCACATTTTCCCCAACATCCATAGACCAGTCATCTCATCATAAAGGCAATCAGGTTGATCGGGCATGAATTTCCCTTGGTGAATCCATGCTGCCTGTTCCTGATCACCTTGATGTCTTCCAAGTGCTTCAAAATGGATTCCTTAAGGACCTACTCTGTGATTTTTCAGGGGACTGAGGTGAGGCTGACTTGTCTGTAGTTCCTTGGATCCTCCTTCTTCCCTTTTTCAAAGATGGGCATTACATTTGCCTTTTTCCTATCATCTGGGACCCCCCTCAATTGCCACGAGTTTTCAAAGATAATGGCCAATAGCTCTACAATCATAGCCAATTCCCTAAGCACTCTCTTCATCGTTTCATATTGATCGTTAGGGTAAATAGAAAATGCTAACTGCTATCCTACACTTTTTTCTATGGTAGAATTCATGTTTTCCTTCTTAAAGATATTGCTGGCAAAATGTTTTTTGTTTTTTTTTCATTATGGAAATGATATAATGGAAGCAATCACAGTATGGTTCTGTTTTAATTAGTCCTTTATTTATTTATTTATTTATTTTTGCCCTGCTCATACAGGGTCTGAGCCAGAGCTCACTTGAAGACAATGTCTCTCATAGACTTCAGCAGATGTTGGATTAAATCCATACAGCTTCACTTCAATGCCAATGATGGGCTTCTAAAACAAAGAAATTATATAATTGTGTTGTGCTGATTAGTCAGTGAGATCATGCTCCTGAGTGAGTGAATTTTGTGTTCCTCTTAGCTAATGAATAACGAACTAGTAAAATTAATGGGAGATGGTCCTCTGAGGCTTAGAGACTAAAAGGGAATATAATGAATATACTTGTAAGGCAACCAAACAACAAATTAGGTGACTGGACTGTAAAAGTGAGGGGCAAAAACACCCCAAGGCATCTCTCTCTATCTTGCTGTCTCTCACCTAAGATGACAAAGGAACCAGCCCTATAACTTGGAGGTTGATCCTGACCTGAGAATTTGGTCAGTCTTGTTGCTGGGAACATGTGGCAATGATTTTACCATGAACAAAGTCTGCCTTGTTAAGTTTTAGTTACTAGACAGCATTTTTTTCTTGTAACCATTTCTGACTTTAATACCTGATACTTGAATTCACCTAAAATCATATCTTTGTGGCTAAGTCAACTTTTGTTTTATTTTTAATCAAAACTAATCCAGTGTTATGCTTAAAAGAAACTGTTTGATAACTCTACTTAAAGTAGAAAATTGTTGCAGGAGCAATGGACCTCTTATATGGACTGTCCCAGGAGAGAGCTGGACAGTGCAGAACATATGTTTTGGGGAAAAATTGGGACTGGGAGCATGTTGGGGTCACCTTGAAAGTAGTAACAAAGGCTGGTGGGAAGCCAGAGTATGGCTGGAGCATTGCTGACAGGCGGCTGGGGATGTGGCCTGAATGTCGTTAGGCTGTTTGTGAGCAGCCCAGATTGGGAGCTATGACAGCAAAACAGTGTGTGGCACCCAAGGTTACACGGCAGGAGATGACAACGTCTTACTGGTCTGGATTGTACCCCCAGAATGTGACAAACCTTCAGTATTTGAGTTGGATGAGAGAAAGAACAAACCTCATGTGACATGCTATTCACTTCACCTAATGTACTACTGGAAGGTACTCTGACACTATGGTTCTGAAAGTGATATGAGAAGATGTATAGAGCAGAATAGAATATTTTATCCAAACCAGGCTGACCATTCCTATTTTCAGATATCACTGTCATGAGCATAGTACAAACACCTGGATGGAAAGACAGATTATATGTATTGCAACATTTATTTGCCTATTTTTTGACATTGTCACAGCACCTGACGCTTCCATATTCAGACATAGTTTGTAATGCCTACTTTTTAACTTGTGCCGCAATATACAGCAAATGTATCAATTTATGCTAATGTCACTTTATCAATACCTTCCAAAACTTTGTTAAAGCAAATAATATATTTGGCTCAAAAAGAACTACTAGATAGTGGACCAATTAAAATTCCCTAATTTTTTTCCACCTTGTCAACAAGGAAATTAATTAATTAATTAATGGAATTGTGCCACGCTATGCTAGTAGCTAGTTTGGCCCTTTAAATGCATGATATCATTTTAGCAAGCATGGAATTCAATGGACTTAGGCTAGCAATGAATTGGCACCAGATATTTAACAACTCTGAAAACACAGATAAAATGATGGAAAACAAATTACCGCATTTTCAGAGCTGTTGAATACTCAACTCCTAGTGAGGACAATGACAGTTGTGGATGCTTAGCACCTGTGAAAGTTAGGTCAAAATATTGTTGTCCATTGAATAGCTCTGTATATGTAAGACTGGATGAAATCATACAAAGGCAGTCTTTGAATTTCTTCCTTCCAAACTCTCTCCTTTGAAGTCTACATAGAATTCCAAAGACAACAATGAATGTTTGAATACAGGAGTTGCCATGCTGGAGAGTTTACTTTTCTAAACTCAGTCTGTCTCCTCGAATTAACTATATTTTTTAAGCCTGAAGAGAAGGCTCTCGGAAATTAACTGAGAGTCTTTTGGTTTCTTTTTCACTGGTCCTCCTTCAGTGTCGTCTTTTAACTCCTGTTCATCCCAAGGCTTAACTTTGCAGTGAAATTAACTATTTCCCATCACAGCCAACCCATCTGACTACTCACACACCAAAAATCCACCAATGTCCCAAAATCGTGGACTTATATACAAATTGGGCTTAATTAAACTCTGACATTACTGTGAATAAGCAGTAATTTTGCAGAAGTCAATGGAGTCACAATGGCGCTATATGTCTCATGAGAGGAGAATGAAATGTCATGGTGATGAGCAAAATACAAGGACCAGAATAGAATCAGCTCCCAATGTGCATCTGTGTGCATCTAATGAAAGAAATACTATTTGTAAAGTACCTTGGGATCATATAGGATGAAAAGCACTTGAGTACATGCAAGAACTTGTTTATAATTATTATTTTGCACATATAAGACCTTTAACTTTAGTTTGATTTATTCTTTAGTTTGATTTTTCAGGTGTTACCTTCTCATATCCTTCAGTCTTGGTGGATTGAAGAGCTTCAGGAGGAAGAGCAGATCATTAAACAATCAAGGCCCTGTATCCATCTTTTTAACAGCCTGCTTCTCAAGTGTCACTTCTCTAATGGCCTGTAAGTTCACCCCATAGATGAGCCAGCTTTATTTATTTATCTCCATTTTATTTTCCAGACCTAAATTTTTAAACACCAAGAGCCAACTCCTGCAAGGTTCTTGGTGCCCCCCGTTGCCACAGTATGGACTGGTGATTGAGGGTGCTCTGCACCTTGCAAGATCAGGACTCAAAAGAGCAAGATAAACCCCCATTTCACAACGTTTTGGGTGTTCATGACACACTTAACATAAAGCAGCACATGAAGTGCTTTTGGTTCCCATTGCCCACATACATTAAAAAGATGATGCTTGCAGCAGTCTTGTTAAACAGAATTGATTAGCCCCTTCATTTATTCAGCACAGAAACAAGCAAGCTGCTGAGGGATAGAGGAAAATACAAACAAAGAGTTAGAATTAAGCAAGAAAAATAGGTAGCTAGCAATGGTATGAATTTTGGCTCTTTGGTTTTATAAAGGCCAACTTTGTCTCAATATGGTCCTCTCTTCTTTTTAAATTCCCTGTCTCCTTCTCTTTCCTTAGATAAGATATTTTCAGTACTGAAGTCATTATTTGTATTAGAGAAGCACCTATAGGCCTCAAGTGACAGTGAGGTCCCATTGGGTTATGCACTGTATATACACCTAGTAAGAGATAGTTCCTGCCCTGAAGAGCTTACATTCTAAAGAGAAAAGGCAGACAAAGGAAGAGGGAACATTTTTCCCCAGAGGAATGTTTTTATCATTCAATAAAAATGAGTCAATAAAAGTGCTAGAGTGTCAGAATTTTTTTTTCTAATTTCTGGAAGATTTTTTTCCTGGATCTTCAGATTTATAACTTCAGACATCAGCATAACAGTCACCAAAAAACATATGGAGACACAGTCGTCAATATCTTACTCTCCTCACAGATTCAATTTCATCTTTCCTTAACAAGCTAACAGCAGCCACCTATTTTCTGTTTTCTTATCATGACTTCCCATGAATCAGAGATATTTGACAGCTAGGAATAAGGAACATGAAGTGGGCAAGCTAAGAAAATAAAGATACTTCACCTCAGTTAATGCTTGTAGGCTCTAATTCACTTCCTAAAGGTTAACAAAAACTAGTCGTTTATTTACTGGAGTGTCAGACGAGAGCTCATGCATTATATGTGGGAACATGACTTGGATTTCTTAATGACTTACAAGAGGAGAACTATGCAACAAACAGTTGTCAGTAACAAGCTTTCCCCCCCTGCTACCTCTGTCTATACAATCAGGGAAATTACAGCACAGAAGGAAACATAAAAGAAGGCTGCCTGCTTAGTGAAACCACTCACTTAATAGTATACGTGACAACTGATTTGTAACACCAATTGCTCTGGAAAGCATTAAAATGTGTATTTTTAGAAAACAAGTATATGGCAGATGTGAGCATTTATGAAGAAGATCATAGGACAATCACTTAAGTAAAACAAACTCAGTTTTAAAAAAAACAAACGGTGCTAGCTAACAGAATGATCTTTACTAGATCTTTATCAGATATATTTTCTATGGATGATTCCCATCTATCTGGCTGTGGTGTATAGTGTCTTCAGGTAGGTTAGGGAAATACAAACAAAATGTGTTTGGATTCACTGTAACCTATTTCCACTATAATGCATCCACTACAGATTTCTTTACTGCACTTTCTCTAACAGAATATTTCACCTTAGTTTCCTCACAATCACACATCATTTAACAGCCTAAGAGGGCATCACACCTTATTGTTTATGACCAGTGGCTGTATTATTAACAGTTTGAAGCAGTGAAATTAGTTGTTCATACCGATGTAATACTTTTGCTATATATGTAATTTTCTACAGAGGTCCCCTCCCTCTCCAGAAGTACCAGTAGGATCATATATTGTTCAAGAGGGACAGGGAAAAGCAGTTAATTACCAAGGTCTGTAGGGTGGGAAACTCTGTACCTCTTTAAGAAGCCGGGCTTAGAGGAAGTCTGTCCTCTTGGGAACATAACCACAGATCAGAAAGATCATGCCTCTCTCCTGATTTACCTAGGATCAGAAGAATGACCTAGAAGTTCATGCAAGAAGGCAGCAGAGGGTCAAGGCAATGAGGGACCATGATGAATAACTGCAGCATGGAGCTGTTGGAACAGGCAGTTGCCACCTCTCTGTTCTAACAGGTAGCTGAGCAGCCAAGGAGGCAGGTTCAAATGAGGGGGCCAACAGGGTGCTGGTTTAAAAAGTTATATAGCATACTGATCCTCATGTGACAGGGCAACTTATGTCGCAGAATTACCTATAGGGGCCCAAGGAAAAAAAAATCAGTGCATTCAATATGATAGGCCGGGAAATAATTTTTTCCTTACACAGTGCAACTTTACACAGTTTGTCACTTGCCATTATGGCTTTTCTCTTAAATATGAAGCATTAGGCCACAGCCTCATTAGCATATTAATTCTTATAGCCCCTTAACAAAAGTATGGACAACTTATAGAATATCCCTCAACATGTGACTAAAATCATAAGAGTCTGGCATTCATAACACAGTAGAAGATACTGGGACTCATGGCAAGCAAATTGATGGTGACCTGCCTTTGTGCTAGAACAATTCTGTTAAAACTTTATCGTTATTACTTATTTATATTATCATAGTGCCTCAGAGCCACAGTCATGGACCAGGACCCATTGTGCTAGGTACTGTACAAATCCAGAACAAAAAAGATGGTCCCTGCCCCAGAGAGCTTACTATTTAAGAATAAGACAAGAGAATGCATGGAGATGGAGAGGAGAATACTAAACCTTCAAGCTTTGCTTTTATAGTGTTTTATAGTGTTACACAATTGGTATACAATATGTTTCATTATTGCCCTTTTGACGCAGTTCCTTATACCTGTATCTTCTTTAGTTCATCTGCTCTCCTTGTCCATATGTTTTCTATTCTCTGAGATACTGTAAAGTAACAGTAGTGGATTAAGCTGTTTAAAAAAAAAGACTGAGGAAAAATTGGCAGAGTTCAAAACAGCACTCTTAAAATTGAACTGCTGATGACTCTGACTGCAAAAGCTTGAATTAGCTACAATAGAACAAACTGACATGTTTAAATGGAGTGCTGTTGTAGCCATGCTGGTCCCAGGATATTAGAAAGACAAGGTGGGTGAGATAATAACTGTTATTTGAAGTTGGTCCAATAAAAGATATTACCTCACCCACCTTGTCTTTATGTTTAAAAGCACCAGAAAACACTGTTTTAGTATTTATATTGGTTCAGTTTAGTATCAGACAGCTTCCCACAAAGCTGTAAGTAGCAATGAAGGACGTAGTTCTGAGAGGAGACATGTAATTATTGCAGCCCTTTATTAATTCATCTATGCTCAGCATAAATGCACTTTGACATAAAGGGGTTGTAACTATGAAACTTTTCAGACAAAATCTCTGGGGAAAAACAAAGCGTTAGCTGCACCAAAACATTGTGAATTCATGTCAACTTCAGATTGTTTTGGTTAAAAAAAATTGAAACTGTTCCAACATTTTTTAAATGAAACATTTTAATATTTAAGGTGAAACTACTTTTCCCTATTTCCTTTAATTTATTTTTTTTTAAATTTAAAAACAAACATTGCTGAAAAGCAGAATGAAATTTTTCATTTGGGGTGGAACAAAATGTTTCATTGAATCCCCAAGTGACTTTCTCGCCCCCTTCCCCCAGCTTTTCAGTGCACTGAAAATTTTGAAAAGAAGATTGGTTTTGGTTCAGCCTGAATGATTTTTTCCCCCACAGAATTGCCTGTGAATTGAAGAATCCATTATTCACACAGCTCTAGTTATGAATAGGGATGGACTCGCTGGCTTTGATAAATAATTGTCCCAAACCTTCACTCAACGCTTGAAATGGCATTATTAGGGGTTAACAAAAATCTGGTTAACTGTGTGAGGGCAAAAGAATAGTATGGCCTTGAACACTAAAGTCCTTGTGCAGAGTGCAAGGTGGTGGTGCTCCAGCCCAAGTATAGGCCACATGTGGGCACAAGTCAGGTTAGGCTGTTGGCACAGTCTCAAGCGCTAACCCACCCACTCTTTTGCTTGTAAGAGCACAGGGTAAGGGAAAGCACTGGGCATGCTTGATGAGACATGAGTTTAAGTGCATTCCTCATCTTGCAAAGGGAAGGCCTAGCTATACATTCCACTGCTATGAGGTGGAGACAGTTTTCTTCTTTTTACTCAAGGTCTGGTCATGGTGCAGTTCACCAGGAATTCTTAGACCTCACAGTCCTGAGTTCAGGGGTAGTCAGCTTATCACCTTCTGCTTTCTTTTTCTTTATTAATATTTATATTATCATCGTAAGCAGACAATTCACTCAGACCCAGGGTCATGTTAGGGTGGGCGCTATGCAAACACACTCAGAGATGTAGTTGCTGCCGCAAAAGGTTTTGTTTGTCCTCTGATGCTCTCATTCTCATTAGCTGAATGAGTTATCAAACCTCAGATTTCTCATAGCTACCACATTCTAGAAGAGCTTGTAGAGTTCCCACTTTGGTGTTGCTAACCTTACACATATTCTTATGTGTTGAATCTGAAGATGCATTCAAGACTCAATTTATGGGACCTTCCTAACATTTTGGGTTATTCAGTTGCAGAGATTTTTTTTATTCAGCCTGTTAGGAAGACAAGGTCCAAGATTTTCAGAGATGACAAGTCATTTTGGGTGCCTCAATTTTAAGGTGTCCAACATATGCACCTTAAAGACACTTGATTTTCAAAAAGGGCTATGCCACCTGCCCTCTGAAAATTCAAACCCTTTAAAGTGTCTCAGGTTGGGCACCCAAAAATCACTAGTCAGTATGGGGTCTCTTGGCCACGATTCATTTGGAAAATTCAGATTTAGCTCCACGGTTTTTTTTCTGGTCCCAGTTTTAGCTGACTTATTTGTAGATGGGTTGTTTCTGACATAATTTCTAAATTTATCTTCGGCTGCAATTAACTCATCCAGCAACAAAAATAAATTGCAAAAAAGGTTGCAACCTTTGCTCAATACTTTTGGGCTTCTTTACAAAGACTCGGGTTTTTACTCTTCCCTGCTTCACTATGATACAAGACAATCTGTCTCCCGGAAATATACTTAGGTTTTTTGAAAAAACATGAAGTGAATAGACTTCCCACTCAGGTTAACATCTCCTATGTTTATGATACTCTTATTAAAGGATTTTGTAATGGGATTTAGCCCCCCTACCCCACCCATCATCTGCAAACTAGCAAATGCACCCAATTAGTCATGCTTTGCACCTGGGGAGGTGAGTAGCTAGTTGGCTCCTGGCCAGTGGGAGTGGAGCTAAGCCAAAAGTAGACTGAAGGAGTGCAGCTAGGGAGAGAGATTGCAGAGGAGACAGGTCTCTCTCTGGCTGAGAGGAGCCCTTGAGAGGAGGTTTAATGGGAGGATAAAGGGAGAAACACACTGCAAGGGCAACATAGGCTCCTACAGGTAAAGCACTGAGATAGAGTTTACAAGTAGAGGGAAGAATTCAGTAGCCCAAGGAGGCAGAAGAATTATATAGGTTCATTTGGATTTGTTTCTGATACCCCAAAAGGGGTTTGAACTTTGTGACTTGGCTGGAGGCTGAGCCAGAGGAATCCTGAAGCCAAGGCTACCCAAGATATTACCTTCAGAAGAAAGGGAGCGCTCCAAGGATGAATGTGCACCACCACATGCCTTTAAGTACTAAATTGCCTCTTTGATCCTTTCAGTTATTTTCTCATGAGAAATGCCTCTTCACATTTAGTATCATTTAATCCTGTCTGACAGGCACAAAGCTGTTTGGGCATTGGCTCAGATTCTCCTCTCACCAGTGTAAATTAGGACTGCAATAGTTACACTAGCATAAAACTGGTATGAAGGGAGCATCAGTCCCATTAAAGGAAGCCACAGTAACCTCTTTCAGGATCTTTTACTGGACAGCTGTCTAGACAGTGAAGAAGGGGTAGGAGACTCCAACATTCCACTCTCATAATCTTGATGGGATGGTGAAGATCCTTAACAACCCAAAGGGACCAGGAGGAGAAAACTAGGGCTGTGCTGGGGTAAAATATTCCCCCTCTTCTCAGTTCCACATAACTCCAACAGGCCGGGCTGCCCCAGATGCAGTGATGTCCAGGGAGGAAAGACCTAGGGTACACCTCTCTTCCCTCTCAGTGCTTTCAGATATTGGTTGGCTAGCTTGCTTCCACCACCTGACTCTTCAGAGAATGACATTTTTCTTGCTTATGGAGGCTATCCAGCAGGCCTAATGTATATAACTATGCTGGAGGTATCTTTTTCAGTGGTGATCAGCTATACTCTCACCTCAGCACACAACAGTGAGACTGAGAGCTCTATTCACATCTGTTCAGCCTTTACCATTGTCTTTTTAACTCTGAGCCCAACAAGGGTGCACAGGATGGAAGGAAACTCCCATTTGTGTTTAGCAGAGGTGCCAACGATTATTGGTGAGAAACAATCAAATGTTTGCATGAAACCCTGCAAGGTGACAACAGCAAGTTTTGCATCTCTTTGCTTCTGCCCTTCTCACCAGTTGCTGGGGGGGTTTCTGACTCATAAGCAGTGAAAGGAGTAATAAATACATAATAATAATAAAGATGCAGAAGCAGTGAAAATCTGAAACAGACTAAGATTAAGTTTTCAGTCATCGTGACCTGACTTCTAAAACATGAAGCTAGGGACACTTGCTGCGCTTTAAATATTCCAATGGTTATTAAACCACATAAATTTTCAGTGCACAATGTATCAGTGCACACAAGTTCAGTAGAAGCCTGCCCCACTGCGCAGTGGTTTACAGACCCACGTTCTAAGGTATCTAATGCTTGTATAAGGTATAGTTCTATATTAGCATGTACATTATATTCCCTCAGTGATGCTTATGTCTAACTCATAACCAATGAATTCCCCCCCATGCACTAATCAGTTATAAATCACGACCTTTTAAATATTTAAGCAAAAGATTTTTTTCCCCTCAAAGACCATAACCAGAGGCTATGAAGTGTTCGTTATACAATCAGTGTGATCAAGTGGTTAGTGCTCATGACTGCATATCAAGGGTTCTAATCCCAGCTCTGTCACTGACTGGCTGTCTGACCTTGGCCTAGTCACTTTCCCATCACAACCTTTGTCTCTTGTCTATTAAAATTGTAAACTCTTCTGGGCAGGAACTGTCTTTTACCTTGTGTTTGTGCAGTGCCCATTAATCTTAGGTGGGACTATTGGGTGTTACTGTAATGTAAATAATACACACCATGCTGAGTGATGTAAGGAGACAACAGACCATTCCAGTACCTAGAGGATCGGAATGGGAGTCGGAAGATCTGGGGTATGGTCCTAGCTCTAACATTGACTAGATGTGACTTTGATCAAGTCACTCACTAAACATCTGTGCCACAGCACTCCCCTCTATAAACAGAAATTATCATAATGATCTATGCTGTTCTAGTTTGACTAGGGAAGTTAAACATAATGAAAAATATGCTGCATCTGGAAGAATTGTTTGGCGCTATTAAAGTGAATGTCAACATTACATTATGTTAAATGCTCTTTGCCCTAGAATAATTAAAATTGAGAAATTTGTAGATTCTAACTTACTTTGAAAACTAACATTAAAGAGCACGAAATTGTGACAGCTGAAGAAGATACCCTTAAACCTTTTGCATGTGCATTTAATTCAGAAAGTACACTCCTCTGCAAGAACTGTAGTTTTTAGAGAACAACTCTTCCATTAAAAGCTAGCAAATATTGGAATTGCCATGCAATGACCTGCTGCTAGTCTATACCAGCAGTTGATTAACACCCTATGTCTATTTAGCTGTTCTCGACGGTGCATGGAGTGTAGAAACATTCCCCTGCCCACCTGCTCTCATTGAGGATTAACAGGTGCATAGGCCCAGGGACAATTGAATCGTAAATTTAAGATACTTTTCCAAGTTTGTTTTTCTTTATAATTTTCAAAGTATTTTTCTCTTTTCTATTCTTACTCCACTTTTAAGGCAATTGGTCACATCTTATGTGTGTTGATGTTTACAATAATAATAGGAAGGTTATTTGTGAATGCTGACATGAATGCAAACAGCTTCTTTCAGATCTATTCTGTGCCTAGTGAACCAAACTGCTGTTTCTCAGCCGAATGCTTCTAACTTACTCTACCAAATTCACGGCTTAATCATTGTATTGTGTGTGCGTGTAGAAGGGTACTGGATCTACAGTGTTCGAGTCCAGGACCTGTCAAGGCTTAGGGTATGTCTACACTGCAATCAGAAGTGTACTGCAGCATATGTAGATGTACCTGAACTAGCTTTGATCTAACAATAGCAGCAAAGCTGCACAAACCCACCCGGGACCCTTGCTGTGTACGTGAGCAGCTAGCCTGTGCTGCTGCGGCTTCACTAGTAGGGCTGTTTGAGTTAGCTACATCAAAGCTAGCTTGGGTAGGTCGACCTGTGCTGCAGTCACAATTCCGCCAGTGGTGCTGATGTGCTCCAAGAGCATGCAGATGTTCTGTAGGTGTGTCTAAATGTCATATCCCTGGCTTAAACCAGTTAGCTTGCTTGTACATGCACCATTTAACTGGTTTGGGTCGGGCTGGATATAACAAGAAGAACAACCATTCTTGAGGTCATTTTACACTGGGTAGCCTCTGTTCTAGCTGCTGCCACTGCTGCCCAACTTCTCTCTCACAAGGGGGGGGGAAGGGGAGGAGAGGGTAAGTTTTGCTCTATTCACTGCTGATTTTGCTACTATGGGCCTGCCTTTGCTTCTCCCGAAGGTGGAGGAGGGGTTAGACTCAGCCTTAGCTGCTGCAGAGGCAAGCTCTCCAATTGTCTCCCTTTGCAGGCATTGGTGCAGGTTGAGCAGCAGTACTGGCAAGGCACGATGGCTTCTGGATGGGAGGCTTTAAAATTGAGAGGATGGCATGAGAGAGCCAGAGCACACTTCATCCCCTGGCTAGCCAATGACAGGTAGAGAAGCCCTTACCCTACGCTCATTCCCATGTGCACCTTGAGGCACAAGCAGGGGCTTGGCTGCAGCAGGTCTGAGCACAATCCCTGCCCTCCCCATGCTGGTCTGACCAAACTTACCCTTGCTGAGCAGGGAAGGAAATTTTGCAAATGGAAATGTGCCAGCAAGAGACTAACACATTGAAACATTGGATAAAATGTGCTATGTAAGAGCAAAGGGTTACTGGTGCTATACAGCTCCTACAAAATCTCCTGTTAATGTGACGTGGCCAGATTTTCAAACGCGCGCCTGTTGTTTTCGCTAGGAGCTGCACAGTGCTAAGCACTTCTGAAAATCCAGCCCCAATTGTCTGAACTAAGCATTTTTGAAAGTATGCTGACTCCTCATGCTTTGATTGGCTATAGAGGAAACATTGAAGCTCATTGAACTTGTACTGAATGAAGAGCGAGAGAAGTATTGGCAGATAGCTAATTTATATATATATCGCTAAGGCAAGCTCTTTTTCATTAAGAACACTATTTAGTTGCACGTGAGACCATGTATAAACATTCAGAGATATGGCACAAACACACGTTTACCTGATCAAGAAGAAAAAACATCAGGTACATAGTAAAATGAAACTGCCAAAACATCTTGTTCAAAGTATCAAACAAGCTGGTAGTCAAGAACATAAAATCAAAGACGTATGTAGCTGCATAGTATTAGATGGTGACTACAAAGGATAGTGTCTAATGTGCCAGATTCATCCCTGGTAAAAAATGACCTCAGTGGCCTAATGCCAGACATAAATTTGGCCCAAGAGTGTAAGAAGATAAAATTAATAGAGTAAAAGGATATTTAGAAGTCAAAGATAAAATTTAAAAAAAATCTTTCTTTCTGCTTTAACATTCAGGCTTAAACTCAAGTACCGCAGACACATACATAATTCACAGCTCAGGAGAGTTTCAGAAAATAATTTTTGGCCATTCCTAAAGGAAATGTTAAGATGCTGGTGTGTTCTTACAAATAAGCCTTTCAGAGCTGTTTCATGATTTCCAACTCATCTTACGCTAAAGCAGTCTTGCCAGCCTCCCAGAACAAAGTTAAAAAAAAAAGGAAAAGAAAAAGGATGGCCTATTTTTGTCTCAAGATGAAGATATTTTTCTCTTTTGTATACACTTCAAAGCCATTTTTAAATGAAGATACTAAAGCAGTGATCCAAAAGGATACTGGAAAAATAAATATGGTTGCAGGTTCATTTGAGTTATGCTTGTCTCCAACATTTGACCTCTCTTAACTGTTCTTTCAAAAGTTGCTTGTATTGCTTGCATCAGACACTTCTTTAATATCGGCTGTTGTTTATTGTGCTAACCTTAAACTGGGGGAAGTTGCGATTCATCTTTAAAATCCTCACTTTATAGAACTTTAGAAAATGTATGCTTAGGCCAGGAGTATTGCTAAGCTTCTGTTTTGGCTTTATCAAGTGGTAGTGGATGCAGTCCAAGGCAGGCTGAAGATTCAGGGTGAAAAAGCTGTTGGGGATTTGATTGGAACTGGGGCCTCCTTCTGCTAGATACTGCACTAATGCAACGTAAAAGATGATCCTCCTCCAAAACGCTTACAAATAAATAATGGTATTTAGCACATATGTACACTGTACTCTCCTCTGACCTCATAATAGTTAATACTTAGCTCTTATACAATGCTTTTCATCCATAGATAGTGAGGTGCTTTACAAAACTCAGTGTCATTATCCCCATGCTGGGGAAACAGAGAAAGGCAAAGTGACTTGACCAAAGTCACTCAGCACTCCAGTGGCAGAGTTGGGAATGGAATCCACATCCATCCACATGGAATCCACTTCGCCACATTGACTCCCATGTTCTGTCATTATCTTTTGAAAGAACAGAAAGGTATCGTGTATATAGTGTCCTATCTAAGGCTAACTGGAGGGGATCAAAGAGTTCTTCAGAGAGAACTAGCTTGTTTGTGTCTGTTGTGAAGATACTTGTCTGGCGTATGAATTCTTTGTGCAAATACTAACATGGCAAATATTAACAAGTTTTGCCACAACTCTAACTGCACTCAGACAAAGATGACCTATTGCTAACAATGGATGTCAGCAACAGATGCAGCTGATCTGGTGCTTAGCATGGTTTGTCCTTGCAGTTAAATCATGTTCAGCATCAGTGCAGCTGCACCTGTTGGCAGTGACACTTAATTTTCACAGTGTAGACAAGGCGTATGAGTGGTTTGCAATGAGCAAGGCTGTGTGGTTCCATTGTGAACAGAAGTTGGAAAGGTTTGTTGCCCAGCTGTAGTCAATTAGGCCAGTAAAGCTATCTGAACTCCCAGTAGAAAGGAGTTTAAAAGAGAAATGATATTTTTATTGTATATTTTTATTGTATATTTATTGTATATTTTGTATTGAACTAGTAGGAAATTAGAGACTAATCAGTGAAGAGAAAATTCTGGTAAAGGTTGTGAGAGAAACTACTTTTTCCTGAGGACAGTTTAAACTGAAGAGGCCGGAGGGAAGAAGCCGAAGGGTGCTGGCTACAAGTGGCAAGGGATAATGTAGAGGTTAATGACGGGGTCCAGTTATAGGAGATGTCCTCAGCTTTTTCAAATTTATTCTTTCTTCCTACTAGGTGCTCAGTATTTTTAACTCCCATTTGCTTTAGTGGGAATTGAGGTTGATAAGCACCTCATAGGATCAATGCACTGGTGGAAAGAGAGAGAAAAAACACCTGTTGTTAAGATAAGTAATCAATGTCTAATAAGGTGTCCTAAACACACAAGTGAAGAAGATAGATCCCTTGACATGAACAAAACTGGAACAAAATCTTCCTCTAGAAAGCCTACAAGTCATAGTTGCAATATCAGTATTTGTTGGAACTGTAGTTTGCTGATTAAGGGTCACATGGAGGTTGCAGGGATATAACAGATTTGAACAGAGTTATCTGGCCACAAGGGCCATTTAAGACAAAATTGTTCACTTGGTGGGACACGCCGTAAAAAAAAAATTAAATTAAAGGGGCAGCACAATGGTGCAGCGGGTAGCGCTCTTGCTGCACAGCTCCAGCATCCAGGATTCAAACCTTGATCCCAGCTCTGTCTGTGTGGAGTTTGCATGATGTTCTTCCCGTATCTATGGGAGTTTCTCCAAGCACTCCAATTTTCTTTTCACCTTCATGCTGGTTACATTAATTGGCTCCTGTAAATTGTTCCTTGTGTGATTATATGTGTGCCTCTGAGACTGTGTGTGCTTGCCCTGTGATGTACTGGTGACGTGTCCAAGGTGTACCACGGCTTTCGCCCATTAACAGCCAAGATAGGCACCAGTGCCCCATAAACCTGAATAAGGAATAAGCAGGTATGGAGACTGAGTGAATGAATAATAAAAATTAGGCCAGTATACTAGTTCAAATAATATATTACTCCGCACTACATTATTCAAATAAACTTAAAACGGATATAAAAACTGTTTCAGTCACTAATTTCAGTGTAAATATTACTCGATGAATATGCATATCTAGAAGCTGTGTTTGAACAAAGAAGTAAATCACAATTGCTCACTCACTTATTCACTTTCCAGACCCGCTTAATACTGTATTTTATTATTGATAATAAACTGAAAAAGCTTAAGTGTTTTACTTTCAGGTGAAAAATCTATCTACTATAAACCAGATTTCAGAGTACATAATGCATTACCACATTTCAACTAAAATTAAGTTTTATTGGGTGAAAATGCAGATTAAATTTATCTTTTATTACTTCTGCCCAGAAACCTGACACTTCTCTTGCACCCATGTTTTTATATCTGGTTTAAAGTCCCTATGGATAACCACTCGCAACACAGCAGCCAGATGTTCATCTATAACCCTTGATCTGTGTTTTGATTTTTTTAATATATTCTTTCATTGCAGTAACCGAAGTACTACAAATTAGACACATTGCCTTGCCATCATATTCAGTACAAAAATACCAGCGATTTTGGAATTGTCTCTGCTCTTCCTGCACCTTTCGTTTCGGGGGCATCTCAACATATTTCCAACAAAAGATATTACATTTTACAGAAGGTAAAATAAGTGCTGGAAGCCTTCACTTTTATAGTTGAGCTTCATCACACTAAAATAAAATTGATGAGCTCCACCACACTAAAATAAAATTGTGCACCACTCCAGCAGTGGGACAGGGCTGGCCTCCAGCCAACCTGGGGGCCAGCCAGCTTTTAAAGATGAGTTTCATCACACTTCATTCCGGTCTTTATAGATAAGCTTCACCACACACTAAAATAAAACGGTGTGCCACTCCAGCAGTGAGGTGGAGCCGGCCACTGGCCAGCCTGGGGTGGGGCGAAAGGGCACTTGGTGCTGGGGTAGACTGGTGCTAGGGTGCCACATGGGCTGGCAGAGCGCCGGGGGCTGGGAGTGCTAGGGCTGGTGGCACTCTGGGAGCTGAGGTGGACTGGCACTCAGCACTGGGGTGGGGTGGGGTGGCAGCTCTCTGGGGACTGAGAACGCTTGGACCGATGGCGCTCTGGGACAGGTTGGGCTGGCGGCGCTCCGTGGGCTGGGGACACTTGGGCCAGTGGTGCTTAGAGTGCATGGGCCATGAAAGTTAACCATGCAGGCTGCATGTGGCCCGTGGGCCGTATATTTGACACCCCTGGACTAGAATTTGGCCTAGGAGTATTCCGGACTAATGATCTTTTTACTTCCTCCTAATAAGCTCATTTTAGTCTTTTTCCTGCTCCTATTTCTATTGCTCGGTTCCCATGTCCTAAGAATTCACTCCTGCCATGTTTGTTTATATAGGTAGTTGATGGCACTGCTCTATAAGACATCTCCTTGCATATCCTTTTTCCTGTTTTCACCGAAATCCTGCAGGGTTGGGGCCCTTGTTAGTCACTGGGGACAAACTCTCATTCCCGGACTCTCAGAAGCAGAGGGCTCTATCACTGCAGCTCAAAATAGTTAACTCTGTTCCCTCTGAGTGAACATCTCCATGAGAGGGTCGAGTGTACTCACCACCAGCACACACTCCTTGTGTCAGGACGTGGCATTGCAGGTTTTCATCTCCAGTGCTCCCTACAGACCGTCTACCTTTCCACAGCACGCAGTCCTCCAGATGAGAAGCAGCTAGTCCAAACCCCTTCTGGGGTAACAAGTGTCCAGCTGTAGTTTAAAGTCCCAAAGAATCAATTTAGCTTCTGAGCCCTTCCCTCGGGCTCTCCTGTCTTTCCCCAGCTCTGTTATCAAGCACTCATGGTGTTCTGAGATCCAGGAGGTTCTTGTGACATCTACAGTTTAACAGACAAAGCTCCTCTTTGTTTCGCCGGAGGAGTGGGGCCAAACTCTGCTGGAAGAACTCTGAGAAACTTAAGTTTTCTCTGCCTGGAAACATCCTAGCCCATGATAATTTGGTAGGCCTTACTTCTATATGCCCACATAAATACTTCCCATAATGGTGCTGAGTAGATAATGCATATACTAGCTATCTTCTAGTTATATGGTAATTGACATGGCCCATATAACCCTTTTCCTTATATAGTATGGAGGGAAATGAGTGGGTAGAAATGATCTAGATATGGCTGACATTAATCATTCATTATTTAGCTTTGGAGGGTAACAGCTTGCACAGAGCAGCTAAACCCAGACCCTTCTCTTTCTTGGACAGGACACACCCTTATTCTAGGTGTAGAAGTTTTGACTTGTTAATCATGAAGGTGCGCTCAGATATACATGCAGATGGAAGGGATACCACCATGTAGCCACATTTTCCATCCAGTTTCTACCCTGTTCACCTGATGAAACCTCCAGGAGGAGTTTCATTCAGCAGAGGCCAACAAAGGACAAGGCATTCCAAAAGGGCTAGCGTTTTTTTTACTCTGCATAGTCCTCCTTGGGATGAAGAAAAATGGCACCATGGAGAAAGGCCATTTCCCCCACCCCTACTCTTCCTGACAAACAGAACCCAACACAACTGGTGCATTTGCAAAAGAGTTCCCACATGCTCATGCAATGAGAGGAAGTATGCTGAAGTTCAAGCACTGTTCCCTCTTCTGAACCGCATAACAGGTGTCCCCAGTGTGAGTTACTTCCACAGAATAATAGGGTAATTAAGCATCACATCATAAAAGAGGAGTTACAGTCCTAAAGGGTCATATCCAAAGTCCACTGAAGTCAATGAGTTCTATCAAGCCTATAGAAATTACTATAATAAATCTACAAAGTATTTCACTTTCTGCCAGCCAGATCTTTTAAACAGAATTTTGATTTCATTTTTCACTTTGCTGTAACGATTTACAGACTTAAAATATTTGTGAAGTAGTTTCAATTATATAGGGAACATTATAACCATAGTGTGAAAATCATAAAGCAAATTATGTCCTTTCCAGTGTATAATTTATGTCTATGAGTTCGTTTGATCATTGAAAGTCAGCTTCCTGCATTAGTACTTCTGTCAAATAGAATGCCTGATGTCAAAATACCTCCTTGCATTTCTGCAAATGAATAAGAAAATAGAGTGCAAGGAAATATTATCTGTGATCAAAAATCTATCAAGTGTTAAAAAAACAATAATCAGTCAGATTCTCAGCTGGTACAAATCTGTGTAGCTCCACTGACTCCAATGGTGCCATGAGGTGGTTCTGGCCCAGGGTTTTAAACCTATTTCAGTGACGACAATGACTTTAAAGATTGTATGGTAAAATAATTTTTTTTCACAACTCCAAATGTGTAGATACAGGCCAACTCTTTCAGCTATTTTAATAAGACCATAATCAAGATACATAACTTTTCCTGACACCAGTATGAGCACTGCACATGGTCTGCTGGCTTTTGAGTCTAGAAAAAAATGGTTAATTTAATAAGAGATTGTTCAAAAAAGTTGACATGGGCAAGATTTCCTCTTTATAAGCATCTTAGCTACCAATAGTTTTTCCAGCAGCACTAATTACTGCAGTCAAAATTCATGGGTACTGCACACACACATACTGTGGGCCTTACTCTGATCTTAGAATTTAGCATCTAGTTCTCTTGGTGCCTCCTTGCCATATTTGTTCTTTTTTGTTGCCATTGTCACCACTGTTTATAATCTCTACCGATGAAGGAGAATTTGAAGCCTTTTAAATAGGGTATATTTTTTAAGTTGCGACAAATTTTTGCTGCTCTCTCTAGTTTCTGTGATGTGGTGAAATATTCATTGTTTCAAATTTCATAAATACATTTTTGAAAGATAAAATAATTTCTTTTGAAGTAGTCAGTGCTTCAAACCTGGTCACTGTTCTAGTCCTCAGCCCCATGACTTCAAGTTTCATACAGTGTTTAACCTAACTATTTTAAAAAGTAAATGACAGAACAGTACAAATAGCAGAGAAACAATTGATATGTTTTAATGATGCAGCAAGGGTAAAATGATTTTGGGAAGAAAAGAAAATTGAAAGAAGATAATATGGTTCTTGCCCAAAATTGGTTTTAACTGGGGTGCTTTGACAAATCAACTATAGCAGAAATACACAGAGGTCAAAGTTCACCAATGCAAAGTGATCTAAGGCAGCCCTCGCTTGAGTGAAAAATGTAGTCTAGCTTTTGTCACTGTAATGCGACTTTTAATGTCATTAAGTTTAGTGGCAGCTATGTAAATAGAATTCTCTTTAAGAGACTAATGCTATATCAGAGAATAATATTAGCTTTTAATGAAATAACTCACCATTTCTCTCTTGCAAAAATTAACTCTCTAATCTGAGAAACAAGGGTGTAGTAGTAGTAGATCTTTCAATACTGTGATCCATGTGGCACTTCGAAATATTGATATTTCCAGTCAAAAGGATGTTGCTCTCAAAATACTAGCACTAAAAAGGACAGAAAAAAACCAAAGAAATAATGTTCCCATTTTTTTCTTCTGTAATACAGAAGTTTTGATAGATTCATTAGAATCTTATACTCTGCAGCAAGATATGACTTATAATTATATGATTTGACAAGAAACCGAATGAGGACAAAGCAATCTTCAGAAAATCCAGATACACAGAAAGATGCTGTATGGCAACAGCTAAATCTAAGGATCAAACATTTTAATTTCAGCTGTATACCAAAGGATCTGAGTCTCTTAAAATATATTCATTTTATTCTATCTTATTATTTACACTGTTAGCAAAGTTTAGTCCCATGGTTGCTGATTCAACTCACTTCTCATTGTCCTCTTTGGTAATGAAGTATTACCAAATCAGAGTTCCCTGATCCATTCAAATACATTTTGGCCTATTCTAGCAGTTAATCAAATATTGGTAGCACTGCATGTTTCAGAACAGCATCTTTTCAAACAGGCTAATAGGCCATTAACTATCTTTGCTTGTTTTTCATAAATAAGAAGACCCTCTGGAGTTTGGTTCATCTTATGAAGGTCCTTTCATGCTTCCAAACAGGGAGAACACTCTGACCCTCTATCTTCAGCACTAAGGCAGCATAATAAAAGGCGATGCCTCTGCCTGCAGCAATCTGGAACTGTAGAAAGCAGATAAGATGTATGAATCTGCATTTCCTTCAGATATGTATCCCAAATCCAGATTCTGCCAAATATGGGACCTGTGCATATTTATAAAATCCAGGGCGGTCGTTAAGAATCAGGTAGTGACTAACTGTTCAATCCCATCTATAATCATCTCCAAACAAACACTTGGAAGGGGAGGGGCGAAATTCAAAATTTGAGATTTCACCAACCTCTCAAAATTTTGTAGGGGTGAGAAGGGTTCACAAAACTAGCTCATGTTTTTTAATCTTTCCCCCTGTAATTTAAAACCAAGTTTCCTTGACTTTCCAGCTACATGGAAGGCAATGCAATAAAAGGAAGACAGGCACAAAAGAGGACCCTATATAGTGTATATTTAGAAGACTTTTCAATAGACTAGACAATGTATTTCTCTCCTGTCTCTGCTTCTTTTCTTCAATTTTCATTCTGATGCCTCACTGCGCCATTTTCTACTTTTTTTTTTCTCTATGCTTCCTCTCAGGCCCTTTTTTGCAGGCGCTCCTTAGGGGAACATTTCTCACTGACAGCAACTGAGTTGAAATTGAACTCATGATGTTCGAGTGGGTTCAGAATTATGCACACTGAGATCATCCACCCCTACACAAAAACCCTGACATTTTTCTCAACCTATTTCTGCTAACTCCAGCTGACGCCTTCAGCTTGCAAATACCATGAAGCATAGTCCTGTAAATTGTAGTCACTGGGGAATGATAGTAAGGACTATTCTCAGTAGTGTTAACAGACCCTATATTTGTAAGGGAGAGGGAAGGAGGAGAAGGTAACAAAACTATGATCACACAGTTACATAGTTTAGCTATTGCACAATGTGTTGGTTCTAAATCAGCAACGGTTTATTTTTCAAATGAATTCAAAATGAATTCCGCTATCTTCAATTGCCACACAGCCTAGCCATCATTGATCCTGTAGAAATGATTTCTCTAGTGGCTCTCACGTGCCCCACTTGACATAAATCTGGATGTCAGTCTTTCATTTTGTGCTTGTTTGAATGCAGTCCCACAGGCCAAATTCTGAGTCAATTGACATATAAAATATACTGTAGTAAACAGCAACAAACAAATCAGAAGTGAGTAGGCATCATGTTGTCCAATATCCTTAGCCAATCCAACAGGCACAGTACTGTATAGGCAATAATTGTTTTGCTGGCTTTCTATAGACACACTACTATTAACAGAAATTGAATTGACAATGTTACTGTTCCAAAGGTGGCCATGTAATGCTATGATACACAAGTTTAAGACATGAACACGGCTGCAGTTTTCTGAAAAACACCATTTCAAAAAAATTAAAAAGCAATTTCAACCATATTAAATGTCGTTTGAGAAAAGCTGATTTGGAAGCTGAAGGGGCTCATTGTCTGGCAGAAATATGGCTCACATATCTGCTGAGGTTTTTTGTGGCACTTAAGTAGATACCCTGAAACCACTGTGCTAAGTGCTTTAGAAATACCTGCTGATAAACAGAAGTACATAAAATAGTCAGGGTTTTTTAACCATTATGGACTGGACCAACTGCTCCCATAGGATTGGTTCAGAGAGGTAAACTTTAGATTTTTCATGACAATTTCCCCCTTTGCACATAGTTCAGAAGGTACAGAGTGGTGTTGGGCACACAGCCTCCCATGATAAATGCTATGAATCTCCAGGGAAGGGGAGGAGACCACCCCCCCCCCCAAAAAAAAAAACATATTGAGGCAGGAGGCAGCCACAAAGTGGAACTGCTTCTGTGCACTGCTACTCCACTGCAGTGTTTTCCCAAGGAATTGAAATTAGAGGGGGTGTTTGAATTTAAAGGGGGGTGAGGGCCCAGGGGTGAGACCATGAGGGCAAAGGTGGGCCGTATATTTTCATCAGCAAGGTGATTCGGCACTAACTCTTGGCCCCACATTTTAAACATCATAAAACACCAACAAACATCAGCATTTGAATTTAATGATTTATTGTTGTTCATAAATCGTAATGTGAAATTATTAGGTTGGCCAACATTGCCAAAATGTATGAACCAATATTGTCATAAAGATAGCTGTGTGAGGATGCTAGTACGCGCATACTTTTCAAACCCACCGTGCTTTATCAGGTACAAATATTTTATCATATATATGCTTTTAAAGTGTGTATTAATGTTTCAATTTCAATTCAAATGTCCAAACAACAACTAAATGGAATTTTTTTCCAACTAGAAATTTTTTAACACAACTAGATTTAGTTGGAAAAAAACTAAATTGGCAACACTTAACTAGTTGACCACTCAGGGGTAGAGAGAAGGACTTTGGTTGTGGGATGTAGGGAAATCCCTAGGTCACTGCCTGCCCACATTAGAGGGACAGCAACTGATGGGGATCCAGCCAAAAGCGTCATTCCACCATATACATTTAATCTTTGATCTACTATTAGTTTTATTTCTGCATGCAAAGTTAAAGTGGGTGAGCCAGTCATATCTTTAACTGCTGCATCAAGAGTCAAGGTACATATGCATCATCTTTTTAGTGTTATGGTATTTTATGTTTATTTGTGTATGAAATAGGGATACATTCTCTCCTCTTTATGCAGCTCTCCTTTCATCACAGTTACCCCCACCTTTCCCCTGCCCCTTTTGGTTTGTGTGCCCATTAGAGAAGATGCCACTTTTGCCTAGTTGAAGAAGACTTTAATGACTAGTGAAAGTAACAACCACATGATGGTTGTTTTTCAATGTAACTTTGCAATGGACAGAATCCAAGAACCAATATACCAATCACAGTATCTCTGCCATGGAAAGCTAGGGACACTAGAAGAGAGACTACAGTTCCTGTCAGTATGATCAAACAGCATAGGGGATTTTGTGTACAACTCGACACCTAGAGGAATGTTTGGATAATTGCCACCCACAGTGTTTGAAAGTATGTATGACTAACAACCTCAAGTGCCAGTCAAGGAGACAGTTTTGTGGGAAGGATGATTCATAAGAGAACTATACAATTGTTTCTTGCCCACCTGCCAAGGCATTGAGCATAATTTAATGGCTAACAGCAGAAACCAAGGCAGCACTTTCAACAAGTTAGCATAGAGGATTCAGGCTTTAATTTAGTGTTGTTGGCTGTTTTCATGCTCACGGGAAAGGATTATAAATCCTCTAGATAAATGGCTATGGTTTAGAGTAATAAAATTAGAGATAACATTGTAAGCTAGAAAGAAAACTAACCAAAGCAAGAGATGAAGGGCAACCACAGATGGAACCTTCTAGAGTAAACTAGAAATTAGTTATAGGATTTCTGCCCTTCACAATACATAGAAATGGTATAGACAATGATGCTGCACATCTGCAAATAGTTCTAAAAAAGGAGGCAAAACAAGTAACAAGGAACTATACTATGTTTAAGACTTTGGGATATCAGATGGCAAATGCAGATTAATACAGAAAAAATGTAAAACAGCTAGTCTGAGAGAAAGAATAATTGCCAGTTTGCCTGCAGCCTCAGGATCTTTAACTGTTGTACGTGATGTTGTTGTAGCCATGTTGGTCCCAGGACATTAGACAATCAAGGTGGGTGAGGTAATATACCAGATCTGAAGAAGAGCTCTGTGTACACTTGAAAGCTTGTCTCTCTCTCACCAACAGAAGTTGGTCCAAAGAAATATATTATTACCTCATCCGCCTTATGTCAAGATCTTTAATATCTATTTTAAAAGATTGGACTTTTTCATGAGTTTTCTAGTATTTTCCACTGCGAGGTCATAAAAAGCAACCACTGTCCTGGTATTTCACTCTACCACTTCCCTTCCTATCTAGAACCAGACAATTGAGTCGTACAGCAATGAAATATACCCGTTAAAAACTAACTGAAGTTTGAAAATGTCAGAAATGCAATAAAAGATTTGGTTTGAACTTTGGGGAAAGATTTAGGTCATTTCTCAAAGCTGCACGTTAAACACTGTTTCATCAGAATGTTTCATGCTGTCCTCTCCAGATCTCTGCATCTGAATATTGTGTATTGAGGTCTTGAAATCAATGGGGGTTTTGCAGATGAATTCAACAGAAGCAGATTCATGTCCCTTAGGCCCCAATCCTGAGACTGGATTTATTCATGTCAATTCCATGGACGCCAGCTGAGATTAACACATCTCCACTCAACTTCATGGGTCCACCTGCAACAACCACATGGTATGCTCTGGGCCTTGTACTGGAAGCTAGAGCTGTGCAAATAGCTGCTTTTTCTAGTTCGCTGGCTGAACTGAAAACCTGAAAGTTATTTTGGTAAACTAAACAAGTAAAAAAAAGTTAGTTTCAGGTTAAACTAAACTTTTCAAACATTTCATTTAATTTTTGACTCTTTATCTTTTCACATTTTTAATGTAATGAAGTCATTTTGAATTGAAAAATTGAAAAAGTTCATTTAGAAAGTGTGGAAATGAATTGTTTCGATTTTTTTAAATTCTTTTTTTGTTTTGTTTTGTTTTGTTTTACTGAAATTTGACACAAATTGATTAAATGTTTTGGTTGACCCAAATCTGCATTTCTGATGAAAAAAGGTGGCTGAAAAATTTGCCCAGCTCTACATGAAGACCTTAGTCTTCATACCTTCTGAAAACCACCAGCACCAAATTTTCAAACTATGGTGCCTAAATCTAGGTATCCAAATCCATCTTTAGATGTTTTTAAAAGTGACTTATTAGCACTGAGGACCTACAGCTCCCATTTACTTTAATAAACAGGCCACTAATTTAGATACCTCTATGGAGATTTAGGTTACTAACTTTGGATACCCCAGATTTTAAAGTATTGACCTCAGCACATACTATACATGCTATACAAACAATAATTAATTTATTTTAACCAAAGAGAATTAACAATATCATGTAGCATAGTAACATTTTAAACTAACAATATTCACTCAGTCACAGAGTCGTGATTACAGGGTTCGTTCTACCTTTGACTTCTCTTTCAGTGTCTCTCTGCTTACCAACTGTGTCTCCTTAGCAGACCCAACTGGATCTGACAGCTGCCAGAGATTTCCCTTTGGGAGCCATGATCATCAGGAAACTGCAGTGACGACAGACAGTTTCTTTAAAGCAAAATATTTATTTATCCATAATAACACAGCAAGCAGGAAGAAAAGGGTTAAAAGAGCAAAAGTCCTACACATTTATTGTGTTACTTGAAGCCTAGCATTTCTGGGCACTCAGGGTCGTGTCTGCTTTCCTGCAGACCTTGCCTCTCTGTCTTCACTGAGCTTTAGGAAGTGTGTCTTTTTAAAATAAGGCATGTCCTTTTGGTCTTTATGTCCACATATTTCCCCATTCTACAACCCGTTGCCACGAGTCAGAAGGGTTTTATACTCAGTTTGAACAGAGACAACACTTTGGAGTCCTTGACACCTAAATAGTCAATTAAGCATCTGTGCATGGGCTATCTAAAGCAGATATGTAAAACCAATGAAGACTGACTTAACCTTTAGTTATTCATTAGCAGGCAGCACAGTAACTATCAAGCACGTAATAGTCAGAAGTATTGAAAATCTCCCATTTTCTACTCTTATATTTGCTTTCTCCAAGTCTAATTTTTCATTCTTGTGTTTTGTTCACATCTCCTCAGTCAGATGTGTAGTTATATCATAATCCTATGAGATAACATGATTTGAATGAGATTCTGAGAACCTCCATTCACCAAATATCAATTTTCTACGGTATGTAATCATATGCCAACTCACTATTTAATATAAATATATTATTCATTTCCATCTGCCAAAGTTATTTGCATCACACATTGAAACCAATGTTATACAACAGGGTATAGACTTTTTCCAATAGGGATTACAGGTCTCTACGTTCTCTTTCATATTGCGTCAGAGCCTTGGAGAGTTGCAGTGGGTGAAACAAGGAACGGCATACAAATATGTAATTTCATTTGAGACCCTCAAATGTTTCTTTGTAAGGTTTGGTACAGTTTTTATTAAAGATGGTTTTTCATATATTACTAGTATTTGTTAGTCAGATTGTTTGAAACCTAAGTGCTATCATCACTACTGAATACTGAAATGAAGATTTTCCAATAACTAAGATATTGAGGCCCCAATCTATCTATAAACATATATTCAACTCTATCCACTTTTAGCACAGCATTTAAGCACTTGCTTAATTTTAGGCTTGTGAGTAGTTCCATTGATTCAATGTAAATTAAGCATGTGCTTAAAATGAAGTGAAAGCCTACCAGGAGTGGAAGATGGGAGGGATCAGCAAGGAAAGCTACCTCCTGGAGGTCAGAACATGTAGTGATAAAGTGAGAAATGTCAAAAGCCTAGTAGAGTTGGACCTTGCATAGGGAATTAAAACCAACAGTAAAAGGTTCTATAGCCATATAAATAAGAAGAAAATAAAGAAAGAAGAAGAGAGCCATTAAGCACTGAGGATGGGGTGGAGGTTAAGGATAATCTAGGCATGGCCCAATAGCTAAACAAATACTTTGCCTCAGTTTTTAATAAGGCTAATGAAGAACTTAGGGATTGTGGCAGGGTGGCTAATGGGAATGAGGATATGTAGGTAGAAATTACCACATTTGAGGTAGAAGCCAACTCAAACAGCTTTATGGGGCTTAATCAGGGGGCCCAAATAATCTCCAGCCAAGAACATTAAAGGAACTGGCACATGAAACTGCAAACCCATTAGCAAGGATTTTAAATGAATCTGTGTACTCAGAGATTGTACCGTATGACTGGAGAATTGAAAACATAATTCATTTTTTTAAGAAAGGGAAATAAAGCAATCGGGGTACATCAGTTGGAAGTGACAAAGGAGGACAAGGACCTAGATGTATTGGGTTAATCAGAGGATGACTATGAGCTGCCAATGTGATGTGGCCATGAAAGAAAGCTAATATGGTCCCAGAATGCATCAGGCGAGGTATTTCCAGTAGAGATAGAGGTGTTAGTACCATTATACAAGGCACTGGTGAGACCTCTTCTGGAATACTGTGTGCTGTTCTGGTCTCCCATGTTTAAGATGAGTTCAAACTGGAACAGGTGCAGAGAAGAGCTACTAGGATGATACGAGGAATGGAAAAACCTGCCTTATGAGAGAAAACTCAAAGAGCTTGGCTTGTTTTGCCTAATCAAAAGAAGGCTAAGAGGAGATATGATTGCTCTCTATAAATACATCAGAGGGATAAATACCAGACAGGGGGAGGAATTATTTAAATTCAGCATCAGTGTGGACACAAGAACAAATGGATATAACAGGCTATCAGGAAGTTTAGACTAGAAATTAGATGAAGGTTTCTAATCATCAGAGGAGTGACATTCTGGAACAGTCTTCCGAGGGGAGCAGTGGGGGCAAAAAACCTAGCTGGCTTCAAGACTGAGTTTGACAAATTTATGGAGAGGATGGTATGATGGGATAGCCTAATTTGGTAATTAACTGATCTTTGACTACTAGCGGTAAATACGCTCAATGGCCTGTGATGGATGTTAGATAGGGTGGGTTCTGAGTTACCACAGAAAATTCTTTCCCAGGTGTCTGGCTGGTGAGTCTCACCCACATGCTCAGGGTTTAACTGATCACCATATTTGGGGTCGGGAAGGAATTTTCCCCAAAGCAGATTGGCAGATGCCCTGGGGGTTCTTCGCCTTCCTCTGCAGCATGGGACATGAGTCACTTGCAGGTGGATTCTCTGTACCTTGAAGTCTTTCATGGTTTAAGGATTTCAATAACTCAGTCATAGGTCAGGGGTCTATTACAGGAGTGGGTGGGTGAGGTTCTGTGGCCTGCGTTGTGCAGGAGGTCAGACTAGATGAGCACATGTTCAGGCACTTTTCTGAATAAGGATTGAATTAAGCACATGCTTCAAATAAGCACAGGCCAAAGCTCTATGCTGAAACAGGATCTGAATTATAATTTAATATTAGAGCTATGAAGCTAATTATAGCTAACCCTAAACTGTCTTGTACTTCCAGTATATTTATGTTTCCTTACTGCCTGACGATTTAATTACAACACTTTGTGCTTAGTTGTATTTTAATTGTTTTCTACTATCCATTTAAATCCTCATCAAATTTTTGATTAATGCAAATTTAATTCAAGACATAAATTAAGCTGAATGACTAAGAAAATGGCACAATTCCATGATCCATTTGAATGTAAATATATATAGATTAATCTATAGTTATCCATCTGTCTATTTAAAAGACATTTGCATTGTTGTTATAGCCATGTTGGTCCAAGGCTATTAGAGAGGCAAAGTGGGTGAGGTAAATCTTGGTCCAAAAGAAGAGCTCTGTGTAGCTCAAAAGCATATCCAATAAATCAGATTACCTCATCCACCTCGTCTCTTTATTTAAAGGATAATATATTTGTTATGTAAGTCTTGCCTGCTGACTACTGTAGTACAATCTGTTTTGTAAATTTCAGTTTGATGGAATCCGGCAATTACATAATTATGGGAATTATGAGAAATGAAGAAAGAGAGGTGTAATTCTGAATAATTGTCCTCAAAGTGAGGTATATTGTCAACTTCAGTGCTGTATAAAGCATTCTAGTCTGTAGCTAAGAGCAAAAAGTCATTCATCTAGGTTTAAGAAAACGGTGCTAATTTTACCATGCCATATCTGACAATTGTCCAGCATCCAGACCTCCGATAAACTTCACTGGAAATAAGAGTTCTGGGTGTTCAGCACCTTACTGGGCTTAGTCCACTTGTTGCCGTTCAAATTTGAATGTGTCAGAAAAGTCAGATATTGAAGACTGAACTTTATTTTTGTGCCACACATTTTATATTTGAAATATTTATCAGGTGACTGGAATGTTCACTGTTTGAGATGAACAGTAATACTGTAATTTTAAATCCAACTTCAAAATGGCAGGAAGGGTGAAGTCCGTAGTTTGACAGAGTAGAAACAATTGGAATTAAACTAGTTTGTCAATTGACTGTATTAATGGTAACCAATGATGGGAAGAAACAAAATTAATAATCCATTTCAGTAACAGATTCCAAAGAGCTAGACGTGCATCTTCTTATCAAACTCAGATGACCTCTTTCATGGGCTGGTTTCTAATAAAGGGCCCCATTCTTGGGTCAAACCCAGCAGTGTGTCAGGTGCAGTACCTAAGAGAAGTGATGTTAGCTCCTGGTGCTATTTAGAGCAACCACAAAGCAACATATATTAGCATAGGTTTACATGCAGTTTTCAAGGATAACCCTAAATAGAGCATGTTTCAGTTATTCAGTGTAGAGGTTGTCATGCACTAGATAGGCCAGGCACCCCATGTAAGAAAGGTGGCAAATGACCCCCCTTGGTCAGATATGAGCTATGGAATTAAATGTACAGACCAAGGGTAAATCTACCTTCTCAGATCTGTGCTCCAAACATTTCCTATATTCACAGATGTTTACAGATTGCCAATCTGAAATGCCATTGCCAGTTCAGGATTATTCCCTCCACTAATGCTCTTTTCCACAGAGCCCATCTCCAATGCACTTGTTCTGCTTGTATAAATCCCACTGAGATCAATGAGAACAAAAGCTCCCTTGGTGGACTTTTCTCCACAGGCACTCTAATAGAAGGATAGTCCAGTGGCTAGGGTATTGGCTTTGAACATGCGAGAACTGACTTCAAATACCTGCTTCTCCATGGGCTGCCTGTGTGATGCTTGCATTATTATGCCAGGATTTATGCTGACAGAAGCCAATATAAAGTGGGGTTAAATCTGGCCCATTAATTGTAACATAAAGAAAACTGTTCATTAAGGCCATCAGTAGGATTGCTTTTTATTTATTTGTTTGTTTTTGTACTTTACAAAATGTTGCTACATAACACAGTGCCATTAGTATGGAGCAGCTTCTACAGAGCTTGAAATATTAGGGCAATTTTGACATTTGACCGTGCTTAAAAGCTCAGTATTAGAACAGATTTCACTAACATATTTTGTTTTCTAGGATTTCTCATTTATTATAATTTTCTCAGTCATTATTTAATTCTAGACAAGTCTTATTGCGAGGCCACTAACTCATTGTATAAAGAAGCAAACACCTACCTCCATTGTTTCTGTTTTATCGTGTCCTTCAGCGATTTCTCAATATTTAGGAAAGTGAATTCACTCCTGATTTCAGGTGTATTGTTATACCCTAAGTGCATTTCAGTCTTTCACAACCACATGATACGGGGTCCACATCACTGTAGGAATAGCCAATCAGAACTAATGCCTTTGAAGTCAGTGGAACTACATTTGAGTAAAACTGGTCCAAGATTAAAATCATGGGAGTAACATTTGAGCCAATCCCTAGTTATTATTGTAATGGGCCCTTGAAAATGTTGGTAGAGAACAGGTAGAGGTTAGAATGTTATAAAGCTTTGACAGAGAAGTTGCTTGCAGATCCCTGTGGCTGGCTATACTGTGTCTGCCCAGTGAAAGGACAGCATCAATTTGCACAGCTGGCAGCCTTTTGACCTGTTAAGTTATAAGTCACACACATGAGTGCTAATTAAGAATCATGTACCTACATTTCATAGAAACCCATTTCAAAATGTTAAATAACCTTTTTGGACTTTAGACTAAATTGTGGCATTTTGCCACTGAACTAAGTGGGAACCTAGTGGAGAGTCACAACATCCTTGCTGGAGTTTTTGAAGGGACTACTCTCAAAGAATGTGTGCCACCTTTCTTTCATTGGTGTTCAGCATGCTCTGGTGGGGCACTAAGGGATCGGATTTGTGCTTCCCTCTGAGCACTGCTATGTCAACCCTGATGCTCACTGGTATGGGCACAGTGAAAAAGACTGCTTGTACACCTCTCTAGCCACACTATTTTGTGCTGTGGATATGATGGACACCATGCTGTGCAGGAAAGTAGATTAAATGGATCCATCATTAAATAGGAAAATCATATGGAGTGAAAAAAGGCAGCGCTATGCAATACACTGTTTTGATTGGGTTTTTACTGTGGCCTGAAAAGATAGTGTTTTTCATACCACTAAAAACAATTTCCCATAGGACATCCTCAATGCCTTTTGAACTAGCTGGCAGATGAATAGTTGGTCTCCTACATGGATAGAAAAATCAGTTGACTAATTATGTACAAGTTACACCGTGATTCAATTATTACAATATTCAACAAATATCACCTGGTGGAGGTAAAACGGTATTGAACCACACAAAAGACATAGAGAAGGCGTTATGCGTGCAATTTATTAGCATTAAAGACACTATGCATTCACTTCAGCATCTGCATATAAACAATGCAAAGCTCTGATCTCCTATCGATCATCACTAAAGTGACTACAGAAACTTTGCCTTTGTTACTGAATTCGCAAGATCAAATTACAGTAAACCAATATTAAACTGAACTGTGGAGGAAACCAAGCTGAGAGGGGTTACAAGAGCTTTGGAGGACAGGATTAGAATTCAAAATGATTCAGAATTCAAAATGATCTTGACTAACTGGCTGTAATTCAGTAAGAACAAATACAAAGTACTACACTTAAGGAATAATCAGTCGCACACAAGTGTGCAAAAGGTAGTTATAAAGAAGAGGGAGATAAATTGTTCTCCATAACCACCGAGGACAGGCTAAGTAATAGGTTTAAATTTCAGCAAGGGGGGGATTTAGGTTTCCTAATTGTCAGGGTAGTTAAGCACTGGAACAAAGTACCTAGGGAGGTTATGGAATCTCCGTCATTGGAGGTTTTTAAGAACAGGTTAAACAAACACTTGTCAGGAAGAGTTAGATAATACTTAGTTTGGCCTCAGTGCATGGGACTGGATGAGATGACCTATGAAGGTCCCTTCCAGGACTACATTTTTGTGATTCTGTGTTCATTTAACTTTTATTCTTACGGAATTTAATGGCCAGGATCTTTTCAAAGCCTTAAAAAGAAAATAAAGTGGTATGGTACATCCCAGAGTTCTAGGATATTCTAAAAGCTATGTATTAAAAATAACTGACTTACAGAAATACTGTCAAGTGAAAGATAATACTGATCAGTCAATGTGACTTTTTAATTCCTTTCAGGACTTATGGATTTGCCAGAATGTGGGCACAGTTTGTGAACTCATGATTTGTACAAGCTTCAGTCAAATTTTCAGTTCTGGTTTTATTTGACAAGTTTTCATTTTGAAGAGCAAAAGATAGGAAAGTATGTGGATCATATACATTCATTAAGTGTTTTAATTGCTGAATCGAAAATTGGCTATGTGTGCACTTTAATGGAACCTAATGGTGCCATAATTGCACAGCAATTCACAGTGAATCAATTGCTGTTTATGTTCAAGAATAGCTCTGCACATTTCAACAGAACTTCAAGCACAGAAACATTCCTCTGAGCATAGAATGTTGGCAAAAAATACTTTATCGTCACTGATATCGAACATTGGGACTAATATCATGGGTAAAAGCATTTATCTTTTAAAAATATTATTTCCCATATTTTTTTCTAGTACACTTCATTAAATATCTCTCTGGGATCTGTGAAGCAATTTAAAATTTCTAGTGCAGGGCATTAAAGCAACTTGTATGCCTTTACATTTGTAATTTTTATTACATTTTAGCTACATCACACTTTACTCATTTTTTTAATAGAGTGAGAACTTGTGAAACCAGCCTTCCTAAATTAGAATTATTTTTGGCTCTATCACAAGCTATTATTTAAAAGTAAATAGACTATGATCAGTTCCACAACCCAGATGGGCAATTGCAATTTGATAGCTATGAATAGAACTGTGATAAAGCTGACTTCTTTCTAGTGAGGTGAAAAAAGCTAAAAAACACACGTTGCCAGAAATTATTAATACTTTTAGGGACTGAGTCTGAACCAGTACCCTGAATGCAGCCATGCTTTATTTAGGGGAAGGTGGATTTTGCAATCTGAATGTAGATTCGGATCCAAATTTTGCAGTTCATGTGCTTTTGTAATTATGGCCTTTCTTTTCATACTGCCGCTTCATTGGCTATTGCTCCATGGAAGCTCTGTAGGTCTCTAGAATGGTGGAGATAATTACACGGATCTCAGTGAAAAAATATGTCTTGAGGTCCTTGGGAGAAGGCAAGACTTCTTCTTTTGTGGCTGACAGGTCTGTTGTTGATGTCAACCCAGAAGAACCACAGGGCATATGATGGAGGCACTCCTCCTACTGCTTCGATATTCTACAGCAGGTAGAGAAAGAAATACAGGATAAACTGTACCAGTATCTATGGGTCTTGTCCAATGCACTTGAAGCCAATGGAAAGCCTTCCATTGATTTCAATAGTCTTTTGATCAGGCCCCACCCAAGCGAATAGCATCACAGGCAACATTAAGCCCTCCATCTGGAGAATGTTCCACCTAACAGTAAACCAGATGCTTGTATGTGCAGGAGGAACATTTGGAGCATGAACTGACAGCCTGGACCCCGGTAGCAATACTGTGTGTGAAACTTGGGCTGCAGAAACCGCAGTACCTGCTCAACAAAATTAAATACGCAGCTGTGGATGGTGAAAGATTCTGCAGCACTAGATGCTGGGGTCCACAATATCGCTACCTGAGTTCTCCACATCTCTGCTGGCTTTTGTCATGTGAAAGAAAATCACTGAAGTTGGAGATGAAAAAGAAATATAAGGTCAAGCAGTCCAGTTCTTTGCCTGCTCAGTATTGCTCCTTGCAATACATTGCAAGGACCAGACATCTGCAGGCTTGCTGACTAAATCAGCCAACTGGTATTCAGCCAGTTTCAATAATCTTGCAAGCTGCTGAATGTCAGAAATATTTTGAAACTTGAAAGAAGCCTTTATTTAAATTGTTTCACTTATATTTACAGGGCTTTAAAGCCATATACTGTATTTCCCTGGTGCCAATTTCCTTACACAACAGATGGGATAGGAAAGCAGATAAGACCACTCTGTTAAATGCTACCTGCATGATCCTACAATGATCCAGACTCATTTTTGTTCACTTTTATAATCCTAGGAAATGAATTACTTAGCCTGTATGTTCAATGATCTATCTCTGAAGCTGAGCAGATAGGCTAAGAGCTGACATTGTCACTTTGACAATGCCAGCTAACAAAGGACCAATCTGGTTTGATGATCGGGGAGTCTTTTAGCATTCCCCTTTGGAAGCCTGCGTTTAGACTTATATTTGAAGTATCTTTATTATCTCATCTCTGCACAAGTACAATTTTTCTTTCTGCTGGAGATGTTATCAATCAATCTAGCTTTCATGTTACTTTAATAATTAGCTGGCTTTTGTTCTGGGGCTTAGAAGTAGGTTAGTGAAGTCTGAGAGAGGGCTGAAATGCTTTACTGCAGTGAACTCAGAGGGTAAGTAGTTCTGACTGAACTGGAATTACAGCTAAGAGATGTTGGACCAGCTTCTCAGCTGGTGTACATTATGCCTGCCGAGGATCTGGTCCCTGAGCTTTAAATCACATTGCTTAATCTGTCATTATATATGCATTTCTCTGTGTAATTAATTGGATGTGTTTATACCTGCTCAATAACTATAAACATTAACATAAAATATTGCAAGAAAATATCCACCACTTATTGGCCAGATTCTGCTATCCTCATGTGGTGGAGATGATCTGACTACTTGAGTGCTCCCGTGCTCCTCTGTGAGACTAAAGTTACATAAAGGTAATCTAGCATGTAAGTGAATATGCACCATCTGCAGCCAGCTGCTAAAAAAGAAAGTCTGAGTAACTGTAAATAAAGAGGATAAATCCAATAGTCTATAAAAGTCTGTTGAAGTGTTAAACCTGTTAACAGTTAAAACTGTTAAACCTGTTAAAGGATAGAAGCAAGATTTTACCTGCATCCTGAGTACTATATAAGGCCCAATGCACCACCCACGTTAGCTCAGTCAATAGTTTAAGTGGTTAATAATCAGATTGATACCCCTTTATTCCTAGTGGTTAGTAGTTATAGGAGTGGTCCCACAGGACTACTATTGTGAGTAACTGACGACGATTGTGAATAAAGGGATCACAATCCACCTCTGTGTAACTGGTGCCTAAATAGGATTGAACTTGTGACACCTACTGCAATAAGGGAGTGAAATTTATTTATCATTTAAATGAATATAGGGTACATTAAAGAAAAATGTATATAATGTATATAAAAATTGTACTTATTTTGTCTGTATTCATCTCTCACAATTCCTTTCATCTTAGACTGTACACTGCTCAAGGAATGGAATGTGTCCATCTATATACAGATATCTGACCTAGCAATGTAAATAATAAATATAATCACAACAATTACACATCATACAATCATCATCTCCAGTACTTCTCATTACAGGAAAAAATATGGACACCTGTTAAATGTGCAGTGATGGCTTGTCAGATTGATTTATACAGGTCACGTCAAGCAGATCAGAAAACTTTTACTCGTTTTTCTCTGGAATCCTACACATTTTTTGGGGGGCAAAAATACTAAATTACATAATGAAAGGCATGAAGAACAGATGGATATTGTTTATGTTTCTTTATCACTTTTTCTGAATAGTGAATGAGAAAGAAACAGGAAATCAGACGTGGTGCACAAATTATGTTATTTCCACAACAAGTGTAGGATTGTCGAGGTACTGATAACACCATTCCATGTAATGGTTTTGAATTATAAAACCTGATCTATTTGTGCCTAACACTGAGAGGGTCTATATACGTTAGAGACATGTCCACTTGTATAGATGCACTGATGTACTTTGCTAGAGTAAGTCACACTGAAACATGCCCTGTTTTGCACTGGTGCTGTCTGATGACATTAGGTTTGCATTGATGTAGCTATGTCTGTACAAGTTTCCCTAGTGTAGAAATGATTGAGCTACCTTTTAAGTCATTGTCTCCAAAGGTTTGGTCCAATATGATAATTCAGAAAGTTTAGGCACGTTCATTCTAATTATGATTGAATGGAGATAGATTATCTATCTAATGGAAATGTATATGTAAAATACTGACATAATATTTTATTGTTCATAAGCTAGAGCTATGCAATACAAGCACAATGTCATCAAATGTATATGAATGATCCCTTTTCCTTACAGGTTTTCCAATATTCTAATATTGGAGGAAAAAGTAGCCCCAATTCAGCAAAGTACTTAAGCCATTGCCTAGCTTTAAGCACATCTAATAGTCCTCACTGCCCACAAAGTGCAACTCTTTGGCCCTGATTAGGAAAAATACTTAGGCTTAGATTAATAGATTTTAAGGCCAACAGGGACCATTATGATCATTTAGTCTGACCTCCTGCATACTACATGTCATAGAACCTCACTCAGTAATTTCTACATCAAACCCATTAATAGAGCTAGGCAGCAACTGGATTTTCTTTTTCATGGAATAGTTCACAACTTCATTTGTTTTTCTGTTTCAAAATGGAACACAAACAAAAACAAACAAAAAATCAAAATTGTTTAAAATATTCTTTGGGTCAACTGAAACATTTTGATAAAAATCAAGACATTTTGCTCCAATTTCAGCTTCTCTTAAATTACAGAATATAACATTTTTAATTGAAATGAGAAGTCATTTCAAAATGGAAACTTGAAATGTTCTATAATTGGAATGCTCCATTGCATTTTTTTCCCTGAACTGAAATTTTCTTGAAGTTGACACATTTCCATGCAACGTTTTGCCTTCAACAAACTGGCATTTTCCAGTGGACAAATGTTCTGTAGAAACATTTCCAGCCAACTCTATCCATAACTTCTGACTGAACTAAATCATATCTTTTCGACAGGCAATTTGATTTAAAGACTCCAAGTGATGGAGTCCTTGCTAAGTTATTCCAGTGGTTAATTACTCCCACTGAAAAAAAATTCACCTTATTTTTAGTCTGAGTGTATCTAGATTTGACTTACGTTGTTCACTGAAAGGCAGATTTTCTAGACCTGTCATTCTTGTGGATCTTTTCTGAACCTTTTCTAGTTTGTCAGCAATATTTTTTGAACTGTGGACATCAGAAATGGACACATTATTCCAGTAATGATCTTGCTAAAGCTGCATCAGGGTTATATGACCTCTCTTCAGCTATTTAATATTCTTCTGCTTATTCCACACTGACTTCAATAATACTTAAACATATATTTAAAATTAAAATTATGCTGATGTACTTTGCTGAATTGGGGTCTTAATGAGCCCTTACCTACCCAAAAGCTAGTAAGAATAGATGGGAATTGAAGCATGCCTGGAGGATAAATAGGGGAGCAGGAAGTAAATTCCAAAATTCAGGGGCTTACAAAGAATGCCCTAACAACAGCCCCTTCTCTTTAAGCCAATAAGGCTTGAGTACAAGTCCCAGTTCTGCAGCCATTTGGCACAGAGGCATATACCCTGCCTTTCTTATTGATTCATTACAATTTGGTTACAATTTGTCACTCACTTTTTTCTGTTTCCTTTAGTGAATATGTGAACTGTTTTTATGTCAAGGTTAGGTGTCAGAAAAGTAGCATTGTAAGTAATAAAAAAGTACAATTCTTAAATTGCTTTTCAGTAATATCAATGATATGTAAATATCTAATCAAATACTTTGAATAGTTATTTCATCATAAAATCATTTATACAGGTGGAAGTAAATATATTTGGCACCATATTTCTTACAGCTTTTCTGAAACGTGGAAGTAAATGTTAGCAAAAAAAATGCATGAGTATCCCTTTATCTGGTGTAATATTTTCTAGGATATTAATACTTTTGTTTTTGGGGTATGGGATTCCAAAGATATCAATGTAGCCTTATTTGGCATCCGAAACCAGCAGAAAACTGACCTGAATATAAATGTTCAAAATATCAGAACATCTGGCAGATGAAATCTATTTTATTTTAAGGGATTCTTGCCTAATAAATAATTAGATGAACCAGAGAAGCATTTAAAAGTTCCATACGTCTCCAATTCTTATTCAGACCTCCTAAGTCTTCAGCATTGGCCTAGGAATATGAGAACATTTTCTCTGAGATTCTCAATTAATCCTGCATCTGGCAGCACTAGTGACATAAGAATGTTCTTGTGGCCCTTCTGTTTCTGATCCCCACTTAGAACCGGGAAATGCAGAGGGATGTAGAAACAAACATTTTAAAAAGTTAACTGAATTTCTGGAATTTCTAAAAAGGATCAGACTTGTCCATTGTTCAAATTTTAATTACATTCTTGGGGAGGGGAAGCATTCTTATTTTATCCAGCTCACATTTCCTGTCCCTAATAACAGTTGTGTAGTAATATGTTACCATTTTTAATGGTTTGTTTCAAGAAAAAAATTGAAAAATGCTTGTTGTCGTGAAGTTTATTGTGAAAAAGTTCAAACAGTTCCAATATTCCAACAAAAACAAAAAACTGAATTTTGTTTTTGCTTTTGCTTTCATAACTGCCCAATGTTTCTTCTCTAATTATTGTTTTTTCACCAAAAAAGGGGATACAGAAGCAAGAGGAAGGGAAAGAAGCCCAAAGGGTAGGGGGGAAATCTCCCCTTCTTGCCAATTTTTGATCTTCAGATTTTTCATTGAAATTTAGGAAAAATTTCCACATACAAAAAATGGAAAATTATGCAAAATTTTTCATCTTAAAAAAATAAAGCTATTTTTCATTGGGAAAATGTTTAAATGAAATACTTTGACTGATTTTAAAATTGACTTTTGATTTTTATTAATTATTCTGTTCTAAAATGAAGATTTTTGAATGGCCAAAATATGCAGTGTGAGGATTTCAAAATCAACTGAGGGGGTTTAGCCACATTAACTCCCACTGGAATTAATGGGAATTATATAGTTAAATTCCCTAGATGTCCTTGAAAAATCTCAACTCTAATCTCAGCCCATAGAAGAGATTTGGATGATGACAAAACTAGCTAAAGCTGTAACTTTTATACTTGTCAGACTGCATTCATGAGGTTATAGAATTGAGGCAAAGAAATAAACGACAGTGAGGCTGTTGAATGCTTTCTTCTGTTCTGTATTCCTGGAATCAAGCAATCCTGCTGTAATGTCTCAAGCACAGAGTGCATCAGACACATCTAAACTAAACCCACAAGAAGACTGAAAAACACATAGACGAGAAGGAAAATATTCATCAAATTACTATCATGTTGGCTTGCCAGCTGTGAGGCCTGTGCACTATAATGCACTTTAATGGGTCTCAGAACATGCATTTGCAGTCAAGTAACAGCAAAACAATGAATAGTTGATTTAAGAATTAATAAACTGATATGTGAATGAAAAAAATTAAAGCATTTCATCAAAAAAAGCAGCTCACACATCAGAGACCAGCGTGGTATGTATAAAGGCTCTGCTGTTAGGAACAGGACTGAACTCTTAGGTATCTTACCTTCGCTACACTGAAGACTGTCCATTTCCTCAGTCACCCTAGTCCCTTTCAGCCAGTTGCTCAGGCTCAGGGAGTTTTATGGTTCTGCTACTGTGCTGTGGTTTTCTTTTGTTTTGTTTATTAACAGGCCAATGTTAGACTAGGGCTGTGTCTACACTGATGATGGCAAATTTGCCGCTGTCAGATCAATTTACCTGGTTCGATTGAGCGGCAGCGAAGACACGCTCAATCGATCCGAAAGTCAATTTATTAAACCCACTTCCAGAAAAAGCTTAGTCGAAGGGTACGCATTTCCCATCAGCCCAGGAGAGTGGAGACAGCACATAGAACAGAAGTCAGGAAGTCAACGTAAGTTAAGCAAGCTACTCTGTGTAGCTTGCCTAACTCTCATTGACTGATGCAGAATTTGGTGGTCATTGTAGACCAGGCCTTAGTATGCAAGTGTTATCTGTTTCTACAGTTTGATACAGAAATAGGATAGGGATTTACAAAAAACAGACACTCATAATTGTGCAATATGTCCATTATTCTGAGTGCTGTTGGTCAGGCCAATACAGATAATTAAATACCATGGAAGGTATATGGGTGTAAGCCTATATTTGTGCTGACTCTTTCCTAGAGGTGAACTTGTCTGGAGCAACACTACCTTGGCCTATGAGCTTCTTACCTAAATAAACTCATCATGGCAACTCTCTAGTGCACTGTATATAAACAAAACATAAGCTGGTGTTGGATGCTGAAATTTAATATGATTTATTTTCAAGAATTAGATTGTGAATGCTTCAGTATTTTACTCTTTCTGAAATAATTAAAGATTTTTTATCTAAATTTACATATTCTCTTGCTAATTCCCTTGGAGAACTGTGGCTCATATTAAATGCAAAACTTGACAGATGTGGTAACTAGGCAGTATAAATGAAATTCCATAATAATGATCATACAAATAGGCATTTTACTATGCAGATAGCTTTATTAAGGAATGGTCTTGCATTCTAATACAAGACATACATTTAATCAGTGTAGTGGACTAAACACCTCAGGAAAATCAGGTAGAATTTAACAACCTACAACACCACCATAAGGAAATGCTAAGGAATATGAAGAACAGGGGCCAGATTTCTAGCTGGTGTAAATCAGCATAGCTCCACTGACTTCAAAGGAGTTTGCTACATTTAAAAAAGGTAGGCATCTTGCTCTCAATATATAAAGTAACTTTTCTACATGCATATGATCAGTAGTCTCTGTATATTCCATTTGTATTTGGCAGAAACAGAAGGGAATTAAAACAAATGTTTTTGTGTTTAATGCAGTATCAAACAACACTTTCCATGCTTCTTATAGAAAATCAAAATTACAAATGAACTTATTTTTGTATACAGAAAATTGTGACCTCTTGCATTTTGTATTATAAGTGCAGATCATTAAGTTAACAAACACTTAGTGCACATAACAGTCCATGAACATATTCAGTCATTAGGGTCTTATCCAATAATTATTGGAGTCAATGGAAAGACTTGAATTAGTTCAGATTAGGCCCTTAGTGACTCAAGTGTAAATCCAGAGTAACCCCACTGTCATTAGTGGAGTTACTCAAGATCTATATACTGGTATAACAGTTTTACATTAGGAAGTTACAACATGGGTCATGTGACTTCTCCTATGCCCAAATAAAAGTATAAACCAACCAAAAATGGATCCCACAAGCCCATCCCACATCCCCTCTGTCTCTTCTCAGCCTGCCATTCACTTGCAGATAGTCTGTGTCTTTGGGTATAGTCTAGCACTCTAAATTGATAATCTAACATGTGATGTGAAGTGCTTTCCACTCCTACTGAGTTCAATGAGAGCTAAGGGTGCTCAGTCCTTTGCTGGCTCAGACACTTCCTCAGATCTTCAGAGACAGACAGACGAGGGCTACAGATACACAATTGAGGGATTAGATTCTCAGCTGGTGTAAATTGGTGTCACTCCTGATCTACACCAGCTGCAAATCTGACCCATCAATGCATTTACCCAGAAGAACAAAAGCACATGCCATGGAATTTAGTTGCAGTACGTTTCACTAGAGACAGTTGGGACCAATAAGCGAGTTGTTATGAATAGAGTTACATCAACGGACATGTTAAATTGTTAAGTTAAACAAAATTTTGTTCTTGGACTGAATGAACCTGGGACTACTCAAATGATCAAATAAGCCAAATCTCTCACCCACAGACAGCAAAAGATCTGAATGCTAATCACAAATGTAATTTGATGTGCATAGTCATGAATGAGCAGAGAGATTGACTATCTGTTAATTTCCTTTTATGATTCTATGTAGAGTGATAGAACTTTTTTGGCTTCTGAGCTTGATATCATTCTTGATATCATGCCTAGTAAAGGCACTCCCATAGCTGGGTAGATATTACAATTGATGCTGTTAGCAACCATGAGGCTACTGTAAATTATTTATCCACACTTGCTCATTTTGCCGGAACTTAAAGTAGTAGCTAATATTACTGAGAAAGTTATAGACAAGATGATTACTTTGTGTTACTTATCATTTTACCACTATTTGAAAAATACACCCACCTTTCTCCCTGGCCTTTGAAGCTCATAAATGCATAGTGATCACACATGTATTTCAGCAGCAAAGTTATTTGCACTACCTAGGAGGAAAAAATGCTCCTGCCAAAGTTTCACGGATTTCATTCAGCTACATTGTGTCATACATATTTCATTTGAAAGCTACAGACTCTATACAATAAGGGTAGTCTTTGCAACCTTATTCATGTTGGTGAGCATTTGCACAAACTGCCCCACTGAAGTCAATGGAACGACACATGGAATGAAATGGAAGGATGTAACTAAGCCTTTTGAGTGGATGGAACAGAAAATTGTCTGTAACACGGGAGGATGTGAGGCAACATCTGCTAAAGTTAAATATTTTCAAATCAACAGGACTGGCTATCTTACACTCAAGGAACTAATGAAGGAGCTAACTAAACCACTAACATTAGTCTTGGAAAACCGGGGAAAGGGTTGGAGGACTGTCAACATAGTTTCAGTATTTAAAGGTATTTAAAAGTATTTAAAGTAAAAGGGTGAGCCAGGGAACTATATACACTGGTTAGCTTGACCTCAATCTTTTGTAAAACAATGGAATTTTGGACTCCATCAAAAAAGAATTAGAGGCTAAAAATATAACTTACACCAGTCTGCATGGTTTCGTGGATGGTAGGACTTATTAAAAAAAGACAGATTTGTTTTACAGGATTACACATCTGGTTGATAAGGGCAACTGTGTTAAAATGATATATTTGGATTTCTCTAAGGCATTTAACTTAGGACCATGTCATTTTGATTAAAAAAACTGAATTATGTGGAATTTAAAGAATACAATTAGAAGGATTAAAAACTAGCTCACTGACCGATCTCAAATCGTAGCTGTTAATGGGGAGATATCAATGAGTTTCAGTGATCAGTTCCTGGTCAAATGCTAGTTAATATTTTTATCAACAATCTAGATGATGATATAAGTTCTTTGCTGGTAAAGTTTGTAGATGAAACAAAGATGGGTGAGGTAATAAATAACAAGGCCAGTTTACCGTTAGATTGACATGAATTGCCTCGTTAAATGGTCACAAAAATGCATTCAGTACAGCCAAATGCAAGGTAATATATCTGGGAATTAAGAAACAGAGTATACCTACAGCATGGGGGATTCTGTCTTGGAAAGCAGGGACTCGGTCATCATGGCTAATTGCCTCAACATGCACTGTCAGTGCAATTCTGTGGCAAAAAGGTTTCATTCAATCTTTGGATGTATAAAAAGGGGAATATCAAATAGAAGTAGGAAAGTGATCTTGTGTCCATACACAGCGTTGGTTAAGACCACTGCTACAATACTGAGAGTTATGATGTCCACACTTCAAGAAGGATGTGGAAATACTGAAGAAAGTTCAAAGGAGAGCCTCCGCAACGATCCAGGAGCTAGAAAACAAGACTTATGATGTAAAGTTTAAGAAGCTCAACTTATTCACCTTATTAAAGAAGGTGAGAAGTGACTTGATCACTGCACATAGGTACTTACACAGGGAAAAGATTTGATAGTGGAGTTTTTTTCATCTGACAGATAAAGGCATAAGAATATCCAATGGCTGGAAGTTGAAGTTAGAAAAAATCCTTAAAAATAACCTTGAAATAAGACACAGTTTCTTAGCGATGAGGGTAATTAAACATTGAAACAGCTTATGTGCGGAGATGGTGGACTCTCCATCTCTTAAAGCCCTTAAAATGACACCTTTTAAAGATATATATTTTTACACAGCATCTGGGAGAAATTCTATGGCCTGTGTGTGCAGGGAGGGATGTGTGTTCAGGCTGGGTGATCATAGTGGTCCTTTCAGGCACTGGAATCTGTGAATGAGTTCCCCTGTTCTTTCCTTTCCTCCGTGCACCCTGGGGAGAATGGGAATGCTTGCATTGCCTTCAGCATGCTCATAGCACTTGCCTGTCAGTCGTCCTGATCTTAACATAGAGCTGCTTCTCTCCATCCTTCACAAACAGCCATGGACACATTTTGGTCATCAGCCCTTCTGTGAGTTTTCTTAACATTACTATGACCTGTCCATGCCCAGGGCAGCCCACTGGTAATGCCAGGGTCAGGGCAGGCTGCAAAAGGAGAGCAAATTCTCCCACCACTGGCGGGTGACACCACAGTCAGACTTCCCAACCAGCCACACACAGTGCTTCTGATTCCCCCACACTGGTTATCAAGAAGCCACTGTGCAAATACACACCGCCCCCTTTACTGCATTTCAGTCTCTGGCTCCCAAACTGCCATCAGGTCCAGTAAAGAGACCAGTCAGTTAAACTCTATGCTCTTTACTCAGAAGATTCCCTCTGATACCAAAGGGCCACCCACAGTACCAGGTCACTATAAGTTTGGATCTTACCCAAAATACCACGCTGCCAGCCAATCCTTTAGCAACTAAAGCTAAAGGTTTATTATAAAAAGAAAAACAAACAATAAGAGAAATGTTAAAGGATTAAAGCAATCAGATACATACAAATGATTTAAAAGTCCATGTACATCAGGCTGCTAGAAGAATTGTGGAGTTGTAGGCTTGTATAGTTCCTCTGATAAACAGCCAGTACCTGGATGGGTCTAAGTCCTTCAGTTCAGTTGCAAAGTGTGTTGATCCAGAGATAGGTAGGTGTGTGTCTGCAGCTGGAGAGGAGCAAAGGCAAAATGGTTTGATCTTATATACCCTCTGCCTCTGGCCATGCGGCTTGTGGAACTTTACAGGAACCAAAATGGAGTCCAGAGTCACATGGGCCAATCCTGGTAACTCTTCAGGTATGCCTTTAGTTCCTTCCTGGGCCTTTGGCTTCTGTAAAGGTCTTGATGAGCCGTTAAGCGGGCTAGTGTCCTGCTGCCTTCTCTGTCTGGGGTGTGTCTTATACAACATAGTTTGAAATACAGGTATATCAAAGATCTCCATAACTTTCCTCCCACATATCACACACAAACACAAATATTATCATCTTACTCAGCACATTATAGCCTTTCTAACAGTACCTGACATGGCGTGTCTCACATGAATCACTATGATTTTGACATATTAATGCCAAATAACACAAATACCCCTCAATCCAGTCAGCATAACAGTTACTACCACTGAGTTCCAGTAATAATCACTGTGCAGAACTTCTAACTACAGTATTTTTCAACCCTTGGCCCTTTCTCCAGGAAGAGCGAGAAATCTCACCAGCCAGAGAGCTAGCTTCTCAGGGGATCTGCTAGTCCGTCTCTCCCTTGCCCTTCCTTCCTGTGTTTTTAACCAGTCTCCTCAGCTGATGAGATAGTTAGCTCCTTAGCTCATCAACCCCAGTTTGTTTAGGCCATTAAATATCCTCCTCTTCCATCAGGCCTTTCCAGGTAGAACTAATTAATGCTTAAGTGATCAGCGTGCTGGCTCAGCTACTGGCTCTCAGCACTCTCACAACTATAATCAAACCTCATGCTTCAGGGATTCAGCTAGTCTCATGCAGGGGACAGGAAGGATTCCCCGCCAACCCTCCCTCTCCCCATGCACAATCATCTAGATGTATTTTGGTTATGTTTGTTTACCTTCCTCTAAAGAATCAGAGATGGGACCGTGGATGGCATGGAGCAGTGCTCTGAGGTGGGACAGAGAATCCTTTTTCCAGATCCCTGGCTGGTATGTCTTGCCCACATGCCCAGGGTCATACTGAGCTGGGGTCAGTAAAGACTTTCCCCCTAGGTCAAGTTGGCAGGGACCTTGGATTTTTTTTTTTAAAACCTTCTTCTGCATCATGGAGTGTGGTTCACCTGCTGGGGTCATCTGGATGGATCTCACCAAATGAATTTCCTGCCACTGCAGGGACCTCAGGCATTGGTGGCACGTTGGTCTCTCCTGTTCTCTGTCTATGATATGCAATAGTTTAGTTTCTTGAGGACCAAAATGCTTTAGACTAACTAAAGTCTTTGGACTTAATATAGGGGTGTCTGTATGAAATGTAATAGTCTATAAAGACGAGGAGTCCTGGCTAGCTGATCCAGTGGTCCCTTCTGGCCTTAAACTCCATGATGCTAATGTGCAACTGTTAGGCTGAATTTTCTTTGCAACTGTGTAACTCATAGACTCATAGACTCATAGGTCAGAAGGGACCAATATGATCATCTAGTCTGACCTTCTGCACAAGGCAGGCCACAAAACCCTACCCATACACATTTATAACAACATTTATAACAACTCAAATATCCATGTAATCATTACAGAGCTACTCAAACCCATAAGCAATACATTGTTTATAAAGATGACAATTTAATGGCATGACTAAGATAACGTATGCAGTCTAATGGCTCTGTTACATCATTGGTTATTTTAGTAGAACATGCTGTGCTGTATATGCAAAGGAAGTGTTCAAAATCAGCTACTCCATTAGCACTACTCAGCACATGAAAGAGCTATTTCTAAAGCCTCACAAGAATGTGTATATCATGAATGAAATCATTTTAATGAACTTTTTCTCATTCTGGGTGCTCCATGAGTGTCCATTTGCTCATCTTATCAAGATAGTGGAGAATTACAGAGCTGATAGAGGCTAAGATCCAAACTCCATGGATCTTAGGGGGATAGGGGGCCCTATGTCTCTCCCATATGTGACCCTTCCATGTGTCCACAGCAACACAGCTCCTGGGAGAAGAATGAAACGTCGAGTTGATGATGTATCCCTCCTCCCCCCCCATTTCTCTTATTGCACAATTGGGAGATTTCTCTAACAAAATTTGGCAAACCAAAAATGATGGCTGTTGCCTGATTAACAATGTAAAGTAAAAGTGATGCACATCCTTGGAGATGGTTAGACAGTATGAGTAGATAAATGAGCTGGAATGCCAATAAAAACCTCTAGAATTCTAATTAGTGTATAGGATGCCAGAACTATTCTCATATCTGACTGTACACGGCAGCCAGCTGTCCTCTAGTCTGTAATCTCATACTTTGGAGATCAGCCCAGTTCCTTTTGTTTTAGACTTGTCTTAATAAATATACATAACTAAAAATATCCAGAATGATAGGATTTTAATTAACATTAAATCAATTATAATGGGCTGGATTTAGCAGGGATCCATACCAGCCCAGTGAAAGCCAAGTCAGCCAAAAGCATTCCTCTTGTTCATGGAGGAAACATATAGGGTGAGCAAGGATGAGTTGAGTCAGCACATTTCCTAGGCAGCCTCCACTAGAAGGTATCTTCTGCAGAAATAAAAAGCTGCCCTCTCCCAGCAGAAGCCCTGAAAGAGAACAGGAAGCCACATGTGCTCAAGTGAATTCTTCCTAGGCTGCAGCAAGTCAGACTAGCACAAGGAGGTGAAATTTACATCACTGTGTACCATCTCAGGATCTGACACAGATTGAGGACATTGGGTAACTAGTATGACTTAAAGCAGCCTTCAGGCCCCTCTGACATACACTGGGGAATTAGGTTGTCACTCAGCCAGCCCAGAATCACAAGCCCGTGAAGATAGTCACATCTACAGATAAAGTCACATCAGCACCTTTCCTATCTCTCATCACTCCTGATTTTCACTTTGGGCTCCCTGCCTGAAGTTGGGGATCTGAACCTTTAAATTCATATTCCACTCAAAAGCGTTTAGGGTTTCATCTAAACCCATTGAAAGAAATGGAAAGACTCCTATTGACTTCAGTGGGCTTTTGGTCAAGCCCTTACTCTTTAATTCCTTTTGCTAATCCTAAGAGTCATACCCAATTTTCTTGTCATTATAATATATTTAAAAGGAGTTTCTAACTGATTTGAGAGAAAATAGCATTTTATGTATTAAAGAGTCTCAAACCCACATGCAGTATTATTTGCTTATAAAATGTGTCAATGTGATAGACAGTGGAAGATGGGAAATTATTCACTTTTATGATGATTCATAGCCTCCTGCATATGCAAATACCATACACCAGCTACCATTGAAATATACTGCATTGTTCTACATGTAAACAATCACTTTTATTAAGACCTTAGCCAAAGGTAATTTTCGTTGTTTAAGCAAACACTGCTGTGAACGAGGTTATCTGTCATTCTAGCTCCATATTGCAATGTGAACCGAGCTGCTTTAGGCATGACTCTGATCTTTACCTCTGAACAGGACAATCGGTACTGCAATTTTCAATACAAAGGTTACAGGAAAAACTGCAGTATGAATATACAAGTAATTCTATGGAGCAGAAGAATACTGTAAAACACCTCTTACGGGATAGGGTAGAATCTAGTTTTGTTATTATTTGTACCGAGGTAGCACTTGGGATATATCTACAGCGGCATAAAAGTCCCGCGACACAGCTAAGACTGGTCCATGTCAGTCAACTTGCACACAGGCTGCAGGGCTAAAAATTGCTGTGACTGCCTGCACTCTGGGACCTTTCCCTCCCACTAGGTCCTAGAATGGGGTCTGCAGCCTGAGTATGAATGTCTACACAACAAGTTTACAGCCACACAGCTCAAGCCCCATCAGCCTGAGTCAGCCGATGGGTGTCTAATTGCTGTGTAGACATACCTTTAGAGGCCTCATCTAAGATTGGTGGCCCATTCAGGTAGATAGACCCTGCCCTGAAGGCATAGAATCTAAATGGCCAAGACAAGACATTCAGTACCCAAGTAGTGTTATCTCTATTTTACACATGGAGACCAGAGCCATACAGAGATTAAGTGATTTGCCCAAGGTCACACAGGAAATTTGGGGCAGAGCTAGGATTTGAATCCAGGACTCCGGAGTCCTACTCCAGAACTTTAAAGGACATGAAACATCCGTCCTCTTTTCACCTACCTTTAATACTCACATTATCCCTAAATATTTAGGGCTAGTGGCAAGGTAGGCAAAGTTTGGCCACAATTGTGGTTCACACAGCTTTGGGTAGTAAATCCTGTTTTATTGAAAGGGGGAATGCTGGCCAGAGCTCACAAGCTATGGCCTGTGGAGCAATGTAAACCAAGATTATGTCTACTCTGCAGCTGGAGTGAGACTCCAAGCCTGAGTGGACAGATTCATGCTGGTGGGGCTCAAGCTAGGGCTCTAAAAGGACCAATGTGGACATTCCTAGTCTGGCTGGAGCTCAGACTATGAATCCTAGGGGATCAGCTGGGCTTCAGAACCCAAGCTTCTGCCTAAGCCCCAATAGCCAGATGGCTATTTTTAACTTGCTGGCTGAAGCCCTGCTAGCACAAGTCTGTCTACCCACATTGGTAGACTTGATCCCAACTGCAGTGTAGACATACCCCAGTTGGGCAAGCTGAAAGCAAATTCTGCAGGAAGGTCCCTGGTTTCAGCAGCAGTCCAGTGCAGCAAACTGGAAAGTCTGTGGCAAGTTCTGGTTCCCTAGAGAGTTATGCTGAATGATTATGAAAATTAATACACCCTGCCCAGTATCTCCTTTGTGTTATCCTGATGTGAAATTCACTTTAGCTTGCTCTGCCCCTAAATTTCCAATGCGCTGCTGAGTTTCGCATTGCCAGTGCAGAAGGACGTTGCTAAAGTTGTCCGGAGGTGGACTGGAGCTTCTGGCACATGGAATTGAGGAAAGGGTAGGCTACAATTTTGGGATGAGACTATTAGCTGGTTGGTAATGCTAATGGACCCGATCCTGTGACGTGCTGAGCTTCTTTTCTGAAATGCTGAGTGCCCCTGAAGCCTCATTACAAATTTAACGGGAATTGAGGGCCCTCCCCATCTCGCAAGATTGTGCCCTAAACAATCAATTAAAGAGTTAATCTAGACACCTAAATTATATTTTCACTGCAGAAGTAACTTGGGTGAATGGGACTGAGATCTGAGCCTAATCCAGGCGTGAGCAGCCACATTCAAGTTACATTACCACTACTGGTGCTGCACGCACCCATGCGAGGTGATAGGACTTTGGGTCATATCCTTTAATTCTGTGCTACAGTGAACTGAGCTGTTCTAGGATTCTTTCCCAAAGAATTGTGAGAGAACTTGTCTGTTCCTCTGGGCACATGGGGGGAATTGTGGGAAGGCATTGGAGGACTAGCAGCACTCAGATGGTTTAGCCTGTCTCCTCACTGCAAAATGGGTGGTTGCTAGCTTGAGTGAAAGCAGCACCTGGACTTTAGCCTGTAACCCCAGATTTGCCAGCTGGGTTGAAAGCACCACTACACTCAAGTCAGAAGTGTTTGGGTACGGGAGGAAGGAAGGAAGTGAAGGAGGGAGGGTAGGGCCCCACCCAAACAAGGCCCCAACTGAACTCTTCAGTGAAGAAAAACCCTTCAATTATCTCCTTAAGTCTTATGTTAATACAAGTCATCAGGGTCCACATGGACAGTGAGTCTGTGGCAGGCTAGTGGTCGGTAGATTCACACTGCAGCTTACACCAAATTAATTATTGGTGTAGATGAGCCCTTAGATTTCGAGTTATCAGCCTTTTGAGAACAATAGAGTCTTTAAATATTACAACAGAGCTGTTCTTTAAGGCTGTCTGTACACTCAGGGAGATGTCACTGCATCCATTTACATTCAGAACTGCCACGAAGGTTAGACACATATATGCTGTTAAAAATTAAAGTTTGCACAACAGAGCAGCAAGGGGTAGATTCCATAGCCACAGAAGTGTGAAATAGTTGGATTTGGGGCATGGTGATCCAAGTTTAAGGTTTAACGGCTAATAAGTATCTGCAATTACTGAATAAATTATCTAAACCAATTTTGAAAATGAATGAGGTTCTCTTTAGACATAATACCACAAGACCTGACTTTTAAGAAGTTTTCAAACTCCATAATGAGTAAAATCTCTGAGGACATCATTTATGTGTTGGTAACATTGCTCTGGCCATGTTTCAACAGACAGAATTGAGACCATTATTCTAGCTAATCTGCATATGGATCAGTGGAAGAATATTTTCATTAACAAAGTGCTGCAAGCCATGTCATCATCCTCTTTCCACAGCTAAAATGCAATTGAAGTACCTGACATGAAAGGGAACTCCTTTTAAAAAAGTTTGCAGTTGCCAAAGAGGTGAAAGGGATGTCACTAATATTCACAGCACCAGCTTTAGTGGCAAAAACATATTGGTGATCCTTTTCATTATGCCGTTGAGCATCTGGCTTTTTTGTCATCAATCCAGAGAAGAGCAATCCTAGCCAGGCAAGCTTAGTTTGCATCTGTATTATTTCAGTAATTAATTGTTTTACAGATGTCATGGAAGATCATTAAATTATGGGGAACTGAAGTTCTCTGTGGCTTGTTCCGGCAAGACTTCTTTGCCTTAGGCGCTACTATCTGCTTTGCTTTCACAGCCTAAATCCAATGGTGGTAGGTGGCATTGTGTTGAACCAAAGAATCATGCTTCATGATGGTTATATTAATTCTCTTAACAATGAACAATAATATGAGAATATACCAGATTATTCTGCTGCCCTTTACATTTCAGGGGATGAGGAGGAAGATCAAGAAGACGGGTGTGGGATGATTGTGTAAACAGTGGTATTTCCCCACCACCACCACCCAATTTGGGCTTTCTCCCCATTCCTTTCCCCCACTTTCATAATCTCAAAAAAAAAAAAAAAATCAAACTGCTGCTGGTAAACAGAGTCAAATTCACATTTAAGGTCAGCGAACTGGGAAATTGTTTTCTTTTATGCCTGAGCTTGGTGTGGGTAGGTGCCACCTGCATGCTATGCCATGTGATTGCTTTTTGGGACAGGGACTATTCCTTGCAGTGTTTGTACAGTGCTTAGAACAATAAACCCCTGATCCTTGGAAGGGGCTCCTCGGAGTTCCATATTACAATAATAAATAATAAATGACAGTGCGCCGAAGTGGGGAAAATACCTACCACCTCATTGATGCTCCCATCCACCGCATTTGGGTAAACAGACCCCCAAGCTCCTCAGACTCTGAAGGTGTTTAAAGACCCAAATGTTGGACCCACAATCCCACATCTGAACACCCCTGAAGACTGTAGTGTTTGTTTCTGAACCTGCATGACAGGGCACTCTACTCACCCCTGGATGGCACCACCTCCTGGTTGCTCTGGGGATTAGCTCTACACAGCTGATGCCCCTTCCTGCAGTGGCACTCCGTCTCTCTCTCAAGCCACAGCCTCTCTTTCACTTCAGGAACGCCTGCTTCCTCACCATGGTGCAACCCGCCAGCAAGGTCACTCAGCATGTTTTCCCCACCTGGCCAACTTAATTCCTTCAAAGCTGGTGTGAAGTTGACAACCCATCACAGCCTCCTTTCCTCAAGGAAGTGGAGAAATCTGTGCATGCATGAATCAGGAGCCTAAGGGGACTGTATCATTCCATGACACTTTGTATATGTTGAATGTAGGATGCAGTATTGCATATTTTAGATTTTGTTTCATTATTATAAGCTTACTCATATTCAGAAGATCTGTTTGTCTTCAGGGAAGCTGGGAATTTTATTGTACCTTGACACTTCTTTATAGATCAAACAAGCAGAACACAACAGAATACATTAATAGCTAGCATCAGACGGTAAGACCTAAAGCACAGCAGGATTACAAGCATTTCTGTTGTATGTGACAGATAATACCCAGTGACTGTACAGTATTGGACACAGAGAAATGCAAGAACTGAGCCAGCTATGGGCAGCACAGTGAAATGATGTTCTCAGTGAGGGGATACACAAACACTGGGCTGGAAAGGACTAAAGGCCAATGCTGGACCTAGGTGGCCCTGCAGAGCATGCTCCAACTGGAGAAGAGGTTGAACGGGGAGTAACCCGGCTCAGAAGTAAAGGCTGGGGTGGAGGATAAACCTACCCTGAAGATGCCTGCCCAAAAAATTATATGCTGAGCATTTTTTTTTCTTTTCACTTTACCTTGGACTGGAAGCTGGGAGGGAAAACCAACAATAGGAAGTGACCCAATGAGAGTAACTTAGAAGGTACCTCCAGGGGTCAGGCATTGTTGACTCTCCTAGGGCCCTGGATCCCAGCCCGAGGGAGTGGGTGGGACCAGGCTCCTCTACCCTACAGTGGGGGGACCCAAATCACCTACCCACCTTGCCACTCCTCTGATTAAAGGAGGGCTGGTATTCAGGGGTGATGCAACAATTTGTATAGTGAGGATGCTGAGAGCCATTGAACCAGATTCTAAATTCTGCATATGATGGAAATCACTTCAAGCCAGGGGTCCCCCAGGACCACTAGTTCCAGCACCTATGCCGGCACTGCAAGACCTACCCACCAGAAGGGGGCACTACAGGCACTAACCCCTAGGCCACCTTACCCACCTGGGACTCTCTCACGTATGCAGAATGTTATATATTCACATGCACAGAAACCAAGCACTGAGGACAGCGGTCTGAGTATCCCAGAAAAAAAAAGCTGAAATTTTTAATAGTTTTTCAGATTTTGATTTGGAGACTGATAGGTTTTTCAAGCTTGGGGCAAACTCGAAAGAGCACATTGCTAGGGCAGGTTACCTTTTGAACCTACCAACCAGAGTGCACAACTTCAATCAAAGACTTAGTTTTTACTGAAATTTCCAAAACTGTCACACTTGCAGCTGTTTTCAGAAAGCTTCAGAAGTCAACCCTCCTTCCCTGTTGCTTCTGACATCATCTCTCATGGAGAGCATACTGAATGAAGTTCATGTTTGAGTTAATGCATTCATATGACAGCATCTGCTGAACATGAAAAAGAAATGGAAGACAGCCTTGCATACCAAGCATGGTTTTGTTTTAACTTCAAAATTATTCTCAAAACTACATGTATATTTAGTGTTTTTCTTCCCGCAAAAAGAGGAAGTCTCAAAAATTAAAGCTAGGGCTGCCTATTCCTCAGTGTCACCATCAGTAAATTTGAGACAAAAGTTCTCAAATACTTTTAAAACCACTTTGAGATCTTGGATGCTAGATGCTATATAAATGCCAGGTATATTAGTATTTAGTAAGCTGCCTGATGTTTGAAGATCTTATCTTTTCTCATAGCCTTTCCCATGAAGAGAAATATTTTCCTTACATATTCCATATGAGATTAAGGTTACAGGGAGACTCATTTGTTGTTGACACTTTGGTGCTCAAAAAATTAGACAGAGCACTTCCATTTGAACTACATGTAAGCTGGCCCATGGGTCACTGTGAACTTTTAATTAGAGCTGGTCAAGAAAGTATTTTACAAAATATTTTTTCATCAGAAAATGTCAGTTAATTGAAACCAAAACTTTTTGTGGGAAATAATTGATTTGGATGAATTCCTTTTTCAATTTAAAAAAGAAATAAAAAGTTTTGAAATTGTTGAAATATTCCATTTTGATGTTTTCAAAACAAAAAGTTTCATTTTTCAATTTAGAATGACTTTTGGCATAGAAACTTAAGTAGTTTTCTTTAAAAAAAAAAAAAAAGCAAACAAATATAAAAGGTCAAAATAGAAATGAAACATTCTGAATTTATCAAACTGAACTATTTTCATTTACCAAAATTGGGGGAAAAATGCTTTTACAGTTCATGAAAATTTTCAGGATTTTGATTTTTGTCCCATTTCAGGATGGGAAAACTTTACAGAATCTAGAAAATTCTCAATTTGGGATGGGAAATCCATTTCCTGCTCTGTTCTAATTTTAATCAATGTGAAGGCACCTATAGCTTTTATATATAGGATTGTTTGTCATTTGAAATCAAAGAATATTTCTCCAAGCTCCATTAGCCTAAAAAAACCTTTTTGCTAAAGAATTTAATAGATATTTAAGGAAAATATTGATTAAATAGATCAATAGATTTGTAATGGACAGAATGCTATTATTTCAAAACCCCATTTTATTATTTCTGCTAAGAGGCAATATCATTAAATAATAGAACAGCAATGCATGTAAACACATGAAAAGAAGCACAGAAATAGTAATTGTTACCATATGTGTTCACAGAATATGTGTGTGAGTGATAGACTTCATCTCCCTTTTACTCTTCACAAACTACTAAAATGTTTCCTTAAGACAATGTCATATCTTATACATGAAAAATGCAACATTTTAAGATACAGCAGTCCTGAAACTAGATTGTCTCTCTAAAGCTCTTGTAAAGTATACATCGCCATGGAATTTAGGCTCCAATTCTCAACAGCACTAATTCTACTGCATCACATACATACACCACCTCTGTGCATACTTTAAAAAATTGGGACAGTGGTAGCTCAGAGCAACACTGATTTCAAAAGCAATTACAAGACGAACTAGAAATGCAACTATCCTGTACATTGGTTTAAGAACTATTGCTACTCTTGATCTGTCCAAATGTGAGAACTCTTACTTTATCCTTACTACTATGTTGGATATCTGAGATTGTATAAGGAAATTATGTCTGGAGTTCCTTAAGGAGTTGCTTGCATTTTAGGTGGTCTTCTTCTTGCTCATCCATCACAGGTGCCGATATGATCCCTTTCTCATTTATCTTAACAACAAATAGAGACTCCATTGTCATTTAGGAAAACATTTTGAATATTTTTTCTCTTCTCTCCCTCTTCTTTATTCTTTCTCTTTCTTTTTCCAGACTCCTTAGTCTCAAACATATTTATTCCTTCACTTGTAAGCGTTAGTTTATTATTAGGTATCATCATTATTAGACCTGAGTGAATAATAGTATAATTTTTCCACAAAATGGAGGTAGGCCGCTTGCTAGCAACCTCCAGCCATGCGGGGGTGCTCAGACAGTGGCTTGCCTCTGTTCCCCTCTTCAGGGCCCCTTAAGCAGCCCACACACAAACTCTTCTTAAGTTCAGCTGCACGCGTCCCTGGGGCTGGATTTATTAAACATAGCAAAATATTCAAAATAAAAGATCTCAAATCCCCATCAAGTCTCTGCTCCCTGTCTTCCAGCTGAAGGTCTCCCAGGACTTCTCTCTCTGTCTCTGTCTGGAGCCATTGTCCCTGAAGACTGAGGGTTCCCTGCTGGAATCTACTCACTCCCAGCAGTCTCTATAACCCCTCCCTCTCTCAGTTGGTTCTTTGAATTAACCCCTATGCCCAACCCAGATATGGCAGGCAGTGCTAATTGTAGGGGACTGGTCAGCTCAAGAGCTCTAGCCCTTAAAGGACAGACCATCCCATTACGGTTACTAAGACCCAATCCAGGAATACATTTAAGAACATGCTTAATGCTAAACCTGTGACTAGATCTACTGAAGTCAATGAAGTCATGTCCTTAAAGTTCAGTTTGTGCTTATTCACTGAGCTGAATCAAGTTTGCCACCCTTGAGAATACTCATCACAAAGTCCATTGACATTAATTATAACCAACTTTGTTAGAATTTAGAACAGTTAGAAAAGTTAAGGTGTTCAAAACTGTCTAATCCAGTTGTAAGCTATACAGCATTTCAGCCTGTTCTGAATCATTTTAAATAAACAAAACATATTATTATTATTTTAGTGTTTTATCCAGCCCTTCTTTAAACCGTAAAATGATGGTTATACTCATAAATATTTCATAACAGAATTGTAATTCAAGACTTTTAACTGTGTCTCCTGCCTGGTTCTGAAAAACAGATTGTAATGAGGCTTTCAAAGTCTTAACCTACAGTTAGCCCTTTATTTATGATACAAAATAAACTGATTATACATTCTAGACCAAAAAAACATGGTAATTGCTCTTAATCGCTCCATAATATCATTTTTTAATAGTGGAGATACTGGGTAATTGTTACCAGCTATAACACAGGAGACAGAGCACTCAATCAACTAAATGCCAGATGGAAAAGGCATCTCAGTCAGGCTACCTGTTAGGTCCATCTCCCGGCCAGTGTAAAATTGCTCCTCAGAGTCCTTGTGCAGTCCTTTTTAAAATTAGGGCAGTTATGGGTCTTCTACTGCTTTCCTTGAATCTAGATATATTGTTTCAATGGTTAAGCATTGAAAACATTGTGAAATTGGGGTCATACCAAAGTAACCAAAGTACCAAAGTAACCAAAGTTATTCAGCGTGCTGCAAATGCAGTTTCTAGGGATGTTCTAATATCCAAAATGGAGTCAAGGAAGGAGAAGCCACAGGCTGAAAGCCTTTGAAATTTTATAAATCAGGCTTGATTTGGAAGGTATAATATCAAAATATATGAACTGCTCTATGAGATTAAATAAAGTGGAGTTGAGAATGCCCTCTTCAATACTTTATGTGAATGGATTGAAAAGATAAATGAGTTTTGTGTCCTACTGCTGATATTGTTTCAGAACATCAGTGCTGGTCCATTGTTCCATGTCTGAGATGGAAACCACTTTGTTCCTCCTGAACCTGATTATTCTTATTACTACTAGATTACTTCTTATTGCCCTTCTCCTACAATCCCATGAGGCCAGATATCAACTGCATGCATTTAGGAAGAAACAATAAAATAATATTGAAAAGGGAAAACATTGTAGTCACCATGTAAATCCCATACTTTGAGCACTGATGGTCATCCAAGCCCACAGCAGCCATTGTTAAAAACTCAACATTTGCCAAAAGTTACCACACCATGGTATGTGCGATTTCAAAGGATAGGTGCCTTTGATAAAATAGAACAGAGATATCATGCAGTATCTTCCTAGAGTAGGAAATTACTCTGGTATCTCAGATTCCACAGTGTGGTGGCTATGCATTGCTGACTTTTTAACAGCAGCCACTAAGAATACAAAGAAATGCCAACAACCAGGCACCCAAAATCACTAGTTACTTTTGAAGATTTAGGCTTATACATTTAGAGCACAGAAGGTTGCACTTGGAAACCTAAGTGTAACACTAAACTGGACATTTGAATAAGTTTCATTTAACACCAGTGAATGTGGGCAAGTATTGTAATTATATCACAGTCATAAAGTAGGGATAGTTGGTAATCATTCAAGAAACAGTAAAAACATTAGATTTATTATAAGCTCAGTACACACCATAATAAACAAACGAGAGCATTAGAGACATAATCATGACATGGATTCCAATTAATTTAGCCATACAAAATCCAGTAGACAGATCCTTCATGAACAGAAGCTTCTTTTTCATGCGCACACTATTCTGTCATTTAATATTTTCCTTCTGAAAAAATATATTTGTTTTACTAGCACCACTAAGCATTCTTATCAAATTAATTACAGCACTCAGAACAACATAATACATTTGTCAAAAGGTAGGCTGTAGTCTCCCGATAGGCTTAATTCATGTTTGATTTCATTAAAAGTAACAGAAGCATCCACCATCTGATAGGCTGGTTCCCTCACACTGTTTATATTCTTAATCTCAGAACAATTAGTCTGAAACGTCTAATCAGTTTTTTATGTGTGCCTTAGGGAAACTACAAATCACATGCTTGAAATCCCTCTATCTCAGAGGTTAAAAAAAAATCCTGAAAGCAAAACAAATTAATTCATGCATAAAGTCTTCTCCATATAATGGTGATAGAGTAGAGATACTAGTCTAGTAATGGTTGTTCCCCCACCTTTATGGAAAAATCCTATAGAAATTAATAGAGTAAAACCAATGGGATTTTAAAGGGATTTAGCCACTGATCCTGCAAAACAATTAAGCATGTATAATATACATCAGTCATCCCATTGATTTAATAGGATTACTCACATGCTTCATATTTAAGTGATATGCTGGATCAAGACCCTAATAAGACTCAATAGAAATTAGTCTGCAGACTATAGGGTGAAATCTTGGCCCTGCTGAAGTTAATGGGAGTTTGAGAATTTACTTAAATGGGGCCAAGATTTAACAAACAGAAGTTAATAGAAAGATTTCTTGTTTCAGCATGTTTTAGAATTCTAAAGCAGAGAATAACACTGTATTGAATTCTATAGCAAGGCTTTGATTTACAGGTGGACGGGAAAGTGTTTTCCCTTCCTGTAAATGGTTTCCCATCTCGAACTGGAGCAAAAAGTCAAAATTTCAAAACTATTTAGAAACCAAAAAACCAAGATTTTTTCATTGTGGGTCAATTAAAACATTTTATTTCAAATGTAAAATTTCTTCATTTTGATTCTGACTTTTCTAAAACATTTTTTCAGTGTAATTAAATTTCAAACCAAAAAGACAGTATGGACTGGAGAAGAAGAATATTTCCTTCTGAAAATGTCAGAACAATATATTTCAATAATCTTGGAACTTTTTTCTTGAAATTTTTTTCAAGTTCAAATCCACTGAACTCAGCCCTGTTTCATGTACAGTTTCCAATGTAAAAATTGCCTTTTTTTAATTTAAAAACAAATCAACAAAAATTTTCCAACCAGCTGTAATAAGAACACCTACTGAAATATTATCATAGTACCTAGTACACAAAGGCCTTTCAGGTGGCTAGTTAAGTTATTTAAATGGCATGCCAACACAAGAAGTGCTACATCGGCGAAGATGTTCTATGCTGTCAGGAGACAGCTCTCCCATTGGCATAATTATTGTCCCTCCGTGAGAGCAGAAGCTATGTCAGCGGGACAGTGTCTCCCGCCAGCATACAGCTGATGTGGGCAGAACTTAGCTCACTGTAACTTGCATCGCTCAGGGGGGGTCTTTTTCAGTTAGATCGGCTTAAGCAGTAGTGTAGGCCTGCACAAAACGTTTATTCTCAGCCCAAACGTGAAGGGGTTTCATTTTGTTATCATAATTGTTTACTTGCTGTTTGTTAAGTTTATTAACGTTTTATTTAGGGATTTTTGTTTTGTTTTGTTTTTTGCGGTAGTTGATTTGTTTTCATTAACTAAGGATATATTTTTTACACACTTGGGTAATTTAAAACTCGCATATTTCCCCTTAGAAGAGAGTAGTGGTTTCTACATGTTTGACTAAATGAGCTTTCGAAATAACTTCATAATAATCCTTTGAAAAGTGTATATAACAACAGACAGACCTTAGAACTTATGCACACAAGTGAGTTCTGGGGGCCTGATCCAAAACCTACTGAAGTCAAAGAGCCAGCCCTGTGCAGGGAAAAAACCTCACTGACTGTTCTGTTAATTCAGCTATTCTCTCTCTCTCTCTTTATATGAGTGAAATTCACCCTTGCACAGAGTGCCTGCCTTAAGCCCTGCCTTAGCCCTTTGGAGGAACCTCTCCACCATTTTGGGTACTGCAGACATGGGTTGCACATTGGCCCTAAGGCGGGTGAATGAGATGGGAAGGGGGCCACTGGATCTGGGCTTGCACAGATGCAATGACCTCAGTTCCCCACAGAGGGCATATGAAGGAGCAGTGGCAGCTGTTCAGAAGCAGTAGTTCCAGCCCATAGGCAAAAAGAGCAATGCTGAAGGGGCTGTACTGCTGCCAGTTTACCAGCTGGGGGTTTCCTTGCAGAACATCAGACTACTCCATCTTTTTGGAGGAGATGGGAGTATTGAGCCTTCTGTCTACAGAGCCAAATCCTATTACCCCAGTTATACCCAGATAGAATGCATGGTGCAAAATGAAAATATGAACGTATGAGTAGTGTCTCTGATTTAATAATCTATAGATACACATGAGCAGATATGCAGAGGAACCAAATTAATTGAGTAAATTAAATTAATATATTGCTCATCTTAATTAAAATGTTTTTTGACAGACATGTTTTCTTTCCTTTTTTAATTATATGTTTGAGTCTCGCTCTCCACCACTGGTTAAAAATAGTGTATTAATTGCTAAGACTCTGCAGTTGGTTCCTGAAATGAACTATGCAGATCAAATTTATCTTGAAATGAATAGTGTCATAAACAGGAAGATGGTTCTGAAAATAAACTCTCCTTAAACTACATATATGTATAATATGAGCTAAAAACAGTTCAAGCAAATCATAATAGCTTCTATATTGCTTGTAATTTACAATTTCTAGTCAAATTAAGTGGCACTTGAGTTTTGATACTTTGATATGAGTTTTCCATAGCAATGTATATAAGCTAGAACTGTAAGAAATCAAATATATTGTAATATTGATAACAGTTTTGGACCTCCAATGGCTAATTTATAACTTAATGCAAGGTTTTGAACTAATACGACGCACCCACTGGACTGTGGTAGGTTTGTCCTTTGCCCAAGATGGGGAAGATCCCTTGTATTCACTGAATTTTTTGTAGATAAGAAGTCAAAGATGCTAGAGCACTTTAACTCTCACTGGCCAATGCTCCTTCTCTTGTTGATATGCATTAGTGTAACTATTCATGGCTTGGTGCAAAATCTGATGGAGTGCTTAAAAGCTGCTGGCTTTGCCTATGCAGAATTCCTAGATTGACAATGCCTAACTTATTGTTTGGTAAAGTCCTGAAACACAGTACCTTTAAAAAAATACCATATAAAAATTAAGTTTACTCTTTCGTAACAGTGAACGGGTGGACCCCCCAGCCATGGACAAAATCATTCAAACTAGCAGAAGAATGGGAATCCTGTATCAGAAAGCAGGAGGTCTGGAGGAGATGGAGCTGAATGACCACCCTAACCACAGAGACAAGGTGGATGAGGTAACATCTTTTAATGGCCCACCTTCTGCTGGTGAGAGAGACAAGCTTTCAAGTTTGCACAGACCTCTTCTTCAGAGCTTGTCTCTCTCACCAACAGAAGTTGGCCCAATAAAGATATTACCTCACCCACCTTGTCTCTCCAATATCCTGGGACCAATATGGCTGCAACAACACTGCATATCTTAAACACAGAAATGGAGAGCAGGAAAGCGACATGAGAATATCGACAGTATAAATAAACATATCAAAATGTCTACACAAAATCAGGACTTTACTAAAATTATGGTTTGCAGTAATCACACTCCAGCCACCACAATAGGGATCACTAAAATTAGATTATTCCTACCTTTTTTCCTATAGATTTCATTTTAACATATAGAATATTATTTTATGCAGTAGAACATTCAGAATTGCAGTTACAATGAGAAATAAGACTTGCCATGAGACCACGAACTTCACAACGGACTCTGACTCTTTGACAGACCTGCGAAGTAGGCACAAGTGTGAAAACTTTGTTCAAATGATCAGCCCAGCTCAGCAGTGCACAGACATGCTTACCATCTGGTGGCTGTTTGGGACACAGTGAAATGATCTGGTGGGCTCAGTCCACTTTCTACTAAATAGGTGTTCATGGCATAAGGTCTGCCATTGCAATTGGAACTCACTGCTACCCTGGCTGGCAGATTCAGCAAGAGCCAAGCATGAATGAGTTTGGGGGCTCTGATGCCTTGCCCACTGCTGCCATGCTGCAGGTCTGATATTGGGGTTCTGTGAGTTATTTGACCCACCCACCTCTACATGCTTCAGGGCCGTATCAAGAAAGAGACCTCTGGGAGGCCTCTTTCTTACCAACATCTATACTACTACAATGTTGATGACACAGCAGAGGCCTCTGTGAATTCCTGACTCTTCCACGTGTACCCTCCTAAGAGACTGATGATAAGGCACAGGATTTTGTGAGCTCCTTGTCTCACCAGCCCATATCCTGTTTCTCGGTTAGCATCAGCACACAAGTCTCTCTGAGGCTCCAACCTCATTCACTTCTGAACCCCAGAAGCTCTAGTGTCTGGGCAAAGGCTTCAGTGACATCCCAGCCTGACTATCTTCTGCCCTGCTTCAGGGCTCATAAAGCATGTGCCTTTGTGAGGTCCCTAACTCACCAACCTCCACCCTGCAGGACTGATGCTGGGCCACAGAACTCTGTAAGGTCTCCTATCCTACTGCACGTCTCATGGCAGAGCAGAGGCATGTTTACACAGCTTGTGTGCCATCCAGACTGGGTCGACCAGCATGCGCTAGCTGTGCTTGAGCTAGGACACTAAAAAGAGCAGTGTGACTGTTGCAGCATGGGCAGCGGCACAGGTTAGCTGGCTCCACGCTCAGGTGGCTAGCCCATCCACAGCCAGTGCCACAATGGCCACACGGCAATGTGCAGCACTAGCCTGTGTCTGTCCGCCTGGGCTGGGAGGCACAATCCCAGCTGCATTGTAGACATGGGGTTCCCAGCTTACCCACCTCTGCACTATAGAGATGATGTCAGGGCTATGCTGTAAGATTAATTTCACAGCACAAGCCTCTGCGGCGGTCCATTCTTCTCTCCCCTCTACATTGCCGGGGTAAAGTCAGGGCACCGGCTCCTTTGATGTTCTGACCGCACACAGGCAACTCCACCCTGATAAAGTGCTGATGTCAAAGCATAGGCCTCTGGGAGGTCATCCCCTTGACCAGCTTAATCAAGATGCAGAACCGATGTCAGGATGCAGCTGTTTGTGTGTTCTTTGTTTCTGATAGACTCCTTCTGGGAAAATATCAGGAGATAGGCTTTTGTGAGGTTCCTTCTGTATCCACAGGTCCTTGCTAAAAGGCTGGTGTCAAGCACAGGTTTCTGTGGTGTCCTCACTGCAACCGTGACTACGCCATCAATGGCCAATGTCAGAACAGACCTCAGTGAAGTCCCTGCCTCATTAACTTCTACTTCGCTGCAGGGCTGGTGACAGAGGAAAGGCTTCTGTGACGTCTCTAATGCCTTATTTCCACATAGCTGGGATATGGGCAGGGCAAGTGGCCTCTGTGACATGCCTGCTTCACACATATACCCTACGGGAAGGCTGTCTGTTTTCAACTTATGTTTCACAAATTTAGCAAAATTCAACTCCAGAACAGCCATGAAAGTTTTGTGAGACTGGAAACTGTAGAAAAAAGATCACAGAATATATCTTCATACATAAAATCAATCAACTGTGACACTTTAATTATTGCAATAGCGGGGATCAAAGAGGAATAGCTTTTTAAAAGTCTGAAGTATCTGATGTTTATCTGCTTTGAAAAAAAACATTGGCAATGATTCAGACAACTCAATGTCTATGATAAAATTCTGAGAACAAAACTTTTTAAAGATCCACAGGCACATTATTACTGAACAGGGTGTGTGTGTATGTACGTGTGTACAATAAGAAATCATAAGAGCTCTAGAATTCAAACAAGTCATTAGACTTGCAATTACAAATGATAGAGACACAAAGTGGATGAGGCGATATCTTTTATTGGAGCAACTTCTGTTGGTGAGAGACACAAGCTTTTAAGCTTACACAGAGCTCTTCTTCAGGTATTGGAAACTAGCACAACATATCATAACTAAATTCAAGGTAGAAATGATTGTTTAGCATAAGCAGTTAACACATATTTCAAGGGACAATTCAAGGTAAAGTGACCTGCTAACACACCCTTTCTCTCACAGGGAGGAAAGGTAGGGAGGAAGCATCTGAAGGGGGTTATAATAAGCTATAAATCCAGTGTCTCTGTTTAGTCCACGATTTTTACTCTAGCAAAGTTATGAATTTAAACTTCCAGGTTCATCTTTTGAAAGTGTTGTGCAGTTTCCTTTGAGGATGAGGACCGATAAGTCAAATATTGAGTGATCGCTTTGTGAAAAGTGTTCACCCATGACCACTCAGCCGCAAAACACACTATCTCATACAAATAATGAATTAAATCAGCTAGCCAATCATTCAAAGCATCAAAACAGCCCTTCTAATCCTCTCCTCCCCGCCCTCCTCCCCACCCCCCACCCCTCCGCTCCAGAAACATAGCTTCAATCTTCTTCAAACCTTGTCAAATAAATACCTGTGCAGTATATGGAAGGTATTAAGTTTGGGCTATTTTGGACTAAAATATTGTTTTGGACCATTACATTTTTTATTGTTGGTTTATTCCTGTAATTTTTTGTTTTAAATAACTACAAATGATGCAGTATTTATAGGTAAGGAAAAAATTTTATATATTTTGAAAGGTATTGAAAGATACAGATTGACAGCTCTAGAAACTATGTCACTCTGTCTGCAAAACAGATCAGCAACAGTGCAAGCTTCTTCATACCACACCACCACTGTACTCCAACCCTGAGCTGGACGGGATGACCCCGAGAGGTGAGAAAAGAGTTTATTGTCCGTGTCTAGTCAAATCTTGGCCTCTCTGTTCAGACTGAAGTGTTGTGCACATATTTGTAGTTGCACTGATCGAAGAATGAACAGTTCAGTGCATCCACACTAGATATGCTGAAGTGCTTTAAGTTTTGCCCTGGATCTAATTGGGGATAGTAGTGGGGAGATTAGCTGAACTGTTTCAACTTGTTTGTATTGATACTGCTACTAAACAGGTTTACACTGAACCAGTTCATGTTTAACCATATATTAACTCTACTGAAAAGTGGTCTTTTCTAAATAGTTGTGAGTCCATTTGAAACCACATGCAGCCATTTAAAGTGCTTTTGTGTGGATGCTAAGTGTTCTACAAACATTCTAAGGACTTTAATTTTTTAATTATGTTTTAATTTTAATTAATTAATTAATTAATATTTTAATTCCTCGAGCGTGGTTCAGGCCAAAAAGGCACCACTTTGTGGTGATTTTACTTATATTAAACCCAGTTCACTAGGAACTGTAAGGTGACCACTAACTCATATCACTCATATCACATGATACTACTTCACAGATGATAACATAAATGACTTTTGATCACTGTTGTTATGGGCAGGGTTCAAACATATACTGTGGTACCAATCCACTAAAACGTCTAGTCCCCTAGAAATATTGTTTAAAGTTCAATCATTTTTCATTCACATCCATGATATGGTTCTTTCAATAGTCTTGATTAACTGTACAATTTTATCTGATGAATTGTCACTTGTGGAAAGCAATTTTCTGTCAAAAGGATTATATACTTGGTGCCCAATAATATGTAAAGGTTAAAGAAGTTGCTAATATGGATTGAGGTAATTTAATCACAGAAATAAATGAATGAGAAATTAAAACTGTTCGTTTCCATACCAGATGTGCTTGGCCTACAAACTTATCTACAAAAACAAATTTACTTGTCATTGGGCAAAAGCACACAGTGTAACTTCTGCTCTCTATAGCAGAGATTAGCAATGTTGCAGTCTTTATAGGAAATAATAGAGATACCAGGCCAAATTTTGCTCTGTTACTTGTATGTAAATCCATACTAACTTCACAAATTACACACGACTGGAGTTAGTAAAGATATACACAGGGGCAGCTGAGAGCAAACTTTGTTCCATTGCTTGCTGTTTGCTCTCTCACATCACCTGCATATATTATCCTGAAGTAATCCTTTCTGTTGATACTACCATATAAGCTTCAATTACCCATAGTAAATCTATTGCACCCAGGGTTCAAGTGATCAGTATCTTATCTCCTCCACCATAAATTTTCTAGGTCAAGTATGATCTTGATAATGAATAGCTGCAAATTGGTCTGAATATTGTCAGTTAGCAGGATCCCAATGTAAATGGCTCAGGCAGGAGATCCGTGTTTCAGTACTGAATAACGCTGAAAATAAATCAGAATAGCTCTGTGCATCTGTGAGTAAATTGAGGGCCTGATTTTAATCTCTCTGGCACTGGTTTTCCACTGACTTCTGTGAAGTTACTCCTGATGTCATCTGGTGTGATTGAGATCGAAATCAGGCTTTAATTTACCAAAATTGGGTAGGCATTATGGAGAGATGCCCACAGATATCTAGTAGATATTCAGCTACTTCCAACCTTCCCAGTCAGTCAGAAGTTGCATTGTTTGTCCTGCTGAAGAAATGTAGTGGGTGCTCAGCTAGCCACACACCAGCCAGTCCCAGCAGGGGTGTTCAAAGTTGGGATCTGCGCAAGCAGCACATTTGCAATCCTTAGACTTCTTAGGTGCAAGGACTGCTGATGATTGCCACCTTTAGATATCCCAAAAGGGGCAGGGGTGGGTGTTGGTCCATGCCAAAGGTGGTAGCACAAGCTGAACTTTTTGAATTCTCTATCTGCTTGCTACAGGAGATACTGTTACTCCTGGACCTTAGGGAGGAGTTGTTCTGCATCACCCATCACAGACGTTTAAAATCTCCATTATTGCCCCCGAGCATTGCATCTGTGATTTCTCATGCATGCTCTAATTGATTAGATCTCTGGTGCAGTCCTGCAATTTTAATTGAATACCGCATGTCACAGAAGTAGGTGTTTCACAAATCTACATGCACACACTGATGGGTTGACACATCACAGCATTAGAATCCAGACTTTTTCTTGGCTCTTATATAACAAGGATGTCAGTCTTGACAGCAGATATGAGGTAAGACCTTGTAATGGCTCTGCTGATCCCATGGCTTCCTAGTGTTCTAATAAATTGGCCGTCCATGCCATTGAAAATGTTATTTATTAAAAATGCTAAATATGGTAATGAAACCACATTTCTTCTTACATCTCAAATAATATGTACTGGTGAGACCTTTACTAGAATGCTGCATGCAATTCTGGCCCCCCATGGTTAAGAAAAAGGAATTAACACTGGAATATGTGCTACTAGGATGATCAGATTAAAGGAGAACCTACCTTACGAAAGGAGACTTAAGGAACTTGACTTGGTTAGCTTAACAAAACAAAGAATGAGGGGAGACATGATTGTTCGCTATACATACATCAAAGAGATAAATATCAGGGAGGGAGAGGAGTTATTTGAATTAAGCACCAATGTGGACACAAGAACAAATGGATACAACCTGGTCATCAATAGGTTTAGGTTAGAACTTAGACACAGGTTTCTAACCATCAGAGGAGTGAAGTTCTAGAACAGCCTTCCAAAGGAAGCAGTGAAAGCAAAAACCCTGACCTTTTTTTAAGACTAAGCTTGGTAAATTTGTGAAGGGGATGGTATGATGAGATTGCCTACAATGACAAATGGCCCATCTGCAGCTACTGTTAGCACGTATCTCCCATGGACAGAGATGGGGAGAGCTCTGAGCATTTGCATACAGTGTGTGTGAGGTCGCACTGTATGGGGGAGGCCATTTTGTAAAATGGTGACCTCTGCATGTTCAGTAATGTCGTGATCTCATCAGCTGATGAAGCGACTCCACTTGGGTCACAACCCACAGTTTGGGAGCTGATGCACTAAGAAAAATGATGGATTTTCTGTAATTTGCATTCTTTAAATCAAGATCTGAGGATGTCAATAACTCAACCAGAGGTTATAGGTCTATTACAGGAGTGGGTGAGTGAGGTTCCGTAGCCTGTGATATAGACTCATAGACTCATAGGTCAGAAGGGACCAATATGAT